>ML677332.1:16593293-16624536 GCA_007922305.1 Dermatemys mawii | reverse complement strand
CCACACTGATGCAAATGAAAGAGGGAGATCCACAGCCCAAAAACCCATACCCCACAGCCCAAACCCACAGCCTCAAAACCACCATGATACCAACACGATACCAACACTCAATGCTACTATCACAGCGGCATCTACTCATTCACATTTTGGCATAAACCCTCTCCCCTTTATAAAGGGCAAGCAAAAGTGCTTTCCACAGACTACTTCATGGCTTTTGGGAGGTGGTCTCCTTCTTCCTAATACAAAGCCTGGAGTTCCAGCTCAGCTCTAGTGCTTTCTAGAGGCTGAGGTAGCTTCTGGAGCTTCTGTGCCTAGGAATTCTATACACATCCTGCATTTAGTATGGATGAATGTTTTGTTATCTTTTCCACAGCCATGCAAAATTAATTATAATTTTTTTAAAAAGCTATATGGGGAGCACAAAGTATTTACAGAATTAGAATCACAGAGTCATTTGGACTAGAAGGGAACTCTACTGGATCACTTCAACCATCTCCTTTCATCATAGGAGAATTAATTTTGTTAATGAAGTATTCTTATCTTGATTATGGAAAGTTAAAAGTTGCATGTTTAAAGTCCTTGGGTATCAGAATAGTCTGAAGTGCAAGTTAAAGGCAGTAGAGATATGCAGATGCACAGATACCAGCGAGATGAATGTGATAGCAAAGCCTAGAGCAGGGGTCAGCAACCTTTCAAAAGGGGTGTACCAAGTCCTCATTTATTCACTCTAATTTAAGGTTCCATGTGCCAGTTATACATTTTAATGTTTTTAGAAGGTCTCTTTTTGTAAGTCTTTAATATATAACTAAACTATTGTATGTAAAGTAAACAAGGTTTTTAAAACGTTTAAGAAGCTTCATTTAAAATCAAATTAAAATGCAGAGCCCTCCAGACCGGTGGCCAGGACCAGGGCAATGTGGGTGTCACTGAAAATCAGCTCGCAAGCCGCCTTTGGCATGTGTGCTATAGGTTGTCTCCCCCTGGCCTAGAGGGGTAAGAACTGAACTGAAAGGATAGCTAGCTTATTGGAAGTACCCAAAACATCTTGTAATCTATGGGTTTCAAAGAGAATTGTGATTTTTTTTCCTAGTTACAGATCCCCTTTTTCCCTGCCATAAACTGCAGCTTTGAAGTGGCAACGAAATTGTAGAAAATATACTTCTAATGCTACTAATTTCAGTCCCTTGTTTATTGACCCAGGGCTGTGGTTTTTGACATGGTTGCATCCAGAAAAACAGACACATGACAGGAAATCTAAAACCATTAGATTTTAATTTTCCTTTACAAGATAAAGGATGTTGAGGGCGAGATTAATCAGGGAAATGAATGTGCAGAGACTGCAGGCAAGATACAGTACTGTACCTGGTTATGTATGGTTCAGAGAGAGAGCGAGAGAGAGTGCCAGAGGTGAAAGTAACTGAAGCATCTTACCGGTACGGGGATTTGGCTGGGGCCAGCAATGGCCCCCGGAAGGGGCGGGGCCTCAGCCGGAAAGGGCGGGGCTGGGGGCAGAGCGAGCCCCAGCCCAGCCCCCATACTGGTAAGTCTCCCCCCCGGGCTCTGGCGACAGATTAAAGGGCCCAGGGTGGCAGCGGCGGCCCAGCCGCGGGCCCTTTAAATAGCTACCAGAGTCCAGCTGCCACCTTCCTAGAGCTCCGGCAACAGGTCTCCCGTCCCCGCGGAGCCCTGGGATCGTTTCGGCGGGGCTCTTGCAGCAATTTAAAGGGCCTGGGGCTCCAGCCGCTGCTGGGAGCCCCAGGCCCTTTAAATTGTGCCCGGGGAAGCCGATCCGCCCCGGTACGGCGCACTGGCTCATGCCGGTACGCCATACCGGGGCATACCGGCTTACTTTCACCTCTGGAGAGCGCTCACCCTTCCAGGGACATTCCATTTGGACTGTCACCTCATTATCGTTTCAGGCAGAGAAGTAACCATGCGAACTGTAAGAAACTCTCTCAGTTGGATGCAGCATTAAATTTTTGGTAGTGAGGCTAGCAAATCCTTAGTTAAAAATGCAACATGTCATTTTGCTTCATCATTACCAGGCAACAACAGGACAGGGCTTATTGAGAAATACCAGCTTCCTACGGAAAATTTAAAGTGATACAAAAATATTTTCCAGTTGAGACATCATCGGATAACAATTGACCTTGTTAAAAATAACCTAGCTGTGAATTACATTATGATGATGATTAAAGCCTTAGATTTAGAATACAAATGTCTGCAACAAAATTAAGTATGTTTATTATTACGTTAAGTAAAGGGTACAAACCTAGTTTCATCTATGTTAATATTTAGGACTCACTTTCCGGGGATACCTCCTAGGACAATAGGGATTGTGTCATGTGTCTGAGTCTAAGTCTATGGTGTGAAGAAGCAAAAGACACTCTGACTGAATATTATTAAACTAAAGCTGTAAACCAGAGGTAGGCAACCTATGGCACACATGCCAAAGGCAGCACGCGAGCTGCTTTTTAGTGGCACTCAGACTGCCCAGGTCCTGACCACCCATCTGAAGTGCTCTGCATTTTAATTTAATTTTAAATTAAGCTTCTTAAACATTTTTAAAACCTTATTTATTTTACATACAACAGTAGTTTAGTTATATATTAGAGACAAAAAGAGACCTTCTAAAAATGTTAAAATGTATTACTGGCATATGAAACCTTAAATTAGAGTGAATAAATGAAGACTTGGCACACCACTTCTGAAAGGTTGCCGACCCCCGTTGTAAACTTAAATATGAGCTGCTATTTAAAAAATAAATCACTTGATTTTCCATTTTGAAGAATACCGCATTTCAAACCTTACTTAGCACTTTTTACATACAAAAGTAATTGGGAATATGACTTAACAAATGTTTGCAACGCTCTTGTGAGGTATGTAAATATTAATCCCATTTTACAGGTGGGGAATTTGGGGCAGAGATAGCTAGTGACTTGCTCGAAGCCACAAAGGAATCAGGATTAGAACTCAGGAGTTCTTTGTTTGTAATCAAACTATACATATAGTATAAAAGCAGAGGTCTTCCTGAGCAAGTTTTCTACCAACTCTAATGTAAAATAAGGGCCACTTTTTCAAAGAAATTACTTCTTGTACATGCACAAAACCAGCATAAGTGCATGTAAATTGAATGGATTAGCACTCTGACATTTGCACCCAGAAAAGGAAAGAGCTTTGAAAATTTGGACCTCCAGAGATTTCAGACTGGTAAACAGTCCAGTTTCCTCATACTCGAATAAACAGGGGTACCCTAGGCTACCACTGAGGAAAATGAAGAAAAAAAGACTGCTGCAATTCTCCAGAAGGTTTCGGCAAAAGTTATATCGGCTCTTAAATACCGATAAAGTAAACAAGTCAAGAACTGGACTTATTAGTGTCCCAAGTACTGAGAAATGTTTGCATAATTTCACTATTTAAATCTATGGGCATAATGCGCATTGAGATTTTGGGCCAGTCAATTTGACTTCAGTTCAGGAGTGAGATTTAGAAATTTGACTAAGACATCAGTGGAAAAATATTAGCATATGGAGAAAAGATCTTGAGATTTTTTTCCCCTTCTTAAAAACTTTTTTTCAACAAGGAGAAAGATAAGAGGCTAGCAGTTAAAATGAGTGGCAGGGAAAGGGAGGAGATGTGGATTCTCTTCTCAGTTTTGCTGCTCAACGTTGTGCAGGTCTGTTCCTCAGCTAGCCCATTTGCAAAAATGGAGATAACAATACTTCACTACCTCACCGGAGTGTTTCAGCGAGGACCAAATTCTGTCCTCTGATGGTCGAATGCAGCTCCCATAGACTTCAGTGTGAGTTGCCTGCATATGTGAGAGCAGACTTCAGTCATTAACATATG
This sequence comes from Dermatemys mawii, assembly GCA_007922305.1. Taxonomy (NCBI): domain Eukaryota; kingdom Metazoa; phylum Chordata; order Testudines; family Dermatemydidae; genus Dermatemys; species Dermatemys mawii. The sequence goes on along the minus strand of ML677332.1, from coordinate 16,620,687 downwards.
TAATGTGCTTTGGGATCGTTGGATGGAGGTAGCTGTAGAATGGCGCAGAAGTTGCATTTTTATCATCACCAAAAGGAAAAGGTTGCAATGACTTTCAAGCATAAGGAGGAGGGATTCACTTTTTGGTTTCAGATACAGTCAGCAATATTGACAACAGATTATATACCTGTGGACCTACTGCATTGTATTAGTAAAGGCATTTGCAATAAAAACCAGTTATGCACACAGGTAGGTGTGGTGTGGAACCGAAGAGGGACATCTGAGTGTGGGAGACTGGCTTGGATGTCAGTTTCAAAGAGAGAGACAGTTGCTCATTATTTAGGAGGAATGAAGGAGTGTCCACTGACATTGGTTCAAGATATTTTACAATGGTTCCCAAGTAGGAGGAGTGGTCCAGAGTGAGTTATCTCAGCCTTGGAAAACTGTCATGAAACTTACCAGCCTGAGAACAAAATTTAGTCCCCCTTCTCCCTCTTGAAGATAATGAAAAAAATGAATGCTGTTTTACTCACTCATGACCAAAAAACGTAATTGCATGCTGTTGCAGGGTACTCGGTGTCCCATAGGAACGAGGCACACATACAGCTGTTGAATAGAAGTAGTGAGTTTATTGAAGGCAAAAGTGACACACCCACAATGGGGGCTCCCTTCGTTGCTGCCACTGAGACGGTGAAAGTCCGACGCACTGGAACAATGCTCGGGATGAAGCACACTGCGTGTGGGAACACAGGCAGAGAAATAACAGGAACATTTGCATCTCATGCATACCTCATGAATAACTAATACCTTATTTCTATCTTATTAGTATTACATAATGCAAGCAGGTGTGTCATTAGTATTGCACAAAGCAAGCAGGCAATGAGAACCAGTTAACTCCGGCATGTGAAGTATGTGATAACAGAGCAGCAACCAATAACAGCAGCATGAACTTTAATATGCTTTCTTTCCCTGGAGCCGAGAGAGGGGAGCGTTTCTAGATGCCCAAGGTTACAATTTCTTCCGGCCTCCTACACATGGAATAGTTAGTGAGTTGAATTTTGCAAAATTGGGAGATCTGTTCCATCACTAAAAGGGGAACAATGGTCCTTTCAGCACACATTTAAAGAGAATCATTGATGTTAAGGCTGCATCTTTGATGTATGGTGGAATTCCATTATTTTAATAAAGGCCTATTAGACAATTTCTCTGATAAGATAATTGGAAAATTAATGGATTCGACATGTAGCTTGATTAGGAGCAGTCAACCTGATTTTAAGAATGGAGGCACTTACTTAACTCTCTTGCTGGAATTGCTGTGATTTCTAGCAATAACGCACAGCAGTAAAGAGCTACATCATTCCCTTGCATGGGAAGCGGAAACCAGGCCCAGTAATTTTTGCTAGGCTCACTTCATAACAATCTCCTCCAAAGCAGCGTTGCCAGGGGAGGACTCAGAAGGGACAGGGCACTCGGAGAATACTGTTTCCAGCCCTTTGGATCCTTGTGTCACAAATCAATGTGCAGCAGAGACAGCTATGCCAGATGAATCACACAGATCGCTGTGGAGCCAAGGCTAGAACACTGGACCAGTGGTTCCCAAAACACAGACGATAATCAGTCGAACTAAAGGAGGGCCTTCATCCTACTGTGACAAACCCCTTCAAAGAATTATCATAAACATAGCATTAGCTTAAAGGTGCGAGGGTTGGACTCCCCATCAGCAATGATCTCTCAGGGACAATGCTGCCGCAAATGTCTCTCAACCCACCGCGGAAGGTGTTAATTTTATACAAAAGAGCATGACCTATAGCACAAAGACTCTTCCAGGCCACCTTCTGTTCAACCAATGGGCCAGATCCTCAACCATACAAGCTGGCAAGTTCATATGGGCCTGAGCAGAACTGTGCCAGTTCACACCAGTGGAGGATCTGGAAGACAAGAGGTGAGGAGAGAGAAGTAGGTCAAGGAGTAGACTGTTAAAACAACATACCACAAACAGAGCCTGATCTCTACTGTGTAGCACAAGAAAAGATAAAGGAAAGTTTTCCAGCAAAGGCAAAAGGAAGATTAATTGCTTAGCAAACATAATGCAGGAACCCCAAATTCAGCCAAGATATATTTTCGTTTCCTCCAGTTTCTCAGTAGCAAATTTAAGCAAGCCACAGTTTTCCACAAAGTAATAGTTGTGTTTTTAAGGAAGGAGAGGTGTGAACATGAGTTGATGAAGTGTTTCTCAGTCACAGCTTGAGAAAAGTTTCAGTATGTCTGAAAATATTTATGAATTCATCATTTTTAATTAATTACTTTACAAATTTTAAATCTTTAGCTTGGACATCCAGAATTTTTCAGTAAAGAAAAATGACATTTATGTAAGCTTTCCTGGAAGAGAGAGTAAAAAGAAAACTAGCCCCTAATGGAAATAGAAAAGAGGATGAATCTAGACTGTACTCAGTGGTAGAAGATGACAGAACAAGGAGTAATGGCCTCAAGTTGGAGAGGGGAAGGTTTAGGTTGGATATTAAAGAAAAACTTTTTCACTAGGAGAGTGGTGAAGCACTGGAATGGGTTACCTAGGAAGGTGGTGGAATCTCCTTCCTTATTGGTTTTTAAGGTCAGGCTTGACAAAGCCCTGGCTGGGATGATTTAGTTGGGGATTAGTCCTGCTTTGAGCAGGGGATTGGACTAGATGACCTCCTGAGGTCCCTTTCAACCCCCCTAATATTCTATGATTCTATGGTCTTCTCACAGTAGAGTGAAGAGAAGATTAAATAGCACAACTCTTGTAACTTGCATGCCTATGTCAACAATTTCTTCAAACAAAAAGTTAACTTATAAAGATCAACAAAGTTTGGCCCTTCTCAGCCAGCTGTGGCACTGCCATTTTAAAAGCATGGTAAACAAATAAGTAGCTTATTGCACTTAACTAAAGGCATTTAAGAATTGCTTTAGTGATGCATATTTTTAAATGTACATTCTACTGTAAACACCACAATAAATTCTATAAAAATAAGCAGCTATATTTTAATATGATAAAGGATCTGATAAACTCACCATGGCAAGGAAGTTCACAGTTAAGACTGACAATCTGGGCTGAGATTGTCCCCTTATCTTACCCTGTCGATTGCAAACTCTGAAGGAACTAAGGGATTTAAGAACATGGCCTTAGCTCAGATTTTCAGTTTTAAATCAGAGTTCCATTCTCTTTTGCAAGCTTAAATCTCATGGTCATGCCTACTTTATGCAATGCTTTTGGTTGAAGTTCTGTGTTGTGAGATGCAAGTCTGACACACATTTGAGTAAGGTTCCTCAGTCTTCTTCAAGCACCATTTGGGTAGATAGAAAGACAGATGTTTTCTGCAGGCAGAAGAATGTTGTCCCAGCTCTATACAGGTTTGTCCTTACCAAGTGACTGTTTAGCAATAGGAGCCATAAGGGGGAAATCTTAGTGCAAACAGACTGACTGCTAAAAGTCTATTTAACATGTTTACATTAAAAAATATAAATTAAGACTCTATTATAAAAGCTGGTTGCCTGGAAGGGATCCTGCAGTTATTCTGCTTTAGAGATTTACTCAGTGCAAAGATTTAACTCCAGACAGAAACGAAAAATAAGGAGGATTATGGAGGTGACTGTTTAGGTCTCCAAGGGGCAGTTTAATTAGTGCTGCATTATGAGCATACCACAAATGCACAGATGGAAGAGAAGAGCCAAAATATTGTAATATATACAAAGATATGAGGGTCTTCATTAGACCATGGCATTTTCAATGCAACTGCCTCAAGGAGGAAAGGACACGTTTAGCATTGCCCTTGTCCAGTGTTTATTTTCTCAAAAGGTCTCTGGGCAGATGGAACAGAAAATATTTATGGATATAAAAGCTCAAGGCCCTCAGCAGTTAAGGTTTTCCCATTGCAACACAAATGACATTCACAGAACCAACAGCTCCTACACAACAGGCCTATTTTCTTAAAATAAGTAAGATAAATAACCCTGAAAACAAACAAAACCACAATCCTCTCCCATGCAGAGTTTCTAGATCCCCAAACAGGAGGAGAGCTAGAGATTCCATGAAGCCCACTAAGGACTTGGCTATTGTCAGTCTAATTTATATGGAAGGTGTTCAGACACAAAACCATTATCAATCCAACAAAACATCCCAGAGTTGATGCAAAACAGATTGTGAGAAGATGGTAATGAATGTGCTTCCTGACATACAGCAAAAAGAAACATCCTTTACAAAATAATTATAATGCAACTAGCACAGATGGGATTGTATGAATCGGGGGTAATCCAAGCTTGGAAGATCTCAGTCATGTGGCTAAAATTGATCTGAAAAAGGATGCTATTTTACATCCTAAAAAAAAGTGTTTTATGAAGAACTTATTTAAAATGGGAAATATGAAGGAAATAAGAATATAGAGATACTGGCTCATATGTGTTCTGCTGTACATGTCACATCATACCAAGAACTATAGTGAAGATGGTGCAATTCACAATAGTGCATCTGAAAAGGGAGATTGTAGTTCACTCTGATGTTTCTAACTTTGTATGGAGATTCATGATATTTTTGTTAGTCCAGCAAACATCTACTTATCAGACAAAACAGACTACAAAACCAGAATATGTTGGATCTTAAAATTACACTAGACTTTAAGGAGCAGAAGGCCATATGTAAGACTGCAATTATACTTTGAGATATATTTAATCCTGTAACCACTCTTCAGGAAAAATACAAGTTTTGCCAATATGAGGAATAAATATCAGGACCTAACTTATTTTCCCCGATTAATATTCAAGATACCATTCTACCAATTAAGATAGTGCAGAATCTGATCAAGTTAAAACACGGACAATTAATTCCAGAACCAGATCTAATATGTATGATTAGACCCTGTCTGCTGACAATCTATTTGCTCAGCTATATTGGAGTAAGTGAACTGCAAAAGGATGGTTAGATCAAAAATAATGGCTTCAGAATACAAGCATTTGTTTGTTTGTCTGGATCATTATATAGGAGCAGGAAGAAGTGGAGAGATTATAAATCACTCCAGGAAACTTGGGCACACTCACAACACTAACTGGGTCAGGAACATTAGCATTCAGCCAGTAGGGAATCAGGTGTTTGTCTGGGTAGACATCTCTGTATGCAGAAGCTCTGAATGAATGGGTAAAAATGAAGATCATTCTAACCGCATTCCTAAATGTCCATGGAGCTACACTACCTCCAGGCCCTTATATACAGCAGCTTCAGGTTGTACCTATGGCATAGATTTGTGGATTCCTAAGCAGTGAGAATGCATGGCTCACCACTGGCCTCCCTCTCCTCAGACAGATCCTGGCATTCTCAGAAATAGGGGAGAGTCACAATCAATCTCCCTTTATCTGAAATGCTGCTCATACCAAGGGCAAGGAGACAGAGAGAATAGAGGAAGCTTATTCCTTTTTCCAGAAACTCTGCCCTGTTGGCCTAATTCCACTATCCCTGCTCATAGTCAAAAAAGACTCAGAGTTGGATTCTTAAAACACCTGGAGACACCACCACTGAACTTATGCCTAAATTTCAAGCTGATTAGCTTAGACTGCCAGGTGTGTAACAGCCTCAGGTCCTACCTACACACATAGGTTAGTAAATGAACAAGAGCAAGGTAAACTAGCGTTAAATCAACAGAACAGTGTCTACACACAATGCTGTACTGGTTTAACTAAATCAGTACAACATTATACAGTTAGTTAAACCAGTACAAGTGTGCTCAGAGATCAGACCCTTTCTTCCACTAAATTCATTTTTATCTTTTTATTTCAATTAATTAGTAAAAGTGACACAGAGTTTAAAGTTTCACAAATCATGCAAGCTGCCAGATTGCTTTATTTAAATTCCTTGTCAGGCAGTCTGGCAAGAAGAGTGGAAGGAAGCAGCTGATGCACAGAGGCTATTTTGGCTTATTTGTTAACCACTTCCAAATGGGGGTACTTTACCACAGGTAACAAATCAGGCAGACCAAAGGAAAGAAAATTCATCACCACCAAAGAGGGATAGTGAAAAAATCCCCAGGAAAGAGTAGACAGCAAGCATGGCCAGATGCATTCCATACCGCAACAAGGCATGGTTGGATCACAGTGCTCAACTCACCAATTCCCTGTTCACTAGCTGGCAAATGGAGTCTGAAGACCATGATTCACTCTGATTTTTGAAGTGTAATAGCTCCTTTTAAGTATGTCTCTCTAAATGATCCTGGTTGGTAGCTGCAATCACTGGCCTAGTTCAACTTCAAACCTCCCTCCCATCTAGTTGTGGCTTTCATGGCCACAGCCAAGCTCTTAGTAAAGGGTCCAGCAATCTTTTTTGGTCTGTTTCTGGTCTGAGCTGGTAGAAACTACCTAATCAGGATAATTTATGAGCATCTCAGTGGTCAGGGTTGTTCTAAATCTTGACTTGGCTGGAAGCTGGGCGTGCCAAGATCAGAAGGGAGCTACAAATATTCTTCCAGAAAGGAGAGGGATGGTAGAGTATGAGACGCTGGCCTTGTCTACACTACCAGCTGGATCGACGGGTAGAGATCGATCTATTAGGGATCGATTTATTGCGTCTTATCAGGACACGATAAATCGATCCCCAGAGGCACTCCCATCGACTCCGGAAGTCCAGCTCGCCAAAAGGTGCAAGGCAGAGTTGACGAGGAAGCCTGCTATCAACTGCTGCCACCGTGAGGATGGCAGATAAGTCGACCTAAGATGCGTTGACTTCAGCTACGCTATTCACGTAGCTAAAGTTGCGTATCTTAGGTCGCCTCTCCCTGCTAATGTAGACCGGGCCCCTGTCTGAGTTTTGCTTGGAAATTTAAGCAGTTAGTTTTTCATTACATTACATTGCTAATCTTGTTTTTGCAGGAAATTGTCCTCCTTTGGCACCATTTAAACTAAAGGCTATAAATATAAATGCATTTACAAATTTTTATTTTAATAAGTAAGATACAGCATCAGAAGGCAGGGCAGAGATCAGAAGTGGGTTGGTCTCAGCCAACTTACGTAATTTACTGTCTACCAGTTTAGAGCCATAACACAAACAACACATACTGTTCTCCTTATAGGAAAATAATCCTACACGGAAGTACAGATAATGAGACCACAGTTCCACTTAGAGATACAGATAATTTCTTGTGCTCCAAACCATACAACAATATCTTTTGACAAAATCATTTGTTTAATGAATATCCACTTTATATAGCAAATTCCACTGTCAAACAGTCTATGGGAAATGCTTACATTTCTGGGAATGTTCTGGATGAATTCTGTCATTATCATGTGCTATGTTGACTTGGTGCAACAAAATCAAGCCTAGTAAATGGCTCATCCATGTGATCACAGGTCTTGGCTATAACGCAGCTGCATTTTGTAGGGTAAACAGAACCCTAATGTATTCCTACACCATGCTAAACCCTTGAAAGGTCCTAGCTAAGATGCCATCTCCACTACAAAATGTAACTGTGTTGTAATCAGATCAAGGGACCTCTGTGTTACAACTGGGTCCCTATACTTAGTTGTAATCATAAGATAGATGGCTCCTGATTCCTACCCCTGACGGAATGGATTAGCAAATTCTATGAGCCACCAGCACAAGAGCAGTGTACAGTAGTTTCCTCTCTCTGGGCAATATACTAATTATTTTTCTGAATACTTAGACAATAGGATCAGAAAGGGATGAACTAGGAGCATCATCTCTCATAGAAGTATAACTACACCCTCATGACAGAGAAGTCCAAATTTATTTAGACTATGGGCCCACTGGTTCTGTTGAAATCTCCCACTGAGTGCAGTGAGAGAATGCAGAAACTGGCTTCAAATCAGGAAATTCCTTTTCTGAAACCCACCTCATGTCACAATATTTAGCTACATGATTGTGAGGGAAAGGGAAAGAGGAGAGTTTCCCGCCTTTCCCCTCCCCAGTCAACCATTTCCTAAAGTGGCAAGAAACTCTCCTCTCTTCAAGTAACAAGAATCCATGGCCTCTACAAACGAACCCCTATACAAATGCCAGCGACTCTTGTCTCCCCTCAACAAGCTTCTATAATGCGACGATGTGTGGTCAATACAAAAATCTTCAGCACTTTGTAAACTGAGGGACATTCAGAGTTTGAGATTTGTATTAAGTAGTGGGGGTGGGAACACTGTGAGGGATAATGTGCTGGCTAGATTATATTCATATTGAATTCAATTAAAACTTCTGGTGTGGATTTTACTGGAAGCTTCCACAGGAATTTGCATGTAGTATATAGAATTTAGCACAGTGTATTGCAGAAAATCATCAGACTCACTGCGAAGTTTGTCTAGATGCAGACTACACAGATAATGAGCAAGGAGAATGGCATCTTTACTCATGTTATTTAATTTAATTCTCTCTCACATACTGCCTGATGAATCATTTGAGGGTGGCAGCTATACATGCTGGTGGAATATTCCAGATAGGGGAGTGATTACGCTGAATCCATTGGAGATACCACCAAGAACATTTCAGAGGTAGGAGTGGGCAACTTTGGGAACAGAGGGAGGGAAGGTGGGCCTGGAGCTATACTGACCCCTGATACTCTATGCAGGTTCCACAGACTTTCAGGAATCTGCACCGAGTTTCATTAAACCACAAACCCGAACTGACTCCTTTAGTGGACACAAGTCTAAGTGAATTAAAGAACCCAGCCTTGAATGCTTTTTCTGGTTAGTGAGTTTGATTCTTCTGTGTAGGTACAATCCAATGAACAAATTGCAAATCCAGTCTGTTTCTAATCTAGCTCAAACTGATCTCTATTTACATCTTTGTACACAGAGCTATGTGGTTTATACCTAAGGTGATCAGGTAGCAAGTGTGAAAAATTGGGACTTTTTTTGCCCTCTCGGTGGAGAGGGGCTGGAGGAGGGGGATTAGTTGCAGATATAAGACAAAGTCCCTAATATTGGGATGTCTGGTCATCCTATTTACACCAAACTCTAAAATATAAAATATTCTTCAAATAAAGATTAAAGAGAGAAGTTGAAGGTAATCCGTTTTATTGATTTAATTAAAAATAAGGTTAAACTGGGAAAGCTTTCAAGAATGCTTTCCTTGTTTACAGAGTCACGGGAAACAAACCAATGCAGAACATATATAGTGATATGAATTCATTTTTCATAATTATTTTCCATATCTTCTTTAAAAATAAAATGTTACACATTTAAATGCAGCTATTATAGGTTCAGAGCAAGCAAAGCTTAAAAATACAAATGAACTATTAGTCAGGCTTGTGCTAATTTATTAAAAGCCACTCACACCCCTCACCACCATATGCACACAGTGCAGATGTATCTATGAGTACAGACATTAAGCAAGAGGTCATTTTTGAATGGAGAATAAATAACGGTATTTTTGAATATGCACAGATTTGATTTTATGCAGCATTTTAGTGCAAGTCATTTTAATCTGGAAGGAAACCAGTGTCTTGTCATTGCTCCCTATTTAAATACTGACCCCTTAATATTTTTAAAGTATTTGCTTGGCTCTAGCCACACAACTATTGCAAAAGTCTCTTTTCTCAATATATAAAAGAGCAGGTCTTTGTAAGGACAGACTACAGTAAATGTATTTTTCCTTCCTTAAAAATGAAGTAGTTTAAGTATTTAATTATTTCATTTTATTTTCGTTCGTGTTGCATTAATTTGTTTTCTTACACTGGGATGGTACCTAACTTCTCCAAAGTTGATGCTGAGTTAAACTTAGCACCCTCTCCTCAAGTTTCTTCATACTAATTATAACAACCCTTTGTGGGTTTTTAATTACATTATTTTGCAGTGGATAGGGAACTGGCCTGTTACTCAGGAGAGCTGAATTCCATTCCTGACTCTGTTACTGACTTTGGGCAACTCACTTCACATTGTTCTTCAGTTTTTCCACCTATTGAATGGCAATAATGATGCTTCCCCTCCTTTGTGAAGTGCTTTGAGATGTACTGATGAAATTCTCTACATAAGAGGTATTATTTTGTTTGAGGTTTTCTAGTTTTCCCAAATGAACTTGAAAAAGTGTGTGTGCAAAAAACAAAATTAAGAAAACTTCTGAAGCATTGTGTGTGAAACTAGTGCTTGCAGAATGATTCCAAAGCAACAGCTTTGGAGACTGAAATCCTGCATTTATCTATAAACATGTACAACATAAGCAATGACAGCTCAAGCTGCCCTTTATGGTTCTACCAATTCTGTCCCGGAGAGCTACTTCTATAACTGAGAGGTAAGTGTCTAAAGCCTGTTCAGGCTTTGGCCACCCTGCTGAAATTGGCAAGTACCAACAGTCTTGCCAATCAGGGGCAATTCAGATGGTTGTTGTGACAAGAACATACATCTGCTGGGATTTAGACTAAGACCACCAAAAAAAGTCACATAAATCAACCCAACCAAACATTCCAGGTAACATTTTCATTGACCAAGACACATAGGTTCCTAAGTCTCACTGAAAGTCAAAGTGCCTAAGAGTTGGTCTGCATGGGAGTTGGGTGCGGGTGAGATTCCTAAAGCACATTAATGTGTTGCACATTAATTGGTCCATGTAGACCCTACTGGTGCATGCTAAAGGTTCCCTACTGCACTTTAATGTAGCACACCTCAGAAACCATTAGTGTACACCAACTAAATCTATACTGATCAGTTAACGTGCAACATGTTAGTGCACTTTAGAAATCCCACCCCTCCAACCCAGAGTGCACATTACCCCACCATGTAGACATACCCTACATCACTTCTGAAAATGGAACTCAGGCACCTAAGTCACTGAATCATAATAATATAAAAATAATAACATGGCTAAAGTTAAACTAGTGATACAGAAGTGTGTTATCCGAAGGAGGAATGAGCACCTACCTACAATGAGACCAGAATGTACACATCTGGACAACCTCTGCTGGCTGTGAGCCAACTTGCTAAGCAGATCCTCTTCCTTGTGGAGGAAAAGGTTACAGCAGAGAGGAGCAGCTGCAAAACCAAACTCTGGACTCTGCTAATTCATAACATATGGAAGAAAGATCAATTTCCCCTCTTCCCCACAAACATTTCCCCAGGGTCCAGCACAGTGACTATCAACTAAAAGAACCAGACTTCATCCCTGTCATATCTCTTAGAAGTGCCTACTCCAGAAATGCCTGCTGTGGGCTGTGGGATAAAGACTAGAGGTGAACTAAAACTCTCTCGAGCTTAAAAATAGTTCACTTCTACAAATGAGCAGAGGGTCTAGGGGGAGTGGGAAGTAAAGCTTTTATGTTACCCAGCCTGTTTTCCATAATTTACACAAGGTTTGTACTGGGTTTCAATTAGAAGATTGTGACTGTGAGTCACGGAAGGACTATGATTCAGTGTGAAAACAGTTCAGATATTCACGTCATTAACCTCTCAAAACACGTTTTCTCTGTTTCAAATACAGTGTGAATTCTATTGACCAATTTTATTATTAAAGTATAGACACCACAATGCAACTGCATTTCCATAATTAAAAGGGAAATGAGAAGTTAAGCCCTTTTGCTTCATTTTCTATGTATAACTAAGGCCTGAAACATTTTTCCCTCACTTTTTACATTAGAATTTTATTAGAAAGCTTTGTTTTTCCTAGAAAACATCACAGAAAATGGAGATTAAGTAGGTTTAGAGAAACCACACACTTGAAACAAACATTCACTTTGCTCCATTTTGGCTGTTTGTTTACTTTATACCTCTCTCAGTTTGGATTACAAGAGACTAATCACTTTCATATTTTGTTTTCACTGATGTAGCCAAGAAAGTTTTTAACATTCAAATTGCTTAAAACTCTTTTCTTCTTGCTAACAAAAACAAGTGGTCAAGGGAAAATTGCTGTTTGTTAAAAATTCACCACACACTACCTCTTCAATCAAGAGCTGAGAACTCTCCTGGTTCACATCTTAGTCATCAAAAAGTTCTCCACCAAAAACAAGGACAATTAGATATGACATGCCTGATATTTCTTACATTAAAAGAGAGAGGAGAAAAACACTTTTTCGGTGGGAAAAAGGGAGACAGAGGAAGAGAACATCTTTAAGAACCTTTATTCATCACAAGGAAGCAACCTGGGCAGAAATCAGATTTCCCTGTCTCCCTCCACACCTGTACATTTTACACCTGAAAGCTGTCAAATAGCTAAGATTCTTGCAGGGACATCAGCAGCACTGGCTGAGAGAAATTAATATTTCCCTTTGCATTTAACAGGACATTTCTTCCATTTCCTGGCAAGGATCAGGGACATAATTCTGACTGAAGTAAGAGATATATTTGTACTTCCTACTTGACTTGGCAGATGGATATTGAGCTTTGTACAGAATCGCTCTGCAGTAAAGTACTTTATCATTTCTGATCACCTTCATATTTCTAACAAAGAGAATCTTTATAACACTTTTTGAAGCTAACTGGAAATGTTCATGTCACTCTTTCCTAGTCCCTGTATGGGAAAAGGCCATAACTCTGGACTCTTAATGAAAATGACACAAGAAATACAATCCATATTTTAGCACGAAATCTAGGTAATTTTTGTATAATCAGGCAGCAGAAATGAATTATATACAACAGCCATTAGCACTGCTATAGTTAAAGTTCTGCACAACATTTTTACTACAAACTGCTCACATACAGAGGTTTAAAAATTTAGCTGTTGGGGCCACAACTTGGCTTATAATATGTCAATGTTTTGGCAATTTCTGAACCACAAAACTATAAAAACCACGTTCAACTAGCTCGGATTTTTAGTACTTTCCTCTAGCAAATGTTAAAAGAAAGATACTCCAGGTAATTGGTCAATAATGTGGATTAATAGGGTCTGATATTTATTTAGCAACCATCCAGAGTGCCAAGAAGAAGAACCATCTCAGAAGCCAAACTACTGAGATTTAAAATGTAAATGGCCTGTCTGGAATCCCCACCATAACAATAGCTTTTGTTGGGGGGGTCATCAGGCTCTTATTATGTTATGAAACCTCTTCACTGACCTATGTATGTTCAGTGTAGGGCCATCTAAATGGCATGTGCTTGGATCAGTGGCCACATGCTGCACATTTCACAGTTCCTGACAATTTTCAAATAAGGGACATTCCTAGCCATGAAATGTGCAGTATTCAGCCTGCTTATGGGCTTGAATCAATGTGTATGTAAATGTTAGTGTGCACTATAACTCCTGCAATACAATGATGTAAAGTCTTTGTAGCCCTCACCCTGCCCACAGGATATTTCTGCTTGGCTTTAGCTCAGTAACCCTCACTTTAGGCCAGGATGTGGTTGATTTCATAAATAATAGAGAGATTCAGCAACATAGGGCCCTGTCATTCGCTTCAGCAGCAAATGCAAGGAAGGAGAAAAACTAATAGCAAAGCAGCATAAATTTCAGCTAATGGAGAAACTGACAGATTATTCCCTCCTGAGAGGATTAGAGGCAGTGCAGAAGAAAGTTGTGCCATGGCTATTCAGCTACAAATTCTGACTACCAATACTGCACAATTACTCACCCTTTGCCTTCTCTCAAGAGGCAGCAGACTGGAAATTAGTCCTGTAAAGAACAACGATTGATCATAGCTGAAATCTACTGAAAATGATGTGGATTTGCTAGAGAAGCATCAAAGCTTCAGCCAGAGTTTGCAAGCCTTGGGACCGATGTAAAGTGTCACTCCTTCACTCTTCCTTTCCTTTGTGCTCCTTTCCAAAAGTGCCCAGTTTCATGTCTGTGTGAGTCTGGCTTGATTCAACAGTAAAGCATGTTCCCTAAATGGCACTCTAGGGATCTTGACTACTGCCCAACCCACCAGCCAAGACAAATGCATTTCCCCACATAGATCCAAATGTGAACTATACACATGCTGGGGCAAGCATGGTCTTTACCAACCTTTCATCTCCTCTGTGCATCCGGGGCCTATTTTCAAGGGAAGAATATGCTTTTGTTCACCTCTGTGCCACAGCAGAGGAGCACATGGGCTCCATAGTGAAGATATGATCAGCAACTTGTTAAAATCTTTAGAGAATGTTAAACAGAAGCTACTAAAAAGTTAGACATTTTTAAATAAGCAGGTCCAGACAACTTGCATCCAAGAGCTTTACAAGAGCTGGCCGAGGAGTCACTGAACTATTAATGTAGTTTTTCAATATCTTGGAGCACCGGGGAATTTTCAGAAGACTGGAAGAAAGCACTAATGCTGTGCCAGTTTTTAAAAAGGATAAATGGGATGACCTATATCATTACAGCCTGTCAGACTGACAACAATTCCAAGCAATATAATGGAGCAGCTGTTACGGGACTCAATTAATAAAGAATTAAATTAGTGTAATGTAACTAATGCAAATAAACAAAGGGTTTATGGAAAATAGATCTGTAAAACTAACTTGATATTTTTGCTTTTTTTTTTTTTTAGATTACAAGTTTGGTTGATAAAGGTAATAGTATTGACATAGTACATTTTGACTTGATACCAAATGATATTTTGATTAAGTTTAACAAAGAGAAGGTTAAGGGTGACTTGATTACATTCTATAATTATTTACCAAAGGAACAGATACTTAATGGGCTCTTAATCCAGCAGAGAAACGTATGACACAGTCCAAAGGCTGGAAATTGAAGCTAGACATATTCAGATTGGAAATAAGGCATACATTTTTAACAGTGACAGTAATTAGCCACTGGAACAATTTACCAAGGTCTGTGGTGGATTGCCATCACTGACCGTCTTAAAATCAAGGGTGGGTGTTTTTCTAAAAGATCTGCTCTAGGAATTATTGTATGGGAGGTCTATGGCCTGTGTTACACGACTGATCATAATAGTCCCTTCAGGCCTTGGAGTCTACCATTCACACAACAATTTATTCACCAATGAATCAAATGGGTTTAGTTTTGACAGGGCTTTGCATTTCCACCAAGTTTTCCGCTCTTTTTAGAGCACAGTGCTACTTACCCTGGAGCGATGGCAGATGCAGGAACATACACACAGAATGGAAATAAGTCATACATATTTTAGATTGGAAAATAATCTAATTGAGTTTTTATTTTTGTTTATGTTTATGTTTTAAACTCCCAAGTTGGTTAGTCCTGCCTTTTGTCAATCAGTTTTTGGCGCCCCTTCAAACAGAGACGTATCCTGCCCCAGGCTCAGCTCCTAGCTAAGCTTTGAGAGGACTGATGCATTCACAAAGCAATCTCATATAGAAAATTGAAACCTTTTGTCTGGCTATACAGTTTGTTATCTGCGGAATTATATAATACTTCATAGCCAACTCTAAAACAGTAGAGCTCATAAAAAATTTTCATGAGCTTTTTTTATTAACTGAAAAAAATAAAAATACAAAAAAAATTGGGGGGCTGTTGAAAAACTGAAAACCTCACCACTGTCAACAAAAATGGAAGTTTCTGTTAAGTCAAAAAAGCCATCCTTTTCTCCACTAGAAAAAAAATATTTCAGTGTCTTAACTGGATTTATTTCTGAATGGCAACTGTAAAAGGAGTACTATATTTTCCCCCAAAACTAGACAAATATTGTAAAGCATCAAAAAGATAAACCACTACCACTCACTTTCCTATTACTTAGTTCTAATAAAAAATCACAAATATATATTTCACGAGACTATATAAATCTTACTTGAATGTTACCGGTCTGTTTTTATTATGAAGGAAACAAACTTATGGGTTTCATTTAAATTGTGAACAGTTTTAGACTCAGTCAAATATGATTTAGACAGAATATTTACTTGCCTTTGAGGTGCATCCCATTTTTGGAAACAGGGAGCAAATAAAGAATGGAAATGAAGCTTCCCTCTGGTTGAAACAGCCCTCACTTGCTTGTAGGGAGATCAGATGTCCCTATTTTATAGGGACAGTCCCAGTATTTGGGGCATTTTCTTCTGTCCCAATTTTTCACACTTGCTGTCTGATCACCCTACCTGCTTGTGACAACCCAATAAAAAGTGTGGAGTGAACAGAAGAGCACAAGTTTTGCACCAAGGCTCACACAGCACAAAGGAGCAGCCTTATGGGGCGGCATTCTGTTTATGCAGCACTTCCTGAAGCCACGGTCTAAGGACAGAGAACAGCAGCAGAAGTTACACTGAAATGTAATTTCTTGTCTGCATCACTCAGTATGATGGAACCATACTTTGCTGTAGGATTTCATATTGAATACAACTGACAGTTTTAAAGGCTACTATAGCAGCTTTCTGTTTCTCTTTTAGTATTTTCACATTTCAAATCTTGATATACATGTTTGTGGTAAAATCTTGGCCTACCTTACACAGGTTGGCAGGGGGAGAAGAGAGTATGGAGGTAGCCTCTTCCAGTCTCTTCCCTATACCGAGAGCAGGACGGACATGAACCTAGGACAGTTACATGACTAGTTAACATGCCCCTGTGGATAGGCCTGTGGTAGGTGATTAGATTGGCCAGTGGGGTTGAGAATGGCCAGGCTCCCAGTCCCTTGTACTTTAGCAGCAGCCACATTGGGAAACAAATTACATTCTTTTTGGAGCAGCTGTATGAGGCAGAGTAATGGGCATCATAAACCCTTGAGGCATCATGGCCTATATAATAAAAATGGATTAGGGACCATCTGCTCAACTGTTTCTGTCTCATTGTGCTACCTCTAGTGCACAGTCCTAAGGTGCACACTTTGCTTAAGGTTTTCTAGAATCAAAATCTTTCTGTAGAAAAAAAATATTGCTGCATGATGACAAAGGAGCTTAGACCTTTGTAATGAATCCAGAGTTACGAACCTAGCCTGTCATCTATAAAAAAAAACCTATTTCCTCACTGGAACAAACATCTGCAAGGCATTGTATTGTATTAAATGGTTTTACTAAAGCTGTTCTATGCTTGTGGCCACTCCACTATATACACAGTTCTCCGTTCTTTGCAAAGAGACTTCTGTAGTATTTTATCGGTTTTGGTGTTTAGGATATGGGAAAGGGTTTTTTCTCACTGCAATTACAGTGGGATATTTATCTGGAATATATTCATTTAACACAGGGTATGTCTAAACTGCAATTTAAAAACCTGCAGTGGCCCATGTCAGGTAACACAAGCTCAAAGAGCTCAGAGTAGAGGCTGTTTAAGTGCAGTACAGAAATTCTGGCTCCAGGAATCTCCCCACGGGTGGGGTCCCAGAGCCCAAGTATGAATAACTACAACGCAATTAAACAGCTCTAGAGCCCATGTCAGTTCACACAAGACAACCACAAATGTTTAATTGCAGTCTAGACATCCCATCAAAGACCCAAGAAAAACTAGTTAAAAACTAGCCTAACTCATAATTCTACTTGGCATAATTCTGCTAATGTAGCAAGTATACTTTATTTCTTACTTTAAGCAAATATTAAAGGCATTTGAATGAAATGGAAGACAGACCCCTTGTTGCATTTAGGAGACAGTATGATCTAGCATTTAGTGCAGCAAAAAGAGTTCCAGGAGACAGATTCTATTTGCTACTACACCTCTGTGCAAATCTAACTTCTCTGTACCTCAGTTTCCCCACTGGTACAACAGCTTAACAACCTGTGATGGAAGGGGCTCTTCAAATACTAAATGTCACTCCTCTGAATCTCTTACCTCTAACTGTTTTTTGCTCTCTTTAGGTTACAATCCTCTGCCTCCAAAACACCACAACAACTGATTGCTCAAGAAATTATTAGGATGCTGCACAAAAAACAAAGATCCACCAGAATCTGGGGGAATCTGAGCTGGGAGGGGTCAAGGATGAGCAGATGAGTTTATCTGATCCCTTCTTGTACATTAAGAAGCAGAGTGCATGTTCAGCAAAGTAAATATAAGCCATCTGTCATTGTGACCTAAGCACAGGTGGTAATGGGAAACACTACAAGAAATTGCAGCTCTCAGATCACTGACTCCCACTGTGTCTTCGCTGACCTTTGTCTGCCAAAACAAGCAAGAAAACAAGATATGTTCATAGGGACAGATCCGCCACTAGCACAAATCACTATTGCTTGCCTTTGTTGGCATTATGCTGATTTATAGCAGCTAAGGATCTGTTCCACACTTTTCTATTACCTGCTATACAGTTACTTGTTTTATGCTCCCTAGGTTCTTGTGCTGAGCTCATCACTATGGGGTCTGAGCACAATAATGCCCATTGAAACACATGACTTCCCTCTTATGTTTCATTCTGTGACATTCCATATTCTTTATGAAAATATGCTTATGATATGAATATGACATAACTGAGATATACTTTATGCACTATGGTTCATGTGAGATATCATTGGAAAGGTTATGATTTACTGAATATGATTATCCAATTTGTATGCCTGTATCGTTTCTGTATCTGAAGTTGGGAATATTGACTATAAATCTGTATTTCAGCTATGCTACTTTGGGTGACACCCACTGCTAACACTTCAGGTACAACCATGAAAAAGCCAGACAGGGCAGATGGCCCATCAGCAAGGCCAATAGACTGTGAAGAGCTTGGTCTTCCTATGGACCCCCCAGACTGCCACTGACTCGTGGCACCTACAGAGTCGGGTGGTCTTGTCACTTGATACTAAAACATTACCTGGGACTTCTTGTAACTTACCACTGTAAGGGAAGGGAAGGTCAAGTTTGGGAAACAAAGGATTCCTGCCTTAAGTAAATCCTATTTAAGGGTGGGGAGGAAGGTATACAGAACTCCTCCTTTCCATGGTCTCTTTGCCCAAGAGGAAAGACTGAAAAAAGGAAGGCAAGGGGGAAGTCCAGATCGAGACAGAGGTCGAGTCTGAAAAGGAATATAACTGGATATCTGAATCACAGAAGCTTTGCAAACGGCCTGCAACAACATCTAGGGTGAGAAATACTATTTGTAACCAATTTCTTCAGTGAAACTAGCTTAGTTTGCGTGTTTGATTTCATTTACTTTAGTAATCTGCTTTGTGCTGCTTGTTACCCCTTTTACCACTTAAAATCTGCCTTTTATAGTTAATAAAATTTGTTTTATTTATCATTAAACCCAGTTTCTGTAATTTCTAATGGGGAAGGGGTCAAGAACAGTGCACACCTCTCTCCATATTGAGGGAGAGGGCAAGTTTTATAATATATCTTGGGGTCTGCACTCCAAGGGCATCTGAGTGCTGGAACAAATCCCTTAAACTGAGTCTTCCCAGACCTGATCTGCAGCTGGGTGTGGCCTTGCCTGTGTGCATGATAGAGGAGATTTTAAGAGCCTACCTCAGCAAGACGGGTTAAAGGGGGCCCATGCTGGCAGAACAAGTAGACTAAGTGGTATCTCAGACCATCAGATGGCTTCCCAAGGGGTCCAACCTGTCATACATTCCTTCTCCGGTTTCAGCTTTATGTAACATGATTTTTGCATAAGAAAATTCAGAGTTATTTCAATGTCACACTTGAGAGAACACAAAGTATTTACATGCAAACCAAGAAAATGTGCTAATTGTGGAAAGCACACTTCTGGGGAAATTTGCCCACCAGTGCATCAGCTGATTTAGACTGCATATCAAAGAGTTTTACATAACAGGCTCAGCGCTCAACTGCTGTAAACTGACATGGCTCCATTGAACATCACACCAGATGAGGATCAGGCTCTATTTGTTAAAATAAACTATTCACTACTCCATCTTCTCAGCAGTTTCATGGTGTCATACTTACCACACACGTGTCCAAGGTTATTGCACAAAACTCAGCTGCAGCACCTCTATCTGGCCATTTAACAATACACATGGAAATGCATAATAAGCTTGACTGTTACATGATACTAAGTATTTTTGGCCACTCTCTTGCAGCCACCATTTAGAACAGCAAGAGTTTCTCACAGTTAGTGGCTCTGGTCCTCTTCAGTTCTCTAGCAGATTATTGTGCATCTTGTTTTATCAGTAAATTGTGAGCCACTTCTCTGTATTCATCTTTCAGATCTACTGGAGAAAATGAGCAATGGAGGAGAGAGAGAATACAAACAACTGGAAATTATGTTCCACTGTACGGAAATGAAACAATGTTCACTACATATTGTTAAATATCATGGTTCCAGCACAGGGAGCTAGCACATTTCATGTTTATTAAATGAATTCTCTGCATACTAAAGTTCCCATGATCCTAGTTGACGGGAGGCTTTCATTTCAATGGCAAAGGACCACTCGGTGTCATATCAGCAAAGTACTGGCTTTGTATTTTAAAGCACAGCTGTTTAGATAGCACAGTTCTGGCAAATAGGGAAGTGAGCCAGAAAATGAAAAGAAAACTATTGTCAAAATCATATCTATATTGCTGATCCATTTCTGCGGCAGCTTCCCTGTATACTTTCCTATTAAAAATTCATGTGTATTCTTGGATAATCTTTTACTCTACATAAAACTTAGAAGTATGGAAATAGTATTAAAATAATATGGTCAATGAGTTTTACACAGACCAAGGACACAGTCTCTAAAATTACTTGTTTATTGCTATATGTGTTGCTCTAAATGCTGAGGCTGCCATGTACAGGACAGAGTTACTCAATATACAGGCTATTGTGGGTTTTACCCAGTAACATTAAAGCTGTTGAGTACAATGCTTAAGAAAACAGACTCTGGCTTTGATATACTTATTTAGATCTACCAGGAAAACATTTCCCCTGTTTCTCAAAGCGGCAGGTTGGATGTTAGCCACACTGTTTCTATTCACACATGGCAAGATTATCTTTACTTTTTACGCTCCTGTACTTGTCATAGTAGCACGGTGGGGACTGTCTGTGCAAATGGGTGGGAAAAATGAGTTCTGGGGAATGGGTAGCTTTGATTCTACTGTGTCAATTCCCCTCCCCCAGGAGTGCATTAGCTAGCACAGTTTAGCGGTTACAGCGGTTGAAAATAATCTGTACCTGAAAAAGTGCTGGCACAGATTACTTGCCCTAGAACAAAGGGAAACAAGGGATTAAACTGTGGCTCTGAGTCACAACATAGTCTCACAACACTGTCCTCCTGGGGCAGTACAGCTACATGCTGCCCTATACTTGGAGCGGACTGTAACATTACAATGGAGCCCATTAAGGAGAGTCACATGCTGAAACCCCATTTGTCACTCTGAAAACGTAGAGATCATGGTCCTAATGTCCTGAATAGCACAGGCAGCAAAGCAAGCTTTCCCACAGTTCACCTCAGTCTGGACTTGAGAGGACAAAACAGAGTGAGAAACTGGCTTATCTTCCAGGCCATTTTAATCCTGGTATTGAGATCATGCTTACCGCACCCACTTCTTTGCGGTCATGCATGCAAATGACAAATTAGACAAACTGGTCACTTGCATGTGTAATTAATGTAATTGCACATACAATCACAGCAACAAGGTGTGCAGATGCATTGTTGGATGTGTAATTGTGGGCCCTTGTCACTAACATCCTAGACTGGAATGGAACCAGCAATATATCTGGGAAAGATTCTTTATTATCTGTCTGCTCAGCCATTTGAAGGTCTTTCATATGAAGGCACAGGAAAAAATTGCCATTGGATTTCTATTGGGCCTCATTGAAAATTAAAGCATAAGAGTGTGTTTTTTGGATATTTTAGGGTTCACAGAGCCTTAGGGTTTCTGAAAGCATTCTTGCAGCAATTCAATAAGGTTTAAAAATTTTCCACTGACCCATTACTTACAATCCAACAGATGTTGCTGCGTCTCTCTTCAATACACGTTTAGGACCTAACCTTGTGAAACATCTAGCGCTTTTCCAACATAATTATTATTGGTATTACAGTTGAGCCTACAGGTCCTCACTAAGACTGGGCTCAAGTTGTGCTAAATATTATATGAACACATAAGAGGCAGTCTCTGTCACAGAGAGTTTATAGTATTGACAACACATGAAAGGTAGGAGGGAAAACTGAGGCACAGAGTCTTGAAATGGACTGTCCCCAGGTCATTCTAACAGGTCATTGGAAGGGACAGGAGCAGAACTCAGATTTCCTGAGTCCCAGTTCAGTGCTGGAGTGGTCAATATCCACCTCATAATTCAGGGGGAGTTATAAGAACTGTAGACATAGTCTTGCATAAGGAACATTATGCAAAAGCCATGGCTTCACATTTGAGGCAATGGGGATTACACCCATTTTTGACTTTATAAGGACAAAGCTTATGTATCCAGGACCAATTTAAATAAATCCTGATCATTAAGATCATCTACTTGAGTGTCTTGTGTTAGGCATCTAAATCCACATTTGGGCACTTAAATAAGTGATTAATGGGAAATCTACTTATTTAGGTATCTGAATTTAGATTTAGATGCCTAATTTAAGGCACCCAGGTTTTCAAAGTGTTGGCACCAGTAAAAAGGAAATTATTCTCACAGGATAACAACCCAAAGCCATTACTGAATCAGATTCTTGGCTCTGCTATGGCCACTTAGTACGGTAAAATTACCAATGCAGAGGAACTGTAGAGGTAGCTTAAATAGCATCCTCAGATTTCCCATCCCTACATAAGGGCATTCTTCTCAGTGTAAGGGGCATTCTTGGGTGAAAGGGATGGTGATTAGGGCATCTCTGTGCCATGCAATCTCCAGCTGACAAAACTGCCCCCTTGGGGCCATATGCAGCTAAATTTTATCAGGTTGCCTCAGGGACTGAACCTGATCAAGGGAACGCAGACCTCTCCCCCCAGAATCTCTTGGCAGACCACACAGTCTGAACCTCCAAACTCTCTCTGCTCATGCTGCTGAGAATCTTGCCTCAGAAATGATTTCAAATTCAAATATTTGAATTCAAAAGCAAAGGCAAAGAAGATTAAAAACATACCCATTGACCTCTGTGGACCTAGATTGCCAACTAGTGCCAGAAGAGGCATTACTATTTATAGCAGCTACATCACTTAACAGATTATATCTGAATACTGAAATGTTTGAATTCCTTCAGATGTTGACATAATATATTTTCTTCATAGATCAACTGTCCAGTTCACAGTCACTTCTGCAATATTTACTAAATATTGCCATAGGTCTTTGGCTAATGTGTTTATAAAATGAGAAGGCTTCCATCACTACCCTGGGCAGGGCATTCCACAGTCTAATAGCACTTGGTATTTTTTTTCTTGTTCTATGATCACATATTTTCCCCCACAGGACCCTGCCTCAAAGATGCCTCAATTCAAGAAAACACTTAAACACATACTTCACTTTAAGTGTCTTGGATAAAGATGCTTTCCTGAATCAGGGCCTCAGTGCAGAAATTGAAAGTGTATAGTGAATAAGGTTTGGACTTAAATCTAACACACTGGAATTATCTCCAGGAAAGACAAGGTTTAATAAAGGCCACTGACTTCCTATGGGATGAGGAGTAAGCCAATTAGTTTAAAATTTCCACAAATGGCCATATTTGCATTGTTGTGTAATAGAGGGATCCACTTACAATATGTCAATATGTAATCTCACATTTCAGCAGTATCACAACAATAAGTGCAACTAAAGACTCTCTGATTTAGTACAACAAAATGTTCATGAAGCAAAATCACTGCTACTGAAGATCACCCATATGACAGTTTCTGTGAGATTCACTGAAGATGGAACAGGAACTTTATTTGGTCCCAAACATAAGAGCTATGTCAAAAAATAGTCTTTCATCACTGACAAAAAAAAAAAAAAAAATCACAGAATATTTATGGTCTTGCCTGGAATTTTTCCTCGTTTCTGAAAGAGAAAGAGACAGTTTTGACAAAAGAAAAGCTTCAGCCTGCCAAGCAAAGCTCCTGTTTTGCTGTGAAATGTCAGAATTTCTTTGTAAAAAACAGTGTAATTTCTCTGTTGGGAAAATGAACAATTTTCAAGAGCTCTGTGTGCTGGCAGAAATAATTATATTTCTCCCTGGATCAAATGTTCAAATTCATGTGAATTCTCCACTGAAACTTCAGGGGTTTTTGGCTTACAAATAATTGCAAAGCCAAAATGAGTAGTTTCACACTGTCATACTGATATTCTGGGCAGTGCTGTAGACCCATTCAGTACAAATTTGTCAGCCAAGCCATAAACCATTAAAAATAAATATTAATGAGAGCATGTCTAAAGGGAACAAATACAAAACAAAATGCCTAGGTACTAACGGACCTATTGCCTGAGAAGGTCACGTCTATTTTACTATATAAACTACCATTGTTTAAAAAAATAGAACATGGGAAGCATTTAGAGCCAGAATCTTTATGCATTCTGAGTAATACCTTAGAATCGCACTGAAATCAATGGACAAGTTGGAGCAGAATGGACTACTCCAAGTGAGAAAAGTTGGCAGAATTTGGATCTTGGACTATTACTTCTATTGTGAGAATGGATTGAGGTAAATCAGATTATTTTTATCTCACTCTGATTTATCTTGCAGAATGTACTATCCTGACAGATTGTTCACATATACTTTCCTTTTCCCTCTCATCACTTTAGGATATAGTCTAGTTACTCTTTTATTGATGTGTGTTTGCAAAGGAAGTCAGGCATGCTGCTGTGGGCATGTGGTATATTGTCACAGTAGCCCTGTTGTTGTTGTTTTCAGCAATGGACTTTGCAGTTAGTTGTGCTGACTCCTTCATCACCTAACACACCATTGGTATATTGTACAACTTCTACTTCTAACAATGTTTACCAAAATATTGAGTTTTTTATTCCCCTTCAAAATGAGTTTGCCTGTTTACTTGTTCCTCTCCTAGAAACTGAATATTATATGTTCCACTCTTAGTACATTATTCATAAACTAACCGGTGCCACAGTCTTTATTCTCAATGACTTACCAGTTCTATAGTTTCTAAAGCAAATTAGTTTCAAAGAGAATCATTACTTGAAACATTTTTACTTCTCACAAACAACAAACCAGGTTATTCAATGGCATATATATAAAACTACAGCTGGAGGACCTTGAAAATTAATTGCTGATGTTTGCCTCGTCTACATAAGCTTCACCATTACAGTTCATGCTCCAGCTAAATAGGACATTCACCTATTATTTCTGTTGCTTAAATCAAGAATCATTCAATTTTCTTCCCAGCTTCTGTTCCTCGTATCCATGGCAGCCACATCTCACATAGTGGGCTTACTGAAAAACACTCTTAAAGTGTTGACATAAAGCAAGGAAGTACAGCAGGTGGGAAAAACACAACAGTAACATGGTCTCTAACACCAACAAGTTTGCACTGCCTTAGTTCTAATTAGAAAAAAGCATATTCACTAGAGCTTATGGTAAATAGAAAGGGTCAGGAGACAAAGATATAAATGGCAGACAGTGGACCAGCAAAAATAGATGTTAAAAGCAAAAAAAAAGAGAGACTGAAATTACCATATATCTTGCGACTAGAAGGGGAAATCCCCCCACAGGTACCCACATCCCATCTGTCCTCCTATACGTAGGAAAACATAAGGGCTAAAATGCAATGGACATATTTGCATGGTGTGTGGGGTGGTCAGTTAGAGGACAGCTATGGATGGGGATTCTGCCTGCGTGTAATTCACTCCCATACCTGATCTAGGCACCACTCATATCATCATACTAAACACTGAAATGTACTTAGTCAGAAAGCAGGAACAAAAGCTTGGCTAAAATTTTATTTTCCGTTTTTTAAAAACTGTTTCCAGGTAAAGCTTTTGGAACTGACGGGGGGAGGAAGTGGGGAGAAAATGAGAACATTTCAACTAGCAGTAACTACATGTGCTGGATGTAAACCAAGTTTACTTCATTCCCAATGGGAAGGATAGAGAGATTAATTCTCTGAATCACAATCTCCCTTCCCACTCTGCTCACAGGGCAGAGTAACAACGTACTGCACCTTGCTTTGAGTTAGTTCAAGTGAGCTTTCTATCACTTTCAGCAGTTTTATTAGTAACTTTTGCATTTCCTCTTCTCATATTTCAAAGTTCTTTGCAGCATCAGTAACTGTATTGGTTAAAGGAATCCACCGAACAGATGTTCTTTGAAAGCAGCTGACTGATGTTCCTTGCATAGAACTTTGTTACTGGCATTAATAATATAGAGCTAAATTTATTCCCATTAAAACCATTAAGACTTTTGACGTTGACTTTAAGACACTGGACTCAAATTTCAGAAAAAGCCATCTTGTATGAACAGTATTTTTATTTAGTTTGATTGAGAAATTAATACTTAATTCATTTTTTTGTTCATAGATTGTCAGAAAGAGATCACATTTGTCCTCAGATGTATTTATTATTTCACATTTTCTCTAAAGCTTTCTCTTCCAAATTTGAAATTTTAACTGGTGATATATTGCCAACCAAACCAAGTCAGTCAGTCAATAGTAGTGTTTCTGCTCCGCTCCTTGACTGGAAGAGCGAAATTTTAATAATCAGGGACTCTGGTGCATAAATTCAGCTGAAGATATTTGTTTAAAATTGTGAACAAATATCTGCAGAAACATGTTGCAGTATTAGTTCTGCAGTAATATTTTTCCATTAGCAATTTCATCTGTAAAAACTAGTTTAAGTTATGTTCTCAAAGTGCAGTTGAGTGTATGAAGGTTAAAAATCATACAGATGGTAGATAATTCTTTGGGGAGGCTTAACTGGTCAATTTCAGTAATGTCTGAAATGCAGACTCAAGACACCACTCCTCCACTCAGGAAAGCACTTAAGCATGTTCTATCTCAAGTAAATAGGATTTAAACATGTGCTTAAGTGATTTTCTGAACAGGGACAGATTAGATGTATGCTTAAGTGCTTTCCTAAACTGGTGCCTAATTCTAGATTTATTAATATTCTTGTGTTACATACAACAGGCCAAAATCCCACAGCCCTTAGTTTACATTGTCCTCTGTCACAACCACTGAAGTCACTGTGAGACTTGCTTGAGTAAGGACCAGGTAAGCACAGGAGGACTGATCTAATTTAACTGTCAGCAGTTTTGGAGAGGTGTTTAACAAGAACTCTGTTAAAAATGACCTAGTGCAGAGGGCCCCAGCCTGATATGCAGGTCATCAGCCGGGTGCAAAACACTTGCTAGCGATTGTCAGGAAATAGGGCATCCCATAATGCTGGGTTTCTTCCTAACATCCACCTGCTATGCCATTATAAGACAACTGAAAATACTATTCCTGACATTCTCTCCTGTACATTTTTTTTTCAGATAAGCAATTCCTGTAGTTACCGTAGGATGTCATGTAATTGCAAACAAGAGGTGAGGTGGGTCCATGAGACGCTTTCTTTATTAAGATGAGACTCACACGCTATGGAAAACACATTTAAGAACTCCTTGTCTAATGAACATCAGAGGACTGGGAGTCAGAACTCCTGGGTTCTCTTTCAGGTTCTTCTACTGATTCATTTTATGAGCTTAGGCAATTCCCTTAGTCTTTCCATTCCTCAAGTGAAAATAATAGTTCTCTACCTCACCACAGTGTTATAGAGAAGCCTTAAATCACCCTGCGGCCCTTCGATAACAAACACTCTATAAATGCAAAGTATAATTGTACTTA
>ML677332.1:16549730-16593283 GCA_007922305.1 Dermatemys mawii | reverse complement strand
TAAATCTATATTGTTTAGAAAAGAAAATCTACTTGATACTTCTTTGTACACTTCACCTCTCCTCTTCATATGAGCTTCAAGTATATCAATTAGGGCATAGTAAGTAGATACGCCGAACTTCTCTCTAGAATTCAATGCTGTTTCTGTTGCACTGCTATCATTTGCTTATTTTTTCCTGATTCAGCTGTGGGACTGGGCTTCTCTGTAGTTAGTATCAAGATAGATATCTTCTGATATGTCTTCAAATCTTCAAAATCATTCCTCAAAGTGTGCAAGTAGTCTGCTAATGACTGACAGAGGTCTGCACATGTTTTCAAATCCAATTCTTTTTCTTGTAGAGCTTTACTTGTGTGGTAAAAGTGTTGTAAAATTTCATTCTACATGGTCAACATGAATACAAACCCTAGTTCTTGCATCTTGTTGCAATGTTTTCTACCTCTTGTATAGTTTCTTTTGTGATTGGTCTTCAGCTATACTTTCTAATGCATCCACAGTCTTCGAGTAGGATTCCAGAATTGCACTTGTTGCCACTGCATGTGCCTCCCATCGAGTATTAGAAATAGATTTCAACATACGATCATTGCCCAAATATGTTTTAAGAAATGCCCATCAGTATGTTGAGGCAGAGAAAAATGTATAAAGTATCTGGACTGTTGAGAAAAAACTTACTGCCACCAGACAACAATCAATAGCATTGTGGCCAACAAGACAGAGAGTGTGCAGCACATGGTATGAATATGGCATATTTGTTCTGTTCTAAAAGCTTCCTCTGCATTCCTTGATAATGCCCTGACATGCTGGCAGTGTTGTCGTAAGATTGACCTCTGCAGTTTGTTAGTAGGATGCCCCTTGGTTTAGGTGGGGATAAGTAATAGCAAGAGAACAGAAAAATGAGGAAGAGTGTATAGTGGAGTGTAAGGAAGTCTAACAAAGTTCTGATTTTTCCCCTGATGAATACTTCAATGCTTTTTTTAAAATATCAAATATCATTTTTTTGCTGGTGCCCTAAGCACGTGCTTAGTCTGCCTATTGGGTAATCCAGCCCTGGGTATGTCTACACAGCAACTAAACAGTCATAACTGGCTTACAAGATTGGAGGGTCCTAGAGCCTAAACTCCAGCTCAGAAGTCTACTGAGCAATTAAACAGCCCCACAACCTGAGCCCGCCAACCCCGAGTCAGCTGGCACAGGCCAGCCCTGGGTTTTGCTTTGCTGTGTAGACATACCCTAAGGGCTGGTAAATCTCCTGCCAAAAGAAAGGAAATGGTATTATCTAAGCCTGGATGACCAATATGCAGAATCTGGTGAACTAATGACTTTCTAGCAGATCTCAATACAGGAGATGTGACTACTTTGCCCTGAAGTTCTCAGTGCACCGAAGAATTGGGCTTTGATCATTAACCAAACAAGGAACATTTCTTGAATTTACTTAGGGAATGAATGCTATGGGAGTTGTGAGGACAACCTGTGTATCTTAAGAGTAATATTGGGTGTAGCAATGCTACGACTTACCAGAGCAGCACCTCTTGCTGGCTCTCTGGGAATTAGCTCTTTTCCAGCTCCAGAGCAACCTCTGCAGGTCAATGTCACTGGCCCCCATGTCCCTCCAAGACCCTGGTGCCCTTTGCCCTGGGGTTCTGCCCACTTCAGTACCCCCCTCAGTCTGGGTGTCCCCACCCCAGGGAACCACCAACCCTCTATCCCCACCTTGCCTCAGTGTCTACTGCCAGTGAGCATCTAGCCCCCACTCACTGGGGCAGATTGCAGTGTAAAGGCCCCTCATCACTGGCAAAGGCAGGGTTGGGGGCAGGGCTGGACCTGCTGCCTTTTCCTGCAGACCAGTACCTTTTCAGGCTTTCCTGTCAGGCCACAGCCTGGGAGGTCACCAAGCCTGAGCTCACCAGCTCAGCTCAGCTCAGCTCAGCTCAGCCTACCCTGCCCCTGCCCCTGCCCCTGCCCCCTTCACTCCTTCAGGCCACTCAGTCCATCTCCCTCTAAAGCTAGAGGGAGACTGACTTAGCTCCTGGCTGCCAGCACTGTTATCAGGGCCAGCTGTGACCTGATTGAGGCATGGCCCAGCTGTGGCTGCTTCCCCAATCATCCTACCCTCTTGGCTCCCCAGGACAGCCCTTTCCTTTTTAACCCTTTCAGGGCCAGAGCAGGGTGACCACCCTGCTACTCTGGGTCTCATTAGAGAAAACTCCTAATGTCAAATAACATTCACCCTATTGCAGATAGTAGCCCTTGGAAAGCCTACTCTAACCAACAGGAAATATAATGACACCTCCTTCAGACACCTCCATCAACTGTAATGGTGGGTTAGACCCAAATTAAAGGACTGTTGCCAAAGATACTATGTTTTACTAATTATTCATTTTACATTATATATTGTGGCAAGGGGCCTTCTCTGGCTCACCAGCTTAAGTCTTTTCTGCTCTGGTGAGCCAAGGGCTGTCTAGGCAAGCTGCCTAGAAAAGCCCAAGGGCAGGCTTTCCCTTCCCCTTATCGCTCTTTTCTGGCTGGGCTTTCCCCCTGTGTCCAGGACAAAGCTGCCTCCCTTCTGAAAGGCTCCTCATCCTGCTGCCCCCAATCTGCTGCCAGCCTCATTCCCTCTATCTCTCTTCCCACACCTTCCTAGCTGGGGAGGAGGGTTTAAAAAGGTCTCTGTCAGGGCTTAATTGGTATCAGCTGATCTTGCGTGAGTCTCTGGCAGCCTCTACCCAGCTGAGCCCAACTGACCTGTGGTTACCTCCCTTACCACTACCCCTACTGGTAGCTGCCTGCTCGGGGTTTACCACAATATATAGTTGTGTTTTCCCAAGGTGGCACTGTGTCCCTTAATAAGGCCTTTCCTTTGTTTTATATACAGACTCAGTGCTTGAGAACAGGGAACATAAAGGCACCCAAGGAAGGTATTTCATTTCCCCAGGTTTCTGGGTGGGGACTTGAGCTGGTGGTGTTGGTTAATTTTTAAGAGGAAGCTCTAGATATTTGAACGCAGCCATTGCTGGTGTCAGAAGGGTTACATAAAATAGGAACTCAAGTTTGGAGTCTTCATCAGAGAAGCTTTGCAGTCGAGAGGGCTGGTTGAGCCACTGGCTGCTGGGGAGGCAGAAAAAAATTGGAGGGAACTTCGGGAGGTGGAGCATTCCGCTGTTGCTTGGTTACTGGCAGGTCTGATTCTCCAAAGTGCAAGCAGGCTGAGACACCTCTCGAATGAAATTGTGCACCTTAGCACAAACAAGAATACATTTTGGTTTTGTACCATTGACTCTGGCTTTGGGTTGCTCAGCTTTTTAAAGTTTTCCTAGGGGGAAAACAAAACAAAAAAACCCAAGACAAATGCTCTGATAATCAGTTACTTCATTTCACTCCCAAGCCTCTTTAATGCAAAGATGTTAATCTACTTGTCTGGAGTCCCTTAAATCCATCCCTAAATCATTTTTGAAGTTTAAGCTTTTTCTGAAGATTTATGTGTAACACGGGGAAAAAAAGAGTGAAATTCACTCTCACAAAAGATATCAGTAGTCTGGAGAATCCCATCCTCTAAAATCTAATTTGCACTCAGAGGTGTCATTACTTGCATGCTGTATAGTTTAAAAAGCAGATTCCAACATCTTTATTCACCCTTACTCTGATGTCAATGGGACCACATGAGGAGTAAGGTACTAGTCAACATAAGGGTTAAATTGCAGCCAATACCCACACAAAAAGAGAGATACTGTGCTTTGTAGAAATCATTTTAAGTAAAATGTCAGAAAGCATTAGCTATATATAGGGGTAAATTCTGGAGTCCTTATTCAGTCTTCAGTGGGGAAGTTCAGGCTTTGGCTCATATATCTTGCAACATTCATGTTCCAATCATTATAAACTAAAGCTGTCAGATATACATTCTGGCTCCACGTCTGTTGTGTTTATACATGTGGAGTATTGCCTTATTCTGCAAGTAGGCTCATCTGGCAGCTATGGGCCTACTGTGGAACTACTCAAGATGAACAAGTATAAGAGAATCAGGACAGTTGTCGCTTATCTTTTGCTGTTTTTCAGACCAAATAGGGGGGGCCACAGGTGATAGACTGAGAACAAGGTATTATAGGATTAAACATTATAACACTGTTTTGTAATATTCCCAAATCTTCAGTTGAATTGCAGTCTGCTGCACTGCTGTAAAATGAATAACTAACACCCTAATTATCCAAGCCTCTATTAACCCAAATTCCCTTCCATCTGAAATAGGGTCATGTCTGTTATGATTTATGTCTATCAATTACACTGGAGAGTCCCTTAGTTACCCAGTCTTATTCAATGTCTCTCACTGGGTTTAGTTAATTTGAGGTAGCACCATACCTGGAAATCTATAAGTATTCTGAGACATCTTTTCAGATTATGATAATTGAGAAAGATCATATGGGACAAACTACATAGCATTTCTGCCTGTACTCCCTCATTAAAAAACAACACTATCTAGGATGCCTTTTGACAAAATACCTACCACTATCTCACTAAGGAGGAAAAAGATTCATTTCATTTTGTAGGCAACTCACTAAAACTGTTCAGCCATAGCAGTTGCCTCATATATATCACTATGGTGGTTTTGGCTGCATTCATTCTTCCAGCTCTATTATGACATACTTCTCTTCCCCTCTAATATTAGCTCTGAGCAAGCTATCATGGGGTGTGTTTCTGCCTGTACTGGATGGATGGAATTGACAACAGCAACATGGGACTAATGACTTAGTGCTTCAGCACTAGATGACAGGCTCCCTTCTGCCTCATTCTTTCACAAACTGCGTAAAGGTTGTTTGTTTGGGGGCAGGGGATAATCATTTTTTGAAGGATAGGATTTTTTTTTTTTTAAAAAAAGCAGCTTTTTAGGGGGTGTTTTGTTTCAATTCACAGCAGCCTCAGCTCACTGCGCTGCCAGTGCTCTAGCCCACCACTCCTGCCGGGCAATGTGGCGGCTTGGCTGTCTCCGGCATGGTAAGGGGGAGGGGAGCAGGGGGGGTTGGATAAGGGGCAGGAGCTTCCAGGGGGACAGTCAGGGGACAGGGAGCATGGGGCAGTTGGATGGGGTGGAGGTCTGGGGGGGCAGTCAGGGGATGGTGAACATTGGGGTTGGATAGGAATGGGAGTCTGGGGAGCCTGTCAGGAGGCAGGGGTGTGGATAGGGGTGGGGGCAGGGGAGATTGGATAGGGGGTGGAGTTCTGGGGGGTGGTTAGGGGCAGGGGTCTTGGAGAGGTTGGTCAGGGGACAAGGAAGAAGGAGGGTTGGATGGGTCGGGGGTTCTGAGTGAGGCAAGGAGCGGGAGGATAGGGGGCAGGGGGCCAGGGAGGCACAGCTTTCCCTGCCTGGCCCTCCATAGAGTTTTGCAATGCCGAGTGGCCCTCGGGCCAAAAAGTTTGCCCACCCCTGAACTAGATGATCCTTGCTATCCCCTCTAACCCTATGGTTCTATGACAAGACACACAGCTCTAATATTAAATATCAAATAGCCAGACTTGAATTTCATTTATGCTAAGAAAAATAAAGTTTAGTGAATAAATAAAATTACCATCTGCCCACAGAAAATAAAATACAAATTATGAATTATCTGCTCAACTGTGATTATTGCCCCTGGCAAGCTTCTCTAGTGATGAGTTTTAAATAACACTAACAATTGATTACAAATTAAGTTTGATAGCTAAATTACTTCAGAGTCTAACAAAACTCAATTTTCATACATGAGTGGAGGTTTCTTCTCCTCCATCCCCAGATTACAAGTATTTTCACTGTTGATAACCAAATATTTTATTTATAGTACATTAAGCTGCCATTGTGTTTTACTGAGTTGGTGGATACTACTAACTGCCTTTGGGTGGCTGGCTATGAAGTGTGTGAAGGCAGTGAGACATTTTATAAATGTTTATGCTATATTCCTAAGGCATCAGTCAAAGCCCTGGCAGACTCCAAATGAAGCTCTTATAGTTTTTTTTGTAACTTTCCTTAGAGCTCAACAGCGAATTGAAATCTGGGAGCTTTCCAAACTGTTCAAGTCTGAGGTGGCATAATTGAGAACTCATAAATCGTGTGACAGCTATTAGACTGCACTTGTATCTCTCTTACATACCAAACCTCAGGACTCAAAAGTCTGTCTTCAGCCTTGTTTAACAATTTTCTATTTTTGCTTCCAAAGAGCAGTGTTTCAGGAAAAGATGCTTCCTGCCCATGGTTTGACATAAGAAAGAAGTGTTACTGGAAAACTTAAAAAAATTATATCTGTGAATACTCATCTCTTTTTGGCAGATCATCCTCCCTCTGTCCAGCATCCCTCTGCTCCAAACATCCAGGCAGTTTCCCTGTAGCCTTTATTTTCTACAGTGTAGTGTTCCCAGGAATAGCCATTCTTAGGCACAACAGAATTTCAGGATTACAGTAATAAAAATAGATATAGTTGACACCCTTCCACAAAGCAAGTGAAGACTCATGCATGGAGGGTGTTCTGCACACACACAAAGTTGGCAGGTGTTATCAAGCAAGCAGATATTATACAACTGATAATGTCATAACCTTCATTTTCAGAAACATGAAAAGACGATACATTGGTTTGGGGGTATAGCTCTAATGGGAGAAATAACCCAAGATATTGCTCTGATCAGAATAAAACTAGATGTCCTGATGCAGGCAGGCAGCTAAATAAATGATAAATTACTACCCTGTGATGTATGTTTCCTAAAATTGGAAGAGAATGAACCAAAACCAGCACAGAGGGGGAAGCAGTGATGGATGAGTTGCAAAGGAAAATATCACCATTAAGGAATGCTGCAATGCCTTTCAGCAGCAGAAATTAATGGAACATTGTCAATTAGTGTGAACGACTTAGTGTAATGGGTCTGGAATACACCTGATGGATGGTCCATGTAGCTCAATAACAAAGGTTAGCACTAGAAAATTGATTCCCTGTATTTGTTTTAATCCATGATTTTCTTCATGAAGGGAAAAAAGAACAAAGGAGATCAATATAATTTCACATTTTTGCAAGGGTGGAATGGGTTGTTTCTTCTAAGCCTTCTGGGTTCTTCAGAACTTCCATTAAAAAGGGTCCTGATCCTGCAAAAATCCGTAAACACTAAGCATGACAGTAGTTTCACTGACGTCAACGAGACTTACTCACAAGCTTAAAGATAAGCCTTTGGATAAGACTTCACAGGTCTGGGTCCCATGCATCTGAACCTTTTCAGTATGACTCAGTCTATTGTTATCTTGTCTTAGGTGTGTCATTTTCCTGCCTCTGCAATCCTAGACCCTGCTTTAGCAAAGTACTGAAGCATGGGACTTTAAGCAGAGGACTTGTCCCATTTCAGTCAGTAGGACTTTACACTTGCTTAACAGGTAGGTGCATGCTGAAGTACCTTGCGGAACTGGGGGCCTAAAGAATGAGTGTGTATTGGTGACTACTAGCCCTGCTTACTCCATGTTACACCTTATAGGTTACATCGACACAGAATTAAACATCTGCAGCTGGTCCGAGTCAATTGACTCAGGCTCACAGGATGGTGCTGAACAATTGCTGTGTAGACATTCGGGCTCAGGCAGGAGTATGAGTTCTAGGCCCTCCATGAGGTGAGAGGGTCCCAGAGCCTGGGATCCAGGCCAAACATCTATACAGGAATTTTTAGCCCTGCAAGTCTGAGTCAGCTGACCTGGGCCAGCCACAGAACTGCCATGGGTCTTTTATTCCACTGTAGTCATACCCATAGATATGTACTGTCCCCTCTCAGTCAAATGACAGCAAATGTTGGGACGTTGCAGGCCAGGTTCGTGTTGAAGGATACATCAGTGATAAGCAGTCTGCCAATAAAAAGTTGCACTAAGAATATACCCAAACACACCATTCCTGGAATAAATATGGCCGAACAGTAGCCAGGCCATCCCCCTTTCAAGGATCTAAGCCAAACACTCGTGTGACTTCCAGGCAGCAACTCTGCTTCAAGAATTGGATCTGGTTGCTAGGCACATCTCCCACAAAGAGACTGCAACAGTATAATCAGGATCACAGCATCTCTTCCCAGACTAAAAACTCTCTTGCACAAAAAGAAACAGAACTTGCAAGACAATGCGTAACGGTGTCATCTGGTGATCCCTGCATAACAAGCAGCCAATCGTTCTCAAATTTAAGACAGTCCATAAACTTCAGTATTTATATGCATCTGTACTAGCCAAACACTATCCTAAAAGATTAGTCATTTTAAATGAATTACAGTTCAGCTCTAAACTTTTAGAGGAATCCCAGACCATTGCACTATTTTTAGACACATTTAATACCAACTTATTCCCCTGACATGAATGCAGCCATCTGTCAAATTCCTTCTGGAGCACAGAAGTCAAATGTATAATAGATTTAGAAATTACAGAATACTCTTCAGGAAGACAAGACATCTCTCTGGAACTTCATTAGTCAGCCACATCCCTATACTTTTATATAATTGTATTTATTTGCTTTATTCCCATATGTTTGTGGTTTATTTTGGAAAATGAGAAGTTGAAAACAAAAATTATATTCCTGTCATTCATATCCTCTTTCACTTACCAGTTGGATTCTTTGTCTCTAGCCTGATCCCTTTGGAACCTCTAACAGTGCCTTCAAGTGGAGAAACCTTGCCGCTGAACAAGAGCGGCGCAACATCGGCCACATGCGTAACCCTTCCTCCACAAAGCCAGCGTCACTTGGAATAAAATTCAGATCATGCCATTCTTTTGATACCCAGGCCTGATC
Organism: Dermatemys mawii; assembly: GCA_007922305.1. NCBI lineage: Eukaryota > Metazoa > Chordata > Testudines > Dermatemydidae > Dermatemys > Dermatemys mawii. Next base: position 16,584,530 of record ML677332.1, on the reverse strand, counting down.
CAACTGAACAGCTCTGTCGCACAGTAACAAAGAACAAGCTAGGAGGGCCATGAGTGCTGCCTCCATGGCAGTCAGATAGCTTCAAGGGGAAGTTCCGCCTGCTACAAAAAGCAAAAGAATAAGAGCTCAAGTTGCTGCTGTCAACATCGGTCAGAAGACCTGCATACTCAGTAAGTATCCTGAATCATCATCCGGGGTTAAACTATCATGTTTGGAATCTGGCTAACTGGAGTGAGAAAGGGAAGTTCCCAGGCTACAGGACAGGAAGAAGGGTCCATTAGTTAGGGAGCTAGCCCAGGATTCAGTGAACCAGAATTCCTGCTCTGATATATAAACTTCCTGTGACATCTTGAGCAAATCAATTTAGTGTTTATGCCTCAGTTTCCTATCTGTAAAATAGGGATACCAATACACCCCTACCTCACAGAGATATAAAGACTGTGAGGAACTCAACTACTACAATAATGGGGGGGGGGCATATAAATATCTAAGATACAGCAGTAGGTTTTGTATCAATTAGATCTTGTTCTGTTTTAAATATGGTGAGTGAAATTCTGGACCCATTTAAGTTTTCAGGAATTTTGCTATTGACTTGAATAGGACGCATGAATTCATCGTATATTATAGGCAGATTGCCTGTTTAATAAGCCACTGAAAACAGAGTCGTACAACTTTGCTACATTTTAGTTGTCTGGCTGTAATTTTCCATGCCAGGTGCCTGCCTCAGGCAGAATATTTTTGTAATTTTTCAGCAAAAATGGTTCAGCTATTTCTGAAAAAGAAGTTGGGGGAAATGCATTGTTTCACCCATGTTAATAAAAATGTTATAATCATTTTGTTGAGAAGCTCCTTCGTGCTTTGGAGCAGGGATTGAAGTTTGGCAGGAAGGGTGTGCTAATGTCAGTGAGTACCTTTTTCTGCTCTTGTGAAAAACTGCCCAAGTTTAGCAAAGTTATAAAACTTTTCAAAATCTCAGTTTGCATATGCTCATTAGAGACTTGTTAGAGTTTGGCAGCTAAATTCTCAAGTTTCCAGTTGCACTGAGCATGCTCAAACCCAGGGCTAAGCAGGAATTCCTCTGAAATTGCTGCTGTTGCAGGCCACTTTGGTTCTGGACACCAGAATGGAGAGCAAGCATCAGAGGATTGGGATGAGGGAAGACTAGCCTAGTGGTTGGAGCAGGCATCAGGCCCCCCCAGGGCTTGGGACAGAACTAGAGTCAGTAGTCAGGAGCCAAAGCCAGCGGTTACACTTGGGGGGCACGAACTCGATAACAGAGCCTAGGTTTGAGCTGGAGTCCATAGTCAGAAGCCAGAGCCAATAATCAAACCAGAGGGCAAGACCTGCAGCAAGCAGGCTATCAGATAAGGAGGGCTTCAAGGCATGGGTAGGACAGAGGCAAGGCTGGGTGCAAGGCAGAACAAGGTAACATGGGAGCAGGCACAGTGATGGGTTCAAGCATTGAGAAGCAACAAGCTGCTACTGCAGGCTTAAGAACCAGCCTGCTGTCCTGCAGCCAATCAGGTGGCACGGCCAATGAGCCCCTGCTGCAGCCAGTTGTACTGCTGAGGTTATCTGGTGATCAGTTCCACTGTAGACCCGGATTTAGTGGTGCCATTCGGAGCACCTGCCTGCTCTGTGTAGCTTAAAAGCTTCTCCCTCTCTCTCACCAATGAGATTTTTAAACTGATAAAAATAAAATGCTTGAAAACATACATTGCTATTATCCATCAACCCTAATTATGATACTGTTTTGAATTACATGGTCACATACTATTTTTTCCCCACAGGACCCCTACCCTCAGTAAAACCTTGTAGGAGTTGGGGGTTCTGGTTGGTTGGTTTTTGTTAAGTGTAAATACACATACACACACACACATATATATATATATATGTATGTGTGTGTGTTTGTATGTGTATATATATATATATATATATATACACACACACACACACTTCACAGTGATGAAACTTGCACAGTAAAAAGCTATATAATCTAGTAATCAACTCTCTGCATATATTTTAAATAGCTTCTTTCTCCTTTGGACTTTTCATTCCTGTCTATTCTATCTTAGATTGTAAACTCTTCAGTACTGGGACTGTTTGTACTTTGTGGCAGGTGTGTGTTTTTCTGCAGTGTGAAGCATATTGTCAGAATTAAACAAATAAGTGATCAGGTAATAATAATAATTAATAATAAGTACATCTTTAGCCAAACTTAGATCAGAAACTAGTGAATAATTTTAGAAAGTCTTCCTACTGATGACTGCATATCCCATTATATTCACCTAGCATGAGGAAAAAATGATCTGCTTTTAGTATACACACTTTCCATAGAACAGCGTTGGCTCAGAATCCACATTCGCCGCTGTAGGTTATTTTCTTTTATAACATAACCACCATTTGCTTTTGCATTGCATCTTTACCATAAATTTTGCCAATGATTTCAAGAACATAAAAGGTAGTATAATGACTTTAAATAACTAAATCACATAGAATATATGGTTAAAATAAAGTTGCTTTCATAAATGATGAATAAATTGGACTCCCAAGAGCAGTATTGCTATCCCCAAACATTAAAAAAATCATAAGATTATTTTTTTAATTGTTTTTAATTTGCCTTTTTTCTGGGCCTTTAAAGTTTGAACTTTTTTCCATAATCAGAAGCTCTAGAACAGGGGTCGGCAACCTTTCAGAATTGGTGTGCTGAGTCTTCATTTATTCACTCTAATTTAAGGTTCCGTGTGCCAGTAATACATTTTAACATTTCTAGAAGGTTTCTTTGTATAAGTCTATAATATAAAACTAAACTGTTGTTGTACATAACATAAATAAGGTTTTAAAAATGTTTAAGAAGCTTAATTTAAAAATTAAATTAAAATGCAGAGCCCCCCAGACCAGTGGCCAGGATCCGGGCAGTGTGACTGCCACTGAAAATCAGCTCGTGTGCCGCCTTTGGCACCCATGCCATAGGTTGCCTACCCCTGCTCTAGAAAGTCTTTATTTTAAATCAAAAATGGGTCTTTAATTTCATGACTCCGGAAAGTAGGGATTTAAGAAACTCCCATAAAACTGCAGGAGTTCAGAACACTACAGTCATACACTCTCTGTTTACTGCTCTTAGTATTCCAGCAGACTGAAGTAGCATGTTGTACAGTCAAAGTAGCACATCTTCTCCCTTCGTAGCATTGAATTTTGGAATTATGTCTGACTGTATTATTTTGCATAGGATGACTCCTCCTTCAGGACTAAGTCTTGCTCCATTCATCTGAACAGAACATCTAAATCTATATTGCTATAGAACTGCTGCAGTTTACAATTTTACTGGATAGCATGCATATACAACCATACTTCTCTAAATGTGCTTGAAGCCCACAGGATTGTTATTTTCCTAATTACAACTTTCATCCTCACTTTTAAAGTAGTGATATTTATTAAACATTAATATGGAGAAATATAATGAATGTTTGTTTAACACAAGTGAACAGTTTATGTCACAAAACTTCCAGCTGAACAAGTTTACCATACTTCATTCTGGGTCAGCCAAGGAAGGCTTATGTTTATAGTGTATTAGGGAGGAAGGTCTGCTAGTTAGAGCACAAGCCTGGGATTCTGAAAACCTGGTTTCAATTTCCTTCACTGCCACAGACTTCGGCAAGTCCTTTATCCTCTGTGTGGCTCAATTCCCATCTGTAAAATGGGAATAATTGTGCATCACAGGAGTGTTGTCAAATGCTCAGATGAGAAGTTTGGCTCAAACACTGCGTGATATATTGAGGACTGCATGGAATTGCAAGCTATCACTTTATAAGAAGGTTGGGGTGTTCTCTGATCCTTCTTGAAAACTAGGTGCTCTGTAATGAAGCATACAATTGCAGTCAGTTAGCAGACTGGCAATTTAGAGCAAGGCGTGGTGATTGGGCTTCTGTTTCAGGAAGAAGTCTGTTTTTCTCACTGTGTAGATGGTCTGAATTCTCAGAAATGAAGAAGCATTAGGTCACAATCTTGTTTTTGTCTACCTCTCTGTTTGTATACCATGAAACATAACACATCGCAGTAAATGGGAATTAAGATGTTCTACTGAGCATCTTAAATATCCAGACAGATATAACCTTAAGAATGAAGACAGAGATTGATCCATGTGGTGTACACTATGCAAAGAGACCATGTCCTTTGGAATTTACCGTGATGATGATGATGATGGATAACTGAGCATATTATAGGATCAGATCCTTAGAACAGACTGAATAAGGATTAAACACTTAACCATTTTTTGGTCTGGACTATTCGTAAATTTGTAACCAGAATGCAACTCTTAGCAATTTGCTTGTAACCACTGCCTATTGTTTGTGAAGCTCATTAATAATGTACTAGAGGGCGGCTGCAGGATTGCAGAAAGTGTCTGGGAAATGAACCAAAAACCATTACCTCATCTTGCCTGTTATTTTTGTTTTAGCTGCTATTTTTCTTATTTTGGGCTGCAAATAAATAAATGAAATTATAAGAATAATAATCCTGTGCACAGAAATATATCTTGCACTGAACAAAATTAATATCATAAATAGTCTCAATAGCTCACCAATTTGTGGCCTTCGGTTTTCTACTGTAGGTGCAGAAAAATATAATCTTCTCCAGTTTTTGTTGTTTGAATTTTCAAATAATTTCATTAACATTTCAAACACATTCTCAATTATGATGCAATTTTTTTTAAAAAAAATCAAAACATGCCCTAAAAATATATGGTATATTTTCCACTCTCTTGCTCTGATATAAAACTGGTGTAACTCAGTTTCCAATAGAGGCAATTAAGTTACACTGGCATAAAACTGGAGTAACTGAGTGATGAATCAGAACTTTAATGTGCAAGTTACCAAGAGAGAAAGTTATATTAAAAAAATACCAGGCATTACTCACCAAAACTCCAGAAACATACATTTCTTAGGATAAAATCTGAAGAATTGGCTCCCATTTTCTCATCAACTTCTCATTCCCAGGAGGCTAAAATGTTCAGATCCACAAATATCTTGGCTTCATTGTAGTCAAAGAAAATAGATCAATTGTCAGTCAAAACAACAGAAAAATCAATGTTGTGTGTGTTAGAACTGAGCTATTTAAGCGCTTGTTGGAAACACGTTTTTCCTTAGTTTTCTTTTGAGTCACTACACATCTTTATCAATAATAGATATCAAATAAATAAGTATAAAACATAATGTGATGCTTCCATAGGTACCCTGGGTTATGAGACACCTCACTACCACCTGTCCTTAGCATGAGGAAGCCTTGTGTGTGCCTGGCAAGGGTCAGCTCCCCAACTCCACCTACCATGTGCAACAGAAGCACTCCCTTCTCAGCCTCAGAAGCTCCATTCTCTCTACAGGTTTGCAGTAGGCTCAGTAGGTTGCACTGAGCCTGCCCTAAACAGTGCCTTCAGCTGAGCTCCCTGCCCTTTAACCCAGCCACGCTGCAGGGAAGCAGGGTCTTTAACAGGCATCAAAGGTTTTTAAAACCTCTGCCCTGCAACACCACTGTACCTTCTGATTCTATTATAAGGGCTCATAGGGATCTACATAAGTGTCCTTGAAATTTGATATTTTACACCAGCACAGTGTGGAAATCAAACAGTTAATCCTGAGAGTGTGAATCTGCCTCTGCATTTGTGAATTAAACAAATCTTGGAACAAAGAAATACCACAGAAATGACTTCAAAATTTCTGCACTCTGTGGGATATCAGATTCTGGACTCATGACTTTATATTTTTGGTATATTGTCACAGTCATTCCCTTCTGTGTCTTTTTTCTTTTAAATGTCAAGATTGCAAATGTCTCAGACAGAATATGTCTAGACCACTATTGTAAATGTCTAGACCACTACTGAATCTGTGAGGTCAGAGTTTGAACAATTCTAGCAGTTTAAAAAAAAAAAAGTTTGTTCAAAACATGTAAAACATTTTAAAAGGATACTGTTTCCTATACCTGCTTCTGTTCCATTGAAGTCATGGAAGTTTTGCTAGTAACTTCACCAGAAGGAGGAGAACGCTTTAATTGTCCTAGTTTTTGAAATTTCTTTACCCACTTGCCTCTTTTCAATCTTCTTCCCCTCCCCTTCTTCTCGTGTACAAAGGAACTCAATGTGCGTTTTATTAAAGATAACCTGTGCAGTTTCTCCACCCCTCGTTCAAGTCCCTTTGTGACACATGGGCCCTGTAAAGGAAGAGGAGACCAGCAGCACCTGTATCCCAAGGTGTTGAAAAGACCCCAGCAGCCATAGCTGGCAGCATCTGGTCCCATGCCACCTTTCCCACAAGCCCTAATGCAGGGGAATGTTGGAGGTGGGGAGAAAGCATTCCTCTGGCTATCCTCTGCTGGCAGATGGACTTTTGGGAACTGTTGCCAAATGACACATATTAAAGCTGCCCTATGCTCTAACCTGCTTATGCTCTAACCTGCAGCTTGGGCCAGGTAGGACAGTATGTCAGAGAGCCAAAACCTGCTCCCTGACAGCCCATCAGGAGAAGGGGTGTCTGGGAAACCAATAATAGTACTTTATACTGATTCTTCTCCCTCAAGGTGATCATTCCTTCCCCCACCCCTTTTCTCTCCACATTCACCTTTGACAGTCTCCCACTTTCATCCTTGGATACTTGAATCCCTACATCAACAATCAATCTGCCATTACTGATCTTTCAGCACCTGCTGCTCACCTCCTTCAGCCTCAATCTCTGGACCAATGACCTCACTTCACAATCTTGCAATGAATGAACAGGGGCCCAGTGGAAAAAATTGTACATGATCAAATAATAAAATGTAAATTATCATGTAATATACATAAAGCATATACACAAGGGTGCAAAATTAAAGTTGCACTGGCAACCATACATCTGGCATTGCAATCTAAATTACATTTTCAAAATACTATATACAAATATTATTGCCTCCATTTTTAATGGGAAAAGATAAAAGCAAATTCTATTAGCTGTTTTCAGTTTTCAAATGATTTTGTTTTTGTTTTTGTTTTCCTCCCAAGAAAAGTCTATTTCTTTGGCTGAAAATTTCAACAAAAAAGAACTATCATTTTTTTTTCACTAAAAAAAGTTTTCAGATTAATTATACAGAACGTGCAGTAGAAAAGAATTACAGTCTTGTAGTTAAGGACTGGACTGGGACTTTGGTGATCTCTAGTCAGTTCCCAGCTCTGCCATAGACTCTGAATTCTTCAGCTCCCCATGTGTAAAATGGGACTAATAGTACTTCCTTTCTCCTAAGCATCAAGAGTCCCATCTTCTTAGATTTTAATCTCTTCAGGATAGGGACTGTCTCATAATATGTATTTGAACATAGTAATTTGGGCCTTCAAGGCACTGCTACAGACAGTCCAGAGCTGCAGAATTTAGCTGGAATATGGATTTCAAACATCTCCAAATTGTGGATGTTTGAAATCAAGGTTATGGTTCCAGCCCACCACTACTTTTATTTTGTTTTTCAGCAGTATCTTTAACGCATATATGCCACAGGTCAAAGCTGAAATAGAGATTAACTTTATTATTCATTTTGTTTCAGTCAGGACTAGTAGCATCAAGCAGACCAGGTTCCCATGCTTCTAGACTTTGAACAGTATATAGTCACACAGTGCCTGACTCAAAGAGCTACAATTTAAAAGACAAGATGTATCAGGTAGGAGAAACAAACAAATGGTCAGGAAGACAGGTGGGACAAGGTAGCAGTGATAGTAGGATGTTTTAGTATAGTCTAGTGGCATGCATGATTTCTAGGTGTATTAAACTTACTCAGAAGCACAACTTCCCTTTGAAAATAAAGTTGATGTTAGTCTTACCTAAATCTAAAATATATTATTGAGCCTTTATAAGCTCTCTTAGATGATTGAACTGTGATTGAAAATGTCCTAAGCAGACGAGTAATAGCAATCAAACAGACGATATGCAATCTGCCCTAGCAGAACTGCTGTGTGTGAATTTATCTGCAATTTACTAGCAGACACTGTAGTGTCTTTCTGATACTTCATTCAGATCCTGTGGAAAGAACAGAGCAACATGAGTCAGAACTAATGATTTTTTTAGCTCTTTTACTGACTTGCTCTGTGACCATGGCCAAGTTGCTAATGTCATTTCTCTGTGCTTGGTTTACCCATCTGCAAAACTGGCATAACATTTTCTATGGTACCCTTTGGGGAATTGTAAGGTTTAATTTACATTTTAAGGCACTTTAAGAGTCTCGATGAAAAGTGCTGTAAGTGCACAGTAGTGTTATTTCAGCTCTGAAACAGTCAGACAGCAGGTGATGTGCAGCGGCACTGAAAGTTGCTATAATCTTTGCTTAATAGCAATGGCTGAAAACAAGTTTCTGAAGACTGTCAGGATGACATCAGGCATTTTCACAACACTTTCAGAGATTTACTCAGGGTTGTTAATTTATTGATACTGTCTGACATTCTGTTCTGAGTACGGCTTTTAAGGTGACCAGATGTCCCGATTTTATAGGGATAGTCCCGATTTTTAGGTCTTTTTCTTATATAGGCTCCTATTACCCCCCACTCCCATTTCAGTTTTTCACACTTGCTGTCTGGTCACCCTAACAGCTTTTGATAAATAGATCAAGCATCTTGCTAGACAGAGACAAGAATTGTGTTAGGCTGGATTGCACTTTATTGATATAGCTTCACTTGCTCTTAATCGTCAGTAAGGGAAGAAACCATCCTTTGCTAGGGAATCGGCATATACTCATTGACTTATTGGCATCATTCTCATGAACATGATTGTGATTATGGGTAGGCAGAGTCAAACACTGTCTTGAGAGGTGGCAGCTCCAGTTGGTAACATGCAGAACTACATGACAGCCAGAATGGGACATTTGACATATAAAATATTTTCTATTGCTGCGAAGTCAAGGAACGTTCGACCAGTGGCAATCAAAACATATTCATATTGAACAGATCCCTAAATACTTACATATTGATCCTCTGGATATTGGCACCAAGTTTCTTGTCTCTTTTTAAAAATTATTTGGACCCAGATTTTCTCTCATCCAGCCATCCTGCACCTCAAGATTTGTTCAGGATTGCTAATGATTGTATGAGAGCAATACTTACCAATATATTAACTACACATGGGAGAGTATGAGGGGCTTGTGCATGGTAAACAAGGACACAATTTGTCCCATAGTATGTGATTTTTCCCTGATTTCAATAACTGGCTTTTTTTCTACTGCTGTCCTTATATGGAAGCAAATGATTGTTATATCCCTATTCTTCGAAACTGTGTGGCTAAATGTTACCTCGGTGAACAGCAAACAAAGCATAATCTCTCTAATCTGTTTTCTATGTATTTCTAACATGCACACCATCACTGTATCTGGGAACAACTAATCCTGAATAATAACTGAACCTAGACCCATCCTGCTGTTAGTATTCTTCACATTAATTTTTTAAAAACTCAGTTTTTTGTAAATAAATGTTACAATTTCTTTTAAAAAACACAAACATTTGTTTCTTAAAATCCAAAAAAAGAGAACAGGAAAAATCATTTTGATCAAGTGATTAGAAATTAACATGAGTTTTTCAGAACAATGTCCATGGTTGGACTAGAACTGGAGTATCAGTCTATGTATGTATTTTATGGTTTACTACAGCACTCATCACTATAGTACCTAAGTATTGTGTATTCACAGTAGTACTTAACTGAAGAGAACAAGTTTGTTTCTCCCTCTTATAAGAAAGGGCAAAACTGCATTACAAGATATAGATATATAAGCTCGATAGAAAGTAGCTAAAGAAATGTTGTTCTCCTCCCCAAAGGTTTCATTACGGCACTGAGAGGCTGAGCTGACTGGATGGTATTAGACTTTGTTACTGATATCTCATTACATCATTCGTTTTATTTATCTTGCTGTGATTTAAAGTCCAGACCTTATAAGTGCCAAACTTAAGAAATATTACCAGCATTATTGCATTAATAACTGTTTTAATGCTGTCAAATCAACACATGTGCCTCGCTCATTCATTATAGTTAGCTGTTCAGACATTTACAGCACTATTAAATTATGCTGAGAGTGGTAGTGTCTTGCATTCCACTCCCTTATTTATTTTAAATTGTTTGTGGAATATCATTTGATTTACATTAGTTACCCTGGACAAAAATGCATTATCTGTTCACAGCTAGATCAGCTTCAAAGTGCCCCACAGTAGGAGAAAGTCTGAGGACCTATATTCACAGATCTGAGTAAAAAATAAGCAAACAGTGACTTATACCCTACAACTAGTGACATCTTTTACTAGCACACTTAACATGATTTCAGGCTTTATCCTACATTCATTAGCTCCCATTAACTTTAATGATGTGGAATTAGGGCCTAAATGAAAACTCATGTCTTTATAAAACAGCATTTCCAAAACTAAAACCTGGGTACACTGGCTTATGAATTGGGTGTGCCAGGATTGCCTCCCCACTCTGAACTCTAGGGTACAGATGTGGGGACCCGCATGAAAAAAGAAATAACCCCCCCAAGCTTATTTTACCAGTTTGGGTTAAAATGTTTTTCCCCAGAACACAACTTCTTCTGTATCTGGACCTGGTACATTGCCACCACCAAACTAGGTCTAGGGTAGTTTGGGACCCTTCTATCCCTTTCCACTAACCCCCCAAACTTCTTCCTTCCCTGGGAAGCTTGAGAGAAAAAAAACAAACCTCGCCTGCTCCTGCGAGACGTGCTCGATCCAAAACCAGGATCTTACACAATGAAAAACAAGCAGTCAGCTTCTTAAAAGAAAGATTTTAATAAAAGAAAAAAAGAAAGGAATAAATCCCTTATAACCATCAATAGAACAGCATCTACCATAATCAACAAAAGGATTCAGAAACCAAACCTCTCCCCCGAGGCAACTTTCTCCACTGTTGATATCTCTGTTGAATCTTACAATCTCAAGAAGCACCCAGCCAACCCTCACCACTGAGAACCCTCCAAGTGATAAAAAGAAGGTAAACTTACTGACTACAGTACTTGATAGAATCTTATAGTTACAGTGAAAGACATAGCTGTGCTCATCCCATAGCTGAGGTGAACAGAGAGAGGCCCAGAGAGAAACTGAAACTTAAAATCCTTTGTCTCCTGAGGAATTTCTCATTGGTCAGTTGTCCACCTCTCAGGTTACCTTTAGCTTAACCCCTTACAGGTAAACACTAATTCTAGGCTACTTCACACTTATGACAGGGTGTTATTCATGAGGGTGAATGCACCGCTGTAATATTATCATCATGAGGTTCAGGATCTTAAGGTTGAAAAGGAAATTCATTCTTTTCTATGTTACATTATTTCATTCAATACATAAAAATTATCTCAAATTCCAATTTAGTCCTCACTTAGGGAAAACTCTCACTGATGCTACCAGTTGCTAGGGTTGTCACTGAGAGCAAAATTATTGAAATTAAACATAGGGATTTTGCTCTGTGTTCGTAATAATGCTTAGAATCAGAGGCAGATTAAGATTTATTGGGGCCCTTGGCACAAAGAACATTGCTCCCACACACATACACACCATAGGGCCTTGCCCCCTGCCTCCCCCTGCTTCCTCCCATGGCCCTGCCTTCCGACCTGCCCAGAAGTCAAGCCATGCTAAGAGCTGCCCAGGAGCCTGCTCCTATCCTGTATGGCATGCTCTGGGGGGCCAGGGACACAAACAATGGGCTGCTCTCAGGCACCTCAGGACAAGGGAACGGTCCGGGGCTCCCCACAGCTGCCTGGGAGGCTAGAGTGACCATACATCCTGTTTTGACCAGGACAGTCTCCTTTATAAGCCCTGCCTCAGACTTCCCAACTTTTGTTGGCAAAAATGGACATTTGTCCATCATCAGTTGTCAAGAGCAAATGGAACAAATGCCCAGTTTTGCCAAAGAAGGACTTAGGCTGGGGCAGCTCCATGTTGCAGGAGAGGTTTGAGGGGGTCCTAGAAGGAAAAGTCTGTTTACAAATACAGGGAGCAAAGGAGCAGTGTGTATATCAGGGGTGGCCAACTTGTGGCTTCAGAGCCACATGTGACTCTTCAGAAGTTAATATGCGGCTCTTTGTATAGGTACTGACTCTGGGGCTGGAGCTACAGGTGCCAACTTTCCAATGTGTTGCGGGGTGCTCACTGCTCAACCCCTGGCTCTGCCACAGGCCCTGCCCCCACTCCACCCCTTCCCACCCCTGAGCCTGCCATGACCTCACTCCTCGCCACCCCCACAGAGTCTTCTGCATGCCATGAAACAGCTGATTGACCAGGCTGCCGTGGGCATGAGGTACTGGGAGCAGGGAGCGTGGAGCTGATGATCTTTGCCAATTGTATAACTTTGTACTGAGTTTCCACATCATAAAATGATTTTTACTTACTTACCTCCCAGGAGGAGTGAGAATTAATTATTTAGCTTTTATAAAGCAGCTTGAAGTTTATAAACACTAAATATAAGGTACATATTTATTGGAAAAATACTAGATTGTAAGCTGCTCTGGGCAGCAGCCTTGTCTCTTTACATGTCAACTAATCAAACCCTAATATAAAATAGGCAGCATAAAAATAAATATTAAAATTGTGGCTCTCAAAGTTATCTTATCAATATATTGTTTGGCTTTGAATTTTGGGTTTGAATTAATAACTCTGCTGATACTTGTGACAGTAATTTTGGAGCCTGTAGTTTCAGGTGAGTGCGTTGGGACAGCTGCAGCTGTCTGTACACCTAATACAGCATTGTGATAGCTAGAGAACTCAGCCTAAGTGCTAAATACTGTCATAACTGAGACACATGAGGGGTTTTTTTTGTTAAAACAATATCTGTTGGTAAGTGTTGGAGACTGAGTTAGGACTGACTCTTGAGTTCTCTAACTAGCGGTGATACTTCATTCACTTTGTGCTTGACGATAAACAATTCACTTAATCTCTGTGTTTTATTATACCCATTTGTAAAATAGGGGGGAAGAAGAGGGGCTGAAGGAGGCAGATTCACATGGGGGGTGGGGGAAGGAGAGGAAGGAGGAGGGAGCCAGCTCCGCAAAGGGGAAATATGCTTAGTCTTCACCTTACACAGCTCCTGCGTCCAGCCTGGCAAGGGGGTGGGGCTTCAAGGGGGAAGAGGAGGAACAAGACGGCAGGGTCCCAGGAGAAGGGAGAGGAGGAGCAAGGGGTGGGCTGGAGATCCAGCCTGCAGGAGCCTCCCCATTTGGTCGGGGCACCTGGACACGGATCCCGTGGATCTCTCCAGTAATCTCCCACTGCTTGGAATATTAAAATTAAACATTAATTTAACAGCTGTTGTATTTTCTAGCATGTATAACAGTTTACTTTGTCCATTCCACTCACACTGGGCAGTGAAAAATAGACTCGAATCATAAGTATGTCCATCTGCCATGGATCTTGAGAGGTCATCTAGTCCAGCCCCACTGAGCTGAGAAGTAAACCTAGACCATCCCTGACAGGTGTTTGTCTAACCTGTTCTTAAAAATCTCCAATGATGGAGATTCCAGAACTTCCCTTGGAAGCCTATTCCAGAGTTTAGCTGCCCATATAGTTAGAAAGTTTTTCCTAATATCAAACCTAAATCTCCCTTGCTGCAAATTAAGCCAATTACTTCATGTCCTACCTTCAGTGGACATGGAAAACGATTGATCACTATCCTCTTTATATCAGCCCTTTACGTGTTTGAAGACTGCCAACAGGTCCTTGGTCAGTCTTCTTTTCTGAAGACTGAACATGCCCAGTTTTTTTAACCTTGCCTCGTAGATCAGGTTTTCTAAATCTTTGATCATCATGGTCTGCTCCTATCTTGTCTGCATTATTATATACAATAGGTTTTTCCGCAACTGGCATCTTTGTGTGTAAAAGACATTCATGTTTGAGGAGTCTAGGATTGTTCAAGTGCTTAAAGCAACTAACACTCTTGAAATTTGCTTGGGCATATCTTATTGGTAGTTAGAAAATTATAAAGGTAAAACCACATATATGTCCTTTCAGTTAGCAGATTCCTGTACGCTTTTCCAGATTATTGCTCTGAGTTATTTCAGAAGCCCCACAGAAATTTTAAAATGCTCCAAGAGCGAAAATTCTGTGTTCCACAATCTACTGTAGAATACACAAAGGAGTGGGAAATAAATAATATTAATAACAACAACAAAGAAACTGAGTGTCAAACACTGATTTAGATCAAAACAATAATCATTAATCTTCTAAAATAGAGTTACTATGATAACAAGACTTCAAAGAGGGAAAAATGTGTGCCGCCCTAAATAACCTGAACAAGCTGACCTGAATAACCAGACCTGAAGAACTGTTTCAGCTAGAAAGCTCGTCTTTCTCACCAACAGAAGTTGGGCCAATAAAAGATATTGCCTCGCCCACTTTGTCTCTCATCCCTAAATAAGTCATTTCAAAGAATTTTCAGGCTGCTTTACTTCAGAGCATCTTGTGCTTGAGTTTTAATTCACAACTCAAGTTGCCATACTTGTTTTCATAACATATGCTAACAGTAATCCCCATTAGCATAGTCTCTTTGCCAGCAAAAAAGTACAATCTGTTGGCATAAGATATTATTTATTCATTTTACCACTCTTAGTAATGGATGCAGCTCATAAAATGCTGTAGAAATTTAAAATACTTTATTATATTCTTAACAGCTTTGCAGTGCACTTAGGAAAGAGGAGCTTTGTTCTTTATTGGAGGAAAAACTTATGCTAGTTTGAATACCCATTTCAATTTGCAGACGTTGTCTGATATTTTGCTTTAAGTTCTATTTAATTCCTGTTGTAAGAAAGGAAATTGGTGTAATTGTTTAATTAGCAAGAACAAGACACACAGAAACAAAGCATAGATACATGACAAAATATGAAGTATTTTTGCATTAAAATTCTGTGCTACACTTAAAAGCGACTTTATAAATATGTCATGAATCAGAGAGGTAGCCGTGTTAGTCTGGATCTGCAGAAGTGACAAGGAGTCCTGTGGCACCTTAAAGACTAACAAAAGTATTGAAGCATAAGCTTTTGTGGGCTAATACCCACTGCATGCATTCAATGAAGTGGGTATTAGCCCACGAAAGCTTATGCTTCAGTACTTTTGTTAGTCTTTAAGGTGCCACAGGACTCCTTGTCGCTTTTGTAAATATGGCACCTCTTATTCCGCAGAGCTGTGTCAAGTGGATTTCAGAGTCATCTCCGCTGATGTTACTTGGAAAAACAAACAAACAAAAAAACTATTGTTACTTCTTTATATGCCTTTTTGCACTTCAGAGTCAACACAGCTAAAGGAGAGATATTGATTGGCTCTTAGGCCTGGTCTATCCTAAGGCTGTAGTCCAGGGGTCAGCAACCTTCAGCACACAACACATCAGGGTAATCTGCTGGTGGGCCATGCGACATTTTGGTTTTGTTGACTGTCCACAGGCAAGGCCCCCACAACTCCCAGTGGTTGCCGTTTGCCATTCCCAGACAATGGGAGCTGCAAGAGCCGCGAGCCACAGGGACATGCTGGCCACTGCTTCTCGCAGCTCCCATTGGCCAGGAATAGCAAACTGCAGCTACTGGGTGCAGTGGGGGGCCATGCCTGCAGACAGTCAACATAAACAAAATGTCTCACGGCCCACTAGCATGCCAAAGGTTACCGATCCCTGATGTAGTTGGTCTAAGTTATATTAGTTAAGTTATGTAAGTAATGTGAGTTGACATACCTTAGATAGACTTACAGCAGCGTCCAAACTATGCTGTGTCAACAGGAGATGCCCTCCTGGTGATATAGCTTCCACCTCTCGTTGAGGTGGATTACAGAGATAGATGTGAAAGCGCTCTCCCATCAACTTGGTGTGTCTTCACCAGACCTACTAAATCCATGCCATTGCATTGATTGCAGTAGTGCCGATCTAGCCGCAGACTGTAGACAACTCCATTGATGATGCACAAGAAGGAATGGAATCTGTTATACATATGCCAAATCAAGGGAAGGCCACAGGTTTAGAGAAGGTATAACACACCCCCATTTGACATTTATTAATAGCAATGATGCACTGGAAAGATTCCAGCTTCACTTTCAGATCTCTGGCTGAGTTTTGCAGGGCTGGCAGATACTAAAGTCATATTTTAGTTATAAAATATTGGCAGTCACTGAGACATAAAAATAGCACCCATGCAATGTCATTTGATAGAGTCACTTTTCAAAGCAGGACTGCACTTTAAGTCAGTTTTGATCCCTTAGTGAAGTTTAAACTGGAAATAAAATATTTCTATCATAATGCCATTTTGGATGATCCAATACTTCGACAACTGGAAGAAAAGCTGTTAGTATTTATTTACCATTTTTGTAATATAGAATGTATATGGGGCAAAAAAATAACATTTCTAGGTTTCACAAATTATAAAATTTATATAATTTTATAAAATTATCGAATTCTAAAACCTTTAATTTTGTTGCTCAATGTTTTTATAGGAAGTTGTTCAGAATTCAATTTTTTAAAAATAAGATATCCAATAAAAGCTCATGGTATGAAAAAGTCAGAGAAAAATTAAAATTTATTTTCTTTTAAGAAAATTATGCCCAATTCACTCAGCTCAACATTTGGAAAGACCAAACATTAAGAAACACTTTTCATCATAAAAAATGGAAAAATTATTTATGAAAAGATTTATGGAAAAATGGGATTTGCAGACGTAATTCCACACGTCTACCAGTCTTTGAGTTCCCTTTTTGTCTTCAGGTCTTGACATGTTCAGTATTGCTAGAATCTTTGATTCATTGGGCAAGATTACCCTTGTAGGTCAGTCTCTTCCCCAGTATGTTATTTCCATTGTTTGAAATTGACATTGCTTTCAGTCCCAGGTTATTAGCTCTCAGGATTTCCAGTAGTCTCTTCAGTCATTTCTGATGGTCAGTGCCACTGGTGACTCAGATGGCTATGTCATAAATGCACACTTTCATAGCTGCTAGAGCCTCAAGCATCTGGTTCATTGTACAAAGAAAGACTTCTAGAGCTGAACATTCTGAAATGCAGTCTTAGGAAACAATATGTACCAAAAGGTGTGGTGAAAGTGCACATCTTAGACTCTCAGTGTCAAAGGGCACTTGCCAAAATCCAGCCAATGCATCTAATCTGCTGAAGAATTTGGATATGGCCATTGCAGACAACAGTTCACTCCATGTGGGCAAGTGGAAGTGTTCTCCTTTTATGTGTTTGTTCAGCTCCTTAGGGTCCACACACAAGAGTAGTCTCCCTTCCCCCTCTTTTCTTTTTTCTCTACAGTTACTAAGAAGTAAACCCAATTGGTTGCGATTTTTCTATTCTCCAGATGAAACCATTTGCTATCTGGTTTTGCAGCTCTTCTTCAAGCCTCTTTCCTAAGGTTCGTGGAACTTTTACTGTAGCATGTTACACAGGTTGGGCATCTTCTCTTACGTGTATCTTGTATGTCCCTGGGAGGCACCATTTCCTGTGGTACACCTTCATAAGACAGTAATAATATTTTCATCTCTGGTTCTATGTTGGCTTTCTGTCTCCTTATTATAGACATCCTCTTAATGAGACCAAGCACCTCATACATAGGTACACCCATGACTGATTGCTTGCCTCTGAATAGTAGCACAAACTCTTGCTTAAATACAAAGGGAAAATTAAAAACATCAGTGTGCACACTCCAACACTGGGATTGTTCTTCTATTATAGTTTTTCACAGGCTCTTTTTAGTCTTCCCTAATTATGTGCTCTTTACACCAGTCTATTTCAGTTTTTATTATATTTTCTTGTGCCCCCATGTCTATCTTGTACATCTCATGTGCCATTTGTGTATACAGGCATGTCGCATCTTACGCTGATTCAACTTACGCGATTTCCACTTTATGCGGTCCGCAAAAACAAAAAAGAAAGGAGAAAAAAAATTTAAACTTCCTGCAGGCGGCGCAATTTTGCCTCCCATTGAAGTTAATGGGTTCTGGCTATACGGGGTTTCCGCTTTACGTGGTAACCGCAGAACGGAACCCTTGCGCAAGATGAGACACGCCTGTATTTTACTTAGCCAATCTTTTCACTTTTCAGCCTCCTCCATTATTTACATAAGAACACCTCTTTCTCTTCACTTGATGAATCCCCTTCTCTAATTAATACAAGCACTTTCCTGCTTTTTCTGCACATTTTAGCATAATTGCTCGGTTTATTAAAGTTTGTACAGATTTGCCAGAACACAGGGCATTTCCCACATTCATGCTGGTTGCCACATAGTTGGCATTGTTTCCTGCTTTCCATGTTTCTGTCCTTAGCTAGTTTAACTTCTTTGAACTTTTCCCTTGTTGATTTAGCTATCATAATCCCAGTACTAGACTTTTTATTTGTGTGTTTGTTCGTTCTGCTGCGTGGTATATACAAATTGTCCGTCAGTGTGAGATCCATCTTCCTTAGTAACCATTCACTGATATTTTTATTGTTACCCCTCTAAAAACTAGATTGTTCTGGGGATGTGTTTTAAAATTGCATATTCACAGGACTGACTTTTTAGTTTCAAGTCTGTGACAAACTCTTCTATTATAACCTCTTTATTCTGCATTCTCATCCTAAGCCTCCCTCTCTCTCCTAACTTTTTCCCCCTTAAGGACATAGTGATCCTCAAACATTTTCATTATGTCTTCAAAGTTTTACTCTCTCTCTTCTCCCCCGCCCCGCCCCGACCCCATCTGTATGGAGTGTTTTGTATATATCTAGGGCTTCTGTGTCTGCCACTGCTAAGAGCAGAGCAATCTCTTGTTCATCCTCCAACTTATTTGTTCCTGTGGCTTTCATATACAGTTCAAATTGCTGTTTGAACCTTTTCCAGGAACATCCAGCATTTCCCCTTATTTTCAGGGCTGACTGGGGAGTTACTTCCAATTACACAAGCTCTATAGCAGTCATATCAAAGTTACCTCCCTTACTCGGTCTTCCACCATCCTATGCTTTCCACTTCTGGTGCCATGTGGTATCTTACTGTTGATTAGACTGGTGTCAAGATAAACTACAGTATTATTATGAACAGAACTATGGACAGAAATGAGAAACTTTCTTTTCCTCTTTATAGCAGCAGCCTGTGATTGCCCTGTCCTTGGCGTCTTTGTTTCTGTTACAGCAGAAAGCATATCTAGAGTACACAAGACGTGTTTGCCAAACCAACATGAAATAGAAGGGAAATTTATTTCAGACTCCTGAGGCCAGATTTTCAGAGGTGTTGAGTATCCTCAGACTCCACTGACGTTGTTAATTGGATCTGTGTAGTTAGCACATCCAAAAAATTAGATTCTTTCTGTTCTTTGGGCTTCCCTACTGTCAGGTTCACAAATGGCTGCTCTCTTAGCAGCAAGATGACTGACATTAGGATGAGGCTCAGAAAAACTAACTGTAAAAGTGGGCTCACACCAAATACTGAAAACCAAATACCTATGTTTTAAGGAAATTTGGAGCCAGATCCAAATATCACAGCTAATCCATCTCTAATGAGCCAAACCAAATCCACATATAAGAATATCTTCAGACTTTGAGGTGATCTGCATCTAGTTCCAATCATTCCAGCTTGAGCTCATAGACTCAGATTCATAGACTTTAAGGTCTCAATCTAAATTACATGTTAATTTTTTCACAGGTTAGCACAAAAATGCTCCTTCAATTTTCAGACATTCAGACTGCTGAGCAAGATATGTGCATTTTCATTAAAAATATGTTAAATCAAAATGCAGACTCACTACTATAAGTAGCAGTGGTTTGGACCATTCCTGTAGCATGCTATAGTATTTTTATGAAGACTGTTTTACTTCAGATATTTGCGGATGTTGTAATGATATGCTCACTCTTCTTATCTGCTTCAAGTTAACAAAAATCAAAGCAGGCCGTGTTCTGAGATTATTACAGTTATTAGTGGTCAGTAAAAATTAAGCTACAGCAGGAAGTTTGTAGGAAAATTTCATTATTAAATTTAAAGTGCATCTGAGCTATTTACCCTGTTGAAGTACATCCTGCCAATAGCAAGAATGTTATTGTTGTTGGCTTGCCTCATGATGATATTTCCCTAAGAAAATACATGTATCTGATGAAGAATTTTAATTAGCAATCTTGGCAAGAGGCCGAGATTTTAGTCCTCAAAAAAAGAAAATGCTTTCAGGGCTTTATACAAAGTCTACTGAAGTCAACAAGAAGGCAAGAGAGGGAGACAAGCAAGCTTAAAATCTGCTGGTGCTGAAGGTAGGTTCGGATTACAGGCAAAACTGAGGGTGGATTTAGGTTTGCAAGATCTCAGTCCCATTTTAAATTTTACAAAACCAAAACTAGAGGGGAAGGTATCATTTCAGATTCAGAAGCCCCATTTAATTTAAGCCTTCAGATCTTAGAGCCTACCTTTGCTCTAAATATTGCTACATGTGTTCAGACATTCAGTAACCCATTGTGGCAATTGATCACCAGTGCTTGAATTCTAATAGAACTAGGCCAGGGAGACAGCTAAAGCAATTCCCAGCTGGCTGGAGCGAGGGTCTGGATTCACAGCATGAGCTATGGTATTCTTTTCTTCTACAGCACTCCTCACCAACACTTTTTCATTCATCACTATAAGTAAGCTTGACAGAATTCAATTTTTAATATATATAATTTTGACAGATTCTATCAATGTTTATTTTTAAGCTTGTTTTTAATCTATTTAAATTTTCACAGTTGCAGGTAATTATGGCAGGGCAAACCAAATACTGGTACAATTATTTAATGACAGATGTTCAGATTCCAAAAGTTAAAGCTTTATAACTGTTAAAACACAAATCGTCAACCACACATGCCAAAATATACATGGTAAACATTCTTAAGTTAAACTCTAATAAATTTTCAAGCAGCAGTTTTCTTATTTTCACTATCCATAACTTTAGATTATTATTGATGGAAATATTTTTTCATTAGTTTTCAGGTATATGGACAAATTGTGGAGAAAATTACTGACAGTAGTAATAATTATCAGAGATTCAGAGATTCCAAGACCAGAAGGGACCATTGTGATCACCTGGTCTGACCTCTGTAACACAAACCATAGAACTTCACCTGAAATAATTCCTAGAGTATATCTTTTACAAAAACATCCAGTCTTGATTCAAAATTATCACTGATGGAGAAGTTGGTCCACTTTCATTCTTAAAAATGGATGCCTTTATTTCCAGTCAGAATTTGTCTAGCTTCCACTTCCAGCCATTGGGTCATGTTATACCTTATTCTGCTAAATAAAGAACCCACGATTAAATATTTGTCCCCCATTCGGTACTTTTTAGACTGTCATCGTCACCCCTTAATCTTCTCTTTGTTCAGTAAAATAGATTGAGCTCCTTGCATCTAAAACCATAAGGCATGTTTTCTAGTTCTTTAACTTTACTTGTGGCTTTTCTGTGAACTTTACCACTCCTTCTTCAGGACACTAAAAAAATACCAAGATCAGTGGAAAGCAGCAGCTAGAGATATCCAAGGTGAGTTTCATGAGAATGGAGGACAAGCAGAGGTTTGGGGGGTTTTTTAGGGAAGTGGGTCCTGCTATGGAATTTCACATTGCAAGAGATCAGAATGTATTCATATGTTGCCTTTCTAAGAGCTCAATTCAAGATATGCCTAGGACTTCCCTTCTGAGGTGACATCACATTAGACAGTTTTATTCCTTCTAGGATCTGATAAAAAATTCTTCAGCTGAGTTTAAAATGAAGTTATCCAAAGTAAGATGTTCCACCAAAGACTGTTCAATTTCAATGAAATGTGATCTTTGATATAAAAATCGAATCAAACCAAGAACCATCATTCTAAGCACAATTTGTAATAGAACATTATATGTAAATTGCCACTTTCATAACTAGCCAACCTTTAATTAATAAAAATTGTATGGATCTTCTCCATATTAAGAATGTAAATGAGATGCAAATTTAAAGTATATTCATTCTGTTGCTAACTTTTAATTTGGACTCATTAAATAAAATTCCCTGTTTTGTACAGAGGGGAAATATTTCACCTGAAGTGATGAATCATAGCTGTTTATATAGTGAAATAAGGACTGCACTGACAGTCCTTTGAAACCAAAGTAAGCATACACTAAATGTTTTTAGGAACACAAAGGCAAAATGGATTACTAAAAGTAAATTTTTTTTAAAAAACTGAATCATTTGTTCTTTCAGTACCTTCACTGCATCACATTTAAGCCAGGAAACAGGCTCATTAGTGGTTTTATGAGTCTTGATGGTTTCTCTTTGTACCAATATATTTGTTCCTATTGATAGTGTGTCAGCCTAGCAATATAAGTTTAGGGAAAGCAAAGATATATTTAGTAAATACAAGAGCAATCCACAAAGAAAAAAAATTTGCAATTACAAGAAAACTATAGAATATATACAATATGTTACAAAATGTGGCATCTTTCTTTCAGTGAACTGTAAGTAACATCACATTAAACAGGAAGAGCTTACAGAAAAGTATAAGCAATGAAGCCGTTGGCTCAGAAGAGTATACAGACTGAAATCCAAAATGGCTATTTAAATCTTTTCCAGACCTCTACAGTGTTATACTGTCATATTCGGGGGGAGAGGGGTTAAGCTTCCTCTGCTTTGTTGTTAGAGACAAAGGTGTTATTTACCTGGCTTCCCACCTAGTCATTTAAAATGCACAAATTGAACCTGCCCTCCTCTAGATTCTTTTATCACATTTTCACTTTTCATTATTAATTTCCTTATTTTTTATTTCTGTCCTGATTTATATTTTCTCTGTTCTCACTATCATCACATTTCTATTTTTAGCCTCTCCCCAGCTGCCTATATTATCTCCTTTATTTCAGAATGTAGCTATTTACCCTTAGATCTATTAATTTTTTTTTACACTCTAATTCCTTTTTTGCTTTCCCTGTGTGATGCAACCACGACCTTTTTATCAGCTACCCCAGCACATTTCTCTTTCTTGCTTCTCTCTCTAAATAATAACTCTACAGAGATTTGCTAGCCCCTTTAACCTGAAACCACAAACTAGAGAGAGCTGAAATGGAGATCCCCTGAAGACCATCAGTATAATTCTTTCCTCCAGGCATTGAAGAATCTTAGACAAGTTAATACAGGAAACTGTTAGAGTTGCCTTGCAATTTTCCTTTTGGCATCTTAATGATTTAAAAATCGTGTGTGACTCCACTATCTCTGAAGCATTAGTTGATGGAGAGCTCTTTCAGACTCACCATAGCACAAAAGAGAATCATGGTGACGGGAAGGAAAGAGAATGAACATCTGTCTTGAAAAGCTAAAACAAAAATATAAAACCAGTGACCCTAACGGAGTCCTTAAAAATCAAGATATGTGGACAGGAAGGTCTGTCTGTCCATTGCTTGTGAAGGCTCTTTGAACTGTCAATAGGACGTAAAGCCTCTCACTTCCTGGTCTTGTCTTCTAATCTGAAAGTTTCTAAATGACTGAGGCTACAGATTACCTTCAACTGAGGATAGGCTGTGGCCCTGGTCACATTGGTGGCCATTTTGAGAGAGGATAGTTCTTTGTGGAATTCTCTTTAGATCAGCAGTGTCCAATATGTTCGTCACTAGCCACATGTGGCTAATAGGCTATTGAATTGTGGCTAAAGCATGTGGCTTTTTTATAATGTGGCTAATAAGAAAAATTCAAAACCACAAGTGTGGCTAGCATCAGATTTCTATTGGACACCACTGCTTTAGATCATTATTCTTTAGTTACTGCTAAAGCATAAACTTTCAGTTATGAGGAATAAAGCCAAAAATATTAATCCTTAAAAGCTTCTTTGAGTACCAGAGAATCCAGTGCATTTTATTGGAAAATAACTGCTGAAATTTGGGTAGGGTACCATGTATTTTTCCAACAAAACAAAAAGGCTGAATTCCTGTGATACACACAAAACTCAACTCAGCCTTAACCAAACAGCAAAGACAAACACTGTGTCAAAAGGGAGAAAAACAGGCCAAGTTTTATTCCCTGTATTTTTTGCCTTTCGTGACACTGGTTATTTAGACAGAAATCATTGCATTCTTGCCATCTGGCCATTGCACAGCCCATGTGGCATCTGTCTTTTAAATGCTGGGATGAAGACATTCCATAGTATAGTGTTTAAACATTTATTTTGTCTCTTTACTGTTCTGCAATCAAAATGTACCCATCTCATGCTCCAAGAGCCTTTGACAATCACTAAAACAGACCCATCAGTTACCCCCAATCATATCAAACAGCCTAGCAACAACATACATAAAAAGAATACTTCCCAAAGAATCCTCACACCACCACAACTAGACAGCCATCTCATGGGCCATGGGAAAAAGGCAGGCCCTGCAATGCAGCCTCAAGGTTAGCAAACAAGGGCTGCTGCTAACAAACAAGTTCCAAAATAGATCCCTAATGGTGAACACTCTACTAGCTGCCTTCGTTTATCCCAGTTGGGTTTCAGCTCAGGCACCTCCGCTGACCACAGCTGTAGCAGTAGGTCACAGGAAGAGAGAAGATCTTAGAAGTTTCAAGGCCATTTATATGTCAAAACCCAACATTTTAAAATCAACCCAGAAACCAATTTGCAGCCAGTACAGATTGGAGAGCATAAGTTTCATCTGTTCAAACAGACACACATAATACACCTTTTCCTCTCTCTCCGTGCATGGACACAATACACACACAAAATATAGTACTAAACAAACAAGCATTTCCTTTCCCATTGACGTATCAAGACTACTAATTGCCACCATCACTCTTAGCCCATTTACGTCACCTTTAGACTTTTTTTCTTCTCAAAGCCTGAGAGATCAGAGAGATCTTGGAACACTGTATCACAATGAAATAAAAAGAAATGCAAGGTAGGCATACAAAACAATAGCCATCAAGTTAGAAAATAGAATGGATTTAGTCATAAACATTGAATAATAAACTTAAATACATTTTGAACACAAATTTGGAGCTAATTAATCTTAACACACAGCTAATCTAGATATGGATACCCTTGAATATGGGGTTAACCTCTGACCAAGGAATAGGGTGGTGTTTTACTTCAGCAAGGAGCATCCCTTCTGTCAGAATCCAATCTGATCCCTAGTAGTCACCGTTGCGTGGCTGACAATTCATCTACACAGGCTATCAATTAGGAAGAGAGATGTTTTAATGTAATAAAAACCCTTTGAAGTAGCCAGACAGAAAAGTTCAGTTGATGCCCTTTGTGAGACTATAGCCATCAGACAGAGGAGTCCAAAAGTGAAGGTGGAGAAAGGCTCCTAGGTAAAGGTTCAGATAGCTCTTAGTGCAGTAAAGTGACAACAGTGAAGATGTATAACCCTAGATGTTTTACGTGGCAACCATAGACATTTTTTAGGGCAGGATAAGAAATTAAGTATCCAGCTAAAGTGATAGTATTTTAGTGTGAAGATAATGCAATCCCCCAGCACAGCAAGTTTAACAGTAACTGGTAGCCTCTGCTCACTGGAGGCCTAGGATGTCCAATTATTTCACTGTCAACAATCCACTCCAATGTGGTTGTTTAAAGGTCACAAATCTTGTTTCTGGTTCTTTTCCTTTTAGTTCCTCCTCCCTACCATCCCCTCTTCATTTGACACATTCTTCATTGTTATGTGCAGTAGGAACTAAAGACCCAGATACCCCCACTGGTGCTAGGTACTGTCCACACATATAATGAAAAGTTGGCCTCTGCCCCAAAGAGCTCACAACCTAAAGTATAAGAGGAGAGACAACAGGTGAGCCCTATAGACGGAGAAGCACAAGGTAACAGGGAGATGGCTAGGATTAATGCAATTCAATCACTAATGGCTAGACCATGCACTACATTCTAGCTCCAGGCAAGGGACAGTGGGTTGGTGCTCTTCTTAGTGTATGTACAACATGTCTAAGGTGCTTTGTGACAGGAATTCTTCACCGAATTTGGTCTGCTGGTTGGATAATTAGCTTGTCCAGCCCAGACCAGATACTGAAGGGGGAAGTGTAACATGAACACTGATCCAGGCGCCCTATGTGCTGCTCCTGCCGCAGCCAGGGAGGGAGACTGTGACTTGGACTCTGGGGTGAGAATAAACTCTGAGGGTGTATACCCAGCTCAGCATGTGTTCTCAACAGGCTCATGTAGCTTCACCCCCGAGGTGCAGTGGGGTCTTGCCAAGGCCCCACCCACCTTCATAAGATATTGGGCATAATGGCTATGTGCGGCCTGCTCTCCATTGTGCACATGAAGTGACAGTATGGCACACTGGTGTAAGGAGCACATTAAGCCCCCATCTTGGTTTTTGCCATTATGAAGAGTGGGACATAATTTCTCCCTCTACCACTAGCTCTGTCAGTTCTTCAGCAAGCACTGATGTCCATTCTTCTCTCAGTGAAAACACATGCCTGCCAAAGGAACGTCTGTGCTGCAATCAAAAATCCATGACTGGCCCATGCCAGCTGACTTGGGCTTGTGGGGCTCAGGCTAAGAGCAGTTTACCTGAGGTAGCAATGTATGGGCTCAGGCTGGAGCCTGGGCTCTAGACCCTGTGAGGGGGGAGGGTCCCAGAGCTCAAGCTGCAGCCCAAGTCCAAACATCTACATTGCTGTTAAACAGCCCTTTAGCTTGAGCCCTGCAAGTCTGAGTCAGCTGGCATGGGCTGACTGTGGGTGTCCAATTGCAATGTAGACATACCCTCTGCAGGTAACAGGCAGCACCTAGCATCCAAGGACAAATCCTCCCACTTTGAAATTTGTCCAGCATTAAGGCACTTAGTAATAATTAAAAGATAGAGAGCAGAAATGGAGAGGCCCTAGAAGTCCAACAAATAGCACATGTAAATAAACATATTTAAAGTGAAATATCATTGTACTTTTTTTGAATGTGCGAGTCATTGATAAAAAACAAACTTTAAGTAGAGAGCCCATATGTAAAACCAGTGGTGTGAGTACAGTGGTACAGTCTGGAACGCTGTACCAGTAAGCTATTTGCTGCTGGCACGATACACCGAAAAGACACAGAAGGAGGCCACACCCAGCCCGGCACCCAGTCCTTCCATGCAGCTGCGTCTCCTGAGTCCTCCTGCCTGGGGTTTTACAGCAGAAGTCTCCAGCGCAGTGAGAAGAGGACAGAGCCCCTCCTCCGTTAGGTAACGTGGGATGGATATGGATCATGGTGAGGGGATGGGGCGGGGTGCAGGGGTCCCAAGCTGGGGCAGGGTGGGGAAGAGTCACATGGGGGTGGTCAGGTGCCCCCTCATTTGTGTCCCTCCCATGAGTGAGGTGTACTGGCAAGAAATGATTTCAGCTTGCACCACTGTGTAAAACTAAGGACAATTTAGAATATTATGTGCAGGTAATAAAATACAAGAAACATATGATCATATATGGAGTGCAGTATTTAAAAAAAATCATGTCCTGTTAATTTTTTTCTGTTTGACTACAAATACACAACTGGCAAATTGAGACACTTTTTAACACCAATTATGAACGGCCACACAGTTTATCTGTTCATATTAGATAAAGATTTTCATAGATTACTTAATAATATATTTGTCACAAAATTGATTAGATCCAGCTATTTAGGCTTGGTTATTCCATTCAGCAGGTGACTTCTAATTCATCTTCTGAACAGTGAATACCAACTAGTTGATTGGTAGCTTTCCCATATCTAGCTTTTCACTCTGTGTATGCCAGAGGTTCTAGTCACTGTTGATGTCTTTAAAGCAGGCCTGCACAACATGCGGCCCAGGGGCCGCATGCGGCCCGCACAGGTTCACTGTGCAGCCCGCGGGGGGTGAGTAGGGGTGTGGCAAGCCAAGCGGTGGGGTGGGGGGAAGCGGATGGAGGTGGGGCGAGGGAGGGGCTTTTCGGCCCGCAGCTGGTTTTTTTGCAGTAATATGGCCCTTGCTGCTTTCCGAGTTGTGCAGGCCTGCTTTAAAGGGATCATATTGAAAAGCATGTTAAATAAGATGGCCCCACACAACGAATTTGCCTAGAGTTAAGTACATTCTTTGGAAAATCCCATATTATTTAAATAATAAAATTGGGTTTGTTCATTGGAAATTGGCAGTATTTGGTCATTTCTCAAAAAACAGTTTCTTTTGCACTTCAAAAGCTATAATCTACAAGTTACATGTATTTTCTGTTGCCTTTATTTAACATTTGTTACTTTTTTGATATAATTATTTTAGTAAAGTGTTTTCTTTGTTGAGAAATATATCTAAGAAAAAAGATAGGAAGGCTAACAGAAAAATATTGCCAATTAAGATATGCCAGAGATAAATTCATGATACCTTCATTCTCCACCAGTAGAGTATAACCAGCATTAAGAATGCTATTTAGCACTCTTAGCACAAGTTGGATGACATTTAAAATAATCTGAAATTCCATCCATCAAAGTCATGGTAGTGGCCTAGTTTTTATACTGGTTGAGATAGCACTCTCTGAAGATGTACAGATTTTAAAGTTTCTGCCTCAATTGGAAACCTGTTACAAGGTTTTGCTTTCTAAGTTACCAAATCAATACTTCTGCTATTTCAAGTCACAGTGCACACCTAAAATTGTCTAGTGCTACTCTGCATATCCAAGACTATTGATTTTAATTTATCTGGTTTTCTCTTCCTCTCCATAAATCAGCATGTCAAATATAAAAACGATTTGATTGTGCCCAACTACCTGAAATCTAGAGTGTGAACTTTGCAGCTTGCAGGAATACGTTTGCCTTTGCTCTGCTTTCATCCTTAATCATTTCTAATACATACAGCGTAAATTGTAATACTTCTGATATTTGAGGTGTTAAAACCTTACAAAAGTATAGGAAGAGTATACTGATGTAGTTTCAAATGATTATAGCCATGGTACTTTATTTAATTTTTTAAGTAGTTCTATAATGACCATATCTTTCTTAAATAGCCTACTTTGTGGTTAGAGGAGGGAACTAGGAGTCAAGGAGTCATGGATTCTGTTTCCAGTTCTGGCACTTAGTCCCTCAGTGACTTCAGCAAGTCATTTCTAATGTGACTACTCAGAAATGTGAATTTAAAATGTGATTTCAGTACTATTCACATATGTGACTTTGAAATTTGCTTTCTACAAGGGCTGGTTGAAAAGTTTCCACTGAAATGCATTTTGACGCAAAGTTGGGTTTTTGTCAAAAATTTCACTGAGTGAAAATGATTTTCTGTGGGGAAAAAGCAACAGCCCCCAAACCCAAGTCTTTCATTTTGACTGAACTTTAAAAACATTTTTCCAAACCCAAAACATTTTGATTTGGATATGCCGCTATAATAGTACATGGGAATTTTAGTTTGATTCTCCTTTATGGACCAGGTCCTTCAGACAGGCTGGCTCCCATGATACACTCCCATGGGACTTACTGTGACATACTGCCTCCCCCACCAAAAAGGATTATGTGGTGCATTATGGGAGATGTAGTTCAACGACAGAGCTTGGTTTATAGAGGAAAACAGAAGTACAAGGCACCCAAATTACACCACTTATGAGGCATCATAGTGGCATTTTCAAAGCAAAATATTTTGGAGTTTTAGTTTAAAATTGAGGGGGGGAAGTATTTTATTTTGAAAAACAAAAGTTTTTTGTGAAAGTTGTTGAAAATGATTTTTTCCCCATTTTCATTGAAATTTTCAAAGGGAAATAAAAAAAACTGACCCGCTTTACTTTCTACTAACATTGTTTCATTCAGATTTGATTGCTCAGATGTTCTCAGAAAAAAAATCACACAACAGGAGTATGAGCATGGCTGAAGCAGTTTTAAAACACTAGCAGTTTTCAGCATTTACTCTACTCTAACAACAATACATGCCTACTCTGTAGAGAGTTGTGAAGATCTGGTGCCCTATAAATATGCTTGATAGACATTCATTAATGCTAGTAAATTGTTTTATGATCCTCAAATGAAAGGGTGTTAGAAGTACAGAATATAACTATTAACCAATTCAGTTTAAACTAACCTACTTCCTGCTGAATTAATTTCTTGTTCAGTTGATGAGCTCACTTCCTGCTGAATCAGAACTTTATCTTTATAACATTAAACTTATCTGATAAAACTTAACGGATTTTCTCAAGGTGTAAGATAAATTAGCAAAATGGTTAAGTGCTCCCCTTGTACCTATTCTGTCATATTAACCTACTAACTAAATGAAGTAATTGAACATACTGTTAAACCAAAGTATTAGAAAAATATAATGAGAATATCAGTTCTGCAGTATACGCCTTAAAAACCCAGTTTATGAACTAGAGCAAATTAGTGAAGTTGTGTTGCCGTGTCAAAATAAAATAAAAATGAATCCAGGCCTGTAGCAAAATTACTTATTTAGGACATTGCCAAGTGTTATTCTGTGCAGTTACTTTAATGGACATATGATTAAAACATTTTTATCAGAAGGGAAAAGACCAATAGTTCAAACCAAAGGTCATAAATTTAATGGTAGTTTTGGACTTCCCAGTCTAGAGATGTTATATACTGCAAAATGTCTTTCACAAATACCCCCCCTTTAATTTCTTTTTGAATCTACTTTATCTTTTTCTAACTGTTTAGAAGATCAATAAATGGAATAATTTTTAATTCAGTTGTGCTTTGCTGCTCTAATTAAAATAATCCCAATATCTCCTGTAGTAAGGATACATTAATTGATCAATGTTTTGCCATATGTAGCCTATTGTTCTTCCTTTTGGAACACTGTTAAAAATTCAAAAGTCCCTTTTTTGAGACTGTGGGAAATGACAGGAATTGCTTCTTCAAGACTTTTGCCTGCGGGGCTTACCCAACTGCCTTTGCATCCTGACAAAAATGGTTTTAACATGGGAAATCACCAGCCATGGAATAATGCATGTTATTTGATTTGATGCTTGCTTGCCTACAGTACCCAACCCACTTCCTATGTAATAATCTCAGTAGTGAAACCTGCATCTGCATTTCATCCAGTTTTTAAAGTTTAAGTGACTTTGCTAGCACAATCTTTCCTATTTGCGCCGAACAGTCTCAAAGAGAGAGAAATATTTTGATGAAAGTAAGTTGAACGATTGAACCCAAAACAAAATTAGAACATGATGTATTGCGCACCAGCACCTTTTTAATACGTGGGCTGCTTGGCCATAGTGTACACTGGAAATCAGTGGTAATCTCTCACACTAGTTCTCAGTGTCCTATAATTAGCATTTTGCATCAAGTGTTTTATGTTATATAGCAGCAGTACAAAAACAAGTTACTATCAGCGTCTGATTGATATTTCCTACATCAGTTTTCATCAGTATACTGGCCTGCAAAGACTATAAAAAGCTCTAAAATTGTACATGTTCCAAGGAGACTGATCTGGAGAAGATAAGGCTCTTAAGTTCCACTTTCAAGATTGATATGTTGAAGTGATAGAAATTGCTTTGTATCAACACCTTCTCCGTTCAATTACAAAAGTGAAGAACTTTGGGGAATAAACATTTTTTATCTAGGGAGCAAAGCTGACACTTGTTTCAATGACACATACATTAGCCAGGTGTTGAGAGGTAGATGACATCACTAGCCAAATTCTGAAACCAATACTGCATTCTCCAGAGAGTCCCCCGATGGTAATAGTTGGTACTGCACATTATAGTACAGCATACCACAGAATGGGCCCTATTCTCTACTTCCTTAAACCTTGATGACTCTTGTTCACCTGTGCCAAGTGATAGTAAAATGTTACCATTCTGATCTGGCAGAGACTTACATGCACTTGACACAGGTGCAAATGATTCCACAAGACGCAGGTCAATAGAAAAATCATGCCTAACGTCAACAGTATGGCAGACAGCTGGGGCTTAGCCAATCAGCTTCTGATGACCAGCTGCCCCTGCGTTTTGGACCAGAGTATAGCCTTTATCCATCTGCACAGGTTAGTAGTTAGTGTCAGCGGGCTTCATAGGGCAGGTGCCCCACAGAGCAAAGGACAAACTGCACCTTCTCACAGGATGGTGTATTTGTCACTGCAAAGCATGCTGGAGTCCCCAAAGAACTATTGGTTCAGCCAACCAGGCCTCTGTCCTGGGTGCCCCAGTGTAGCACATCCCCACTGCCCTCTCACATCCAACATAGTCTGTGGTGGTAAGCCACAACCTAATGCATATGTGGCTCACTGCCCTTTCTTAGTCCATTTCCTCTCTTCTAGGTCTGTGATATGTCTTGAAGTCCTTCTCACATGTTCCATGACATACGGAGGATGGGACCTTCTTCATCTTCTGTATTGCTCTGCATATCCTTCCCACCTTTAGCAAACCTTAGGGGAGATGGATACATTGAAATCTGCTTAATAAGTCTCTTAAAACACAGTCATTGAAGCATGTTTTCTACCATGCTGTAATAACTGAGAGAAAAATGGCCCTTGCTGCCTTCTGGACATCCCAAGATGTTACAAAATGCATTGAGTTATTTTTGCTTCTGCTGCATCTGTCCATACTCCCATACACTTTTTATAGCACTGATTGAACTGGGTTATTTTGTTTGTTTTTAATATGCTGTTGCTTTCAGTTACCAAATGGCAGATCAATTGATGGGTACTTTTTTCTTTACCCCCCTGCTTTTTTCATATTTCTCACTCTTACACGAGATGATGATATTTTTAGACTATGGAAATGCCCATAGCATTTGTTGAATATTGCTGTTTCTTTGTCCTGCCACAGTGTCAAAAAGCATCTGAAAAATCAAGGCCAGAGAATCTTGTCCAAAGAACTCCATAAGGATTGGCTAAAGGACCACACCCAGATGTATTTTCAGGAATTGTTTGGGAGTAAGCACTCATCTGCATGGAGTGAAAAGGAGTTGCAAGATGCATGAGTAGAGTTGCCCTTATTTTGAATTGGGCTTAGGCTAGGGTAACATCCCAGCTCTGTGACTGATGTGTTAGAGCATAACCAGCCACTAGATATCATGCATGTCATTTGTGGTGGTTGTGCATACAGGATTTGCTTATCACAGGAGAGCAGGTGTGAGTAAATATCTTATTCCTAAAAGGAGATGTGAGTAAGCCCCATTTACCTATGTTACCCTTCACTACATGACTAAGAAGCTGGCTTCAGTGAGGTTTGTTACAGATGAACCTTTAAGTAGTTCCTTTGTGTTGCAGAGCAGCTGAACAGGAAGGGTTAACTCCCAGGCCCAGCTGTACTTGCCAATCTTAGGCCATGGTTACACTGGCACGTTATAGCGCTATAAAGCCCCCACGAGCACTATAACCTCCTCCCCGTCCACACTGGCAAGGCACGAAGAGCGCTATAACCGCTGAGTTATAGCGCTATTATTAATCCACCTCCGCATGGGGAATAAGGGCTGTAGCGCAGCTGCTGTAGCGCTACAGCAAGAATGTGGACACCCACTGCGCATTAATTGGCCTCCAGCCCGTCCCATAATTCCCGTTCGAGCCACTCTGGTCATCACTTGCAAACTCTTTTGTCCTGTCCTCAGGTGACCACACGTCAGACCCGCCCTTTAAAGTTCCAGGGAAATTTGAAAATCCCCTTCCTGTTTGCTCCAGCCAAGCGTGGCGTGCTCTCAGGGAATCCTTGCAGGTGATCATTCTCATTGATCTGATTGATTGCGTGGCATGGTCTCAGGGAATCGTTGCAGGTGATCATTCTGATTGATCATCATGACTCCACGTGCCATGCCTCCTCGCAATAGGCGATCCCCAGCATGGAGCAATAGTGAGGTGCTGGACCTCATCAGCTGTTGGGGGGAAGAGGCTGTTCAGTCTCAGCTGCGGTCTAGCCGCAGGAATTTTGACACCTATGGGCAGATATCACGGGCCTTGGCAGAAAGAGGCCATGAGCGGGACACTCTGCAGTGCCGTGTTAAGGTAAAGGAGCTTAGGAATGCGTATCGCAAAGCCCGCGAGGCAAACGGCCGCTCCGGGGCAGCCCCGGTGACTTGCAGATTTTATAAGGAGCTGCACGCGATACTTGGTGGTGATCCCACGGTCACTCCATCGACCACCATAGACACTTCCCAGCCCACCAGTGAAGGGGGGGGTGAGGAGGAGGACGAAGACCAGGAGGATGAAGAAGAGGAGGAGGATGAGGACTAGGCGGCAGCGACCCAGGGCACGGAGGAGTCCCTGGACGCATGCAGCCAGGAGCTCTTCTCAACCCAGGAGGGCAGCCAGCCACAGCGTCTGGCGGTTGCAGGGGCCAGCTCAGCAGCAGATTGCGGAGGTAAAGCTGCTTTTCTATGGGGAAGGCTGGCAGCCTGGGGTGGAAAGGGATGGGGGGGGGGCATTCCACCTGGAGCTCTTCTCAAGCCAGGAGGAGGGCAGGGGGGCATGCAGCCAGGAGCTCTCCTCTAAAGCCAGGAGGAGGGCGGCCAGCCACGGCGTCCGGCGGTTGCAGGGGCCAGCTCAGCAGCAGATTGTGGAGGTAAAGCTGCTTTTCTATGGGGAAGGCTGGCAGCTTGGGGTGGAAAGGGATGCTTGCATGCTTGCCTACATGTGGAATAGAGCATTGATGTAGTCTATCACATCGCGGTAGTCATCATCAGTAATCTCTTCAAAGGTCTCAATAAGAGCACTTGCAATGCGCCTGCGCAGGTTTCCCGGGAGAGCCAGCGTGGTCCCCGTCCCGGTCACTAGTCCCTGCCACTGTGCTACAATGGGTGGGGGGAGCATTGCTGCACATAGGCACGCTGCATATGGCCCTGGGCGGAAGCCGCATCTCAATAAAATCCCTTCCCTTTGCTCCTCAGTGACTCGAAGCAGCGAGATATCTTCCAGGACAAACACCTACGGAGAATGTTGGAACAGTGTTCAGAGTAGGGTTCCTGCCACTTCCTGGCACTCCGGGGGGGGGGGGGG
>ML677332.1:16309347-16549630 GCA_007922305.1 Dermatemys mawii | reverse complement strand
CAGCTTTTCAGGGCAGGGAAGAAATCCTTCCCCCTGCCTGCTGCTCACACTGGGGCTCCTGCAACGTACCGGCACTCCCCACCCCCTCCCCCGGCACAGCTTTTCTTGGGCAGGGAAAAAATCATTTCCCTTGCCTCTGGAGTACACTCACCATGGCAGGGGCTCCGTTGCTGTATCTGTGCTGTCTGCGGGACAGGCAAACGGGGAATGCGGGGGAATCATAGGCATGTCTGCTCTTTACAAGGGAACCACTGTTAAATGTATCTTTTTATTTTAGAAGGGTCGTCCTTCACCCCTGCGCCATCGCTCTTATCAACAGCTGAGAGGCTGAGGCAACTGAGGAAGCGGCCATGAAGGAGCAAAGAGGATCTTGTACAGCAAGTAATGCAACAGGCTGTAACGGAGAATCGAGTTGCACAGAGGTGGAGGGAGAATGAGAGCAAGTTGAGGGAGAAGGCGTGGAAGGAGAATGCGATTCACCGCCGGAAAAGCACCGATAAGCTGCTCTCATTAGTGCAGCTTCAATTGCAGACTATGCAGCGGATTGTCACCCTTCAGGAGGAGAAGCTCCGCACCCACCACCCCAATTATCATTTGCCCCAATTCCCTTCCCCTTCTTTGCCTCAGTACCCTCCAGGCCACTATCATCAGCCAAATGGTTATCACCATCCACAGCTGCCTCCAACCCCTCTGTCTTCACCGAACAACCCCCAAACCCCGGACCATTATCCACTGCAGTCTACCCCTAATAACATGCCTTACTGGCCACCGCAAATGGGGTTCAGGGGACATGGCCACTGTGAGGGCACTGGAGACTCAGAGACCCGGACATATTCCAATCTCTGACTGACCCCATGCCACCCCCATTGCACCTCCCCTGCCTTCCCCCTCACATGCATCACAATATTTTCTTTCAGCAACCGAAGTACCTGTTCAATAGATGAATTGTCTTCTTAATAAATGGGTTTCTTTATTAAGTGTACATACATTATTACAGGCTACAGAAAAGCAAATGCCTGTTCCTGTTAAAAGAATGCTCCCTCCCTCCCTCCCTCCATCTGCACCTCACTTTAGAACTGGCTTTCAGCCTCAAAATGCTCCCTCAAGGCTTCCCTGACCCTAACAGCCTCGCGCTGGTCCCCTCCAAGAACCCTGCTCTCTGGCTGGGCGTATGTGGCCTCCAGGCGTTGAACCTCTGAGGACCATGCCTGAGTGAAGCCTTCGCCCTTCCGCTCACAAAGATTATGTAGGGCACAGCATGCGGAAATAACCGCGGAGATACTACCCTCAGCCAAGTCTAGCCTCCCATAAAGACAGCGCCAGTGTGCCTTGAGAAGCCCAAAAGCACACTCCACAGTCATTCGACACCGGCTAAGCCTGTAGTTGAACCTTTCCTGACTGCTGTCCAGGATCCCTGTGTAGGGTTTCATGAGCCAGGGCATTAAAGGGTAAGCAGGGTCACCAAGAATCACTATGGGCATTTCCACTTCCCCCACGGGGATCCTCTGGTCTGGGAAAAAAGTCCCGGCTTGCAGCTTCATGAACAGGCCGGTGTTGCGGAAGATGCGTGCGTCATGCACCTTTCCAGACCAGCCAGCGTTAATGTCAGTAAAACGCCCACGGTGATCCACAAGCGCCTGGAGAACCATGGAGAACTACCCCCTTTCGGTTAACGTACTCCTCAGCTAGGTGGGCGGGCGCCAGAATAGGTATATGGGTCCCATCTATCGCCCCTCCACAGTTAGGGAAACCCATTTCTTCAAAGCCAGCCACGATGTCATGCACGTTATCCAGAGTCACGATTTTTCATAGCAGGATGCGATTAATGGCCCTGCACACTTGCATCAGCACAACTCCAACGGTCGACTTTCCAACCCCAAACTGGTTGGCCACCGATCGGTAGCTGTCTGGTGTAGCCAGCTTCCAGATCGCGATAGCCACCCGCTTCTCCACCGGGAGGGCAGCTCTCAGTCTGGTGTCCTTGTGCCGCAGGGCAGGGGCGAGTTCAGCACACAGTCCCATGAAAGTGGCTTTTCTCATTCGAAAGTTTTGCAGCCACTGCTCGTCATCCCAGACTTGCATGACGATGCGATCCCACCACTCAGTGCTTGTTTCCCGTGCCCAGAAGCGGCGTTCAACAGCCGTGAGCATGTCCGTTAATGAGACAAGAAGCTTCGTGTCAAATGCATTCACCGCTTCGATCTCGTCTTCAGACTCATCACTGTCATCCTGCATGTCAAGGATTAACTCCACTGCACACAGAGATGTGCTGGCGACAGTCGTCAGCATGTTCCTCAGCAGTTCTGGATTCATTGCGGCACACGACATTGGAAGACGGAGCGCGCCTTGCTGAAACCCTTGAAAGATGGCGCCGGAGGTGGAAGGAAACACAGGGATTGCTGGGATATGCCAAAAAGCATCATGGGTAGTTGAAACAAGATACAGAATGCCCCGCAAGTGACGCCCCCCCTACCACAAGGCATTGCGCCAGATCAGGAAGAGGTGTACTGTGGGATACATGCCCTAATGCGCTGCTCTTAATGCCGTATTAAGTGCCGCAAATGTGGCCATGCTATAACACTGGAGCATCTCAGTGTGGACATACAATAGCGCTATTCATATTGCTGTATAAGGGGACCGCTATAACCAATAGCGCTATAATCTTGTAAGTGTAACCATACCCTCAGTGTAATGAAAGCCATGTGACAGTGCTGAGGAGTTACCTGCGTGCGAGTGACGGGGACAGACAAATAGTAGGAGTGCAGGGCAGAGACAACAAGGAAGTTGTAAATGATGTCTAAATTTGAAAGAATTTGGGGGAAGAAATTCTTGGCTGTCTAGTATGGTGTGTATCCAAAACTGGTCATGAAATAATATTTGAAATCTGTATGTGGTGGCACAAATCAGTGTAACCACTATATCATCAGCTAGGCATATCCTGCAGTGCTGACATGTTCAGTGAGACAGTTTGCAGCAGGCAGTTTTACTAGTATATTCCCCCTCATTCTGTGCTCCTTGCCTAGCAAGAAGGCATTTTGCATACTTATGCCCCAATTCTGCACATGCAGAATCCTGCACCCATACAGAGGTACATTCACAGTCTGTAGCTTTTCAGATCATGGCCTAAGGGCCAGAAGGCAACATTGCCAAACCCAATTATTGAAAAAGTCAGGAGACAGGCCTCAGGAGTGGCATAAGATTTTTGAAATAGATTTGAAACTCTCTTTATTTTACTTCTGGCTTTAGAGCCTTTAATGTTCACTGGAGCTGGGCAGAAGATAAGGGAAGGATCCATGGAAAACTTCAAACTTTGGGGCAACATTTTTAGATTTAGTAAATGGAATTGCCTATATTCCAAAATGCTGCCATAGGCCTCATAGGAGTTGTAGTTTGAGTGCCTCATGCTCCCTTTATTCCCCACAGACCAGGCTCTCTTATCAGACTGCATCTTCCATATACCATCCACCGTCTTCCTTCTTGGTGAGGGGACATCATGTATCATGGGAGTCACAGGGCCATTGTACATCATGAGAGAAGAAATTCAGGTGGGGAGCCTGACCTCCAAAGGAGAAGAGGCTAGGAGGCAACCAAACTACAACTACCATAAGACACAGTGATGGCATATCCACAATAAAATGTTGGGGTTTTGGCCAAAACCAAAACATTTTGGCATTCAGGTTTTTTGTTTGTTTGTTTGGACAAATCAGAAGTTTTACAGAAAGCAGATGATTTTCACCAAAAAAAATCTGGTTAGTTGAAAATTCAGTTTTTGGTCAAAAATAGTTTTGATGTAAAATTTTCAGTCAGCCCTCATCTTCACATTTTTACTCTCCTTTTCTGCCATGGAAGCTAGAAATTCATTCTGTTTATAAAAATATGAAAGCTGAGCATCTTATATATTCACTTGACTCCATGATACAAAGCTTTTTCAGGGTTTTTTTCTCTCCAATTCATATTCAACCAAAACCACTTTTGCTGAATTTGACCTGAGTTTATGAATAGTTTTATTTGACTGTTTTACTTGACTGAGTGCATATTTCTGACAAAAACTATTTACCAAAAAAATTAAAAAAACAAAAACATCAAGCTTAACAATTAGTGCAGAGACTTCTTCAGTTATCATCTATCTATGAGATGAAGCACAACTGAGTTTAATGAGTCTATTCCATAAGAGATTATAAATATTCCCCCCTGTGTTTCCCCTCAGTGGTCCAGCAGGGCCATGCATTCTCAGGCTTCCAGCTCCCCAGCTGTTGTCTCTCTAAGGCTATGTCTTCACTACCCACCAGGTCTGCGGGTAGCGATGGATCTGTCAGGAATCGATTTATTGCGTCTCATTTAGACACGATAAATCGATCCCCAAAAGCACTCCCCGTCGACTCTGGAGCTCCAGCTCATCAAGAGATGCAAGCGGAGTTGACGGGGGAGCCCACTGCTGCCGTGAGGACGCCAGGTAGCTGAAGTTGCATATCTTAGGTCGATCACCCCCGCTAGTGTAGATCAGGCCTAAGGTGGAGACATGTCTCTCTCCCTCTTCTGATTTCAAGGCTGCATATTTCCCACATTCAGGTTGCCCTAAGACATCTGTTTGCTTTCTCTTCAGAGACAGTTAGCAGGTGCAATTGCTAGATTTATAAGGTACCAGCACAGCACTTCTTTGCAAGCCTACTTTATACTTAAGGTAAAAAGCACTACAGAGAAGGTATATTCAAAACAATAAAAGAACTTATGCACCTTAATAAGCTTACCAGATCTCACCCTAACATGAATGCTGGCAGGAGCAGTCCTTCAATCCCCCAACCCAAGGGGATTTCTTGTGGTTACCAGTTCATCCCAGCTTCAGCTCAGATCAAGCACACAGCCTTCTGAGACCTCAGGATCGGGGCCCTCCATGGACCAGAGGTCCTGGCCATTTGCTGGAGCAGGAATAAGGCCCCGAGACAGTTTTAAACCAGGCTATTTATCCAAAACTCATTTGTCTGTTGATCCCTGGAGAATCGTTTGAACCAGTATATTCAGCTAACAACCCTTTGAAGCCACATCTCTGAAGATAATGGAGGGAGTACATTAGCCTCCCCACTCTCTATTAGAAAAGGTACACACAATTCCAAAACCTATATACAACTGCATTTTTAATATGCCTCCCAAAAGGTATTAACCCTAATTCAATAAGGTTTAACTTAATTACATAAAGTTTGTTCTGGATATTGTCAGCCTGTCTCAGTTCCTTCTCCTGTGTCTGTCATGCCCAGATCCTGAATGAAGCAACATCAGACATACAAATGATTACTATTAGCTTGTTCAACATGAACCTAAGAAATAGTAAAAATCAGTTCCTATACACCTGTGAATATCCTAATCACAATGAATATTAATTTTTAAATCATAGATTTTACTTTTCATCTGAAACCACCCACACATTTGCTTTTACACTGTTTTGCAACGTTTTTTACAACTATTTTAAGACATCCCTCCACAAAATATTGTTCTCAGTTATATACAGCAGGAAGCAGTGTACAGATTCCTTGCTTTTCTCTCTTTCGGATATACTGCTCATATGTTTGAGTGCCTTGCATTAGACTATTCATGGGATACAAATAATGTAAAAATATGAAAACCTCTAAGATGTAGCAGGAAAAATGTACACTCTCGTGGATAATGCTGATGTTTTTAAGGTAATACTCTTTCTACTGTATGGGAACTTGAAACAAAATATTTTCAATGTAGAGAATCATAGGACTGGAAGGCACTCAAGAGGTCATTTAGTCCAGTCCCCTGCACTCATGGCAGGACTGAGTATTATCTAGACAATTCCTGGACGTATTTGTTTAACCTGCTCTTAAAAATCTCCAGTGATGGAAATTCCACAACTTCCCTTGGCTATTTATTCCAGTCTTAACCATCCTGAGAGAAGCTTCAAAACAACATATCCAGTTAAAAATATACTTCATCTTGTAAAAACATTGTAACGGAATATTAACACACCAGGCCGACAGTCATGACTAGAGATGGGCAATTTTTAAATTGATTTTGCAAGGCCAGAACCATTTGCCAAATTTGGGTTGAAAATGATGAATAGTTCTGCTTGGGGGAGAAAACTTCAGAAGAGTCAAAACATTTTGATTTTTCCATTCAAAACAGCATTTCAATTTTTAAGTTTTACAGTTGTTTTTTTTACTAAGCACACAAAGACGTTGAAAAAACACCTGAAAAGGCACCACTGAAATGAAAAATTCAGGAGGGAAATGACTGAGTCCATGAAAATGAAATGTTTAGGTTTGAATTGAACTGGAATTTTCTGTTTAATCCCCAAACCGAAAAAAATCCATTTGCTCAGCTCCGGTCATGTCCTCTGACTAATGTAGTATTGTTGGTTATCAGTCTGAGAAGCAGATTTACCTATTGTAAGTCTCATGATACTTGATAACACAAGGAAAATTGGAACTTAAAAATCTTTACACATATTCCATTAATAGAAATGCACTTCCAATCTGGTTACCTTCAAGAACAGGACTGCTCCAAACCATATTACTTCTCTTCTAGGACTAGATGCTCACTTATCTTTATATGAGTAGCCTCTGTCAACTGTATCTTTTTCTGCAGCCTTTACTCTTTACCTGGAATCCACAATGACACACATAGTGCACTTATCAGATAGTAAAAAGATATGTTGAGGTATGGGGGAAGCTATTAAAGAAATAAATATTTATATATCTGAAATTATTTGCTTGTTACTTTAAACCTTTTCCTCAAAACCCTTATTTTGATAAGTGCATTTCGCAGACTCCCATCAGTAGGAAAAAGGTATACGTTGAAGATTTTAAGACCACCCAGATCCTTTCTATCAATGTTATCTGGTAGTGATTGAAAAGGGATTGAGAGTTCCATTTAGGTGGCCAAAATTGTCATCTATCTACAGGAGGTAGAAGTCAGAGCCTCCTCCCTAGCGTGAAGACTAACTGAGTCAGTTATACATCAAAGCTCCATTCCTTATGAGAATGGAACAGTGAGAAAGATATACTAAAAGTGAGTGCACAGAAAATAGCTATGCCCTTTCAATCTTTTTCCATAAGTACAACTTGTAGTTATGCTGGTTGGTCACTAGTTATTCATTCTGTACTGAGTACCAGAAGAGGTGTGTTCTTGGGGAAGCTATCCTATCTTGTTTGTAGCTTGTTGCTCTTGTTAGTGACTATTTAAGGAGCACTGTGACTCCAGATACTATGGCTCATCCTCTCCACCACCCTCAAATCAGTTCAAGTTCTACTTCTCAAACACAAACATGATTTTTCTCCTAATTACCTCCAGTTTCTCCAGGATCATAATTCAAGGGGCTGAGCTCTTAATAGCATTTATATGCTGTATAATTTGACCTACCTAATATCCACAAACCTTTATTTGTAAACTTACTATGATGTTGTAGTAAATATGTACTATTTATAGGAAGATATATTGAAGAAGAAAACCCAATTTATCTTATTTCGGGCCTGTAAACTTCTCTTCATTTGAGTGGCCCTGATGAAGTTGATATTCACGAGATTGAGGGTTTTGCAG
Organism: Dermatemys mawii; assembly: GCA_007922305.1. Lineage (NCBI taxonomy): Eukaryota > Metazoa > Chordata > Testudines > Dermatemydidae > Dermatemys > Dermatemys mawii. The sequence goes on along the minus strand of ML677332.1, from coordinate 16,542,076 downwards.
AACTGGGGAAATGAATTATAAAATCTCCATGACATCCTTGTGTATGGTTTGCAAAGTGCATAGCATAGGCTCACCGCTACATACATTTGAAAAATCACACCCATCTAGGGTACCAGGATTAATTGATCCAAAAAGCCTTGAGGATTTTCTTCCAGCAATCTAAGATCAGTCTCATTCTAAATGACCCCTAAAGGGCCCTAATTTAGCCTTCCTAGTTTGCAGCTCCAGAACCTTTTCTACTGGTGCCCAGGAACACTATTACCTATGTCCTTGGAAACGCCTTTCTCTGACAGAGCCAGTGCTGTATTATGTGCTTTTAGATAAGTTTCTTTTTGAAAAACCATCCAGTTTCTATAACAGCACAGTCACACAAGCTTGCACTAGGCGATCCATCTAGCTCTCAGCAGGTCAATTTTACAAATACAACAAACACAAAAATCTACATTGCATGCGCCCTTTCCAGCTAATATCTTCTGGCATTAAGAGAGCATCCATTCACTTCAAACTTCAAAAAAGAGAAAGGGCTGATCTCTAAGCTTGTCTCTAAGCAGGAGCTTACCACTATAAATTAGACCTATGAATCAGAGTAATGGACAAGGCTCCTATCTATTACTAATTCAATCCACTGAGATAAATCTGCCTGAAGAGGACTATCAGATAGTGGTCTTAGTTGACTAAGTGCAGCTGACACTTCGTCCTGGTTAGTTATGGTCCTAGGTGGCTGGTGTGCCGTCTGGGGATTACCCTAAATAGTGCCCTCTGTCCATGCCCGTCTCTTGGCGTGCCTCCTATAGCAACACGGCAGGCATGCAGTGATTTCCCCAAGTAAGGGTAATCCTCATCCTGAAAGATCTGCCAGCTGCCCAGGAAGTTTGCACTAAACAGAGTGGCAAAGGGAGCCCGAGAAACAATTTGAGCACAATTTCTTTTTACTAAATGCTTGATTGTGATCAAAAAATCATATTGGAATTGATAGAAAAAAATGATCCTGGCTTCAGAAGTCAGCAAGCAAAATTTAATAGTGTTCATGACAGATTTAGGACCAAATGCAGCAGCATTTTCTACTGGATTTGACCCTCAGTAACAGACTTAATTATTTTTTCAATCTCTGCAATCAGAAGGAATGAAAACCAAGCAGACACAGCTTGGTGGTAGGTTGAGAGAAGGGGATTTGGTCTTTCCACAGCATCAACCCCCTTAGCAGGTACCCAACAGAACCGCTTCCTTGAGTGCTCAGCAAGGATAAGAACTAAGGACACTGCTCTCCCAGCTCTCCTGCAAAGATCCCCAGCCTAAATTAATGCCAATTACAATATTGTTATTCTGAGAGGTACTGATAAGTGCATAGTACACAAAATCTTTGAAATTGGATGTGAGCACACTGTTCAGTTAATATAACTGTCAGGATAAGTTAGTGCCCCTGCACTTAAAGGAGTTGTGAACCTGACCAGGAATTACAGACTGGGTCAGTGGAGCAGGTTTTTGCTGAGTATTGTTTAGGGCCAGAGTGTTTGGGGGAGGAATGGGGGTGGGGCAGGGGAGGCAGAGACAGACAGATGGAAGGAGCAGCTGAAAACCTGGTATCTGATCCTGGAAGAAACCTCAGGGGAGGTTTTTGGTTTAGGGAATAGGCGGGGGTTGGGGGAGTGATTGTGGTGTTGTTTCCTGCTGTTTGATTCCTTCTGAATTCAGAGACCTAGGACTCTGGACGTTCTTTGTAAATACAGTAAAGAAAACGGCATCAAAGCAAAGAAGTACCTATCATCGATTTCCACTGCCAAATGGAGGAGCCCTAGCAGCCAAATTTTGGCTAGCCACTTGGATCAAAAAGGGGCAACAATATCTACTGGCCTCACCAAGGGCATGAGTTCCTTGAATCACAGGAAGAGGTTTTACAATATTCAGCCAGTCTAGCTGGGAGAACATGCCTCAGAGGGCATCTTGCAGTCTTTGCACCATGCTCCTGCCAGCTAGCACTTGCTGACCACTTATGTAGATTGCAATTCTTTATTTTACAGAAAGGGAGGGGAAAGATTTAGTGGAAATTAGTTTGTTTTTCAATCAGCTCTACTTCTGTCAGCAGCATATTCACTAGTCAAAGAGAGGTATGGAAAAAAGAAGCTGGAATTCTCCCTAACCAACCCCCACACTATGCTGATCTACAGACACTGTGGGCCAGCACTTTAGATAACCAGCTGCCTAGGGAGAGAGACTAAGGGATTCTATATCAGTGCTGAGAAGTTCCCTACCCCCTCTGGCAGACCAGTACTGCAGAGTGGGATTTAGCTCCAGCTGTATTAGAAGCTGATGATGCACTTTACTGGAGTAGGATGCTGGAGCAGCACTGCCTTTTTTCAGACAGCAGACTTGCCGTTAGTTAATTTTAGCTCTGATGTTCTGCTACAAGAAACACTTTTAATTGTGTGTAGTTAAGAAATATGTAGAGAACATGATAAAAATAAAATATTTATCGCACTGTCTAAATAAAAAAACACAAAGGTCATACATCTTGAAAAAAGTGTTTTCAGATCTATCTGCTTCGGCAAAACACACGATTGCCCATTTCACATTAACAATAGGACACGTTCTGAAGAGGGCGACTGCAAGAGACTAATTGGAGTAAACTGTAGTGTGCACATTTGCCACTTGGACGGTCTTAAAGTATTTTTCAAAGCCCAGGCGACTCCTTTTCTCTCACTGCATCTGCACTTAGTGAAATCATCCACTGAGAATTGGTTTCAAAAATAGGCTATAAAGCAAGTTTGCCAATGAAATCTGGGCATAAATATATCGCTCTGTCATTTGGAATGAGGTTATTAACAGTTTTATTTAGATTTAAAAACTGAAGGCTAGATTCTCAAAAGGACTTAGGTGCTTAGCTGGCACGTTAGGTGCCTGGATCTAAGCGGGCCCCACTGGGATTCACAAGACCCCTGTTGAGCCATTGCCAAACCCTACAGGTGCCTAAACTTGCCCAGCACCTGAATATTTTCAGTAAAAGTTCCCAAGATGCCTATGTTTCTGCCTGTGGGCATGCAAACTTCAGCTCCATGCCAGCTATCTGGACTCTCAAGACCTAGACAAATGCACAAATTAGGGGAAGATTAGTTTGCTTCCAGCTAACTCACCTTCAGGGCCTGATCTGGCTAGCTTACTCGGACCTCACCTACCAGATCAGGTCCTTACACATGAGCTTACACAAAACAGAGGAGGAGCTCCCTTAGAGCTTTCAGCCCAGTGGCTAGGATAGTCATCTGAGATGTGGGAGACCCCTGGTTCAAGTGCCCCCTCTGGCGGAAGGGATCTAAATAGGGATCTGTCACCTCTCAGGTGAATGCCCTAGTTACTGGGCTATGGAAGGGAGCTCCCTCAGCCTCTCCTGATGAAGCTGTTACATTGTGGATAGATTAAAAAAATTCATTGGAGCAGGAATTACATCTGGAACTTCCATCTCCAAGGTGAGTGCTCTAACCACCAGGCTACAGTGTCACTCTTTCTGGTATGGTGCCTCTTTCATTATTTATCCACAGTTGAACAGCTTCAACAGGAGAGATAGAGTGAGGGAGCTCCACATCAGAACATCCTACAGCACCTGTGGGTGGTGCACTCTCCTGCCAGGTGGCCAATCCCTGTTCAAATTCTCTCTCCCTCTCAGCTGGAGGGAAGACTTTAGGGTACTCATGGGAGACCAGGCTCACCACTGGGCTAAGCTGTGAGGGAGGTCAGCCTCTGCCTCTCACTTGCCAAATGCTGAACATGCAAGCTTGGATATGTGGTAGAGCTGATGTATGGACAGTTGTAATGCTCCATGTATGATAGGTGTAATCTATTCATGGACAATCCACAAATGGGAAAGTCACCAATGGCCAGTGCGACCATGGCAGACCAGGTGCCAGCTCCTGCCAAGGCCACTAGGCCTCACTGAACGTTCACAACTATATTCATGTATAGTTAGAAGTCACTCTGGCTCACTTATGCGTTAGTCTTATAAACTTAACATCTGTTTTAACAGTGCTATGTTTAGACTTGATGAGATGTTTGTAGGATGTATTGAGCTCACTTATAACATCTGTATCCCACAGTATAAAGTTATATTGAGTGTTTGCATTGTAATTGTGTAACTCATCAAACAGGAAAGCAGCATTAAGGAATATAAAGTGCTGGTCTGGAACACAGGAACGCCCACTGAAACCAAAGGAGCCATTGTGAAACAAAGGAGAAACTGTTGATTGCCTCCCCCTCTACTCCCAACCATTCAGAGGAGACAGGAACTGACACTTGTTCCATCAGTTGGAACTCTGGGGAAAGGGAATAAAAATCCCTGACCAGAAGGCAAGCTTGTCTCGGTGGCAAGATAGACCAGAGTCCCCGAGGAGACTATCTGCAACTCCATGTTAAGGCTATTATAATGCTTGAGGAATTCACACTTGATACTTTGTAGGTGCAATCAAATTCTAGAACACACAATCAGTTTGGGGTTTGTGCCCTGGTCAGGCTGACTAGTACCTTTCTCCATGAGTAGTATCATTGATCTCTGAACATGGCTTTGAGCAAGTTGTATTACAAGTTGTTTGCCCATCACAAGCTGTAAGTGATGCTTTGTTTCCATTAGCATTCATTGATTTCAGACTATTTGACTGAATGCTAGGTTGAACAATTTTTGATAACTTCAAGTTTTCTATAACAGATTAAAAAGGAAAAATGTTATTGTTAAATCATATTTCAATAATGGGAAATACGATTTAAGACTATATTTAACTTAAATTGCATATATCTATATGTCACTTAAATTTTGCTACATGTTCAGGTTAATTAAAATGCAATACAAACCATTAGAAAACTTAAAAAAACAACACTTTGGATTCCTTAATCATAGGAAGGTTTTCAGTTTAGCCTAGCCCTTTCAAAGATAACATGCTTTCCCATTATTCTCTAGGGAAATGGTGAATATGTATAGGAATCATTTCTTAAACTACATTTGATTACTGCTCAGCTCTTCTCAAGATCACTTTACAAAATGGTTGCATTTATCATTCAAGACTAATCTCAGTTTGCTTCTCATTGAGACAGGACGAATCAAAGAAACAATCCATTGATTCCAACACACACTTCAGAAACCCTTGAAATTAGTAAATTCTGAATTGAATCTACTATGTATGCATGTTAGGTCACATCCAAGAGAAATAAACCTTGAAGGTTTAAACCTTACTGTATTTTAAGTTGGCTAAACATACTTTACTGATCATGAAAAAAGCAGAGACAATAAAAAGAGACCATGAGGACTGGGGGGAAAAAAGCCAAAAATGCACATAGCATTTCTTCTAGCCTAGGGCTAGGCTGTGCTTTGATTTTATTCAGCCTTGCATGGGAGTAAGGCTTCAGCTTGCTTCCCATTGTGACTATGGAGGATTTGCCTAACTCTGAGCACAGAGAGGGAAAGTAGAGGCTTCACACCAAGTTTCTCCAATGGGAAATAAGTAGGGAGGGAGGGGCAAGGAGTGGGAGAAACTAAGACTGGGCAGGCAGTGGGAGGGAAGAAGGGAGGCTGGGTGGTGAAAAGTTATGCTGCACTTTGGGAAGGGGTGTAGTAATTTATTCCCCTCAACTCCTCACTCACCTCCAAAATAAGGGGCCACCCTAGGGAGGAATTATGTATCCAGGCACAAGTTCCTTCCCAGGACTCGTCTTTGAGTTGGACACCTCTGCACTGCCCCATACTTGGTGTACCCCAAAAGCTCCACCTAGCCCTCAATAAATAGCCTTAAGAATACATGTAGCAGGGGCAAAGGGGTGTGCCCAGGAACTAAAGTTTCCACTGTATAGTAAATTGCAAGTGTTTATTCTTCTGTTACTAAAAATGGAGCATTGCAGAGTTTGGTACTGCTAGTATTTATTATTCTATATAGAATAAAAATGTATGTGAACAAGAAACCACAGAGCTAAGAATAAACTAACATTTTGAAATAATGATATTTTATGTAAATATTTCAGACCAGCAAACTATCCTTTTTTTCTTGCTTTATTTCTGTGACTCCGGATGTGTCAGAAGAGTGCATGCAGGTGATGGTGTCATAGTCAAATGGATTAGTTGAATTATTTCGGACAAGTTTAGCTAATTCTGAACATCTGAGCACTTATCAACTTGCAGGTGTTTTGCTATGTGTAGGCCACAGAGCTGCTGCCAGCAGACCAGGTCATTATCAGTTCTAGAAGAGTAAAGTAAGGGGAGCTTTTGCAAGGGCTTCCCTGACTCAGAGACTCACAGTTCTCTGATGCCATTTCCACTTGGCACGGAGATTACTTTACATTTCTTTTAAATGAATAAGAAACTTCTCCTTTCTTTAATGGGTGATATCTTAGAATAATAGACTCTCTCAGCTCTTTCATCAAGTTACAGAATCTTGTCACAAATTCATCTAGTAAGAAGAGGATCTAACAATATATTTATTTTTTTAAAAAAATAAAGGGACTGAGGAGCAAGTTTGTGGTTCATTCATGAGTTCTGAAGCTGCTGCAAATGCCAGCAGAAGACTTCTCCTCCCACTACTTTTCAGTAGACAACACTATATGCAAGTTAGCAGATGTTGCAGCACCAAATGATATGTTCAGGTGGCAGGTGAAGTGACTCATGTCCAGAATGTGAGATCCTCTGTAAGACAGTTAGGGCCAGATTCAAGCCTCCTTACTCATCTGGAGTAGTCCTTTATTACACATATAGTCTCACTGAAGGCATTGGGATTATATACAGAGTCAAGTACCACTCCAGAAAATAAGGATATCATATACTAGTTAGAGCATAAATATGGTAAATAAAGTTTTGCACAAATATTTAAGTTTTGGTTTTATTTTGACTGCTTTCATTCTCTTTAAATATTCTGACACGTAAGTTTACTGGCAAGAAAGTTTGCTAAAAAACAAAATTTGAAGTGAATATTGGAGAATATTTTCAAATACAAATGTCAGGATTTATCCAATCAGGCCCCAGTAGCATCCCAGCAAAAGCAGATCACATTTCAGGTATTTAAATCCTGCAGCTAAGTGCTTGCAAATATATGAGAGAGGAAAGAGAGAGAGAAAATTATTTGCAGAAGGTATTCTCTATCTTAAATTATTTCAGATAAGTCTGGACAATTCATGAGCAGAAAAATAAGCACAATTAGTTGAAAAAAAGTTCATTATTAATTATTTGTCTAGCTCTGATCAGAGTAATAATTTGGCATAAGATCTTTTCAGCCTGCCTACATCTAGCTACCAATATTATAATCAACTATATATACATAAAGATCAAAATAAATTCATTCCATCAACTACATTTAGCTGCAGGGCAGATTCTCCATGACATTCAGGGTATAGACATGAGCAGTAAGATGCCCAATATATTCATCTTTATGTGGACATTACTATTGTAAAGTAGAACTAAAATAGATGAAAATTTTGCCATGCATACATAAATTCAAATCCAAGCATAACTTCTATTAGTATTACTCCATTATAATTCAATTTTATCATTTCATTATAAAATAAATCTAGTTTCTATATACCAACAGTGATGAATACCCTTGTCACTCTCTTTGATGTTCAACTACAGCAGACAAAAATCCACATTGATTTACATGCACAAGATGTTGCATTTGGAAGTTGAGAAAACACGCATTCCCCTACAGACAGATGTTTTATTAGGCAGTCTCAGTGGTTACATTGTCTGAGCTATGACCATTGAGAGGGCTACTCCTAGTGAGATTAAAAACCTGATATTATTCTTCAGTAGAATTAAATTATGGTCCTTACCAGAGCTCTTCCCACATTATTCTAAAGAATAAGGCTAAGATCAATGGTGGACCACTGTCACAGTAAATGCAAACTGAAATTTTTCAAAGGCACTTATTGGCCTAGGTCTGCTCCCACAGACGTCAATGGGAGTTTTATCTTCGATCTCAACAAAAGCAGAGTCAGGCCAACAAGTGCCTTTGAAAAATCTCTGTTTGCATCCTCACCAACATCTCTGGAGAAAGTTTAATTGGTACAGTAGCTCTAGTGGATATACTATGGGTGGGCTGAAGAGAGGTTCTCATGTTTCATAAAATAGATACAAATACTTTAAGAATCTTGCTCCTCTTTTCTGGACAACCTGAAAAGCATGATGGTCCACACCAGACCATGCAGACTTTGCATGCTGAAGTCAATGGGCTATGTTATGACTGAGCAGAATCTGGTCCAGCCTTTGCGTTTCTGGATGCCAATATTTAACAAATGAAAACTCCCTTCTGAGGCTTAGCTTACATTAGTCTGTTGATCTTTTCATTTCACATGGCTTTCTATTTTCCAGTTTTTCCTGCTCATATTTCCCTGGCTTTTCAGATTTCCTTTGCTTCACCCTTACAATGTTATACCCACAGATTTGATATTCACCCCCCATTTTCTCACTGCAGTTTTATTTGGAGTATCACAGACCTATTTACACATAGGTGACAAAGAGTCCTGTGGCACCTTAAAGACTAACTCTATTTACACATAGACTGTCATTTATTGTTATTATTGCAGTGTATATACTTTAGACATTTTATTTGACTGGATGATTTGCTGTCCATGAATTTCATTATCCTTGCTAGAATATCAGTCATTCCTAAGAGCTCTCAGTGTAATGCATCACTTTATAATTGTCAGCCTTTTCTAAAGAGCTAAGCCATATGGACTAGACAGCAGTTGCTACCACCCCAATCTCTTTAAATTATAGAATTTTCAATACTTTCTGCTATTAGCTTTAGACGTCCACTTACTGTGACTTCCCATTATGTGACAAAAAGATAAAAATACATTTCATATTGTTTGTATCTTGGAATTTGTTGTCTCTAATGGAAGCTACGTGGATGGGTTTGCCTGGTGAGCCAATGGCCCAAGCTGTGGTCATGGGGTTAGATTACAACTTGGGCTACACACACATTGATATGGTGCACACTCACTATTAGAGGACCCACTGGCACCAGGACATGTTGTTGCAGGGGTTTCACCTCTTTCACCCTCTCCAGCTGCTCTCTTGGCCCTGTGATGGCCATTTTCTCTCCAAGTTTTCCATGGCCTAGCCCTCCATCCAGTCACTTCTTAAGTTCAGCCCCCTTCTGGGGTAACAGAAGGTCCAACTACAAGACCAAATAAATATGCAAACTTCTGCCCCTCTTGAGCTTTACTGAATTTCTCTGCTCCCTGGCCCCTACAGAGCTTCTCTTATGCTCTTCCTCCCAGCAGGTTTTCCTTCCACGGGCTCTCATCCACAAGGACTGTCCCAGTTTCCCTTAGGGCTTGCAAAGAGCAGGGAAATCCCTATCTCAGGGCTCCCTCACAGGAGCTTAGCTTTTGTGACAAAACACTGCAGTGTAGACATAGACTTAGTGCCTTCAGCTCTGTTTAAATCAGTTGTGGACAACCTGTGGCCTGTGAGTGTAATCTGCCAGCAGGGCACAAGACAGTTTGTTTACACTGACTGTCTAAAGGCACAGTCGCCTGCAGCTCCCAGTGGCGGTGGTTCGCCATTCCAGGCCAATGGGAGCTGCAGGAAGAGTTTAGATTTAGAAATCAACCATTATTTCTTTTTTTGCTCAAGTCTAATGTGCTGGAATATTTGTCACTCACATACTTCAATGAATATTGAATCAGGCCCTAAATACATGTTGCAAGACAAAATAATTGATGTGTATGTAGCCTTCTTAGGGTTTTCATTAAGCTGACTAAAACACTGATTCTTTTTAAGAGAGAGTGTAGTTATATGTTTTGTTTTCATATCTTACTAGTGTCATATTGCAATGTAGTCTGGCAATAAACAACATTATAAAATAATCAGATGGGTGCCAATCCTAATGCAGGGCAGGGATTATTAACTGTTCTTCCCTTTCTCAAGATCTAAAAATGAAGCCTGTTCTCTAAGATTTGTATTGATTTTAAATAGACAATGTGATATGGAACAGTGAATGCTTTAAATTCATAAGCATATTAGAAGCAATGAGTAATGTTTGTAGACTTCTACTGCAGTCATCCAGGGGAGTTTCTCTGGTGAGTTAAAACTAAACTGAAATCAGTCAAAGTACTTTAACAGCTTCAGTATCAAATTACTGTTAGTTTCCTCATGGTTTTTATTAATTTATGTCTTTTTTAAAGGAGCTGAACACACTGTAACTGCAACAACAATATTGCATTATTATAATTCCATCCTGATTGTGTTTTGACTTGTGGTTGTATTTGCAGTAACCTTGTCCTAATAATGAAATCCCAGGTTTCTGTCCAGCTTCCCAAGCAACTAAAATCACACGCTCTTGTACAACCCTAAATATACAGCACACATAGCTTTGCAGAATGGGATGTATGACCTGTCATTCCTTTCCTATCACTGCAAAACAAAGAAAACACTGGGGGCGATGCTAAATCATGCAGCACCATGTGCGCTTGGGAGAAAAGGATCTGAAACTCAAGTACATAATTATTCCTTAAGGGTTTACATCACTGCACAAACCATTAGTACGTGTATAGTGACACTTGAGCCAAAACAAGAACATTCAATCTGAATCTCTACTGTAATGAAGAGTCACACTTGGCTCCCCAAGATATAAACTGTGTTTTGTTCTGTGGTTTGATCTAAAACTGAAAAGGACCTATTTTCTAGTACTGATTTGGATGCTGCTGAAGTCTCATGAGAACTAACAGTCTCATGAATTCTTAGCTGCAATATGACAAGAGATCTAAGAACAGCTCACAAGAGTTCAGCACCTTCAAAATCTGAACCCAAACACTAGCCTAAATGTGGACCTGTGCCAAACCTCTCCAGTATAAGTAAAAAAGAGGCCAAGCCAAAAATTCTGTTCTGGATGAAGATTTTGAACAACCTATGCCCATCCTTTATCGAAAAGCCCAGGTGAAAACACAGATTTTATAGAACTGACTGAAAGGTACAGAATGTAGTGGAAAAGAAAATTCTTTCAAGAGGGATTTTTACATCACCCCTATAGCAGGGAATAATTTCCAATCACATTCTCGGTTATGTTTCAAGACATATGGATTAGTAATTATTTTCTATTGAATTTTCCATAGGGAGTATAAAAGACAGTTACAATATGTGAAATTTAGATCCAGATTCTTACACACAAATATAGGGTATTCACTTTCAGGATTTTTGTTTAGGTGCCTAATATATACACATAACAAATAGGTTGTTTGCAAAAGCCTGTAGGCCTAATTTGCATCCTTGCACCCAAGCTCCCTCAGAGGGATTGCAGAAATGTATACAAGGACAACTGCACTTTCTTTTAATCTGCTAAACATCCTTATTCTACTATTTCTAAGAAGGATGCTTCAGAGTTCTCTCCCCTGTCTTTTTTGGAGGGTAAGAGTGGTGCATGTAGGAAAATTGTTATGAAAATAGTTTGCAGTTAGTGCTCCTCTCACCTAAAGAGCTTGGTGTTTTGTAAACAACAATTAAGCCTCAATGCACAATGCCTGCTCCAGACTCACTGAAGTCCATGGAAAGACTCCCATGGGTTCTTAGAGAGGTAGGTATTACTGTACTCATACCTTCAAATCCCGTCCACACTAACCCAAATTCGACCCAGCAATGTCGATTTCAGCACTAATCCTCTCCTCAGGGAGGTGTACAGAAACTGATTTTAAGAGCCCTTTAAATTGACAAAAATGGCTTTGTCGTGTGGACGGGTGCAGGGTTAAATCGATTTAATGCTGCTAAATTCAACCTAAACTCATAGTGTAGACTAGGGCTTAGATGGGAACATAGATATTCATCAGTTTTCTTCAGTATTGAAATAGGCTCCGTCACAAATTCTACTGGCCACCCAATAGGACTACTGTGCAGGGAATCCAAGCCTTTGTGCTCTAGATCCCCTGGGCCTGAACAGAGTCCAGCCACTGCCCCAATCTGGGGTCCCTAGCACTCTCAGGTCACAGACTTTCCATCTGGCACCTCCGTCTGAGAGGTGGAACCCACTGACCAACTGCCTAGCCCCCGCCCCCCTCGGGGCAGCACAGACCCTTGAAGACTCCACAGTACCTGCACACACTCAGTCCCAGAACTCTATCCAAAAGGTGTTATACTTCTGGCTTACAGTTTAACTCTCTCAAAGGCATGCAGCAGTTAAGCTGTTACATATACACACACAGAGCAAAAAGTCCAACACCTTTATGTTCTTTTATACTTAATCTAGTAAAGCACAGGACTGTACAGAAGATACAAACAATGAAATATTACACAGATCCTTTCCTCTCTCTCCCTTCCCTTGTGAGTCCCTAGGTTTCCATCAATGTCCAGGAAGCCAGACAGGCAGTGTCCCCATCCTCTTATATAGTAGATGGTCTCTCCCTCATGAGACCTTTACACATCTTGTGACCTTGCTGTCACCTGCCCCACACTGTCTCTTCCCATCTGGCATGCTTTTAAACCCCTTCTGCCTTCCTTTGTTCTGTCTTTTGGGTAACTTTCCATTTCTTCTTCCTTCTCTCTCCCTTCAGAGGAGTCAGCTAAACTGGTTTTCTAAGCATGCACCTCTTGTACTGTTCAGATGTTTGCCCCTCAGTAGGGTGGTTGAGTCCTTAGCACTCCTCCCCTCATTGTATTTGGCTAGTGTGTACCTACTACAGGATCTGTCAGCATTGGTGGATCCACATACAGACACTCATAATATAGCCGTGTTCCACAATACAGCAGCTCAACATCAACCAGAATTCATAAGTTGTAGACATAGCCCCAGTTCAGCACAGCATCTTCAATCTTGTCTTTTGTTTGGAGTTCTCTGTTGCAAATTCTGTATGTTAGGCTTGTGTACTAGGGTCCTGAGATGGAGTGGGGTATATCATGCCCTCCAGTTTAAGACATTGCAGGAGATGGGTAATTATGCAAATGAGAAAATTTGGGCTTGTGTTTAGAGTATTAGACTGTAACATGGGTTCAATTTCTAGCTATGCCAAAAGCTTCCTATGTGACCTTGAGCAAATCGGTTATGGGTGGGATGTCAAAAGTATTCAGTGTTGGATTAACTCTGCCCACATTGGAGTCATTGCCTTAATTAAGACTCACTTTTGAATTTCCTACCCCATGTCTCCATAGGTGTCAGCTGCCCATCTGAGAAGTGGGAGGATACTTCCCTACCGTACATGGATACTGTGAGCATAAACCTTTGGTTGGAAACCGGTGTGCAGGTGGAAGAATGCATAAAACACAGTGGAAATCATGGGTAACTGATGTATTGGCTTGTCCCACCTTCCAATTCACTGCTCCTGTTGATGTTGCATGCTGTAGTGCTTCTGGATTCTAACAACATATACGTCATTGCCACCAAGCTATTTTTCCCCATATGCTTAGGGTAGGGAGGAGGGTAGTGCCTCTGACAGTCCCCTGGCAGCTTTTGTAAATCCTCCTTCACACTGCGTCATGCGAGTCATCTGTGTTTATGATTCATTGTACTCATTTAAAATGTCACTGAATGATAACCTCAGTGGTGAGGTTAAACCTCACCTTTTACAGGATGGTCTCCGGAGGAACAGTACTCACTCAGCCTTCTCAAACATACATCAGGGCAAGGCAAACAATACAATTCAGGGCCTATGAAAACTAGCCACCAAGAACAGGGAGATTTAATAGTGAATTTCAGTTTGTCCAATATTAACAGTTAAGATAAAAGTAGAAGTTTACTGAAACTAAAATTGTATTTGAGTATGCAGGGCCCCTAGTCATTCCCTGAACCTCGTGGAGAAGAAAAACTTGATCAAAGTGAAATCTGGTCACTAAAAAACTGTCAATCAATGTTGCTAAAACTGTCAATCAATGTTACCCTAACAAACTGCCTTTCTGTCCTTAAAAGTGGAATGTGAGTTCACACTCAATCCTGCCGTCTGTTCTCAGATAGAATTTCCATTGATTTCAGTGGTATTTTTTCCTGATTAAGGATAGAAAACAAAATCTTACTTGCAGAAGTTAGGCCAGAAATTGAGTGTTCACATAAGTAAAAGAAGCAGAATATGGCCATAAGGACTGAAGAAAGATCAACCCCAAGCTGCATGAACAGCAGCAGAATCTTGCATGTAAGTGCAGTTCTAGTCTGAAGCATGACTTTCTAAAAAGTGGAATGATCTAATCATGCAACTGATCTGCTCCCTGTGTGCATGCTGAGTTAACTGTTTATTTAGTGACAAAAATGATTTATTACTGCTTTTTGCCCCTGTAGAGCCACCTCAGTTAGAAAGGAATGAGCTGTATTCTGCCTGCCTGTGAATAAATAAAAACCACTTACATTTCAATGTTCCAATTAGTTACACTAATAAGGAAATAACTCAGCTTGAGTATCATAGCCCAGATTGAATTTACAGGGCGGGCTCTTAGAACATCTTTACACTTGTGAACTGAGTATATTTGATATGGAGTCTTTAAGAAACAAGCTTGGAACCCTATGATCCCATTTTTTATGTACTCACTCTCCACAATAAAATTGCACTTTAATCTCAGTGTGTATCAGATCTCATACCTGTTTGTACAGAATGTCCTTTACAGCAATCTGGTGTTGTATATATGGGGGATGGATTATATTTTATAATACTAAAGTTTAAAGTAAATGCAAGTTGTCTATGCCTTTAAAATCAGTGCCTTGCATGTTGTCAAGAATCAGAGTCAAACTTTAAGAATCAAACTTTAAGACCAGACTGCAAAGAGACTGCAAAGAGAAACTGTCATTTGCAAATTTGACACAATCAATTTGGGACTGAATAGAGATTTTGAATGGCTAGCTAACTACAAGAGCAGTTTCTCTTCTCTCACTGTTCACACCTCCAGTTCAGCTGCTAGAGGAATACCCCACCCTCCCTGATTAGAGATAACAGCTGGTTCAGCCTCATTGGACCCACCCTGTTATCTTTAACCTGGTTCTTGCCTACCTATTTATACCTGCCCCTGGATACTTCCACTGCATGCATCTGATGAAGTAGGTATTAGCCCATGAAAGCTTATGTTTTAATACTTTTAGTTAGTCTTTAAGGTGCCACAGGACTCTTTGTCACTTCTTTAAAATCAGTATCCACTATAAAACTCTTCAATCTTCATGATATTATATGAGATGAAATGGCAGCTTTTGATTCAAACATACATACTCAAAGCTCATCTGACTTTTTTTAAAACAAACATTTTAAAGTTAATCAATTTTATACCATTATTGGCATGAAGTACTAACCAAATTAATACCTTATGCAAACTGTCAATCAGGAAATTTACAGCAAGTTTAGAAGAAGTAACATTTTAACTCTAGGTGACAAACTAGCACTAGCATGCATAACTTAGTCTTTGTTTATATTCCCTGCACTGATTAAATGCTGCTGTGGTACAAATCTGTCATTGCTGATCTATTCATAAAATTATAGCGAGGAAAATTACTAGGGAAATCAGGATTCTAACAGAGCAGGGAGCATTCTTGGGGAAAACCTCTAGCTCTTTTCATTCAAATAAACGACTATATAAAATTCTCTCTGGAAGATGGTAGGTAGGGTGGGGGATAGTTCAGAGTCACCCATTCACACCTCTGCACCTGGTTATAGGCCTATCAGTTCAAAAGAAGGAGTGTGCAGGATCTTAGAAATTACACAGCTAAACTCCACAACTTTATGTTACAATTGTGACACCAGCATTTCTGCATTCTGGAAAAAAGGGGCACCTTAATCAAAACTGTTGAAATTGGGAAACAAAATACGCTGAAGTTTAGACCAACCCAGGAGCACAGACAGTGGCAGATATTAAATACATGATCTGCTCATCCTATCCCTCTCAAACGTTCACCTGTAGAGGGCAAATCTTGCAGCCTCCTCCAGAGGTGAAGAAACAAACAGGTAGAGCGGTAACTCACGATCAGGGGATGCTGATGGAAAGCATGTATTTGATGTTTGTTATTCCTACTTCAAGCCAGGGGTTGCGGCAGCACTCCTAGCACCCTCAAGCATTCGCTGGATTAGCCTAGTGAAGAGGAGGTAAGTAATCCTTGACTGTAACAGCTGCCAACTTGCTCCAATTATTTCTATAGATGGTGCTGTTTTAGGGTGGACTTCTATGGGTTTCACTTTGAGGCCCAGACTTTCAAACAGATGTAGAAGCAAGGTGGTTGCCTCCCATGTTTCCTGGTAAAATAATCTCTTCAGGAGACAGCCATTTAAGTAAGGATAAACTGTGACCCCTTGTCAATGAAAGTGAGTTGCTACCGCTGACAGTAGTTTGGTAAACAGTTTTGGTGCTGTTGAGAGTGCAAAGGGAAGAACTGTGTATTGATAGTGTTGACTGGCCACAAATCTTACTCAGTGTCTTAGTGGACTATGCTCAGAAGCTACAGATGATACCAATGAGTATAGGGATTTATAGTCTCTCATACAGGAGTGATAATAAATCTTGGAAAATCTCGATATACTGTCTGTGCATCATCCCCTCAGATGGCTGTCCCTCACAGGGCATAATCTGGGCCTGGGTTTCTTTCATACACTTCTTTGACTTGGAGGATACTGATCCCACATCCAGAGAGGGGACCCCTCAGTACCGAGGGAGGTAATGGTATCCTGCCTCTATGCATTGATGGTACCAGTGATAATCTGGCTTAGCCCCATCTTGTGAGTAGGGATGGAGAAAGTTACCATAAAGATATCAATACTGGATGGAATCCTGGTGATGCACACTGAGGTCTGGAAAAGAGAAGTGACCCTGGTTCTGGAAGCAATAGAAGGTTCTCTAGAGCCAAGTAGTAAGCCATTTTCATAACTCAGGAGGCGTCTATTTTTTCTTGTGTTAAATACGGAAAGTGACAAGTATTCTGTAAAGGATGCTGAATAGAGCAGAACAACTCCCAAAGACTAGGTATAGTCTGCTGTCATTTAGGCCAGTGGTTCTCAACCAGGGGTCTGAGGCCCCCGGGGGACTGCGAGCAGATTTCAGGTGGTCCGCCAAGGAGGGCCAGTGTTAGACTCGCTGGGCCCAGGGCACAAAGCCGAAGCCCCACTATGTAGGGCTGAAACCCCTGAGGCTACAGCTGAAGCATGAGCAATGTAGCTTCACTGGGGCCCCTTTCACCTGGGGTCTCAGGCAATTGCCCTGCTTGCTACCCCTTAACACTAGCCCTGGCTTTTATATGCAGAAAACCAATTCTTGAGCACAAGTGGGCCATGGAGTTCTTCTGGCATGTTGGGAGGGGCCTCAGAGGGAAAAGGGTTGAGAACCCTGATTTAGGCTATGTCTACAGCTGCTGCAGCTGTGCCATTGTAAGTTACGCTTTGTGACTGTTCCTTATCACCAGGAAGGGGCTCTCCTGGCAACAAAATAAAACCACCTCCAATAAGGGGCAGTAGCACAGCTCCCACTGACAAACCCTGTTCAATCTGGTGCTTTTCATCACCATTAAAACTTTTGTCATTGGGGGGAAGGGGGTTCACACCCCTGAATGGCAAACATTTTAATGACAAAAGTGCCAGTTTAGACAAAGCTTCAGATGCGCACTACTCAACTGCCATCCACCACACATCCAACTGAGAGTCAATTGACTTGTGGTATATCTAGCCTATGGAAGAACAATCTCTGGTTTGTGATATCTAATGAAGTAATCAAGACCTTTACCTTTCTGGTTCATTCTTTTTACAAGGAGATCTTTGTAACTCCTTCACCTTCTGCCCTACCACAGGACTACCAGCTTCCTACATGATACATTTAAAGTTGGTCACTTTATCATATGCAGCTTATAAAACTGAGGGGGTCATTCTGCAAGGCTTTTGCCTAAAAGTCCTGTGCAGAAATAGAACTGTATGGAACACAGAGGCTGCACAAGAAGAGGAGAACTCCCTAGACTCTTAGGAGCTTTACCTTATCGCCCTGTTAGGCAAAGTGAAGTACCTTGCGGGGAGTTTTGATTTCTAATCAGAATGTGAAAGGCTTAGATCAGATAGCACATTCGAGCTGCTCAATTAGAAGGGCATTGTTGCTCTCCTACGGTAAGCCCTCTTGCTTCAGCAGAGGACAGAAAATCATTACAAATGGTTAATGCTTCAGTCGGTCTCTGGGTAGCAGTCTCTTGGGAAATATAAAATTGTTTGTATCAGAATACAGGCAACAGATACAGCCAGAGTAATTTTTATCTTTTAGTTTCCATGGAGACCTGTGCCTTGCATATGCTTCCCCTAACAAGTGTTTTAAAGTCAAATCACATTGAGTAAAGCTATAAAAACCACAACAAGGCAGCACCACGCTATGTTATAGTGAGATCCCTCTTCCAACCATGAGTGGAGATACTTAGGTACATTTACTGTTGGTCAACAATTTGCAACAAAAAATGTATCCTGAAAGGTAGCATACAGCTCAAGGATTTTACCCTTATAGCTACAGTGTTGATAGTGAATTCATTGCCTTTCTTCTAAGAAAACTTTCATTGCAGTAAGCTTGAGCTATTTACTCTGTAACTCTTCACTTTCAAGAAAGGAAACCACACACACTATAAAGATGAAGGCCCAGATTGTGAGCTGAGGAAGAGGAGTGATGTGTGTAAGAGAATCTCTTTCTCTCTCCCTCTCCTCATGCTTAGGGCTCCTTAACAGCCAGCATGCACCTTAATGTCATATTAGCAATTTTCTGAAGTTACTACTATCTTGTTCTCCAGCATCTCAGCTTTTTGTTTTATTTTTTTTTAAAAAAAAGAAGTCTGTAGCAGATATGGTTGCAAAGAAAACCTCAAAATTGTGAGCACAGTTTAACAGTGAAAAGATGTCTATAGAGTCTGCAACAATAACTCTGAGAATGTGAATTGCCCCATTCATCCCAGTGTGGTGTTCTCACAAAACAGCCATATTTGATCATATTTGGGCCATAAAGCCCAGTGCTATTAACAAGAGATTCATCCCCAGCATCCAGCCCTAGCTTCTGGCAGTCAGAGGCAAGGGACACTCAGGGCATGGGGTTGTGTCCCTATTTTGGCTAAGAGCCATTGATGGACCTCCACAACCTAATTCTTTTTTGAACCTTTTTTGGCCTTCATGTCATTCCCTGGCAATGAGTTCCACACATTGACTGTGTGTTGTGTAAAGAGGCTGCACAAGTACTTCCTTTTGTTTGTTTTAAAGCTGTTGCCTATTAATTTCATTGGGTGACCACTATTTCTTGTGTTATGTAAAGGGATAAATAACACTTCCCTATTCACTATCTCCACATCATTCATGATTTAATATACTTCTATCTCCTCCTTAATCATCTCTTTTCCAAGCTCAGTCTTTTTAATCTCTCTGCATACAGATGCTCTTCCATACTCTGAGTTGTTCTCAGGTGCCCAGTTATGATTTAGAGGTCACTATTGTGAGTTATTTCGGTCTTCATGCAAGAAAGGCGAGGAACTGGGATGATCACATTTTGCCATTTGGGTGATCCAACTTATTGCTCTTCCCCTGCCAGTCAAGAAGCCAAGCCCAAGTAGCCTAGCATAGACTGTGGCTTTATTCAAGTCCAGGGAGCCAAGCTCAAGAGGCCTAGTGAAGCTTAAAGAATATATCGTGTTTTGTACATCTTCACAGAAAGCAGTGTGTCATTTTGGGAACTCATGTTATAGTTTATTTTGTGGATGGAACTTAGAAGAGTATCACCCTATTTCCCTCCCAGTCTGACCCCTGCATGTACCACATGCTATCAAGTAACATACAAGGATTCCATTCTTATTGAATGAACCTGGTTTTCATAAGAAACTATAGAGCAGGGCTGGCCAACCTGTGGCTCCAGGGCCACATGCAGCTCCTCAGAAGTTAATATGTGGCTCCTTGTATAGGCTCTGATGGGGCTGGAGCTACAGGTGCCAACTTTCCAATGTGCTGGGGGTAAGGGGGCTCACTGCTCAACCACTAGCTCTGCCCCCACTCCATCCCTTCCCGCCCCCTCACCTTAATAATTTCAAGAGTTGAATCCATTATTGACATTTTAAGCTTATGGCTTAAAATATTGTAAAATTTCTTTGTTACTGCCCAAAGCTTCCTATATCAAAAAATGGGTGTTTAAAAAAAGTACTAAAGAGCTGGACTATCTCTATATCCATAGGCATATTTCTCTAACCCTTATTTTTTCTGTTTCCCCCACCCATTACAAAGTGTATGTTATACTCTCACTCAACTCCTAGAACTATAATTATATGTTCGTTGCCAGAGGCTGGTCTTCTATATGCTTTTTTCATAAGCAAGTCATCTTAGGGCTTATGGTCATTATTCAGAGGTTATCTCCCAGATGGAGAATGTTGAAGCTCACACATTAGCACTTCTCTAGCATTTGCTCCATCTTTAATACTCTTTGCAGACATTAAAATGATTCATGCACACAACACCTTTCCAAGGAAGGTATGACCAGGTGTCTGGGATAGACCCACTCTGGTAATGTCACACTCAGAGAGGACCACAAGAAACAGGGCAGACAATCCCCAAAGCTGAGGGTTTATTCTATAATTGCTGGCTTGGTTAATCTAACACAATAGCTTCTGCAGCACCACAGGGGTTAACCACACACCACACACAGTCCCCTTTAGGCATTCTAGCCCTTGGCTCCCATCCAGATAAACCGGTCTAATATGGCGAGCGGTTATTGAAAACCTAATTCACCATCCGTGAGGCTCTTACTCATCCCACAGGATCAGACACATACCCTCAGGCACAGGATGAGGGATGTGCTGGCCGCTGCTTCCCGCAGCCCCTATTGGCCTGGAGAGGCGAAGCGTGGTCAGTGAGAGCTGCGATCGGCTGAACATGTGGACGCTGCAAGTAAACAAACCATCCTGCCTGCCAGCAGATTTCCCTGCTGGGCCGTGTGCCCAAGGTTGCCGATGCCTGATCTAGAGGGTGTCATCCAGGACGACAACACAGGTTTAAGATACAAGCACATAGCCACTATTCATAACTTCAGATACGAAGAGGATACATGCAAATAAACAGTATAATCATACTTAGCAAATCATAACTTTTCCATGGACACCTTGCATGAGACACAATTTCTGTAAATCTTACACAAAGTAACAGTGATATAAATGATCACCTTTCTTATGCACAGCATCACAGAAGCAAATAACACTCTCCTTCCACGGATGGGGAACCTGAACCTAATATGTTAAGTAATTAGTCTTCCTGTGATGAGCAATGTTTTTAAGGGGGGGAGGTAAGGATCAGTGCTCCTGGCTCACAGTCACATGCTGAAACCACATCTTTCCTTAAAGCAGGGCCTTTCCTTTCCAGTGTAGTGAACTCTCTCTTACTTTCTCAGGAACAGTCATGTCTATATAGCACAGCCTCACAAAAATGGTGTGTGGCAGCACCACAAAACCAAGACAGGAAACATGGCAGGTGGAGGAACCCTGTGGTGACAGGACATTTTACAGTATACCCATGGTGGTAGGTATTCTATACTACTATCATGCATCTATACTGGTAGATGCCTACATGTTTAGCTAGAATGTATCAGTATGTGCTGCAGTTTCAGCTGAGTGACAGCTCTTATTGAAACAGGGTCAGCTGAAATACTAGAAGGCCCAGGGCACAAAGTAATGTTATGAAGATGAGTCATATGACCTGAGGAGAAGGTGCCACCCCTCTCGGGCTAATAAGTCATAGAAGCTTTTGCTACGTGCAGAAGCGAAAGCAGTTCTGCTGTCCTCACTGAAAAATGCTGTTGTTACAAAGGACTCTCCTCTCCTGCAAGGGCAAACAAGCAACATGCGGCTCTCTGTGTTAACAGTATCTCAAAGCAGAGTGATGTTACAGAATTAGAAATATTACCAGTGTGTCAAACTATAAATAGCATCAGCAGCACAACTGGGTTGTGAGTGGTTTTTCTGTTTTCTGAAGGCACATACTATAGACTCTAAACCAGTGGTGGGCAACCTGCAGCCCATCAGGATAATCTGCTAAGGTACCATGAGACAGTTCGTTTACTTTGACCATCCACAGGCACGAACACCTGCAGCTCCCATTGGCCAGGAACAGTGAATCACAGCTACTGGGAGCTGTGGGCAGTCAAACTGTCTCGTGGATTACCCTGACAGGCCACAAATTGCCCACCACTGGTTTAGTACCTTTCAGGATTGGGCCTTAAATGCCCATGTGAAGTCTTTTGTATTCTATAATGGCAATAAACAGGAGAATGAAAGGTCTGGTGGGGGCTGTGGAAGAACAAACTGGTAAAGCAGCATCAACATTTAAAAATACATCCAAAGGATTTGAGGAAAAGAAAAAACATTCTGAAATTAGAAAGTATATCAGGTGACGTAGGACATTAGCCACAGGAGACAGAGACAAAAGAAGAAGTTTGCCATTATGAATTGCAACAAGCTGGCAAAACTACTGTAAACAATAATTACTAGTAATATTATTAATTACTAATAATAGTCTGCACTTATAGCACCTTTGATAAGAGGATCTCAAAGTACTTTTCAAAAGGAGGGTAAAGTATCATTAACCTTAATAGATTGCCTCATCTTGCAGAAAGCTACATTAAAAGTAGTACATAGAGCCACCAAGAAGATAAAAGTAGTTTTATCAAACTTACAATACGGAGGAGTCACCCAGAAATGTAGACTTAGTAAAAGTTACTAAAAGAAGTTCTGGGATCTCAAGAAACTTCTTGAGATCCCAGAACTTCTTAAGAAGCTGGCAGAATGTTTAGAAACATTATTTTATTTTTTAAGGCACAAAAGATAGTAATGCTATTCAGAAGCATTAGCATTAGCAAACACTCACATGTTACAGGAGAATTGTCTGAAATCTCAGGATGCTGTGAACACATTAATATGATTGATTCATTCATTTGTACAGGAAGAGACTTGAGAGCAATTTAGCTTTAATTTGGCTAAATCAGGTTAATGGTTATAGTTCTATCCCTCATGCTTTAGTAAAGTTGATAATAAGAAAACATACTATAAAGATTTAGTGTTCTCTAAAAACACATTAAAGCTCTTCCTAATGAAAAAAAAAATTCATACAGCAGCAGAGACTTAAGCAAGCTATTGTGTAAGAGCATTATGAATCACTTATGATTCTGTCCATCTCAACAAGTAAACTTCTAATTAGAGCTGATCAGAAAATAGAAATCCCTTCCCATGAAAAATTTTGAAAAAAAAAATCATCCTAAAATTGGATAAAAGTAAAAACTAATATGGTTTTCTTTTACCCCCAGAGGAAGAGATTTCAAGAAAAAATTCCATTTCAGGAGACCCAAAGGGGAATTTTTTGGATTCCCAGCCACCTGCCTCGAAGGCTTTGTCAGTTGCAGTAGTAAAATTGAAAAGAGCTTTCCAGCCTCACTGCAGGAGAGATGGGGGCAGAGCAGGGAGACCAAGCCATTTTGTGTCAATCTAGTTGTGTGTGTGTCTACATTTAAATTCATTTCCCACTGTTGTAAGGGTCCCCTTACACCAGAGTAACACCAGCTCACTGAGCAGCGTTGAGCCAGGATCAATATACGAGGTCAATGCTGCATGAGTGAAGATATTGTGTTACTTGTGTCAAATCTAACAGTCCTCCAGCAGCTGTCCCACAATACCCGACACTGATTGCTTTGGTCACAGTTGTGAACTCCACTGCCTGGGGTCACATGGGTGCTTCCAGCTTGTGACATTTCCCAGGGCACACTCCGGACTGATGAATGGCAATGTCCTCTCAGTTCTCCGACTTGGGGTGCCTCTTACATTGCTTTGCTGTAAGAGCTACCACTCCTGGTCTCCAGCAGCCTCCAGCATGCAAGTTACTCCCAGTTATATTGTATGAGTACTATAGCCAGTCACTCCTGAATTACACTACAGAGCAACACCAGCAAATTCCCAGGCCCAGACCTCACCCAGCAATGGGAGTGTTGTATTGCCCAGCTCTCTCCTAGACAATACAAGCTTATATAAAGTCTGTCATTTTATTAGTAGAACATAATATGCACAAATCCTGTAATCCCAAATGGAGTTTCCCAAATACTTAAATCCAAACATACTGGTTTAGATAAAACTGTAAGACATGTTTAACTACAGAAGGATAGCTTAAGTGATTTCAAATAATGAGACTGTCAGAACTGGTTATAAGAAAACAGAAGTAAGATGCAACTAAAATCTAACTTAACAAGCTAAGTGAATTCAAACCAAAGTCTCTTACCACATGTTTCAGCAGACTTACTGGCTGAAATTTCTTTCAGTCAGGGTCCGTCCCCCAGTCCAAAGCTGTTTCCTTTGTTCACCTGGTGTTGTTGATGCCGTGAGTAGATAAAAGGGGAGAGCTCTTATTGGGTATCTGCTCTTTTTTCTTTAGTTCTTTCTCTTCCTCAAGAAAGATCTCCAGCTGAGGTTCAGGAGACAAAGTCTGTGTGGATAGGAGCCCCAAGCTGTTTCTTTGTCAAGATGTAGATTGTATGCAACTGCCTAGCTGACAATACTGGTTACATGCCCCAGTCATGCTCCTGCCTAGAATAGAGGGGAGATACACCAGACCCTCGCTAGAACATGCCTCTATATAACGCGAATTCCCATAGAACACAGTTGCGAATCCCAAATTTAGAAATGGTCATTAATTTTCATTGTAACACGGTCCCCGCTAGAATGCGAGACTTGGCATGGATCCCAAAGACCACGTTCTATTGAAGGTCCAGTGTATATGATCTTCTGGGCTTGTGGGGAGAAGATGATGTGCAGGCATTTTTTTCTAGGCTGGTTCAGCACATCAGCATTAATGAAAAGATTGCTCAGGGAATTCAGGAGGAGTACAACAAGGACCAGAAGCAGTACCCCATGAAAGATAAGAAACTGTGTACTCCAGAAGGCCAGAGAGCCAATCAGTCAATCCAGTGCCAAACCACAGGCCTGCTGCTTTTACAAAGAGCTGCATGCCATCCGTGGTGGAAATCACACCATTCCACAAGCCATCATGGATACCTCAGAGGAGCCCAAGTCACAGGCCTCTGCTGTTAACAGCAAGGATGAGGCGTATGGGGTACAGGCAAACAGGGGATCCAGTTGTGCCAGGAGCTAGGACATGTTTCTGCATGATTCCATGATTCCACTGCAATCCAGCCAGTCCCTGCAGTTGAACACAGGTGAGCCTGATGCAGGAGAAGGAACCTTGGTTAATGTGTAAATAAATTTCCCATTACTGCGATGGTGCCGCCAACTTAGCAGGGCACAACTATTGACTTTTAAATCAATTTTCTCATACAATAAGATAGAGCGGTACATCAAAAAGGTGAAGTTGCTATCTTCTTTGGACTCCCCTCTAGGCAAGGGGGGCATGCAGAGCAGTTGTACACAGGGGTGTCCCTTGAATCCCCCTGAGATTCAATGAAACTTCCATGGAGGTACATTGCAATCCTCCCCGAAGGTTTCTTGGGATGGCAGCCATGTTTCTTCTGCCGCAATAGGACACTTTCCAACACCAGTCAGCAATAACTTTGGCAGATACCATGTTTATGAACAGGCTAGCAGCACACAGGCATGGGCAGCTTTGGGATGCCAGCAGCAGCTGTAGCTTCTGTGCCTTATGTCACCACTGCCTATGGAAAATGATGCCAATATTCAATGCCAGTGCCCTCTGCTCATAGTTACATGCAACTGAGCAATTCCCTCCTCCTTTCCCTCATCCCTGGTGGGCTGAGGGATAGGAGGAGGGAATTGCTCAGTTGCATGAAACTATGAGCTGGGCAAACCTGAGTCTGGGAATAGTGGAGGAGTTCAAAGTCAGGTTCTAGGGCAGGGCTGATACCAAGGGTCACAGTCTAAGGTAGATTTCAAGGTTCAAGTCAGGAGGCAAAGTTGATACCAAACCAAAAATTCTGGAGCAGGGGCTGGCTATAGGAGCTACAGAATTAATGTTGTCTAGACACTTCCTGGAATGCCCATTGGGTGTATATATAGGGCAGGGACCCAACTGGGAGCCATGAGGCTGCAGTCTGTCTGTCAAAACCTTGAGGTGGAACTTCCCATGGTCTATATTCACAGCAGGTCATGGAAAACGGAGCACAAGCTGATTATACCTGCCATTAGGTGCCATTTCAGATCGGTCAGCTGCCTGGTAGTTTTACAGGCCTGGGTTCTAGACCGATGGGGCCTTACAATAATGTTGCTGAGATAACATGTTTCCTCCTCCACCATAGGGCAGCACTAAGTGAACCCTTTTTTCCTCCTTGGCAGTATGCATGCATGAAATGTAAGCCTGGATAATCTTACAGAGCACAATCCATTTAGTAGGAAATTACTAAAGAAATATGATATTGAACTTCAGCGTGAAAGCCAGCTGCTCCTGACAGACTAATATAGTCTCAAAGCAAGAGGCACACTGCTAGTATGAAAGACACAAAGAATGTTAGACAGAAGAGGGGAAAGACCTTAGAACCAGCAAAGACATTCTTCCATATTCTGAGGTGTGTCACAGGCTGCACTGTCACCGAGTCAGTAGAGTTGGTATGAGTGGAAGAGGGCCTAGTTGTCTCCCATTCGGGTAACTATTATTGTAGAAAAAGAGGAACCCCTATGATGACAGAAGAGACTGTTTAATCAATGAAGAGCTTAGCAATGATCAATAGTAACAAACAGACACCAGCAAACAAGAAGTGTTCACTGTGTTACTTTAGATCTACAGTGTAAGAGGAGGAGTTAAGTTTAACATAGCAGGGGTAAATGTGTGATGTGCTATGCAGCTAGGCCCCTGAGCACTGTATGTACAGGAACTCCTCACTTAACGTGTTATGTTCCTGAAAAAATGTGACTTTATGTGAAACAATGTTAAGCGAATCCAATTTCCCCATAAGAATTAATGTAAATGAGGGCAGGTGGCTTCCAAACTACGTTAGAAGGGAGCATTGCACAACTTTAAACGAGCATGTTCCCTAACTGATCAGCAATGTAACTACAAAACAACGTTAACTGGGACGACTTTAAGTGAGGAGTTATTGTACTACAACAAAGTCAAGTCATGCTGAAGAAGGTCCAGGTGGTTATGTATTAGTTGGTTATTGCTATGCCTAGAAAAAAGTAGTTTTCCTAGGCATTTGAAATTGAAAAATTCTACTATAATCAGCAGCATTTATGGAATTAATAATCATTACTCTGGCTAGTGTTTTACCATACTTAATCCCTTTACATTTGCAATGGAAGTCATAGACATGAAAGCAAGCAGCAGGGTGAATGCTTTAATCTTTTCCCTTTACCGGTGCAGTTGGCACAGAAGTAGTCCATTTGACCCAGAAGGATACAATTACATGAAATCTTAAAAGATGGCTTTGTAAAATTGAAAAGTCTGAGTATGAACAGAAACAGTAGGAAAGAACAGAGGATATAGTGGGGTATGGTTCATTACTCCTTCCCCATACGGTTAGGGAAGAGTAATGAGGTAATGTGGAATGATGCCACCCAGGAACAAAAGCAGGCTCAGATCAGCCCTACCGACCAAATAGCAGCACGGATGCCATGGTATAAAAGTTCAGAAATCCTGAGGAATGCAGATAAACTGATCATGTCTCCAAGTAAGCCTTATTAGATGTATAAACACAAAAGGAGGTCATATGTTCTAAGTGAGGAAGAAGAATCTTGCAGCAAATCTTAGGCATGAGACTAAGATTTGCAATAGAATCAAAAGGTCCCATTCCCAAGTCTGCCACAAGTTTACAGGGTATTGTAGCCATGCAAGTGAAAGGAAAAAGTCTGGATGCCTATAAAATAGTATGTCACTTCAGATTAGATAATAGTTATACCAAAGTATTCTCAAAGGGTGACATGACAAGTTAATTAGCATTTGCAAAGCTTTGATCTTCAGATCGAAGTTGAGACGTAACATTATAGAAATTCTTCAGTTTCACACTCATCCAAGTTTTGTTAAATAAGTGAAATGCTAACTCAGATGTAACTAAAGGTGTCTATGGTATAGTTTTAGACACTTGGATCATACGGCAGAGAACTCCAGTGACATATGAACATGTACTTGGAAGAAACATGCTGCTCTCACATATTTTAAATGGAGATTTTGCCTTCCCTGTAGATTTGTTTCACTAATATTCATCTGACGAGAATTCTGTTATTCTTCTTAAGTTTTTGCCAGTCAAAAGGTTCTTTGATCATATCCTTTTTATGAAAAAAAGGCTGTACAGATTTAATCTTATTATGGACAGCAGCTGAATATATTTGCCTTCCAAGAAAGACCAAAATTACCAGCATTCTCCTTATTGAAAAAAAAAAATAGGGATAAATCTAAATTGCCTCTGTCAATTTAATAAGCATGGCCATCAAAGAAATCAGATCACTCATGGCTTAGTTTGCCTATGTCTATAGTCTGGTAGAGTATAAATTGAAAGGAGATATGCTTTAATTTTTTTTGACTGTTTGAATATTTTAATGTTTAGCAGAGTTAAAAAAAAAGAGAGATGATTAAACAATCTTAAAATGTGCTTTGGAAGGAAGAACAATAAAGGCCTGTCTTCTAATCTGTTTAGGGTTACAATTTTGTTTACAAATATGTGAACCTGCTCACTTAAAAGTGACTTGCTGCTCAGGCCTCTCCCCAAACACGCACAAGCATTTCATAATGAGTTGGATCAAGCAACCTCTCGGGCAGTTTCCCACCTCCCTGTCTGGGAGCTCATATGGCTAGACTCCCCCCTATGCCCTCTGATTTACCATCCTCAGTTTCCTCTACAATTTTTGAAATTAATGGGTCTTGCCGTTGAAGTCAGTGGGCTTTGGATCAGGCCATAAACAAGAGACCAGATGGAATAGTAGAGCCTCTGCCAGGTCTTCAGGCTGTTGCTATGTTCAGATCTCCTGCTCTCTGAACCTCTCCCCATCACGTGCTTGGAGAAGCTCTGGAACACACCTGAATACAGTCACAGTGTGAGACCCTCAGCAAACCTACGCTAACAGACTGTTGGTGTCCCACTAGTATCATCAGTGTTTGATGACTGAGAGGGAGTATGAAAAAGTAGGTAGTCATGCAAGTCTGTTGGTCAGAGGGAATGTCAATTGAGGAGACCAATGAAGACAGAAGTATAGCCTGGAGAGGGATATAAGAATGATTTAGAGAGCCGGGAAGAAGAGAGGGAAGGATGGAACAAATCTAAAAAGGTTTGACTAAACACATCAGCTAACAGGTTCCTTTGCTTTTTAATTGTTTGACTTTTATGAGGGCATGTTATCATGTGTTAAACAACACAGCATGGCCTTGCTGCAAACCCCACTGGAAATCAATGAGAGGCTTTCCATTGATTTCAGTGGGCTTTGGATTAGACTCCAAGTGCCTTGTCATGGGATCTTTTCCAAATATGTATTACAGAAATTGAGCTCTGGAATTTTTGTCCAAGTTGAGTGATAATGTATCCATTGTATAATTACTAGTAAGTTATGCATATTATTTCTGGAAAGATAACTGATTCAAAAATTATAAAACCAGGAAGAACCTGGACTGAAATCAAATTGAATATGAACTTTAAATTTGAGAACTGTTGAGGCCCCCAAATCAAAGCCTTTAAGCATGTACTTTCTTTTAAGCACATCCTTAAGTGCATTGCTGAATTGAGGCTGGAATAAATTATCAGCATTTTGTGGCTCTGCATCAGGGGAAATTAGGGTATCAACATCAGGATGTCTACGAGAGCTGGTCAGACAGTATTAAGTTTTCTGCAAAGTGATTCAAGAGGGAAAAACAAGCAAAACAACAAAACATTTGGGGGAAAAAATGAAGTTTTTCCTGAAAGATGTTTTCATTTTAAATAAAGTTTTTTTTGTCAAAGTTTTCAAGTGAAAAATTCTCTCATGCTGACATCTCAATATTCAGTTCCAAGGCATGTTGGATTCATGGGACAACACATCTGGGAGATACATAACTCAAGGGAACTCTCAGTTGTGTAAGGTCTGAGCAGAGAAGCTGGTCCAGGCCCAGCATCAATCCCAACAGGATATCCTCACAGAGGCTTGTTAAAGTCAGAGGAAATGGAGATTATCTGGCTGGCTTGGAGCAAAAGGAGAGGAGGGAAGAGAGGGGAAAGCAGTGTTTTGAGTGGTTACAGTTTGCTCTTTTAACTTGGAATTTTATCACCACTTCCACATACTTTATTGTCTATTGCTTTTAACAGTGCCATAGATGTAAACAAGCTACCTATTCTTCTTATCAAAATGTTCATTACTGAATTCCTTATAAGCCCTTGAATACAGAATTCTATGTTGAATGTGTCTTTAGCTATCTGAAGCTAAATTATTCATGTTTGTTGTGATGATAGCTTATGAAATGTTTAAACGTATGAAACAACTGCACTCTTTCCCCTATTGTTTAGCATAACAGCAGAGTTCATTCATTCGTCTGCTGCTCTGGGATTTGTTTTAATTTCAGACAAAGAAATTACTTGTTAGTGAGTCTACTGAGAAAGCAGTTGCCGGAGTTGTCCTGACCAAAATAAAATAATAATAGACTATGCAGTTGTCTGCTAAGTATTGGTTGATCTGATTCTGCATACACATAGAATCCAGTCATGGACGTCAGCATGGTATCTAGACACTGTCAGTTAAGACTGACCAAAGGCCAGTCTTCACTGGGTGCTCCCTAATCTGGATTCAATAAAGAAGAAAAGCTTTTAAACAAAGTTATTCCACTGGGGTTTAGAACTAAAAATAATTATCAAAACTTCTCAACCAATGGAGCCCACCTGACATCAAGGTCGTGGGAGGGGAGGCTTTGTCTGGATGGGCAGAAAAAAAAATTGGTAGTGACTCCTTTAAGAGTACCCTCACCCTGCAGGGAGCGGGTTGAGCTCACCAGAGCTAGTGGCCTGGTCAGTGAAGCTCAGTAAACCTTTGGCCCCTGGGCACCTAAGGGAAGGTATATATATCCTCTCCCCCACCAGCTTGAGCCCCATTTCACACCTAGCTAGCAGCTGCAAAGAGAGGGGGGTCTGCCATGGTCACAAGCAGCTGCCAACCCCCACTATGTGAGACTGGGGATGTGGGATCCCCACAAAAGGAAGGGTTCCAGTGAAGACTGGCTATGGCTATCCCAGGATCACCAAGGCAGGTAGAGGAATGGGGCTGGGGTTCCTCATATCTGGTACAGGATTGAGAACTTCCTTAACCTTTGTACAACAGGAGGGCAGTAGGATCCTGGCAATGGGGCTAGCTGCAGAGGGTTGGAAGGCTGATGGCAGCCTCTCCTTCTCCCCACTCCCAAATGTGCAAACAATTAAGGAAGGAATCATGATCTGTACTGTCTGACGTATGGCCAGATAGTTCCCAGAAGAGTTAAAGTTGCCGACTAATTAAGCCATCTTCGTTGCATCTTGCCTTTCATCCTGAAGATCTGGGTTAATGGACTCTTCCTCCAACTGGTAAATGCATATTGAAAATACGATCCTACAGTCTTTATTCATCCAAGTAAGTTGCTTACACCATTAGTCCTACTGGAGTCCTTAGTATTTCTGGTAGCCCTGTTTTAGGAAGATATTCGGCATACACTTATGATTAGGCAGATGAGTAGCCCCAATGATGTCAATTGAATTATTACTGTGCTTGAAGTTACGCAGATGTTTAAGTAACTACCTGAATTTGGGCCTACCCACATGAGTAAGAGTGGCAGAGCTGATCCTGAAAGGTGATAGACCCAACCCAAGATTAAGAGATACAAGTTGTTACAGACTGCGTAGAAGGCACACTTAGGGAACCTATCACAAGGATGACATTTGTATACTTTGGGAAATAGCCAGCACAAGAACCAATACTCTAGTATCATGTCAAAAGTGAAATGCTCACAGATACTGAGGGCAAAGGGCAGTCCCCTCAATGATGCTTCCCTTCCCCAGTGCACTAACATCCTGCAGGTACTCACTAGGAATGGCTGAGCAGATATTCAATGGGGAAGAGGAAAACACAACATTTTGATGACACTGGAATCAGAGTTCAGTTGTCCAGTTTATTTAAAGCAAATCATTTGCTCTAGAGTATTTTGTTCTGCTTCCCATTACTTTATATGAATAATCATGTTATAATATACCGCCTCACTCAATAGAAAGCTACTAGAGACCAAATTCTGCTTTTATTATAGCGAGTGCAAAATCGTGGCCCACAAGTGATGTTGCATGTGTTTTAGAAGTAAAGGATTTTCCTGGTCTTCATTAAGGAATGGATTCTGAATCTGAGAGATTTGCCCAGCTGAATGACATACCACACTAGTACTGTGCTTTATGTTCCTGATTTACCCAGAAGCAAGAATAGATGCTGAATCACCCTTTTTGTGAACCCTAGACAGCAGAGACCTACAGGCCGGACCCATGAGAAGCCAAGCACCCATCTGGAATTAGGATAGTAACCATTTAACTGAAATGCTTACAGTTTGTCTAAATGATCATTTTAAGTAAGTAGATGCAACCGTTCAATTCATATTGACTTCAGTGTCTTGCAGCTAATAAATACCCCTGCTGGATTTTATTTTTAGGTCCCATTGATCATAAACATAAGGAGGGAGAGCAGCAAGTACCTGTCAAACAGTGAATTCTTTTGTAAGCATCCATGGGTGAAACACCCACATCGTAGACACCTGATACTCTACCAGTGGTGATGTGGGACTATGTAGAACCCTAGTCAAGGAGCACTGTAGAAATCAGGAACTGCAGGACATACAACCCAAAGGGTCTAGAGTGATAGTACCCTGGGACAAGAAGATACCCTGGAAGATACCCCAGGAACTGGTTTGGGAAACCACATAGACATCTGGTCTGTTATGATTCCAGACTGCACTTGTTTCCTGATCTCTGGCCTCCTGGTTCCAGCATGGTAACTACTCTTGATCTCCATTCTCTGACCCTGACCTGACTCTTGCTTATTGATTCCCTGCTCACTGACTACTGCCTTGTGACTGTCCTTGATTGGTGAATGCCAGCCCAGCTCTGACTCCTATCCCAAACCACCTATTCCCTAGTCCTTAATCTTTAATGAAAGGGTGAGGGGGGGAACTACTGTAAAGTTTCTTTGGTGTTTTTTAAACTACTGGGTGATGTGATGCATCACATCTAAACTACTGGATGTGATGCATCCGACGAAGTGGGTATTAACCCACGAAAGCTTATGCTCTAAAATTTTAGTTAGTCTTTAAGGTGCCACAGGACTCTTTGTCACTTGGGTGATGTTAGCAACTCCAATTTCAATAAGATGCTACCATATATCAGGACTGTCCCATAGTAGGGTAGAGCACTCACTGGCATGGCACCTCCTACTGGTCAGTCTGGGAATTAGCTTATCTAGTTCAGGAGCACCCTCCTCTGGCCAGTTTCTCTTCTTCCCTTCTCTGCCTCTCTGCAAT
Source organism: Dermatemys mawii (assembly GCA_007922305.1). Classification (NCBI taxonomy): domain Eukaryota; kingdom Metazoa; phylum Chordata; order Testudines; family Dermatemydidae; genus Dermatemys; species Dermatemys mawii. The sequence continues at coordinate 16,508,764 of ML677332.1, read as the reverse complement.
CTCTATTTCCATCAGCTCAGGTCCCACGTTGCTCCCAGACTACAGTATCCCTTACTTTGAGATGCTGCCCCACAGCAGTATCCTCACATTCTGAGTGTCCCCTCCCAGGGGAACCCCAGATCCTCTATACCCACCTTGCCTCAGTGGCTACTGCCAGTTGTCAGCTAGCCCCTTCTCTCAGGAGAAAACTGCAGTCTGAAATGACCACTCATCACTGGCAAGGAGGTGTGCATTTTCTTCTCCTGGCTGCCTATCTGTAGTCCTAGTACTTCCTAAGAATTTTGCCATAAGGCTTCAGCCTGGGAGGTTCCCAGGCCAGAGCTCCCCAGCTTAGTCTGCCCTTTCCCCATATTGCTCTGTCCAAGGTACCCTGTCTTTACCAGGCAGCTAGGTCCTTCTTGCTCCACTGCTGGACCAAGACTGACTTTTTTTTGCCCCAGGAGCTCTTTTAATACTGGCCCTGCAAGGCCCTGATTGGCTGCCTCAAGCCCACTTGTGATTGCCTCAAGGAACCATTATTTTCCCAGGGCTGTTTTTAACCCCTTCCAAACCAGAGCAGGGTGACCACCCCACTACATGTCCCTATAAAATTGGGACAGCTGGTCAAACTTGGTTTGACTAAGTGTTTATTCTTTCAATGTATTACATTCAGTGTCTATCTTAAATAGAAGTATACAAATAGATTACTCCAAGGGCCCCATTTGCCTAATCATTAAATAGAGGAAGGTACAACAAAATCCACTATGGAATTTTTAGTGTGTAGTAACATGGTCCACATGATGAGTTACTGTGTGGCAGGTTGGTGCCCTGCATATTCACACCCCAGCTTGCTGTGTACTAAGTCACCATGTAAACAAGCCCTACATTCATATGAATTGTCCCACTGAATTCAGCAAGTCAGGATGACCTCCTATGATTCCCTTCCTGATGTGCTGCCTTCACATCCTCATGTTAACTCCATACTCAAAAACAGGGCTTCTGTTGTGTTTGCTTAATCTACATATGAACCAAGCAGACAGCTTCCCTTGGTCTGATGTAGACAGATCTACATCCCTTGGTCTGGCAAAACCTGTTGTCAACCATGCCTGTGACATGTATAGAAAACATGTTTTCAAATCTATGGACATCCATTTCACGATACTTATGAGGATCAGTATGACACAACTTTAGATATTGCACTTGATCCTCTTTGAAGGCAATGTACTGGGTGTAGTAAGTTTTTCAGGCCTGTCAGGAGTTACTGTTACAGAACAATGAACCCTGTCAGTTGGCATTGAGGGATTTAAGGTCACATACACTTACTTTCTGGAGGTGAAGGTGCCACTGCTTCGGTTTCCCTCTCATGATTGACTGAAGGGCTAAACTTCCCCTATCAAAAAACCTCACCCACTTACTGGCGCAAGCAAGAACCCTGCAAAACACACACAATACACGAACAAAAGCCTTCATTCCTCAGTACAGGGCTCACACATTACCAAATGAAAAGTGTGCCTCATTCTTCTGCCTGCTTCTAGGCCTCCTCCCTGGCCTTTTCACAGATTCCTTCCCCCTCAGCTAGACACTCCATTGCAACTCCAATCACCTTCATACTGAGGAAACCGAGTTTACTTAGTGCTGTTCCCTTTGGTAGCAGGCTTTGCTCAGCCTATAGTTCTGATGCTTCCCTGGAATTTTGAGCCCCAGAATACTTCAGCTCTGGGCAAAGGCAGTAATATGGCTCACTCTGGAGTTGAGGCAGCACAACAAGTCAGCATACCACATTACAAATTCTGTGGTAAAGATCTCTATTTATAGTAAGAGCAGAAATTAATATACCTTCCCTGCTAAAATCTAACAGTGACTACTACTATTTTTACTTTTATTATCTGCTAAAAACAGAAACCCAGTTGTTACATTATAAGATGGTGCTCTAAACTTTTTTTTTTTTTGAGTGATTTGCAAAACATGCTAGCAAAAAAAATGACAACACAGATGATGATTTGGCTATCGGTCCTTTTTTGATTACAGAATAAAACAAAACAATGTAATTCAGTTGTTTAAATTACGTTTCACTCTTTGAAAGGGACAGACATAGGCTGAAATTCTGGTTTTGGGTTACAGGGATCGGCAACCTTGGCAGACAGCACCACAGGGTAAGCACTGTTAGCAGCCCCCGCCGGTTTGTTTACTTGCTGGTTCACGGATTGTGGTTCCCACTGGCCATGGTTTGCTGTCCCGGTCCAATGGGGGCTGGAGGAAGCAGGGGCACCGTGCTGCTTCCTGCAGCCTCCGTTGGACCAGGACGGCGAACCATGGCCAGTGGGAGCCGCGATCGGTGAACCAGTAAGTAAACAAACTGGCCTGCTATGGGTGGTTACCTTGTGGTGCCATGTGCCAAGGTAGCTGAACCCTGGGTCACATGTACATCTAAGATTATGTCTTCACACAAAAAATAAAAACCAGGGCAGCAAGTCTCAGCCCAGATCAACTGATTGGGGGTGGGAGGAGTCACAGGGCTCACTTATAGGACTGAAAACCAATCGTCTAGACATTTCCACTCAGGTTGGAGTATGAGCTCTGAAACCCAGAAAGGAGGGAGGGTCTCAGAGTCCAGCCTCCAACCTGAGTGGAAATGTCTATGCTCCTGCTTGGGGCTCGTGCTATGGGACTAAAGTCAGTGGACCTGGGTTCAGACTCACTGCAGTGGGATTTTTTTTCCCAGTGTAGAAGTTCATTGAAAAGCCGCAGCCAGAAAGGGATTAATTACTGCTGCACCCCATGCCTGCCTACCTGCAGGCCCTCTACAGATTCTTTGCGTGTTTAATCCTAAGAGCAGAGCAGACAGTTGGAGGAGGGGTGACTGGTTAGTGGGTCTTGCCCACATGCTTAGGGCCTAACTGCCATATTTGGGGTCAGGAAGCAATCCCCCCTCTCCTGGTCAGATTGGCAGAGACCACGGAGGTTGTTCACTGTCCTCTGCAGTATGGGACACAGGTCACTTGCAGATTTAAACTAGTGTAAATGGTGGAGTCTCTGTAACTTGAGTCTTTAAACTATGATTTGAGGACTTCAGTAACTCAGCCAGAGTTTAGGGGTCTATTTTAGGAGTAGGTGGGTAAGGTTCTGTCAGACTAGAGCAGGGATCAGAAACCTTTGGCCCACAGCCTGCCAGGGAAAGCTGCTGGTGGGCCAGGCTGGTTTGTTTACCTGCAGCATCTGCAGGTTTGGCCGACCACAGCTCCCACTGGTCGCAGTTCACCACCCAAGGCCAATGAGGGATGCGGGAAGGGTGGGCAACACATCCTGCAGTCCGCACCACTTCCCACAGACCCCATTGGCCAGGCATGGCAGCTAGTGGGAGCTGCAATCAGCCAAACTGCAGGTAAACAAATTGACCCACCCCACCAGCAGCTTTCCCTGATGGGCCGTGTGCCAAAGGTTGCCAATCCCTGGACTAGAGGATTATGATAGTCCCTTCTGCCCTTTAAATCTATGAGGTCAGAGACAGAAAGCAACAGAAGCAGGACAGATCTGAAAGGGTGAGGAGAAGATAGAGGTCACCTTTTGTAAGGGAAGAAGTAGTCTGTTCCAAGTAGAGTGTTCTCCATGAAAAAGGTATGAAATGAAGAGTGGGAGGACATGCAAAGAGCTTTAAGGAAAAAAGACTGAGCAGGCTACAAGACCCCAGAGAGGGCAGAAAAACAAGGAGGACTCAGATGTTGGTGTGAGAGGGAGCAGCAAAGTGAAGACTAGGAGATAGAATTTGATTCACAAGAGAAGAGGAAGCGAGTGAAGGGGTATGTGTGGAAGGGCCGGGGTAAACCCCTTTAAGGCCCTGCTAAAATACTAAAAGGCCAGGTAGAGAGGCACAGGCACTCAGCAGGGAGCCCAGCTGTAAGCTCTAAGGAGAGCTAGCTCAGAGTAACAAGCTGGGCTGAGTGGGAACAGCTGGGCTAAGGACTGAGCCGACTATAGAAGTCCTGGGAAAACCTCAGTGAGGAATCTGGCCTGGGAGGAGATAGGAGGGCTGTTTTGCTGCCTCCTTACCCATTGGAAGGAGTCTTGAGGGCCAGCAGACCCTGGGAAGGGTCTGTGCTGTGATTATTGTTAGGGGAATTGGGACTGCACAAGAGCACTGTAAATAAAGGCATGAAGGTGCGACTGCTAATGAAGGTGGTTGGACTCTTTATTAAACCAGTCCAAGCACAGGCACGAGAGTGTGGAAACCTGCATGGACCCTGTGACACAGCTAAAAGAAGGGGATGGATGTGCTTGGAATGGAAGATCATGACTATCTTAATTGCAGCATTTTCCATAGATTGGAGAGAAAAATAAGACACAGGATTCTGTAGAACATAGGTGAATTCACTGGAAAACTGTCACAATGGTAAGTCTTTCCAGGTAAAGACAGTAGAGAAAGGGAATGAAGGCATACCCCTCTGCAGGAGGCAAGACACAGAGAACTTGTGAAGTGTCAGGGCAAGTTCACAAAGACTCCCTTCTGTAGCCTCAGCTTGTATTATGGATATAAATTGTGCAATAAACTGTTGACTGAAGCACAGAATGCTGGTGAACAAGCTCAGAGTTCACAAACATGCTATTCTTTCCCCACTGAGACTTGCTTTTCATTGCAAGCCTGAAAGCACTTGTTAAACTCATGACTTATGAGGTTAGAAAACAGTGATTCCAACTGCTCTGGGTGTGGAAGCTAGCAGAGCCAAGTAAGGTAAGAGGAAGAGAAAGCTCACTGGAATGAGTACCTTCTGAATGGAGATGGAGGTTGGAGGAGGTGTGTCATCAACCCAGCGTGCACAGCATCGGAGCTGAGAAGGGAAAAGAGGAGAGGGACCTTATGGATAGAAACCCAACACAGTACTGTATGTGAATCTTTTTCTCCACTGCAAATGCTCAAGACTAAAACAACACGGACTTTGTGAGGCAGGGTATTTCAGTGTTTCCCTGCTTCTGGCCCTGTTTCTCGAGCAGCACTCTTCAGCATGAATCTGTGTGCCAGATTCATCAAGAGGAAATGTGCTAAAAACAAAATTAAAGTCAAACTTTTAAGACTCCCCCCCACACTTAGATTTCTCCAGCTTTAATTAGCTTTTCCTAAGGGCAGCACCAAGGAACAGAAAACAGCTTAGGAGGGTGAGCCATAGCACCTAGAGCCTGTCCAGTAGCCAGAGGAAATGCATGAGAATAAAAAAGGAAAATTATCCAGCTGTAAAGAACTTATAAAAATGAGCTAGCACCCAGAATACTTTTTTCGTGTGAGTAAAAGATGACACATTCATACTGTGCCATCTAAAATCTTCTACATAATGATTTAGATTCTGTATTCTCTCTTTCTTTCTCTGCCCCAGGTCAGGGAGCTTTGACCTGAGTCACTGATTAATTTTATTAGACCTAGACAAGAAGCTGCATGAATTTTCCTTATAACCTTCCTTCAGGTCATTAGGTTTCCTTACCAGTCCTCTTGGATTATTTTCTGAAATGTAGCTGAATCCCAACAATATCAAGATATTGGCTATCAGATGAATATGCGTAATCCTCTCATACAGCAGAGCTTTCAGTGATGCTTGACAGCACTTAAGGTATTTTGGTACCGTTTTTTGGCCTGATACAGGACTACCCTTTTGCACTTCCATCAGGACCTGCTTTGATGGAGCATTCTGGTCATCAGTTACTGAGCAAGACCCTCCAAAGGATATTTAACTAATTCTGGCACACAAGTAGATTACAGGTCTCTTGAAGAGTAAAATCCTGTAAACTACAAACCTTGCTGATCTAAAAACAGAGGTTTTATTATATTTGAAACCTCACAGGACAGTAATGAATGACACCTATTTCCACATAATGGAGGCTAAGTATTCAACAAACAAAAAAGGACTGTCATTCCCTTTGCAGTTCCCCAACCACAGTCCTTAACACAGGCTTGAGAATGGGAACCCATGAAATCCAGGTCCCCCATTGCTACAGCAAAATCCTTTAATTATATCAGAACTACTATCTAAGGATCTCCATTTACTCAGTGTGCTACCTTCAACTATCAAAAAGGTCAGATATAAATTGAGCTTAGAGTTAAGAGCCCCAAGCCAAAGGCAGATCTGTTTCTTAATTCCTCTCCCCTTAGAAATGATCCTTAAGACATTCTGTGAGAGATAATTAGCCAATTCTTTCTCAAGAACTGTGAAGAAGCTACCACCCTAAGACATTAACTCAGAAGAACTCAAAGGCCACACACTTCACAGAAGTTGCTAGGCATTAAAAGAGACCATTATAGACTGAAAGCACATCTAGACTCCATAACTGACCTGCTGTCAACAAAAATATGTCAGAATTGACACCCCTCACTCCCCCACACCATGAAGAAGGAGATAGAAAGCAAAGGACTTCCTGGCTAGCAAGGAGACAGCATATAGAAACCATTCAACAGACTGGAAGGAAAGGCCACCATCCTGCTGACTAAGTCAGTGAGATCCTGGCCACCCTCATTTAATGGCACAAATAGCAAAGCAGGGGGCAACCAGTGGTATCTGTTTTTTTAAAAAAATACTTACTATTCCTCTTAATCTGGCCCAAGAGGCCCAGGGGAGTGTCCAGACATACTAGCCAGTGCCACAACATTGAGCCCACAAGATTGTCAGTGATCAAAACTCATCAGAACCCAAAAAGAGTCTAGGAAGGAGCCTGTGCCATTTTTGCAGGTGGCCTTACACCTTCTCCTCAGTTATCTCCCAGTTCCTTAGAATATACTGTTCAGATAAAAAAAATCCCTATCACAGGACACATCACTCTCCACTGGTCTGGCACCTCCTCCTCATCACTCTGAGAATTAGCTCAAGGGCAACACCATATCCATCCACAGTTTGCACACCATCACTCTGTCTCTTGCAGCTCAGAAACCACAGTGTCCTCTTCATGGCTCAGCCCTCCAGCCATGTCATCACCCATGTTTCCCCTTCCCTGCTCAGTATCACAGTCCAATAATCATGCCACTTTCCTAGTGGTGAGTTGGAGGAACCTGGGCCTGCCCACTACGCCAGGTCCTGATCCAGGGACCCTGTTAATGGCAGCCTCATAATGCTCTCCTTAAAGCTGCCCACCACTTTTTCCCTGGGTCCATTTCCAATAGCCCCTGCACCTACTTTTCTCCTTACCTGAGGGCCTTCAAGCACTGCACTGTCCATGGTGCTAATGCTCATTCCACCTGCTGGGAGCTGGGAGCCAGCCTCTACTCCCTGGGCTTCAGGCTACTACTAAGCCAGCTCAGCCCTGCACCTCTTCTTATCTGAGCCTGCCAGACCCGGATTGGGGCTCCCTGCAACTTCTCCCTGATTGGCTGGACTTCACATAGTCTCTCTGGGCTGCCAGAAAGGACTCACCTCCACTGTTTCCGAATAAGGTTAACCCTTCCTACACCTGTGTGGGCCAACATCTCATCACAGCCCCCAGCACCTTAATCCCAGAGGTGCCCTATAGCAATTGTTGGGGCAACAAAAGGAGAGACCCCTACACTGTCAAGAGCCCAATAAGATCAAATTCTCTTAGCCCAATTAATGTGGGCAGAAGATGTCTATTTATAGATAAGCACAGAGTGCCCGCATGTCACTGTCAGATGTGATAAAAACTGATAGCTTCAGCTTAGACTGACAAATGAACTGGGAAAGCATCCAGCACTCTGATACAGAAAGCCGGTCAGACAGCTTCAGAGAAGGTGCAGGAATGGCTCCAAACTAAGAGCATACAGCACCCCAGACAGACGATGCCCCTGACAAATGCCTCTGCAAATTGGGAAACAACGTCTAAGACCCTTGATAACCTTTAGGACAATAAAAACACTGGCCCAATACCAAAACCTTCTAACTTCTTTAAAAGATAACTGTGGTTAACTCTATCAAAGACCTTCTCCTGGTCCATTGAAACAAACTGCACATCCAGATTTCAAAGTTTGCTAACAGTAAAAACATCATGAATTAAAAATAGATTTTCAAAAACAGAGCAATTAGGAATACAATATGTTTGATCTGGGTGTATCAAACAGCCCTTCAATCAATTGGCTAAGGCCCTGGATAAAGTCTTTTAATGAGAACAGAGAAGAGAAATAGGTCTCAAGTTCCGTAAGTCACAGAGGTTCCCTTTGTGGTACAGCGGGGTGATCACAGCCCTGCGGTAACTGAAGGGCAGCTCCTTCTCCCGGATACACTCCAGCACCCCTAGAAAAAAGTCAGGACTGATCAGATGCCAGAAATGCTTGTAGGATTCAGATGCCAGCCCATGACTCCCTGGGGCCTGGCCTGTAGAGAGCTTCTGGACTGCAACAGAGAGCTCCTGCAGCAACACCTCTGTTCCTAACCAGTCAGATGGGTAACCCCAGTACGGCTCCTCCACTGCTAGCACAACACAGTCATCAGGAGAGTACAGAGTATTGTAAAAAGAAATAGCTGCTTTCCGGATCTCAGCAGGTTCAGCGTCAGACAACCATCCGGCAGCTGGAGGCTAAAAATCTGTTGACAGTGTGTGCACTTTTTTCTCCATCTGAGAAAAAAGCCTTGTAGGAGAGTCAGTTCCAGAAAGCTGAATAAAATGGGCCCAAACCAGGGCTCCTTGCACCTTTTCTGCCAACAAGCACCTCAGTTAAGGTTTGGTGAATCTGCACTGGGTCTCCCACATCAAGATTGTTACAGAGACCCAAGATGTCTCCTTCCAGGGCACTCAAGGCCTGACACAAGGACCATGGCAGCCTAACTATACTACTGGCGGAATGGTTGGATCTGGACCTTTTCAACATCCCATCACTTTCTCAGGGATGCATAGAGTGGCTAGTGCTGCCACCAAAGCTCCCAAAACACAGCAAATAACTGGGTGAAATTCAAGTCTTGTAATAATCTGGTTTTAAAACTCCAGTGGGAAATAAAGGCAGGAAGAGGGAGAGACACACTTTGGAAACATAATGATGATCAGACAAGCGAGTAGGAGACACGGAAGACTGAACAAGTATATTCACACTGGCCTTCAGGGTATAAAAGTGATCCTGTCTAGCCCCAGAGGCCGGCTTCGAAGTAGCTTTCAGCTAAACGTAGTGGGGTGAAAGAACCTTCAAACATCTACTAGCCCAAAGGTTTGCAGGAGATGATACAGTTCTTTGCCTGATGGAGTATATGGCTCCTCATGATTCCTGTTGAAAATATAATCTACAGTTCAATAAAAATCCCCTCCCAGGACAATAATAGTATCAGGACCACATCCAAGCAAGGCATGTGCAAGTGTCTGCAGAAAAGAGACATGATCTCACCCCAGAGTAGTCACATTCACAGTAAAAAAGATGAAAAACAATAGTGCCAGTATGTGTCTACAGAGGAAACTGGCCTTACACAGCTAATCCAGGAGTGACATTGAAGTCATGGCTCAAGAAAGCTTCCTCATCCCGTTCCTTCAACCAGTTCCCCTGATTGTCAGGGTTCAAGTGAGTCTCTGGCAAAAAGACAACATCAATCTGTTTTGTCTGAGAAATTCAAAGAGTTGTGCCCTTTTATGACATCTCAGCATGCATTAATACAGAGACAAAACTGAGCAGTACCATAGAATGTGGAAGGAGAGAGCCAAACAGCAGAGAGAAACAATGGAAAGTGGAAGTACTTGGAACAAGATGACCTGTGGGGAGGGCTACAGATCTTGAACAATCCCTGCAAGGTTCCTCACCTTTCTCAGCAACTTTTTAAGAAGGACATTTTTCCTAGGATCAACCGTGGTATGTCTCAAGACAAGAGCAGCTGAAAGAACAAAGTGCTGTAAAACAGAGACGTAGGCCTTATCCTCAGCTCCCCGTTTCACTTTAGTGCTATCCAAAAAAGTCTTTAATCTCCTTCACACTGTACCCAGCCTTCTTATATAGCTGACTGGCTGGGACATCAGGGGCCAGTGAGGAGTCAGGGAGATCATCATCATCCTCTTCATCTACCCAGATGGCACCAGCTCAGTAGGACACTGAGCCACCAGTGTAACATTCCTATCAATCACCAAGCCGAGAGACTCATTGGGAGCCACTGGCATATCCATATTCACAAGTGTGCTAGGCAGTGCAGCCCCAGGCTGGGAGCCAGTGCCATCATTGCAGCATGCAGGATTGCGGGCTTGAGGACTCATCATTCCCTGGGAAGAAAGGACCCGACTGGGAGTTTCTCACACAGAGCTACCACCCAGTACAACACTATCCTTCTCAGGGCACACAGCTCCATCATCAACCATCGCCAGCAGCTATGGGGCCTCCAAAGTCTTAACCCTTTTATAGTCCTACATAAGTCCACTTTGTCAGTCTGTTCTTCACCCCCATCTCTAGAACCTCTCTCTGATTTTTGTGCAGGGTGGTGCTCCTCAGCCTCCAGGACAGAAGTGATGGGGTCACAACTGAGGGTTCCCCAGGGGGTGGGGACTTCTCCTTGTACAATAGTAGGCCACATATAGTGGGAGGTGGACAGAACCTGGCAGTGCGGGGTTCTGCCAGGATGGTCCCTTGATGTCCCAGCCTCCTCTCCACTATCCTAGGGTCCCACGTACTTACCAGGGATCCCAAACCAGCAGTGCAAGGGCAGGAACCCCTCAAATGACTGGGGTCACCACACAGGAAACATTTCATGTTTTCAAGGGTAGCTAGCACTGTATAATCTATGTGGTGTTTTAAAACCCAGCTAATCATCTTGAAGAAAGAGTAAAACAGTGAAGTGGCAAAATCTGTAGATGACGCAAAACTAGGTTAATCAAGGCTAGAGAAGACTGCGGAAAAAAACTAGGTGATTGGAAAACACAGTGGCAGATGTAATTCAATGTTCACAATGCAAGGTAAAGCACATCGGAAGGAATAACTTCAATTACTCATAGATTCTGCAGGCCACATTAACAGTACTGCTTCAGGAAAAAGACCTGGACATCATTGTGGACAGCACACTGAAAACCTACTTAGAGCTTTTCAGAACAGATGCCTTTGTTTAGTAGCATTATCTTTACAATTCACTTTTTCTGTGCAAGCAGCAGGAAAAAGTCATTATTACATTAAATACAAGCTGTGGCTTCTAAACAAACTATTTCCTGGTCTTTTCTCCACCGGGCTTGTGTCTGAAAATTTCCCACCATTGCAACCCACTGGTGCTGCACTAATATAAATGAGGCTCCAGGCAGTCACTGCTATTTTAAACCCAGGTTTACATGACACGGTGCGAGCAATGCAAAGTTTTACAGCGTTAGTTTTACAGTGTTACCATAAAAATAGTAGTAGTGTAAGAAAGAAAAAAAGGCTAGTGTAGTGAAACCCTGTGTGTGTGTACATGTGTATATGTGTATTCACACACATACACACTTGTTAAATATATCCTACATAAAATGGTGGTAGCTAAGAGGTCAATTGTGAAACAATATGATAAATTGCACTGATCATGTACCATTAATTCTTTACCTGCATTCTGCTCGCTAATCCATTTCCACTGGATCTATTTCTAACATTCCAAACCTCTCATTAGCTTCATTGAGCTGCCATAAAACAGTCTCCTCCTTTCCTCCAAATGATGAAATTCTTCTTCCCTGTTCTCTTCCCCACCAATAAAATTACAATAGTTTGTGTTATAAGATCTGACCAGAGGTTAGGGCGCTAGCTTAGAACTTCCGAGTCCTAAGTTCAAATCCTTGCTCTGCCATAGATGCCTGAATGTTCTTGGGCAAGTCATTTAGAATCTCTGTGTCTCAGTTTCCTACCTACAGAATGGGCATAAGTAGTACCTCCCTACCTCACATGGGCACTGTGAGGATAAATAAATTAAAGTTGGTGAGGTGCTCAGGTACTATGCAATGTGGGTTGTATAAGAACCCTAACTAGCTAGATAGATCTACAATGTCCAGTTCTGGACTAATGACGGCTTAAGGTCCCACATCTCAAGAACTATCAGGACTAAGGGAAGCTGGAGATCCCCCTTCAACAAGGATCAAAACAAATTATACTATCTCATTGAAGAGGATGAGGTATCAAATCATAACAGCACAATATTATTTAGAATAGTAAAACTGTTTTAGATTATTTTGGAGGTTTTATTGTTCCAGTTATAATTTTTCCTCTTCGGGCTTGTCTTCACTAGCGCAGGAAGAGATCGATCTTATGGCGATCGATTTATCGCGTCTCGTCAAGACACGATAAATCAATTGCCAGCAGCGCCCCCGTCGACTCCGTAACTCCAGCTCGCCAAACGGCACAAGCTGGAGTCAACGGGGGAGCATGCCGCTGACCACCGCGAGGACGGCAGGTAAGTCGGCTGTAGATACACCGATTTTAGCTACGTTATTAACGTAGCTGAAATTGCGTATCTACAGTCGATCCCCTGCCCTAGTGAAGACCAGCCCTTTGTTTTCTGCTTCTAGAAAGAATACAAAGTGTTACAAAAATGGTACCAGTAAAAACGTTTAAAGGTATCTAACACATTCTTTAAAACTAGTCTTTCTGTAAAGCATACGGAATAAACACATGTGATGGCTGTCCATGTGTGAATTATGAGATCATCCCAGCTGGGCACCAATAAAGTTTTTGTAACATCCCACAAAATCATCTCTCTCTCTCTCTCTCACACACACACACACACACACAGAGAAAATCATGTGTCTCTCTCACACACACGCTCTCTCTCTCTCTCTCTCTCTCACACACACACACACACACACACACACACATCTAAAAAAAAAGAAAGATATTGGAGTTTGGGTCACCATATTGGAGTTTGTGTATTCACACAAAATATCACTTACAAGACTAGAAACAGCTGTGCTTTAGTGGAGTCTGATCATACCTTGGGGCTCTGCTGGGCTCCTGAAGCTTGACTTCTGTGAGGAGAAACACAATATTGATACCAAAATTATACTAACCCAACTCTTTTATTCTTTTAATATTAGGTTATTTCAAATTTGTTTGTATCTTAACTGAATATTAGATACAGCTACAAGTATGTTGCAGCCGGGATGCTTGAAAATAACACAATACCAGTGCATCTTTTCAGTTAATTATGTAATAAAATGTTTGGGCTGCTTACTGAAATTGCAGGAGGTGTCTACTTTCTATCCCCAAAGATATATGCATGTCAGGAAGATATTCCTTCTTTAACTGTAAAGCCATAAAACCATGTTTATTACCTCTAAAAGTGTTATGCATATTTAGAAAAGCTGCATTTTACACTTTAGCATGCTTTAACTTTATATTATTTTCTTTTGTCCTATGTTTAAAAGATATATTGGCTATTGAAATGTATGCTTTGCACAAAATATTTAATAAAAGTTTAATTGCTATAGCAAACAGATTGTAACTCTAAGGAGCTTGGATTAAGAGACAAACGTGAATAGTGTCTTATATAGACCAACTGGCCCAAATGTAATCTTTATAGCAAGAAAACAAGTCAAATCAAAACAAAATAAATCGTGAAACATTCTCTAAAACATGAAACATCTGATGTAAAAAGGAATGTAGGGTTGTGCTATAAATCCACAGGTAAATTGTTCCTCTACCAATCGCCAAAGTTTTGCAAGAAAAAACTCTTCTTGTGTCTTTAAGCCTCTAGGCAAAACATATGTTGTTGGAATATTTTAAACCTTTTTTTATTTCTTAAATGTTTAAATGGCAAACGCCTTTATGAAATGCATACTTCCAAATATGTTAGCTAAATGCAAAGCTCCTAATATCATTGCCATGTAAATGGTAAAATGCTTTTATGTTCCAACATGGAATATAATGACCTTGCTAAACTAATTACTAATGTAAGAAATCATTTTAAGTATAGAATTAAATACTGGCACTGCTCAAGTAACTCTCCAGTCCAACATAGGAAGACAGGAAGAATCATCTTTCCAAAAATGATCATTTAGTATAAACAACTTCTTTAATAACTACTTAAACTACTGACTTCCTTTAAAAATTATTGAATATTAAAGGACTGTTTTAAAACTGGAAAACTTTTACATAAAGAACAGGAATTCAGACTTTCTGAAAACAGAAGTTCATCTCCTATCAAATTCTAATGAAATTGAAAGAATATTTCAGAAAATGATTTGAATAAAAAAACAGTTAAAGCTAAAAATTATCTGATGCTTTCCTGGCACAAGCAGAAAAAAGACAATTAAAGGTGAATATGCATGTAGCGAGGCGGTGTGGTGCCCAACCGCCCCGCAGAGGGACGAGCTTCCCCAGAGGCAAGAGGGGGCGGAGCTGGAGAAACCTCTGCCCCTCCCCCAGAGGTCAGCTGGCCGACCCGGAAGTATAAAAGCTCGGCCCCGGAGCTCACTTGGGAGGGAGCCAGCGGAGGGGCCAGAGGCCACAGCTCCTGAACGGGAAGCCCCGGTGACCCAGCCTGAGCCCGGGAACTGGCCAAGCCTGCCCTGCGCCCGCTACCCGGAGGAAGAGGGGCCGAGCCTACCCCGTCCATGCTACCCCGAGGAGCTTCCCAGTCTGCCCTGTGCCCGCTACCTGGAGGAAGAGGGACCGAGCCTCCCCAGTCCAGGCTACCCCAAGGAGCTTCCTAGTCTGCCCTGCGCCCGCTACCCAGAGGAAGAGGGACTGAGCCTACCCAGTCCAGGCTACCCCGAGGAGCTGCCGCCTCTGCCTCCAGACAGCGACTCGAAGGAGCCCATGGAGGTCACCACGCCTCACCAGGTACCCTTTGAGGGGGAGTTAGGAAGTGGCCCGGGGAACGAGTCTGAACCTATGTCAGTGTGTTGCGGTCCGGATCCCCACTGACTGCAGCAGGCCTGTTAGCGCTGCTAGGGCCCTGGGCCGGGACGTAGTGAAGCGGGTGGGCCTGCATCCCCCCTGCCACCCTTAACCGTGGGTGGCAGTCTCCCCCTCAGCCAGACGCCATTGCTAGCTGTCTGGTGTGGCTCAGCCCCTGCGTGCGGGTCAGAGCCCCTGACTCTACCCTGTGTTTGTGGCCCGCCCTGCCTCAGGGCCTGGGCCTTTCAAAACTGTTGTTGCTCAGCCCCTGCTTGAGGGTCTGAGCCCCTGACTCTACCCTGTGGGTGTGTTGCCCGCCCGGCTTTCGGGCTAGGGCGTGCTGAACTGATGCTGCTCAGGCCTGGCTGAGCACTTGAGCCCCGGGCCCAGGTACTCCCCAACCCAGCTGAGGGGTGTGTAGCGAGGCGGTCTGGTGCCCAACCGCCCCGCAGAGGGATGAGCCCCAGTGGCGACCCCCTACAATGCATTAGGCAGACATCATCTTCAGGAGTTGAAGGTGTCACCTCAGCAAATCCTAAAGGCTTGGAGCTAACGAAAGAATGACAACAACCAACTTTGAATCTCATCCAGCCTGTAAGAGGTGTATTTTCCTAATTTCATGGAAATAGGAAGGAAGAGAGTATTAAAAAAATGCTAAAGGAAGTGCCACTCACACACATACACTCCTTCTGCCAACCTACATTAACAGAAAGCACATAGCACTCATCAACTCATCCTATGTCTACAAGCAAGCTGCCAGGACAGCCACAAAAAACAGAAAAGACTAAAGAAATTGACAACCAAAGAAACCCTCTCCAATATTTCAACATGGATGGGTAAGAGAAAGTTAGCTAAAACACTGGAAAGGGATTTGATTTAAATGCTTGCAATAATATTGTTGGGTTATGGAAATGCTGTTGTAACTTAAAATATTTACAGTTCTTATTTTAATCACCAAATGGTTAGACTATATATTCCTGAAGAGGAGACAAGGCTTAACACTGGCAAACAGAGAAAAGACAGTGGAATTGAATTGAATATAAGTTTCTTAATATTCAGGTTTGGCCTGTCTCAAGACAGCTCATTAAATGGCTTCTTCTAAGTACTGATTTATATATCTCCTTCAGTGTCATAGGATTTAATTACAATTGCTTACTGTGCCCATCTCTAAACTGACTTATTATTATTAATAATGACAGGTTTCACTTGCCCTTAAATTATTTTGCCTCTACATGAACAGTTTTAAAGTATCTAATAAGATATTATGACTGAATTCACAGTATTTTGAGAAACAATATACTTTGGTCTTAACTTACCAAATGAAGACTGCCCCCCAGCTAGTCCCTTCTCAAAGGTGTAAGCTCTGCTAAAGTCTCTTCACAGACAGAAATAAAGAGGAGATTGTAATTGAAGTAACCAGTTTATCAATTGCATTCTGTCATTTGTGTTTTCTTTAATATTTTTGTTTCCTTTTCTTAATGTTAAAAAAGACATTGTTAATCACTGTGATTATTTTGTTTGGTACCAGTCATGGTGTTCTGTAAGGTAATTAAAAAAATAACCCTGTGACTAAAATACTGGGAGAGTCACATCCCCGAGCTGGCAGTAAGAGACACAATTAGAAAGAGCGGGCCTACCATTTCTTGATTCTCTAAACTAAATTGTTTTAGTAATTTTTTAAAATAAAATTGTTTGGCATCCAGCAATTTAAAATTATTTCTTTCTATCCCACACTTCCCTTATTACTAGCCTTATTTGTGTGTATTGTCATAAGAATCCCAATCATAGCCCAGGACCCACAGGCACTGTACAAACACAGAACAAAAAGACACTCCCTGCCCCAAGGAGCTTACATAAGGCTCACGTATTGCTGGGATTCCTGAGCTTGGCTCTCCCTCGAGGGGGCTCTTATGCCCAGCTTGGGCTTTGCTGGGTTCCTTGCATTTTGTTCCTTTTTGATTGCATGTAGAGAATAGTGGTCATACCTGGTAGTGCCAAAACAAGCTGTCATTCACAATAGATCTTCATTGTCTTCATCTAACATTATCTTCCCCTTTCCATTTTTACATGCTATGATGAAAAATGAGTTAACAATGTTAACATTTAAAGTATTAACACAGGCATCTCAGTCCCCATTGAGATGAATGGGTCAGATTATACCTCTCAGAATTATTGTTACAGGTTGTACAAACACAGGCTGATATCACAGCATCCCTTGGACTCAAAAGTGTGACCTGAGCGTATCTCAGCAACCACAGGAACAGTTAGTGACTTCATTTTTAAAACAAATATATCTTAGATTCTGGGAAATAAGAAGGCAGCTTAAAAGAGCTGCCCTGTAGTGTCTGAATCCTGATCTAGGCTTTCATAGCTTCTTCATCTTGGTATCTGATCAGTTGAATGAGTAGTTCTAGAGAAAAAGAATCTCATCTTTATTCTTCAGAAATTAGATGGCAACTCTTAAGCTTTAAACTGTGAGCCGATCATTAGCCCGTTAATGATTCTGGGATTTTTTTAAAAATGGAGACTATGGAATATGGCTAGTGTTAAATATCCAATGGGCAGCTTGTGCAAGCATTGCATAACCAAAAATGAGATAAATAACTGATGCACTCTATGAAATCTGCTCCTAACTCACATTCAGCAGCTTCAGAAAAGTCATGCTTGCCTACACTTCTGAACTATTGAAAATAGACCCTCCATACAGTGTCATAAAATTCTAATATTTTCTCCACCACTTGTTTCCGGACAGTAAGTGCATGCATTATTTATAGAAAATAATTGCAAGACAATTAGCTCAGTGAATGTAATCATTTCTGAATGGGAGTAGGTAGTGAGACACAAAAAGCATATGGTATTTTACAAACTGTTTATAAACATTAAAGGCAGTGAAAAGAAGCGTGGACTTGATTCATCAAGAACAAGAAGAGAAAAGGAATTTTCCCAAAGGTTTGCCCAAGATTCTCATTTAAGGTTTATTTGTACACATTATATCACTTCTTTTCCTACAATACAGACATCTCTGAACTATGATTTAAGATTTCAAAGTGTTCCTGTTTCTGTTCTCTAGTTAATCTTTAGAAGCTGAGGTCTTTGACAGAAGACAGGGTTGGCTTTCCAAACAGAGAGAAAACCCAGATATACAATGAAATGTGACCCAGAACTCTCTTAAAGTGCATCTCTTGCTTTCCTGAGGTTTACACAAAGAGATGGGTTGCCTGCAGTATTTATGGCCTCTTTGCACCACTCTGCTTTTTTCTTGTCCTCCCACATTTCCCCTCCATCTCTCTCTTATTTGATATACCCCTTCTCTTCCTGTGTACAGCCTCCAGAGAAAAATGCTGCCCTGAAATCCCTGTGCCACCTTCTCCTCATATCTGCCTTCATTCTTCCCCTCCTTTTATCCGAACTCTTTCTGTCCTCCCCACCATCATTTTCATAGGCTTCTCACATCCCTCCTCCTTCTTGTGCCTCTTTGAATTACTTTCTCCTCCATTTAGTTGCTTATTCCTTTCCTTCTCCACTCCTCCTCCCCGCATTTTGTAACCTGGTTGCCACTCCTGGACTTTGCATCTCTCCCCCGTCCCTCTGTTTTTGCAGAGCTTTTGACTTTGTCCCATTTTGACACTTCTTCAACCTTTCTCTTTGTATTTTTGTACCTATCTGCTGTTCCCTCACTTTTTCCTTCCTCTTCCCCACCCTCCTTTTGTGCTCCTCCTCTTCTTTATCTTCTCCCCATCACTGTCTGCCCAACACAGTTAATCATGACTCCACCTTCATGATTGACACTTCTTGGTTTCACTGAATTAGATTACATATCCAAATCTGAGTCTGTATTTGTCCATGGACTGAAATAAGCAAATGAGAATATGGACCCCATGTGTGTATGCATGTTTCTTGTTTGTCTAAAATCGAGAAATAAGCAGAGAATCAGTAGGTGTAGTGTGTGTGTGTGTGTGTGTGAGAGAGAGAGAGAGAGAGAGATGGACATAAGTAACTGTGTGTGTTAGTGTGACATCTGAACTTAAGTAATTGAGCATATATGCGTTTGTGTGTTTGAGATCTGGACATAATTGACTGGGTATATGGGTGTCAGTGTGTGAGAGAGAGCCAGCGAGCTGCAAATAACTGTGTGTGGGGGAGAGGGGGTTGTGGGACATTATTTTGCGTGTGCGCGGGAGGGGTGCTGAGAGCCTTTGAACCAAACAGTAAACCCTGCATATAATGGAAACCACTTCAAGAGGGGGGTGGGGGTGCAGCAGCAATCCCCGCACTCCTAGATCTAGCACATAGGGTGTGTGCCCGTGTGTGTGTGTGTGTGTGAGAGAGCGAGCGCCACGTCTGCACTTAAGTGAGTCGCTGTGTTCCAGCGTGAGCGCGCACCTGTCATTTGCCCATAAGCGATGGAGCGCGCGCAGCCGCCCCTCACTTACACTCAGGACGTTTCTGTGCCCCCGGAGGCCGGGCAGCTCGCGCCAGCTCCGGCCGCAGCAGGAAAGTTTGTGCCGGAGTGGGACGCTCTCTGGAGCAGGCGGAGCCCAGCCCAGCAGAAGCCGGCTTGCCACTGTCCGGCGCTGGGCTGCTCCCTGGCCAGTGCCCGCCCCCCGGCCCGGAGCGGGAGAAGCTGGGTGCGGCGCTTGTGCGCTGAGCGCTCCCGCCGCTGGGGAGAGCTGTTCCCGCGCCGCCGCTTGGAGCACGGGCAGGGACAGGCTGAGAGAGCCCGGGCCGCTTCCCTTGTCTGCTATCGCATGCAACTAGTGGGCTCCTCCTCCTCCTCCCGCCAGGAGCAGCCTGGAGCTCCCTCCGTAGCCGAGCCAGCAAGGCAGCCCCCCGCAAGGCTCCGTTCGGAGCAGAGGGGGCGCGGGGGCTTGCAAAGGGGGGACCCCCGCTGTGGCTGGCTCCCCGCTATGCAGGCGGCTGCCCAGTGGCCCCGGCGGCTGCGGGCGGGCGGCAGGCAGAGGCAGGCGCCGCGTGCCGCGCTGTGAGCGGAGAGCTCGGCTCCATTCCCGAGGATGCTGGGGGGCGATGCCTGGCGGCAGGGAGGACGAGATTTGCCAGAGAGCGCTGCAGCTGCTGGCCGAGCTCTGCTCCAGCGGGGCGGTGGAGAACGAGAACTGCCTGGATTTCATCTACTACCTGCGGGACAGAGCCCGACCCCGGCTCACCGACTCAGGTACACGCCGCTGCTCAGGCCGGAGGGCGGGGGATGCGAGGAGCAAACGGTATTCCCTAGTCCCTCCCCCCCCTCCTTGTGCCGCTAACTTACCGGGAAGGGGAGAAACCCCACTGCCCCAGGACGCCTTCCCCGGTGTCTGGAGTCCGGGAGACGCTGGATCAATACCCCTATCCCACCCTAGCCCTGTGGGACACAGAATCAATACCCCCATCCCACCCCAGCCTTTAGAGATATACAGTGAATGCCTCTGTCCCACCCCAGCCTTGGGGATGCAGAATCAACCCTCCCTCATCCCACCCCACCCATGAGGAGGTGTAGAATCAAAACCTCCATCCCACCCCAGCCATGGGAAGTGGCAGAATCAATATCCCCACCCCACCCATGAGGAGGTGCAGAATCAATACACCCCATGCCACCCCAGCCATGGGGAGGTGTAGAATTAATATCCCTATCCCACCCCACAGGCGGGGAGAGGCAAAATCAATAGCCTCACCCTACCTCTAGGTACCTCCGCTGAACAACAAGGGAGGTGAAAAATGTGTTTCCTCTCATGCCCACTCCCCCACTGCACATATACCCCCTCTGCTCTAACTTCAGAGGAGAAACATCCCCGTAGGCTAAAAGCAATAGCTCCGATTGTTTAGTACAGGAGTGGACTCAGTCAGGGAATCTGTTCTTTAGTTTCAAACAGTGTTGGTTGAAAGTGTTGTTCTGCAGAGTAATCTAGAAGGCTACTAAAAGGTAAAACCTGATGGTGTTTTGAGTGTTCCTAAATCATTAGAATTTTCTCTCAGACTACTTGAAGAAAGCAACAAATGGTGTCATCAATTTCTAGCCATTCTTTCAGCTGGTTACACTATTTATGTTATTAGATTTCTATTTATATTATTAGAGTGAAATTGGATTCATTTAGGACTAAATCATTTATGTACATCAATTTTAGCAAATCTTAACTTCAAAAGTATTCCCAGTGAAATATAATTGTGAATGATGGGCTGAAACCAGGAATTATAGATACACTACTTTAAATTATCTCATCCTAGTAGTTCAGTGTTTTCATTTGTTCTAAAGCTTAAGAATTTGTTTGCTTCCTCATAGTAGTGTGAACCTAGAAGTAGCTTTACTGAGTTCAATAAACCCAGAATCTCAGTGTTCAGTGAACGGTCCTTGAGCGGTTGTTCAAGTGCTAAAAGATTACCTATCTTCCTGAATTTATGTGGTCCTTGCATCAGTCTAGATTTGCTTTTAAAGTTATTGGGTTTTTATATTAGTATTTTATTTAAACATAATAAGATCTAATAGCTCATAGGACAATGTTTTTGTATTGAGGAGCTAGATGGGTTTCTTTTGCCTTTCAGTGACAGAAAGCAGAATAAACAACCTTTAAAATTGACAAAATGTAAACAGAGATTTATTTTCAATTATGTCTTGAGTATGGTTGCCTTAGTTTCTTCTGATTTAAATACTCCCTTTAAGCTTTTTAATTAAGAAGCTGAACTCTGGCTGCCATTCAGAAAAATTGTGAACATTTCGTGTTATCTGACCCTAAAGTGCCCAGATACCTTCTACCCACAGCGGAGAAAACATTCTGTAGAGCGTAAGCAGATTTAAAAGTTTCTCATACTGTATTTCAATTTCTATGCTGCGTCAAATCAAGGTTTACAGGTGTGAAGGAAAATTAAAATGAGCAGAACCATTTTTAGAAAGTTATAAAAACTGAGAACTGGACAGTATTTGCAGTACTTTAAGTTGTACTGGCAGTTCAGCTACTCGTCAATGCACAGTGATAATAATCTATTTACTATTCTTACAGTAGTGAGTTCACTTAGCATATTTTATTCTGATTTCAGTCTATTCTTCAATGTCTAATGCTTTCAAACAAAGATTTTGCAGTAACTTGATTAATAAGGCAGGTTTCATGATGTAAGTTACTGACAAATGGTAAACTAAGATAGCTTGAGCAATCCAATAAGGAGAATAAAACTGGTTAGGTAATAAAAATCTTCTATGTAAAATAAACAAAGCAGAATTTTCAAATTCTAGGTTATTTGTATTAAGATCTATTTTCAGCTCTGAGAACTTCATTCACTTAAAACAACTTTAATTTAAAAGATTGCAGACATTTGTAACAATAACTTTAAAATTTACTAAAAAATAGTAACTCAAACAAATATTATACACATGAATTTAATAATTTTAAGAATTATTTGGTTCAAATAAATACTTTGTGTGCCAGACACTTGTCTGTCAAAAAGCATTCAAGAGGTGATTGCTTCTATTTCTAGTTTCTCTAGTTTTTATATACTCAGGTATCTGTCACATTCTTGTCATGTATCAGAGGGGTAGCCGTGTTATTCTGGATCTGCAAAAGCGACAGAGTCCTGTGGCACCTTATAGACTAACAGACGTATTGGAGCATAAGATTTCGTGGGTGAGTACCCACTTTGTCAGATGCATCTGACAAAGTGGGTACTCATCCACGAAAGCTTATGCGCCAATACATCTGTTAGTCTATAAGGTGCCACAGGACTCTTTGTTGCAATCACATTCTTGTATCCTAAGTAATGATTCCCAAGAGGAGATTTGCTTATGTCACTTATCACTTAGAATTGTGAGTTACTATGTAAAGAGGTAGCCTAAATTGCTTTGAATAACAAGGGCTTTTGAGCTTTTTTTTTTTTTTAGAAGACACCTGACTTTTCATGAAAGTATCATGCAGGCATGATATCTGGCATTCTGTCTAGGAGCATTTTAAAAACATACTGTGCTTAATAAAGTTATATACATTTAGCATACATAGTTGCAAGAATATGAGATACTTAATCTTCTCATATTACTTTCCTTAATGAAGACAACTGTTTCTGTATTTCTTATTTTAGCTCATTATTTCTTAAACCATTATGGTAGGATGGGTTTTTAGTATTTGCTGCAAACCTGATCTATTACTTGGAGTAACTACTACATTAGGAAGCTATTAATTGTACTTAACTCACATTTCTATAATTCAAATGTGGGATTGTCAGGAAAATGAATTGCCCATATAGTTTGGTTTCCCTGTCAAATCCATGGTTGGTAAAATGAAGTGCATTCAACTCCCAAAAGAGGGAGACAGTACCCCTTCAGTACCAGACAGGCCAAATCCAGCTTGATTTACTCCCATAAGAAATACCATTGAGTTAATGGTGGAATGGAATTTATGGACTATGAAGATAGACTCATCAGTTTTCAAGGACTGGAAGAATGTTGGCTACAGTATTAGGCCTGGGACAGATTCTTCTGGGCAAAAATAAGTATGAAGTCATCTTAATTGTGTCATACTCTCTTTCCTATGTAAGCAAGTTTTGCATCAGCCATCCAAACTACGTTCCTCTCAGATAGCAGGAAATCCTGTCAAGCCAGATGCACAAAAAAACCATGTAAAAATACATGAACATTTGTTAGTAAATAGAGCTGACAAGAGTGTGGCTATAAAGGAAAAATATACGTAGTGTGTGGCTCATGGCTAGCAGTGCTACTGTTTTCATCATGGCAGTTCTTGGACAAAAATATGTGAATGCTGTTTTTAGAAAGTTTCTCCATTCTCAGATGCTTTTTCCCAGTAAATTATACACTCATCTAAACTCTTCAAACCGGTGAAAATGATGATGTACAATATCTTTACCTGTTACGTAATTTTCCCTATATTGAAAGGTACAAGCCTGGGACATAAGAGATCCATGTTCACTGCTCCACCACAGATTTCATGTGTAAAATGACTTGGGCAAGTCACTTAGGACCAGATTTTCAACGTATTTAGAACCTAAATGCAGATAGGCACCTAGCAGGATTTGTTCAATGAGAGTTAGGTGCCAAGGCACTTTTGAAAAAATGCACCTATCTGCACCTTTAGGCATCTAAATACCATTAACAAGCTGGCCCCTAGCCTCTGTTTCAATTCCCCAGCTGTAAAATGGTTTAGTAAGAGCGCTTTCTACCACAGAGGGGTGTTGTGAGGTTAAAGACATTAAAGACTCTGTGATGCTCAGATACTATGGTAATGAGGGCCACATCAGTACCTTGGATAGTATGCACGTGAAAATCATCATAAGTGGAGTTATGGGGCCTTTGAGATAGTCACCTGGAAAGTGAGTTTAATTAAAGGCAACAAAATGTTTGCTGGTGAGGAATGGGTGTTTGGTTGCTGTGGAGTAGGGGTTCTCAAACTGGGGGTTGGAACCCCTCCAATGAGTCACAAGCTTATTACACTGGGGGTCATAGGCTGTCAGCCTCCACCCCTCAACCCTGTTTTGCATCCAGCATTTATAATGGTGTTAAATTAAAGGCACTTTTTTATATATTTGTAAAGGGGAGTTGCATTCAGAGGCTCACTATGTGAAAGGGCTCACCAGTACGAAAGTCTGAGACCCACTGCTGTAGAGGAATCAGGGCAACAGCAAGTACGCGCTGATTCTTTGTGGACTTTTCCTCTAGTAGATTCCTCTCCCAGTCCTTTCTCACTTCCCAATTTAAACATCTGATGTGAGGCATGTCGTAGCAGTGTGTAGAAGCAGCTGTATACTTTTGTCATACAGGTATGTGACTCTGGATTGCCAGGGAAATGGGTGTTTTGTAAGAAGATCAGTCAAAAGTGTACTATGATTTTGGTTTAGGACTGTTAACAGTTTAGTACTGAAGGTAAGTGATAGTGGTCTTCTGTCCACTAGAGGCAATGCTGGTTTTCTCAGAGTGATTAATTTTGTGGCAAATTACTGTGGTTTGCACTTACAAATAGGACAATATGTGTATTTTTGGATGACAAAGTCCCATACATCAGATGGCAATTTTTTGGGGTGAGGGTTGCCACTGCTTTTTGTTGTGTTTACATATATTTTCACTCATCTTCTTGCTGGAGTCCAACATGCAAGATAATTCCCCAGGGATCAGGCATTTGGCAGAGTTGGTCTGCCATTGTTCTTTGGTAGACATGCCCATCCCTGTACATTCCTGCAGTGTCCTATGGTATGGCATGTCTCATCCTTCTCAGATTACCCCCCACCTTTCCCACAGCTTCTGCTCTCCATGTGCTCCTTACTGAGCATGTCCTGCAGCCACACAGTCCTCACTGCTTGGTTTCCAGTTTATTGATAATTACTGAAATACAAGTATGAAGCATTTATTCAAAGGACTAGGAAATTCTGTGATAAAATGTTGGAGATTATGTCAAAAAAAAAAAAAAAAAAAAAAAAAAAGACAGTAAACCTCTACAGCACATTCTGGATTGGATTCTTCACTCTTTCTGTAGATAACAGAGTGAAAGGATCCAGCCCTAGAAACTTACAATAAAAAATTTAAAAAGGTCATTAGAAGCTGTTGTGGACCTTTTGAGGAGGATGAGAAGAATGATCAGGAAATGTTTATGCAGATAAGGGAGTTATATAAAAGGGCTAGACCATTAATCATGGTGAATTTTCATTAATGTCACACAGAGCAGAATAATGTCAGTAGAAATACTAAATAAAGCTGCCTATTCTTGACTGTCATATTGGATTGCACATTTTGAGGATGAGCCAATAAGATCAGAGGTTATTCTTAAAATATGTCCTTTTAAAATGATCACTATCTGCTAATATAGAATAAACAGTGAATATTGTGGTTTAATGATGGACATTAGACATGAAGATCTCTATAGGTCTTGAGCAAAAGCGATGGATTTTATACAGTAATGGAAAAATCAGTCTGTATTATTTAATCAAATTAAACATAGTTGATTGCAATCAAGAAACCTGTCCATGGAAATGTGATGGTTATTGAAGGAACAGTGTGAAAGGGTACAATTTACATTTCTGTTAGGGGAAGCTAAGGGTCCTCTTCATCAATACATTACTTAACGAAGTGTGTTTTTAACTCTGCTTGATTCCTCTACACGGGGCAGAGGTGGATTAGCTGCATAATACAATATCAACAGGAAAAACAAAAGTGGAAAGCTGCAAAGGTATCAGGACTGGTTGTCATTCAGCCAACTACGTGAGCACAGAAGCCAAACTTGGGGCTTGCTTAGATGAAATCTTTGGCGAGCCAGGGTGTAAATCTGCAGTGCTCTAGCCTGTGGCACACGAACTGGCTGCGTGGACCCTGTTACTGCCACTTAGTATGTGGCACATTAGTGTGCTATAGATACGCATTCCAGCTTGCCACAGGCTAACAGTTTGTATAGACACCCTTGCTCACAGAAAAATCTTTTCAACACGGATTGTACATTTTACCTCATATTAAGATGACTAATGTCTTGTGAACTCATCTTAAAACCAGTCTCATGGGGGCTTGCATTTTTCTGAATAAACTGTAGCCCTTATATTAAATCACTTTTTAAAAAAATAGGTGAACTGGGACTGGATTTTCACAGTAACCTAAAGGAGTTATGGTTCAATGGGAGCTGGAGTCTTCACGCCTTCGGGCCCCTCTGAAAACCTCAGCTTAGGTTTCTTCAAACATGTCATTCCTTTGTCCTTAACTAAGACTAAGTCCCCAGCAAGTTTGACATTAAGAACAGTTTTTTTGTCGTGTGTTTTTCCCCCCCGCTTTTCTTTTTTTTGTGTTGGGGGGGGGGGGGTTTCATGGTAAAAAACAGGCTTCAAAAAAGTAGCTTAATTTCTTAACAGGGACCTGTCTAACTTTTCACGCTTGGATAACTCAAAAGTGACTCAATTGATTTTGTTCAAACTTTCAAAAAATGAAAAGTATGTGGGAAAATTAGTTTAAGCATGAGAAATTTCAGCCAAAGGGGAAAAAAACCACAATTTACAGTCATGAAGTAAAAAAAGGTGGAATAATCCTTGTCACTGTGCTTTTTACTCACTCTGGGCCAGAGTCATCATTGCCCTGCATGTTTTGTAGCCAGTGACACTAATACAAATAAAGGTAAAATGCTACAATTCTGAATTGGTACTGTTTTTGACTCATTTCCCATCAATATAAATCACTCCACACATTGTAAAGCAGCAGTAAGTCAGATCCTCTGACATGGCAAATGAACAAGGAAGACTGCAGCTCAGATTCCTTTGAATGTCAGAAACTAAAATATTGTTTTAAACTTAATATAGTGCTAATTACATATTTTAAATGGGAGCTGAACACTGTTTCCCTCTTTTCAAAAGTCAGGAGCAAGTTTTGGGGATTTTAAAGAAACATTTGCTGTTCACCTTTAATCTTAGATGGTATATTGTTTTAATTGGTTTTAGTGCACATTTACTGTAAATGGCTAGGCACTCAGATTTTCCATTGACACTAATAGGGTTAAGTACTCAGGTTACGAGAGAAAAAATGCTGCATTCAACAGATAACTGTAAAATTGTGTGCTTTGAGAAAGAGGAAACAAAAGACCATGTAGCCGCTAAAACAAGAAGGACTACAAGTGTGCTTACCAACAAAGATTTGGAGACTTTAGTTGTTGCCTTACAAAACCAGTGATACAATGTGAATCAAACTCAAGAAGATGGTGACAATCATTGTACAAGTTATTATATTACTTTTTCTAAACAAAGGTCTGCTTTAATATAACAACTGTACAATCCATTACATTTCCCATAGTACTTTATAGGTCTGTATTTTTAAAAATATTCTGTATGTGTATAGATGCTTCAGATGTTTGTTATTGGATGTATTACAGTGGGATCCAGAGGTCCCAGATTGGAACCTAGTTGTTGTAGATGTTGTGCAGACATGTATGGCCAGATCCTCAGCCTAGCTAATGTCACTGTGCACTGCCAGGGTTGCATAAGTAACCTTAAAACTGCCCTAAAAGCGTCAACTGAGCATTCCTCCAAGTTGGGGAATCCTGAATTGGAAAAAGCTAGTGTGGCTGACTTTACTCCAGCGTCTCCTGGCATTTCCACCCTCATCCCCTTCCACCAGTTTTCTGTGGTTGTTTTGAGAGGGTGAGTTGGCCCCTTGCTGGCCACAGGAGAGAGAAAGGAGTAAAGGTGGCTCCTAGCCACTTTCCCCATCTTCTTCCCCATAGCTGTGCTGGGTAAGAGATTGGAGCTGTTGAAAACTGTCCCCATATTGTTGACTTCAGGGCTTAAAAAATTAACCTAAAGTAAATTCTTCATGCTCAGAAAACAGCAAGATTGCAGAGAATTACCTGCAAAAAGTTGGACCCACCAAGTGAGGGCAGGGAAAAAATATTTAATGTAGCAAGTGAAAAGCAGAAATTCGTACAAAGGATTCCAGGTGACTTTCTTAAAGTAGAAGGAGGGAGAGGGAGGGACTGGACTGTATATTCCTTCATTAAAATTATCCTTGCTGTAATCCTAGAACTTCCCATGAGTTACACCAGACTTACATGGTTTGCAAGACAGTCCTTAAGTGCACACAGTGGTGTGCTGTACAGTATAGGGTGCTGCTACTTACATTTGCAGTTTGCATTTTTGGGGTGGTTCTTTTTAATACTCTATGAGAGAAGACAAATGTATCCAGTCTTCCACAGTATTTCTGTAGGCTCCAATTGGTATAAGCTGCTATGCGTTCTGATTTATTAGTAGTGACCTGATAAAAATGAGGAGTCATATGAACTGACTGGGCTAGCAATGGGAAGCTCTGATTAAGTATTTCTCTCTCAAGATTTATGCTGGGATTTTATTACTGCATCTGATCTCTGTTTGTATTTAAATGGAGATACTTCAGCCAGACTTGATAAAATTATAACAAAAACATAAAGAAATTAACTTGCAAAATTAGAGTTGCTTTATGATATCAACAAACAAGGCAAAAATGCACATTGAGTCAAAATGAACCCCAGGTCTTCGCATTCTTAGTCACAACTGGATCCCTTTGCTCTAGTTTTCTTAAGACAGCTCATTTATCTTTGCATTTCATAGCATATATTTGTATAAGTATATGATATGACACATCCTTACACTTTACTTCAATATCCTGCTCTGTGCCTCAGTTTCTCCAGCTGTAAAATCAGAATATTGCTTGTCTATCTCATAGGGCATTGTGGTTTTTAGTTAGGGGGAGCTAACAGAAGGCATGCACATGAGAGAAATATAACACTTACTTTTCCTCTCACTTTTATAATTTATATTTTGCTGCCCATTTTACTCATTCTTCCATTGTTTACTTTAAATTCTTTAAGGTCTCCTTAAACTTATGAGCTTTTAAAATTTACAAAGAAGTGAATACAAAGCCAGTGTTCCTGCCATGGTGTTTTTCAGTACTCTCCCAAATACAGTCCCTGTTTAGCCATGTCTAAAGTTAGGTGGGTGAGTATTCCCATTGACTTCTATGGAACTACACACATGCTTAAAATTAGGTCCTCCATAATGTCTATATTCTGAACTACTATAGCATTGCAATATACTGGAAAATATGGTGGCAAGAATTATTTCAGGCAAGCTGGAGATGTATGTCAGTTGTCTCCATGATGAAAGATTTTCTTGGAGGACACAGAACCTCATCCTATGATGTCTTTGAAAGCAACCAAGGTTGATTCCTGTAAATACACCAGGAGCAAATAAATAGCGAACACTATCATTAATAATGCATCTTAGGAACCTACAGAAACAGTCGAGGGAAATTATATGAGGGACCTGTGTATAGGTAATTTTAATATGTGTTTTAATATATACTAGAGAACAGGTTTGTGAAGCTTTCTTGGAAGTTGGATTAGCATATCATATACAAAATCAATTCAGAAATTATTTATCCACTAACATCCAACTTGTAATGTAATATCACTGTCAAAAGAAAATGAGGATAATCAGTGGAAATATACAGATGATGGGGAAATTACCTAAAGAGGAACATAAGACATATCAACAGGTGTTTGTGATTAATTACAGTCCAATTCCTGTTCATTACTCCAAGGCTCTAAATTCCTTTGCATACGCAGTAGATTTTAACCATTGGGCCAAATTCTGCTTTTACATGTATATGCTTGTAATTCCCCCTGAGTCCTTACCATCACATTAGTAGTGACAACATTTTCTTTCAGTGAGATTTGCACATTCTTGTCTGAGGGCAGAATTTGCTTTATGATGTCTCTAAGAAATATTCATGAGTTTATTTTCTACAGATAGTCATTTACATTTATAGGGCACAGTCCCAATCACTTATGTAGAGGTCTTCATTTCTAATGGCTGTATGAGTTATTAGTTCCTTATAAAAACTTTTTGTGAACATATGGTACGATAATGATGTTGAAAGGTAATGTTAGCATTCTAACTTGTTATGTTTTGTGCTAATTTAAGTGACCAAAGTATGAATAATAGGCCACATTTCCGGGCCGCCCCCCCCGAAATGGTTTCTAATTTCCTGAGCAGAATCAGTAGTGCATGCAGATGTCTGCATTTAGACATCTAACTCCTTGATTATATCCACAAATCAGAAGCAGATGTATAATCCCAACTGATTTCCATTATAAAAACAAAGCCTGGGTTTGAGGTCCCTTCTACAGATTTGACCTCCTATATGTAATTGTCGTATTTTTCTTTTTACTGGGCATTGTAAGGTTATTGCACATGAATGGAAAAGCTTAAATAAACATGGAGTTAAGTGCAGTTTTAGATCCTGAATGCACCACCGATCCAGCTGTGGGTAGGCAGTAAATGTAGAAATAAATTTTAAAGTACATTCTTTTCCCACAGCACTGATTGACTTGCTGGAAATAATGCATAATTCTGTGACCTCTTCAAGATGATGGTTTGCCATGAAATTCAGTAAGTTCCAGGCATTAGATGTGAGAAACTTTTATCTAGTCTGTATTAAAAACCTTAAGTGATAAGGCTTTTACTACCTCCCTTGAGAGGCCATTCTACAGCCATATTGTTCTTGTGGTCAGATGGTCTTTTTTTTATGACATTCAGCCTGTATTTTCACTTTTTAAATTTGATTCCATTACTCTTAGTCATTGCCCTATGTACATCAGGAATGTTCGATCTTATACCTTGCTGCCCATGGAGCTCAGGGACCTCTCTGGCCCCCAGACATCTCTAGGGGATTTTAGGGATGCCCCAGTCCTGCTTCCTTTTTTCCAGCCAGGCCCCTTGCACCTGGGCTGGACAGGGGGGTGACCCAGGAGCTGGACATAATTATTCCCCTAAGCAGGAGGAGTCCTTACAGAGCTCATCTTTACAGTAGGTTTGAACCATCAGAGTAGGCCTTGATCTAGCCTTTTTAATTTATTGTTGAATAGTGGCTTTGGCACAAGCCCTGCTGAAGGAGCAGCACATAGTTGTGCTGTCCCAGAAGCAGGCCAGGGTCTGAACTGAGATTCAGAGTCTCAGTTTGGTCTGAGTCTCCCCCGCAAAGACACACACACACACATACCCCCACACCCACGGGAAATGTAAGATGTGCCAACCTTTAACTGGGTGAAGATTACTTCCACCTCCACACCGGCATGGCTGCAGTGACCAGCTTCTTTGAGTGGGGCAGATGAAACCAAGACTGTACCACGCACTCCCCACGATTTGCACAGGAGGGAAGGTAGCAGCTCCAGGAAGGCTGCGCACCCCTCCTCCCTTTCTGCTGAATAGAGGTAGCCCAGGCAGGGGTTTAAGGCTACACCTAACACTACTGCTCAGGTGGATAACCAGCATAATGACTGTGCCTTTCCTAAGCAATCAGAACAAGTTCATAATTATTCTCCAATGCTAGCTCATATTTCTAAACAATCCCTTTATTTAGCACCCGATTATATTTTTGCAATGAGTTTTTTAATTTGTTTCATTTGTAAACACACATTTTGATGGGTTTTTTTAATTTCCTTTGGGGGAGTAATGAACATTGTTGTTTTTGTTATAGAGCTGTAGTCAAGAACTTTCTATAATGTGGATTTTTGCTGTACTTTAGCATTAATTTAAGCTCTTTTATGGCTTTATTTAGACTGAACAGATAGAGGGGAGATTATTTTAGTTTAAAGCTTTATTCTGATGCTGTGTTTGTGGCAGTGCCTGCTTTCAAATGGATAATAAAAACAAGTGAGCTTACAAGCCAAAATTCTTCACTCACTGGGTCATCAGCAAAAAAAAAAAAAAAAAAAGATAGAAATTTTTTTTTATAAAGAATGAAGTTGGTCACAATTTATAAAGTATTTGATCGCTGAGTTTATTGCAAAATAAATATTTACCTACATGTTCTTTACTATTGATCATAATGAATATATTACATCCATAACGTTGGCTTTTGTAATCACACCAAATCAGCGTGTTCTTAGGTACTCACTATGTTTAGTAGCATACTGAATACTTGTTAAGCAAGAGGAATGAAGTTTGGCTTTCTTCCTTGACAAACAGGTCCACAGCTATAATTTGTAGGATATGCTTAAAAGGGATTCATGGAGGTAGTGGATGTAGCCAAAATTGGCACATAAAGGTATGCCCTGAGCCAATTTACAGCACCAAGGATATATCAGACTGTAGGTGGTAGATGGGTTCAAGGGCATGAACTCCTTCAGAAAAATCTGGATTATTGATGAAAATCCCACATGGAAGTGAAAAAAATCCAGTGGCACTAATGATTCCAGATTTTAGACATGCAAAGAATGAATAGAATAAAAGATATTTGAGGTGGGATGCAGGGTGGTCTCTACAGTATATTTTCTAGCATTTTAAAGAGTTTCCATTTACAAGTTCTAAGCAATGAGGTTTTCAAGACTTCCTTGGGGAGACTGTTTCTTTAGCGTGAAATCTCAGTTAGGACATTTTTCCAGATATTCAGTTTAAATGTTCTCTTCTTTAATTCTATCTCACTGCCAGTGTGCCTCTCTAGCTATGGTGTAGCCTATTAGTGTGACTCCACCCTGTCTTGGCTATCTCTTAGTTCAGTGCACCATAATTCGCTCTTTGTAAATCAATCCCCCTAGCTTGCAGATAATTTTTGTGGCTGTTCACTCAACTCCCTCCAATTTGGCAATAATTTTCTGCCCAGACAGAGCCTTATAGAAAGGGGTTCCTACCTCCCTGCTCTGTTGCCTTTGAATTGGCCTTGTTTGCTGCCATAGCACATTGTAAACTCATGTCAAATATGCTATTCTTTACCACCCCATATCTGTTTGCCAGATTTGTATGTGTATCTGTGTTTCATATTATTTTCCCCTTATACATGAGTTTGTGTTCATCCAAACTATATCTCATTTTATTATTTTCTCCACATGGTTCTAATCTCTGTAGGTCTCTTTGTCCTCAGGGCTGCTTGCAACTCCTTCAAATTTAGCATTGTCTAAGAAGTTCTGTACTGTGCTGTTGAATCCCTCTTCATCACTGAAGATGATAGATAAGACCGGACCTTACGCCGCCAGACACCACTCCTCAGCAATATTCAGTTCTGTAAATCATTACCCTTTAGTCAGTTTTCAATTCATATGAGAGGGTGGCCTATTCAATTAATGGTTAAATTAAGGTTTCATAAGACAACATACTAAATACTTTATTGACATCTGTCATAGCTTAACACTAATTAGAACTTGCTCTGAAATAACACAGTGAGAATTCTTAGTGTCCAGAAAAAAGGGATGATACCATTATCAGAGACAGTGTATCAATGAAACCAAGAGTCTTACAGTCTAATGTTTCTGTTGTAGCAGAGGAAAAGCCTTTCTGCATGTCAAAGAGAGAAAGTTCTTTTATCTTTCCTTCCAGATAGTTTTTGTTGATATAACAAGATAAATGGCAAGTTATCACAACTGTCTTGAGATATTTCCCATCATAAATAAAAGATAATTGGCTTGACCATCCATTACATTTTGGTCTCTTCGTGTTACTGGAGCAGCAAAAAGGAATCCTAAAACCTGTAGATCTGGCTACCAGGGAGTATGCCTGGTGTAGGCCGCTAC
Organism: Dermatemys mawii; assembly: GCA_007922305.1. NCBI lineage: Eukaryota > Metazoa > Chordata > Testudines > Dermatemydidae > Dermatemys > Dermatemys mawii. The sequence goes on along the minus strand of ML677332.1, from coordinate 16,475,065 downwards.
TGGAGCTCTACTAGACCCTTTATATGCCCCACTGTAGGGGAAGTAGCCACAGCACTATGGCCCAGATCTTCAAAGGTATTTAGGCATCTAACTCCCACCAAAATCAATCCTCAGCTGCTGAAAAGACTCTTGGGGCTAGGGGCAACCTAGTACAAAACAGAGCAGACCTGAGGCTGCTCTAAATTATGGCAAGTTCTGAGCAGATAGCTGGCTGGGCCCAACAAAGGGGTGGTGCTAAAGGTAGCTCACAGCTGTTTTAGCTCCCAACTACCCCCAGCTCTGTTCCTGGGCTGAGCAGAGGTTGAACAGAATAGAAAGTGAGGCCAATGTATTTACACTGTATCAGTCTATCTATATTAACAGGCTTCAGCAATCAACCTTTTATAAAGCTAAAAAGTTACAATAAACTTCAGTATGTAGGTTTCACACTTTGTTCTTCCCTCTCTCTCCCATCATTCCCATTTCTTTTTTTTCCATATCTAGAATTCTTTAAGTCTTTTTCAATGTCTTTTCCTGCCAGTTAACTGTCATTTTCACTCCTTTTTTGGTCTGTAAATCTCTGCTTCCTATCACTCTTGCTCTTGAATATTTTCCCTTCATTCATTCCCACTTCAATCTTTCTTTAGTCCCCTACTCATTCATTGGTCCTTCTTTGCCTGTTCTATCCCTCTTCTTTCTCCTTGAGACCCTTCTCGCTTACCAGTGCTATGATATTTAGTATCTGTTAAGCTCTCACATTGGAGATTGGGGCTGTACAAGACACAAAATAAAGACAGTGCCTGCACCAAACAGATGTCAGGGTCTAATCTCATGATGGGCTCTTCCCATAGCCTGGGCAGATCAAGCCATAAAGAGAGGCTACTCCTGCTCTCCTCTTACCCCCAAATGAAAAATTAGCTTCCCTGGTTATCTCCTGTGGGTCAATGTCAAAATGAGCTCCAGATGTCCTGGGAAAGCCTTAGAAGCAGCTCCATGCTTCCACTCCCAATTAGTTTTTCAGATGAAGAGGCACTGCTTCATGCCCTGAACAGCTGATTTGCCTTGGAGGTAAGGAACCTCTAAGTACTCCATGCACTGACCAAGATGGTGAGAGCTGTAGGGGGAATAAGGCTCTCCCCAAACCACTGACCAGCACTGCCCTTTACCATGTCCTTCCACCAAGTGAGATCTGGGACAGTCTCTCCTCTTAATATGGTCATGCTGACAAACAGCCACTATCAGTACTGTATGTATATATGATATCCCCTTTCTTCTCTCAGTAACCAAACAGATCAGAAACCTGTAAAATAAGTGCCTTAAAATGTTATCCAAAAGCTGTGTGTAACTAAATATGAAAGACCAATTATTAAAAGAACACAACATAAATAACCATATCAGGCCACAAGCAATGAAAGCAACTCTCTCCTTTGGATATTTTCCCACATTATTGTGTACCCAAGGCTATAACAGATGGGCTACCTTTCACCATTCTTACCTTTATATGGGAATCCTAGTGTAACACCAACAGACCCTGGTCACTAGCAGACAGGATTGAACCTGGGTCCTCTGGAGCTTAGTGCAAAAGCCTCTACTGTATGAGCTAAAAACCATGTAGCTGATATCTAAAGCTGTAGAGCAAACTCATTAATCTCTCTTTCTCTAAGTGATCTCAGTGCCAGCAGCTGAGACAAAACACCACACCCAGGTGCTGTGTGGGTTACACTAGTATGCTGCAAAGTGGCTGCATTAAATAAACCATAATTTCAAGCACAGTAGAGTTAGTGTGAATGTTTCATATTGAAGAAATCATAACTTTCCCAAGCCATAAGCTACACATAATCAAATTCACTGTAAATAGTATACCACTGGGCCAGGCCAGGACTCTGGGATTGTTGCTACAATAAGAGAATTTTTTTAAAAAAGCAGGAAGAGAATTTAATTACCGGTGTACATACAAACTGCTGCACAACAAACCAGTGATTATCAGGCAACTTTCATAAGACTGTTTTTAGAAAAATTCACACTGTATTGTACCCAGTGAATGATATTCAGCAGAGAAAGGGGTAGTGAGCCATTAAGTATTCTTAATTTCAATATGAATATATTTGATTAAAAACCCTAAACATTGCTTATTCTTATTATTATTGGCCAGCAGTCAGTCACTGGAAAAGCTCCTCACAAGTGTTTGCTGACTCAGGCTAAGAAGATGAAGTAATGAGATGACAATCACAGGGTTAGGTTAAGGGAAAAGGAAGACATACAGAAAGCAGTTTGGAATTCTAAATGCTGTACATTCAAAATTACACTGTAGGTGTGCTGGATATGTCCTGTGCTTCAATTTTGCTCTCTCTTATGTTGGTGCAAACCCACTGATTCAACGAGATTATACGGCAGCAGCATGGTTTAGTAGTAGATATGGATTTGGGAGACCAGAGTTCTTTTCCTAGCTTTGCCACTCACCTACTGTGTGACCTTGGGCAAGTCATTTCACCTATCTATGCTATTGTTTCCCTGTCCACCTTTTGTACTGACTGTAAGCTCTTTGGGACAGGGACTGTCTCTCACTATCTGTTTTCACAGTGCCTAGGACAATAGAGCCCTGATCTCAGGTTGGCATGTAGGCACTAGTATAATAAAGAATAATAATTTGTCCCATGTGCCTGAAAGGGAGAGAATGGGTTGCTATAACACCTTTTAGTTTTGCATTCCTATCAATAAGCACTAATTGAACAAAGGTTTAGGGTTTTGATGGGATGCAATGTTCAAATATGGGTACTAAACAGGATATCATCTCCTTCATTTGGGCATTGAAATCAAGTTTTAAAAAAACTAGGCACTTAAAGAGGCATCTGTCTGCCTCTCTATTTGTTTGAATGTGCAGATGTGGGATTTAGGTGTGGAATTTAGGTCCCCATGTATTTGCAAGTTGTGCTCTCTGTAAAGAACCAAATGGAGTATTTTGTAGGAACCATTCTGCCTCAGAATCTGGTCTATTTTTGACTACACAATAGGAATTTGGGTTTGCTTTCACTCATTCTCTAAATACTCAACAAATTTTGCAGATTGCTTCCTATTTTTGTAGAGGTATAAGGCTGTCAAACATCCATTGTATGTTTGCAAAAATACTTCCTGTATGAACCAAGCTGAAGCAAAAACTAAGAGGACTGTTATCATCTTTGCAAAATTGTTCCAGTTGTGGGAATAATGAGACACAAGATATGTAATCCTTTTATTTCAGAAAACAAACTATAGTTTGACTCATTCCACTTGTGAACTAAGTGGACACACACTAATTATTTTGGTCTTGATTTATTTGCTCTTTAAGTTACATATTTATTTCTAAACTCTACCAAAAAACCTCAATATCCATGTAATGTTTGAAAAAGCTGTTTAAAATGCACCGACATTCCCTCATATGAAATTCTTGTGGGAAAATTGCAGAATGGCAGTGTAACTTGCTTTTAACTGAGGAAGCTCCTTCATGCTCCAGCTTCCTTTCATAAATCTCTAGAAATTTAGAACATGAAGCTCTTCAAGATTCTTTTGTTTGATTAGGTTTGATATAATTGTCTTAGATTTTTTTAATCAAAGTGGATAAAATCTGATCCTTACAATTTTCCTAATTGAGAAGGATAGCAAGTAAGACATTTTCTGCTCTCTTAAATTGCATTTGTCTGGTAATTCAAAGGAATATTTCCTCTACTTGTCCTTGTCTGAATTTATCTATTCTTTGAGACAAATTCAACCATGGTATAACCCTACTTCAGTGGCATCATGTCAGTTTATATAAGGGACCACTAAATGTGGCATCTCGACTATGGTACCATTTTCTTTAACTCACAAGGGTCTTTTTGATTGGGATTTTCAAAATGTTCATAGGAGTTAAACACCCAAATCTCACTCAAGGAAACAGATGCAGGGCATGGGACCAGCGGGTTAGGAGCAGGGCCGGTGGTCAGGGCCCCAGGAGCAGAGCCGGGAGTAGGGAGGCTCCAGGAATGGAGAGCTGGGAACAGAGGGTGGGGCTGGGCACGGGGCCCCAGGCCAGTGGCTGGGGGGAGAGAGATGCGGGGCCAGTGGCCCTGCATAAAACCTGAGGATGCTACAGCATTCCCCACCCCTACTTCCTGCACCTATGCCACCCCAAACAAAAAAAAAGCAGCCGGAGCACAACCACCGAAACAAAAAAAAACAGAGGGGGGAGCGTCTGGAATGTGCCACCCCAAGATTGGATGGAATGCCACCCCTTAAAATGTGCTGCCCCACGCACATGCTTCCTAGGCTGGTGCCTGGAGCCAGCCCTAATCTCAATAACATTCAATGGAAGTTGGATATTAATTCCCTTAAGCATCATTGAAAATCCAAGCTTTAAATTACACTGGTCTACAATTTTTTAGAAGTCGTCTGCTTCAGAGATAAACTGTGATATTTATTATATATTTTGATGTGCTGGATTCAAATATGACAATTAAAACAACTGATTGGCTACTGTTTCTAAGATATTTAAGTTTTTACATTTTATGTCTATGTATATTGTATAGATAGTAGAGTTTTAATCATAAATTGTAAACCTAGGTCTTTTCATGTGTTTATGGTTGCTTTACCTGATAATATTTCACCTGCCCTATTTATGTAACACTTTAAAAATCAGCAAAAGGGTTATATAAATAAAATGTATTATGAAACAAAAGGCAAAAAACTATTATGTACATAGTTTAGTCCTATTCGGTGTCTACTCGGCGCTTCTTGGCTTGTCTCTTGTATTCATTAAATGGAGCATCTCTTGTCACTGTCCGGCAATAATCTGCAAGCATTGATGGGCCCCATTTGCCCTGATAGCGTTTCTCCATTGTTGCAATGTCCTGGTGAAATCGCTCGCCGTGCTCGTCCCTCGCTGCTCCGCAGTTCGGTGGAAAAAAATCTAGATGAGAGTGCAAAAAATGTATCTTTAGTGACATGTTGCAACTAAGGCTTTTGTATGCCTTGAGGAGGTTTTCCACCAACAACCTGTAGTTGTCTGCCTTGTTGTTTCCGAGAAAACATATTGCCACTGACTGGAAGGCTTTCCGTGCCGTCTTTTCCTTGCCATGCAGTGCAGGGTCAAATGCATCATCTCGAAGAAGTTCACGAATCTGAGGACCAACAAAGACACCTTCCTTTATCTTAGCTTCGCTTAACCTTGGAAATTTTCCATGGAGGTACTTGAAAGCTGCTTGTGTTTTGTCAATGGCCTTGACAAAGTTCTTCATCAGACCCAGCTTGATGTGTAAGGGTGGTAACAAAATCTTCCTTGATTCAACAAGTGGTGGATGCTGAACACTTTTCCTCCCAGGCTCCAGTGACTGTCGGAGTGGCCAATCTTTCTTGATGTAGTGGGAATCTCTTGCACGACTATCCCATTCGCAGAGAAAACAACAGTACTTTGTGTATCCAGTCTGCAGACCAAGCAAGAGAGCAACAACCTTCAAATCGCCACAAAGCTGCCACTGATGTTGGTCATAGTTTATGCACCTCAAAAGTTGTTTCATGTTGTCATAGGTTTCCTTCATATGGACTGCATGACCAACTGGAATTGATGGCAAAACTTTGCCATTATGCAGCAAAACAGCTTTAAGACTCGTCTTCGATGAATCAATGAAGAGTCTCCACTCATCTGGATCGTGAACGATGTTGAGGGCTGCCCTCACACCATCGATGTTGTTGCAGGCTACAAGATCACCTTCCATGAAGAAGAATGGGACAAGATCCTTTTGACGGTCACGGAACATGGAAACCCTAACATCACCTGCCAGGAGATTCCACTGCTGTAGTCTGGAGCCCAACAGCTCTGCCTTACTCTTGGGTAGTTCCAAATCCCTGACAAGGTCATTCAGTTCAGCTTGTGTTATGAGGTGTGGTTCAGAGGAGGAGGAGGATGGGAGAAAATGTGGGTCCTGTGACATTGATGGTTCAGGACCAGAAGTTTCATCCACTTCCTCTTCCTCATCTGACTCAAGCGAGAATGATTCTGGTGCATCAGGAACCGGCAGTCCTTCTCCTTGGGGTATTGGGTGTATAGCTGATGGAATGTTTGGATAATGCACAGTCCACTTTTTCTTCTTTGACACACCTTTCCCAACTGGAGGCACCATGCAGAAGTAACAATTGCTGGTATGATCTGTTGGCTCTCTCCAAATCATTGGCACTGCAAAAGGCATAGATTTCCTTTTCCTGTTCAACCACTGGTGAAGATTTGTTGCACAAGTGTTGCAGCATATGTGTGGGGCCCACCTCTTGTCCTGATCTCCAATTTTGCAGCCAAAATAAAGGTGATAGGCTTTCTTAACCATAGTGGTTATACTGCGCTTTTGTGATGCAAAAGTCACTTCACCACAAACATAGCAGAAGTTATCTGCACTGTTCACACAAGTACGAGGCATCTCTGCTCACTTTGGCTAAACAGAAATGTATCCCTTTGCAAAATCAAACACTGACAAATAAGAGAGCACGACACTGTATGATTTCTAGAGCTGATATAGGGCAATTTGTTCAGCAGAGTGATGTAAGCTTCGTTATGATTGCATCATCCATGACTTCTAGGTATAACATGATGCAATTCATATCATGTATGACGCAATACCAGCTTCAGATTGCCTCATTCATTGTTTTGCCTAAAAAGCAAGTACTGTCCAAGCCCAGTCATAGATTTATTCATAGTTCCAGTCAAAGATGTATTTTAGTCATTTCTGGTTTAAATTGAGATCCCTTCCCTTTATAACTCACTCATCCTCTGCCATTCCCATGTCAAGGGTCGTATATACTGACCCAATAGCATGTCTTGAAAACTAGAGCCAATCAACAATTTTAAGCATCACTTTCGTTCTCAGTGACCCAGAATTAGTAAAGTTTGACTACATTTATTTCAGAAGCATATTGGCTGTAGAGCAGTGTTATATAAAGGTATAGGAGAATGATCATTGATTGTTTCTATTAGAGATGAGTTGAAGTGACTTGTCCAAGTACTGCAGTGTGAATAGATTCGTAGTATGTATTAAGCATCCTACAGAATTATCCTAAAATTGCTATGTAAAAATAATCCTAGAATAAGCAAACCTCACCATTAGTGGTCCACACCACTACCTAACAGAGGAAAGGGAAAACATAACACAAGACACAATCACATGGACTTCAGTGCAGTATCACAAATGTACAAAGCAGAATGGGGCATGGAAAGTTTCTTTTTTCTGATTCTTTTAACCATTAATTTAAATGACGCTGCATAAGTGTAACCGTGAACAGAATTTGGCCTCAATTTCTGTATAAGATAACCCCCTCACCTCTGTCAGGAACTGTCACGTCACATTGTATCAATGAATATACACATACGGTTGTGTGTGCCCTAGCTGGAACATTGATGTTTTTTGCTTGGGTTTCCTATTCAGCCAACAATCAAGAAAGGGAAAGATTGACTACTGAGAATCCAAAGAAAGAAACATTTAGTTCACTCAATGTGATTATACTGAGTCATCATCTTTATCTCCCTCATCACCCTCATTTTCCTATATGTACCATAAATAAAAAACAATAATAATAATAAAACAAGAATTTACAAATTCTTCCTTTACAATATCAGAGTGGCAGGGTTTTCCTGTTGCTCTGCCCTTTTAGAAGATGGTTGGGGGCGTGGATCAGAGATCATGTCATGCTCCCCATCAGTATCTGGCCTGGACGGGGGAAACCAGATGCAGGGCACGGGGCCAGCGGCTTGGGAGCAGGGTCGGTGGCTGGGGCCCCAGGAGCAGAGCCGGGAGTAGTGCGGCCCCAGGAATGGAGAGCTGGGAACAGAGGGTGGGGTTGGGCACAGGGCCCCAGGCCAGTGGCTGGGGAGAGAGATGTGAGGCCAGTGGCCCTGCATAAAACCTGGGGGTGCTGCGGCATTCCCCACCCCTACTTCCTGCACCTATGCTCCTGTACCCCAAACCCCTCATCCGTGGCTCCATCCCAGAGCCCATACACCCCATCCCACACCCCTGTCTCCACCCACTGCCCCCTCCAACATTCAGAATTCCTCAGGCCCACCTCCCAGCATGGAGCTCCCTCCCCCACCCTGAACTCCTCATTTCTGGCTCCACCCCGGAGCCCACACTCTCAGAGCCCTCACCCCGTCCTCCATGCCAACTCCTTGCCCCAGCCCAGTGAAAGTAAGTGTGATTTGGGGACAGCAAGCCATCGAGGGAGGGGGAATGTAGTGAGTGGAGAGTGGGTCCTCGGGGAAGGGGCAGGGCTAGGGTGTTTAGTTTTGTGCAGCTAGAAAGTTGGCAGCCCTAATAAGGCCCTCGTTCTCTGACCAAATGATTACAATGAGCTTTTCTTTAAAGCAAATGTGATATATACTTTATACGATTTCACACTGTGGGGATGTTGGTTACCCTCTTTATCTTATCTGTGGCTTTAATGAGCATAATACCTTTTAACATGTGTTTCAGAAGAAATAAGGCACTCAACATTTGGCTGAAGTCCTCTACAAAATAACTTTTAATCCTCTCATACGCAAAGTAAGCTAGTACTGAGTTTCCTGAAGCTCCATTTCATGTTCTCCTTCATGCTCATTTCATATATCCTTGTTCAATCTATTCTAGCTCTTCTGATTAGCATTGCAAATTATTATTATTAATATTTTTACCATTAATACTGAGAGGCCCAATCACGATTGCACTAGGAGCTGTCCATACACATATAAAGAGATGGTCCCTGTTCCAAAATGCACATTAAAAATTGTATGCACAAAAAACGGAATAAGTAAATCTTCTCTAATAGTAAGTATGGCAAGACAGTTAACATGTTGGAAATAAGTCACAAATCCACATTAACAACTATCTTATTAATTACTACTAACTTTCCCCTTCATACAGGATTCAGAATGCTTTAACTGAGTTTGGCACTGAAACTGCAGTCTGTTAAATAAGTTGTCTCCTTTGTTTCCTCCTAGCTCTTGCAATTAACAGTAATTGCTATACTGTACCTATTCTTCAAGTACGTAATATGTTAATATCCCTCTGCTGGGAACTCATGAAACTGAAGAGTGAACTGCTTATAAAAATTATTCTAAATGAGTAGTCTTGTTTGTGTGAGTGTTTCTGGAGTTAGATAAATATTCAAATTTTGAAGAAAAGAATGAAAATCAAATAAATGTAATGCCCAATCTTGTAGTCCTTGTGTACTTAAAAAGGAGTTACTTATGCACAAAGACGTGATTCCATAGGGAAAATTGGGGCCTACAAATATTAAGACAAATTCTGCCCACATTGTCATCCAACATTGGGAAATGAATGTTGCCCTTTGAACAAAAAGAATGAATAATTCATAAATAGAAGAGCAGAGGCAAACGCATTCTCAGCATGGTGCCTCTTCATTTGGGGAGCCTCACTCCAAGTATGAGCTGGGAGCCTGCACTCTATCTGGAATAAGCAGAAGTCAAACAGGTGATGTCACTCCCTTCACTTCAACAGTCACTGTGTCCAGAGTCCAGGGGCAGAAGGGCCTAACACTCTCCTAGGCCTGGTCTTCACTATGACTTAATGTTGATTTTACCGACGTTAGGTCAACATAAACATGCACCTGTCCTCACATGGCCGCCATTTCCGTCGATTTAAAGGGCCTTTAAAATCGATTTCTGTACTCCTCCCTGACCAGAGGAGTAGCGCTGAAATTGACGTCTCTGGGTCGACTGTGGCTTAATGAGGATGCATGTGGACTATATTGGCCGCCGGGAACTGTCCCACAGTTCTCCATTGTGACCACTCTGGACAGCACTCACAATGCTCCACTGTGACCGCTCTGGACAGCACTCTCAACTCGCTGCTCTGGCCAGGTAGACAGGAAAAGCCCCGGGAACATTTGAATTTCATTTCCTGTTTGGCCAGCGTGGCGAGCTCACCTGCACAGGACACTCACCATGCAGAGCTCCTCAGCACAAGGTACCATGCAGAGCTCATCAGCACAGGAAACCAACCAGCGCAAAAGAGCTCCAGCATGGGCCACACAGGAGGTGTTGGATCTCATCACTATCTGGGGAGAGGAATCCATAATGGCAGAATTCTATTACAACAAACGGAATGCCAACACGTTTGTCAGAGTCTCCAAGGCCATGCTGGATAGGGGCCACAGCAGGGACGCACAAGAGTGCCACGTGAAAATTAATGAGCTGAGGCAAGCATTCCAAAAAACAAAAGAGGCAAATGGACGCTCTGGGGCACCGCCGCGGACATGCAAATTCTATAATGAACTGAATCAAATACTTTGGGGGGGGGCACCACCGTTGCACTGATGTCCGTGGACTCTCCGATGCGGTAGTCATGAGGCATGAGGATTCAGATAATGATGAAGCTGATGAAGAAGATGATACCACGCAGCAGCAGGCAAGCAGGGAGACCCTGTTCCCAGACAGCCAGAAACTGTTTATTACACTGGAGCCAATACCCTCAGAACCCACCCAAGGCGGTACCCCAGATGGGGAAGTCGGCAAAGATACTTCTGGTGAGTGACCCTTTAGGGATAAGATAAGGCATGATTTAAAAGGAAGCATTTATTAATGATTAACTTGGAATGCATGCATGGCTAGAACAGCTACTGGAAAAGTCTGTCAATGTAGTCGGGAATGGAGCGGTAATCCTCCAGGGAGATTTCCATGAAGCTGTCCTGCAGACAACGCTGAACCTTTTGCAGGAGGTTTCTGGGGAGAGCAGCCTTATTTCGTCTCCATGGTAGGACACTTTGCCACGCCAGGCTAGTAACAAGTATTCTGGTATCATTGCATAACACAGCATGGCAGCATATGCTCCTGGCGCCTGCTGGCATTCCAGCAACATCCATTCTTTATCTCTCTGTGTATCCTCAGCAGAGTGCTATCGTTCACAGTAGCCTGTTTGAAATAAGGGACTGTAAGTAAGGGAACAGTCATTTTCGGATGTTCCAGCTGGGCTGCTCATTTACCTGGCTGTGAAGGAATCCTCTCCACAGTATCCCAAGCAGCATGTGTGTGTTTGTGCGGGGGGAGAGAAATCGCACTGGGCTGCATGCGGTTCACTAGCAGGGAACCTCCATGAGAGCAGCCACGCGGTAGGGGGAGGAAGGGAGAGAAATCTCACTGGGCTGCTTGCAGTTCACTAGCAGGGAGCCATGCGGTGGCGGGGGGGATGGTTACTATGGGAAAAGAGAGGGCTGTTGTAAAGAATGTGGATTAAACCGAAAGAACATGGCTTACCATGGCTGCCTGCATGGTGATTTCTGTTGCCTGGCCCTGGGAGAGAGTATCTGATGTGATGTCTTTACAGGAAAGCTACAGGCACTCAATTTAAGGTTCAAAATGTGACCTTGTACAGAAAGCATATGTGCTCTCTGAATACTTTGTTTCACCGTGAAAGACTGTTGCCATTGTGCTGGGTAATGTAGCTATCTTATAACCTTGTTCTGTTCTTTCCTCCTGCAGCTATCTCGGTCCTCCCCCCACACCCCCAACCAACATGCCCATCGCAGAGGCTAGCACAGATAAGAAAGAGAAAGAAACGGATAAGAGATGACATGTTTACAGAGTTTATGCATTTCTCCCGCAGTGAAGTAGCTCGCCAGAGCGCATGAAGAGAAAAAATTTTAGAGTCCCAGAATACATGGAGGCAAAGCCTTTTAGACTCCAGGCAAAGCCTTTTAGAGTCCAGGGCAGCAGTAGCAGCACGGGAGGAGAGATGACAGGAGCGCGAAGAAAGGAGGATGGATGCAATGCTGCGGATAATGGAGGATCAAAGTGACATGCTCCGCTGTCTGCTGGAGCTTCAGCAGGACCAAAGATCGCCTCTCCAGCTCCTGTGTAACCACCTCTCCTTCTCCTCAAGTTCCATAACCTCCCCACCCAGACGCGAGGTGAGAATGCGGGGGGGAAGGCTCCGGGAACCAACCCACTCTACCCCAGAATACAGCACAAGCAGCAGGAGGCTTAGTTTATCACAAAAGTTTTAAAAATGTGCTGTGTCTTTGTCCCTCCCCCCCATCCACCACCCCGACTGCTGGTTTTCCTCCTCACCCACCCCTTCTGGGCTACCTTGCCAGTCATCCTGTGTTTGTGAAGAATCATTAAAGAATGCATGCTTTTTAAAAAAGTGAATTTATTTCCTCTGCAAGTGTGGGGGATGGGGGATAGGGAGGGCGGGAGGCTTAACGCTGAGCGGAGCAAGGGAGCGGGTTTTCAGTGGCACTTTGGGCAGTCACAAAACTGGTTCTCAAGGCTTCTGTGAGGCACAGCGCCTCCTGGTGCACTCTTCTACTTGCCCTGGTGTCTGGCTGCTCGTAAGTAGCGGACAGGACATTTGCCTCTGCCTCCCACCCCGCCATAAACGTCTTCCCCTTGCTCTCACAGAGATTGTGGAGCACACAGCAAGCAGCAATAACAATGGGCACATTTCTTTCGCTGAGATCTGAGCGAGTAAGTAATGTTTGCCACCTTGCCTTAAGATGGCCAAATGCGCACTCTCCCACCATTCTGCACTTGCTCATCCTATAGTTGAACAACTCCTGACTCCTGTCCAGCAATCCTGTGTATGGTCAGGGCATTAAGGGGTAGGCTGGGTCCCCAAGAATAACGATCGACATTTCAACACCCCTCACAGTAATTTTCTGGTCTGGGAAGAAAGTCCCTTGCTCCAGCTGTCTATAAATCCTAGAGTACCTGAACACACAAGCGTCATGAACCTTTCCTGGCCATCCCACATAGATGTCGGTGAAATGTCCCTTGTGGTCAACCAGTGCTTGCATGACCGTTGAACAATACCCCTTGCGGTACAATACCCCTGTACTCTCCGCCTTCTTTGTCTGGTGCCAAGATAGGGATATGAGTGCCATCTATAGCCCCCCCCCACACACACAATTAGGGAATCCCAGTGCAGCAAAGCCATCTACTATAGCCTGCACGTTTCCCAGGCACACAACCCTGGATAGCAGCAGATCAATGATTGCCCTGGTTACTTGCATCACAGCAGCCCCCACTGTAGATTTATCCACTCCAAATTGATTTGTGACTGACCGGTAGTTGTCTGGCTTTGCAAGCTTCCAGAGGGCTATCACCACTCGCTTCCGAACTGTGAGGGCTGCTCTCATTTTGGTATTCTTGTGCTGAAGGACAGGGGAAAGCAAGTCACAAAGTTCCATGAACGTGCCCTTATGCTTGCGAAAGTTTCTGAGCCACTGCGAGTCATCCCAGACCCGCAGCACTAGGCGATCCCACCAGTCAGTGCTTGTTTCCCTGGCCCAGATTCGGCGTTCCATAGCATGAGTCTGCCCCATTGCCACCAAAATTGCCAGGTTCTCGGACCCCTACTTTTAAAAACGTCAGTGTCCATGTCCATGTCTTCATCACTGTCGTCACTCTCCTGATAGTGCAGGCGTCTCCTGATCGCCTTCTTGTGCATACGATGCAGCATAAAGTCCACAACAATGCGCGAGGTATTCACAATGGCCATTACTGCAGCGGTTACCTGAGCAGGTTCCATGCTTGCACTGCTATGGCGTCAGCGCGGAAAAAGGGCACGAAAAAACTGTTTGCAGTTGCTTTTACAGCGGGAGGGACGGAGAAAGCTACCACAATGCACCGCGTGAAAAGGTGCCTGCTGGGGACTCCTGGAACTGTTGGATAGCTACCCACAGTGATCCACTCGCTATGTCGCCGTTTTCCACAGTACTGTGGATGAATGCTGCCAACTTGCTGTGTTTTGTGGGAACACACAAAATCAACTTTATACAGTCTGCTTTAAAAAAATCGACTGCAAGGTAATCGACCTAAGTTTGTAGTGAAGACATACCCCTAGTGTGAACAACGATAAGTTACTTAGCAGGAGAGCTGGTTGGAAAATGGCAAATATTTTTATGATTTCTTTTAAACTCTCATCAGAATTGATTTTTTTAAAACTAAGTTAGAACCCAGTTCACAAACTCATTCAAGCAGGAAATATTTTTCATGATTTTTTTTTTGAACTTTCACTAAAAATTTTAACAATCCCAGCCAGCTGTATTTACCACACTCACTTTGGCTTCAGTTCAGCACAGCAGTTAGCCTTTGACACATGCTTAAATCCTAATGACTTCAAGATGACTACATGTGAGAAAGTGCTTTACTGAACAGAGGAAGTCTTAAGAACATGCTTGAGGCTAAGCATGTGCTTAAGCACTTTGCCGAACCAGGGCCTTGAGATTCTCCCATATCTCCTGAGAAGTAAGCTGATAGCTCTTTGGCTAGATGTTGCCATAAGGATGATTATTTTTATCGTATTAGTAAAGCTTACAAGGCCATAGAGCCTGCCCACAAAAAAAGGATGTACACTTTAGAAGATTCACTCCTTCAGGGCAAGGTGTAACAAACTAAAGTAGTTTCAGAATACCCAGCAATAGAATAACTGCTTCAACACCCACGAAGTTCCCTGTCACAAAATGATCTCTCCTAATGCAAATGATTAAACTGAATACAATCCACCAGATGAATCAACAGAGACATGTAGCTGGGTCACCAAAGAAGACATACAGCATGAGTAATTCCACAGTACACCTGGAAGGGAGTATATTTTCCAAAAATATCATAGCTTAAAAAGTGGAGGAAGCACTACATCTCTCACGTGAGTTAATCTGTCCATTTGTGCTATTTATATAGCCAAGGCTACTCTGGACTGGCTACGAACCTCAATAAAACAGACTGACTGCTCCTCACAAAACTGTCTGGGAAATCAAAGAAAACCCTAGCCCAATGTGCAGAAACAGCACAGGCATGTACAAAATTGCCCTACAAGTTAATGGAGAGCTACATTGTCACCTGATGCACCACAGGGTTTGGTTTTGGAGCGTGGATCTGTTTTCCAAGCTTAAGCTGCAGCTTTCCTTTCTTCCCCCAATTCGCTGGGCGGCTGTTCAGGGAATAGTAGATAATAAAAGTGCTCTTTCTTCTTAAGCCCAGGGGATGAGACACTTTAGTTCCTCTTTTTCCTGTAAAAATAATTTCTGCAGATAAGATACTGGTCTAGCTAGATTAATTAAATTAAAGAAACGAGCCTAGTTCCTGTTTGTTGCCGACATGAGACATAAAACAGCGTGAATTAACTCCTCTAAAGTAGCAGAGAATTCATATTGGAAATATTGAGATTTTCCAAACATTTAAAAAAATGTTCCATCAGAACATATGCTTTAAGATAAAAAATTGTTCAATTCGTAACTATTATTTAGTTGTTTCCACTGCACGCAGATAGGCAAGTCCGAACATGTATACAGGGAGATGAGTTAAAGAACATTTAAACTGTTTTGGAGTTTTCAATTCAGTTAATTATTTTGCTATTCCCCATTCAATTAATTGTCAGATTAACGTTTTCATGTCACATATAGAGCAATCCTTAAACAATACAAGGGATTACTGCAGAGTTTGTTTTAGGAAGGATAACTCAGCAAGCTTGAAACCTCGAAATTCTGTATTTAAGGGACTATTAACTTCATACAAAGATTATATATATAAACTAGGCCCTTTTAATGAAATCTTTACAATTGGCTTGTTGGTAGGACGGATAGGAGTTTTTAGACAAATATTATTGCTGAGCTCTTCAACTAGCAGCATGCATATCTTTAATGAGTTCTGTACTATATTTTATTACAACAGCTGATCAGTTATAGTAGATGTTCTCTATTGTGCTGCATTTCAGTCTTCCTGAAACCTGCCAAATTATCTTTCACAACTTTCTAATTTACAGTCAGCAATCGCTTTTGAATCCAGCAATTCAATCAAGTGATGACATATCAAGTGATTCAATCAAGCGATTCAATCAAGTGATGACATAACTTCTCAATTGTTTCTGCTTTCTTTCTTCCTATGTCTATTGTGTCAGTTGGTAGTTTAACTGTGGTGCCAATATGCCTCTTACAAAGTCATTGGCTTTGGATTAATGATTACATGATGATAACTTCTCTGAAAACTAGATTATTAAAGTTAACCCATTAAGACACACACCACCCCATCTGGAAAGTACACAATATGCTCCTAAAGGTAATAAGCATGAATTTGCATTCAACAATGCATCACATTTCTATGGATGTTGCACCATTAAATTACATTTTGTTCTGCTAACATAGTAGATATTGCTGTGGGAGTGTTGAATAGGAAAGTGCTGCTATGATGTGATCTAGGAGGCTCAAGACTGGGAATCAGGGGACACAGATTCCATTGCTAGCTTTGCCACTGATTTACTTTGTGACCTTGTGCTGCATCTCAGTTTCCATTCCACATCTGTGAAATGGAAATGATACTTAACCCACCTGAAATTCCTTTGAGATCTATGAATATGTTCCATAAGTGTTAAATAGTTTCATCACTGTGATATTTTAGTTACCCGGTTCTCCAGGCTACATGGCAGACAGATACACTACAGATAGGACAACACTACAAAAATTTCTGCAAATATTCATTCAAACTTTTAGACAAATTCTTTCTCATCATGTTCACTTTCCATGAATGTCAGACTGAGATATACTACCAGTTTTTTAAATTTGCATCTCAGATCCTTGTACAATGTATGTGCAGAATTTTAAGTTCCCTTTCTGAGACCATTCATGACAGATATATGATCTGAAAAATGACAGTCATCCAATCAGGAATGGAAAAAATGCTAATGCAGCTAATCAAAGATAACTGAAATTTCAGAAAATGTATTCCAATGGTAAGCCAGAAAAGAAACAAAATTCATACACCAGAAAATGTTGAATGGATTTGCATAACAATACATTTGAGAAAATGGCAGAGGGTTCACAAACACTCTATAAGTAGAAAGAGGGGAAAATCAATTATATGTTATGAATTATTCTGCCAATTCTAATGATGGATGTCCAGAAAAACTGTAAGCATGCTACTTTAGGGAGCAATCGTTGTGTATCCATAGAATGCACAAGAGGTTAATCCATTATAAAATCTCTTCTGTTTTAGTCTACTTTATATTATTTCCAGCTTCTAGCTCATTCACATTTTTGGTCAGAAAAGTACGAGTAAAGATGCTGTCTCCTGAATAAGAAATGTCAACTATTCCCATTGCTCCAGTCCATGGAAACATAGCACATTTTTCTGTTCTAGCACTAGTGAGGATTAACGGCTTCTTTTCTGATGTGAAGGTGGATAGATTTTAAAGTGCAGTTTCTCTTTGACTAGGCTAGCATGGTAAACTCATTTTACATGTTCTTGATATTTGCATCTTTTCAGCCTTCATTTTGATAAAGATTTCTTACAGAAATACCTGCATAGGTTTGGAGCTGGTATTTTTTATGATGCTTAAAATTTTCATAACACCAGAAAGCAAGTAAGACTAAAGGTGATGGGGAGTCATTGTCAGCACAGGCTAAAACACACTTCAGCAAACAGTTTTCTTAAACATGCATATACAGGAAACAACAAAATAGCCCTCAGGTTTTTCTTCTTTTTTCCCCTCCTCCCTCTCTCCCAAGAGGGAGTCATTGTCTGGCAGGATAGTGCTTCCATAATATAATGTGGCAGACAATGGCCTCCTCTTGTGTCCCTAGCCTCTGTTTGTCAGAGGGGGGTGATGGATGGCAGGAGAGAGATCACTTGATCTTTACCTGTTAGGTTCACTCACTCCGGGGCACCTGGCAGGATACTGGGCTAGATGGACCTTTGGTCTGACCCAGTACGGCCCTTCTTATGTTCTCTTGGAGGCCTTTTACTATTATCTTTGCATGTAGGAACCCCAATCATGGATTGGGACTCCATTATGCGAGGCACTGTACAAACCCAGAAAGGTGGCCCCTGGCCCCAAAGATCTTATAATATAAGTAATTTTAATCTTTGAGGTTTTAATATGTGATTTAATTAATCGTCTTCAAGTCTTTTCTTTCTTAAAGCAAGAGGACAACTACTGCAGATTCTCACAGCCCATATGGTTGAAATTACCTGGCACACAGAATATGGGGCAAGCAGGTTTCTTGTTCCTCTCTTTTATGTCAGGAGGCAGAGAGTGGCGCATTCAAAGTGGGGTAACTGCATTGCACAAATAGCCTAGCTTTGATGAGCTACAGTGTAAAAAGTACAGATCAGTAGGGATGGTCACGCAAGCCATCAATGGCACATCTTGACTTCCGGCAACTGGGGTCACCAGACAAGGATTTGTTTGGTACAAGTTAAAGCAATTACTGAACAAGGTTTGTCTCCAAAGCAGGTAAGGACCCTCAGTCCACATCAGACACACTCCTGTTGCATTAGGGAAAGGCATTCCGCTATTATATCTCCTTTGTTTTTTTCATTTACAAAGTCTTGAGGAAAATTTGCCAGGGAGAGCCCAAGTAATCTTGGTTGTGTCAGGACAGGCATGGTAAGACTGATATACAGATTGTCTAGCTCTGCCCACCAAACAGTCACACTTTCTTCCTCTTAGGAGAAGTGACCACCAGCACCCGGACCATGGCCCTGCCCCCTCACTTTGCCTCTTCCCCTGAGGCCCCACCCCCTGCCTGCTCTTCTCCACCCTGTCCTTCTGTCACTTGCACTTAAGACAGGTAAAGAGTGATGGGACATGGCCTCCTGGGCCCTCGTTCCTCTGCCCCTGGTTGGGTGCTTCTCCAAATCTCTTCACCTTGATGCTTAGCTGCTGGGGTTTAGATCCAGAGTACTGGGTACTTTGTGATTAAACTGAGGCATTGCTCCTGGAATTTAGGCAACCTACCACTAGAAAACTCTGTGCTTTAAAGTAGAAATGGTTCTAGATATTTATGTAGGCCAAAGATCTTGATCTGGTATCTCGCAAGGGGGCTCCACTCTGCATGCTGCGTCCACCCCAAGCGCCACCCCCATAGCTCGTATTGGATGGGAACCATGGCCAATGGGAGCTACAGGGATGGTGCCTGTGGTCAGAGCAGTGTGCAGAGCTTCCTGGTCCTGCCTCTGCATAGGAGCTGGAGAAGGGACATGCCGCTGCTTCTGGGAGCCGCTTGAGGTAAGTGCTGCCTGCACCCCTGAGCTGCTCCCTGTACCTCCTCTGCCCCAATCCTGATTCCCCTCCTGCCCTCTGAACCCCCTCAGTACCAGCCCAGAGCACCCTCTGCACCCCAAACCCCTCATCCCCAGCCCCACCCCAGTGCTTGTACCCCCAGCCGAAGCCTTCACCTCACCCCCCCTGCATGCCACTTCCCTGACCCAGCCTGGAGCCCCCTCCCACACCCTGAACCCCTCATTTCTGGCCCCACCCTGGAACCTGCACCCCCAACCAGAACTCTCACCCCCTCCTGCACCTCAACCCTAATGTTATAAGCATTCATGGCCCACCATACAATTTCTATTCCCAAATGTGGCCCCCGGGCCAAAAAGTTTGCCCACCCCTATCCTACAGGATGGCTCTGTGGATGCAACATATTCAAAAAAAAAAAAAAAAGAATTACCTGTACAGAGTCTGCACTAACTTAATTGCTTGCCCTGCTGCTGTTGGAACAGGGGTTAAGGATAGTTCCAGGAGCTGAGCCCCATAAGCCCAAGTCAATTGGCACAGGCCAGCCAAGGGATTTTTAACTGCAGTGTAGACATAGCCTAGCTTAGTGGGTAGTGGGGAGACAAGCAGCCTCCATACAGAAGTTTCTAGCCTCCAGCTGATCTCAGGTGATCTGCTGGTTAAGGGATGGAACTTGTTCTGAGGAGAATTGTGTTTCCATTCAGCTGTGGGAGTAACCTGAACAGTAAAAATTATTGCCTAATACCTAATAACAGAGATGTCCAAAATGATCTTTATTCATCTTTAATACTCTCCTTCTGCCTTTGTCTGCTTATTTGTGCTATATTGTTTTGGTCCTAGGATAATAAACAAATACAGGAAATGTATCTAGTAACAAATTAAAAAAATATTTTTATTATTATTACTACTGAGTAATACTGTTGTTATAAAGGGAATATTAAATAAAGTGTTACCTAAATTTTGACTCCAGAAAACACCCTTTGAAGGAATGAATAGAATTATGAATGAATGAATTATCAGCTGTGGAGTGATAGCAACAAGAAGATCTTTAAAGTTATGTACCATTGGCCAAATTCTGCACTCCCATGAATGCAGCTCCTCCTGGCATCAATAAGAATTATGTATATGTATCCAATGGGAGACTCTGGCCCTATATATATCAGAGGTCAGCAAGCTGCTAAATCGAGATTCAAGTTCTGACAAATGATTGCTTGTAGATTTCTCTCAGAAATCCAGATCTGGCTTTCGTTTTGTTAGGCACACAATGACCTTCTGGTAAATTAGAAGTTACTGGAGCAAATGTGTCTACATTTTCTTCTTCTTCTCTTCTCCTCCTCTTCTTCTCTTCTCTTCTTCTTTTCTTCTCCTTCTCCTCTTCTTCTTCTTGTCTTCTTCTCTTCTTCTTCTATGTTTCTTCTGGTCTTCCACTAAAACACAGGTGGTACAGCAGGAGAACAACAGAATAAAGGTCACATTTTGTGTCAGAAAGGTTGTCTATAAATACAGAACTCTGGAAAGCAAGGACAAGGATTTGAACCTCTATTTAAAATTCTCTTTGTCTCAGGCATCAGATAATGTTATCATGGGTGTTTCTGTTGTCATTCTTAATTATTTGCTGCAGAATATTCATAGTACACTCAGCCCTATACAAAACACAGGGCCTAATTCTCGCCCGTTCTAAGGTCACTGTGGACAAGGAGCCTTAAAATTACCCCAGATAAATATCTGAGGAAGATTCTTCTGATGTGTTCCTGAGGTTGCTATAATCTGCACCAAGACAGTGCTTCCCAAACTGGGAATTGTGGCTGGTTCAGGAACCACAAAGGGTTCACTGAGAGCACCAGTGTCTGGAAGAAAAAAATAATCAACATGCCCATTTTTGTTTTTCCTCTAATTAAGAGACTATTAAACTAGGCTTAAAAATCGCTTGTGTCTTATCCATGGATCTGCATTTTATGTTGCTGCTGGAGAGGGGAGCCCCTCCGTGCCCTCACTCCTGCAGGGAGATTCCCTGCTGGGGGAAACATTCAGCAGGAAATCTCTTGTCTCAAAGCCCCCTAGTGGAGCAGAGGACAATGAGAGACTCCCAGTGCTATCAACAGCAGCAGCAGTACTAATGGATAGCAGAAGGGGGCTGAGCAAGGAACTGATGCTCTTTATAATGGACTGATTTTTAGCACATGCTACACCTACATGTAGCAAACATTCAGCTGAAGAAGAGCAAGATTTTAATAAAGTTAAACAGAAAATGAAGAAAAGTAGATAATTCACTGATACTTACATTATGTTTGATTACTGCAGAAAATGCACAGCTACAATGCATCATTTACTTTTAAGTGTTAGTAAATGAAAGTATGAGGTCAGGGAAACCACAGGGACATTAAGAAACCAAACACCTGGAACTTGTAAATAAGAGCTGCAATTCTTTTCCTTCCAAAACAAGAAGAATTAAATCAGAAAAAAAAGTCATGTTCAAAGAAGGAACTGTTCCTCAAAAGGCCTCAGAAGCACAAAACCGTTTGAACTCTAGTGTCCCTCTTGAATCTAATGCTTTAAATTGGTTTAAAAAAGGGTATTTGGTTGTGGAGAGACCCAAGTTTAAAACTGCAAAATGCACACAAGCACACACTACTGGCAAGATCCTTCTACTTCCAGCAGCAATAGAAATGTATGATTGGAGACAAAGCAGCCATGGCACTGAAAACCATTCCTATGTCAAACAATACCATCCATTGACACATTAATTACCAAGACCAATCGATGGGCCAAGTTAAGAAGATGAACATGCAGCTTGATAAATGCACAGACATAGTCAACATGGCTCAGCTTCTGTGTTATGTGAGATTTGTCTAAGCAGTATTGTAGTTGAACTTTTATTTTGCAAAGAAATCCTAACCTGAGCAACCGGTGAGAAAATATTCAAGATCTTCAATAAATTCAGTGTGGATGGAGATCTTAAGTGTGGGGCTATGTGTGGGGCTCTGCACTGATAGCACAGCCCCCATCACCAGAAAAGAACAGAGAGATTGCAGTACAAGTAAGGAAAGTGGTGCCAGCAGCAATATAAACACACTGCATGATTCATCACCAAGTTTTGGCATCAAAGAAGTTGTGATATAAATTACACGAGGGCCTCAAATTGTTATTAAAATTGTTAATTTTACAAAATCCCAGGCAGTGAACCCACTCTGAGTTAGTGTGCTGTGAGAAAAGATCGGCTCAAGTCACATTCTGTCTCTGTTTCACAGTGAAGTCAGGGGGTTGCAACGTGGAAAAGTGTTACAACATGTCTTTGTCATGTGTGATGAGATCAGAAATTTCCTTCTTGGGAAAAAAGATCTTGCAGATTACACATGCAATGTGGACTTCTTAACTTTGTTAGCTTACCTGGTAGACATTTATGGCAAATTGAATATAATGAACCTAACACTTCAAGGTGGGAATACAAATATACTAGATATGAAACAGAAAATTCCTGAAGAAGCTTTACTTTTGGAGATGCCACTTTGAAAAGGAAGTGATCAAGATGTTTCCAACATTATCAGACTATTTTTAAAAACAGAGTAAAAGAGCTGAAAATGCTATTAAAGACCAAATATTAATTCTTTTTCTGGATTGTATTACCATTTTGATTAATATTTTCCTGCAGCTGAAGATGACTCTCCAGCTACCAACTGGATTCAAAAGCTGTTCTCGATAACAGTTGACTCCATTCCAACCTTAAGTATCTCAGTTCAAGAAAATCTCTCAGAATTGTCAAGTGAATCACATGCTGAAGATCAAGTTTTCAAATCTAACAAACCAGGAATTCTGGACTTCTGTTGATGAGGGTACGAAGAACTTGGAGATGAAGTTAGGGAAGTGCTGCTTCTATTTGCTTCCAGTTATCTCTGCGTGTCTGGGTTTTTAGCAATGAGTTCTATGAAAACTAAACACAGAAATAATTTAAACTTGGAAAATGACTTACATCTGGTACTCAGAGATTCAAACAAACATTGTGCAGTTTGAAGCAGGCCCATTCATCTCATTAAAATCTTGGCATGTCCAAACGCCCCCAAAAATCCATATTTTCAAATTATAGTTTTAAAAAGCTAAATTACATCAGATTATATAATTAAACAAACTGTATAAAATTGAAGTAAGTCACAAAACCATCTGAACTCTAGAGTCCCTCTTGAATCTAATGCTTTAAATTGGTTTTAAAAAGGGTTTTAAAAAGGGTATTTGGTTGCGGGGAGACCCAAGTTTTAAAATATCTGTAAGGGAGCCACAGTACCAAAACGTTTGGGAACCATGGCACTAGTGGATGAGATGCCCCAGTGTTCCTAGGAACTCAGAGTAGGGATTTCGTTTAATGCAACATTTGACCTGTGTCTCCCTCTCATCAGCAATGAACAGAACTGCATCAACAATGAACTCTGGCATAGCTGAGGATCAGGCTCACAGAGTGAGACATGGCCACTGTCCTGTGGATGTCACAATCACTATTCCATTCTCCTTACCTCTTCTTCTCATCAGGATTGAATAGTCTTTTTTCTGTTTACAAGTCAGAGATAAGGCTCTGGATACAGGAGCTTGTGTAAAATACCATTTTGTGTAAAATACCATAAAATACCATTTATGGAGCTTGTGTAAAATACCATTTTGAATTGGACATTTCTTCATTTCTCTGAGTTGAGATTGACAACAGGGAAGGGAGATGGGATTCACAATGTTATGGGGTTGCTGGCTCCTTTGGATAAGTCCATATTGTGGCTGGGAGCAAGCTTCCCAGCCTGGTAGATGGGCTAACACTGTCTTGAACACCAGCCACTGACTCAGACTCGGCTTCCTTAGGTACTGGATATCATTAGCAGCCCCTGGCAGCTTGTCCTCCTGGGCAAACTTCCCCTCTTCTCCGTGGCAAGTTTGCACCCTTTAAGTTCTTCTTCTCCAGGTAAAGCATGTTCTGCAGGTGTGCTTAATTGGCATTGACTGAGCAGGAATGCTTGTTAGCTGTTATCAGCAGGATGAGGGAGTGTCCTATCATGCAGACATATACCCCAGTAAGTCTAATTGCAAGGAAAAAAAATCCAAAATTTGCTACAGTCTAGCTTCACCCTCCTTTTAATGAAAACATTTGAATATTACATTTTAAACTTCATGTGAATATTGCAAAATAGATAGTCATTACTGTTGGTTCTTTTTAAGGATTCCTTTTAATGTCTGTCTGTATAGTGCTACATCATGGAATAGTAATCCAGATTTGTTAAACCCCTACCACTTACGGCATATTTTATTTAGTTGTCTGTACTATTTTATTGATTAAAATGTGTGTTCTGCTTGTTTTAAACTTTTTTTTTCTATTTTCTGTCATGAATCCTTCAGATGCTTCTGATGCTTAAAAGGATGTATTGGTATAAGATGCTAGGGATGAACACTGGAAAGTAAAATTCATTAAAATGTGATTATAAGCAAAACTGAATAATGTAGTTTCATTTTTCAAACCAAGGGAGCTATAGATAGCAAATAGGCATACTAATGAAAAATAAAGATTTTTAAAATTCTTTCAGTTTTAATAATTTACAAGTAATTGTAACACAGGTAAGGAATACATTATATACAAAATAGTCCTTGTAATAAATAGCAAAAACCACAATGGTAGTTTTGAATTTCTGACTGTCCCCCATACTCCTCCTCCTCTTTTTTGTCCAGCACTTCCTCCTCACGCTTCACGGTGGGGGCCTCCAACTCAGACTCCTCCGAAGTATCCATGGACAAGGTGGGGGGAGGGTCTCGTCCAAAAATGGCATGCAGTTATTTGTAAAAGTAGCATGTCTGCAGCTTCACACCACAGTAATCGTTAGCCTCCCTTGCCTTCTGGTACACCTGCCATAGGTCCTCGGCTTGTATGTGGTGCTGCTGCTGGTCCCTCCTCCATGCCCCAAGTGATCTGCTCATATAGGACAACATTTCTATGGCTTATGCATGGAATACCTCCCCTGAACTGATCGATAAGCAATCCTTTTCCTCAAGATCCACTTCTACAGAGGTGCCAACAAAATATTAGCCAATCAGTTACTAGATTGAGGGCCCACTGAGGACAGCCGACATCTTCCTCATCGTTCCCCATTGTTTTGAGTTTCACTTTAAGTTGTGAGTTCTTCGGGGCGGAGGCTTTGTCTTTCTGTAAATTTGTACACACCCAGCACATCGTAGGTGCTAACATCATCCTGACAGTAATGATTTACGTAAAGTGTGTGAGAGACTGGACAGTGGGGGGAGATATTTGAATTCTCTTTCCCCGCATTCTACTCCCCTTAATTCCTGTTCCAAGAGAATAGGAGCCCAGTTGTTTGTGCTGGAGTCTGTCTGCAGCTGCCAACATTTAGAGAACTTTTACAAAGAAGAAATCCCCAACTAAGCTAGTATTCTCTTGGAGCCGCTAGCCTTCCTCCTGCCAGAAGGATTTGTGACTTTAGGAGTTCTAAGTAGTCCTTTACAAACTGTGAATAACCTAAAATCTTTATGAAAAATCACTGACCGCTTTCAACTCTACTGATCGGGTTACTTTTTCAAGTGTATTTTGGCAATGGGAAGGGCTTGAAACTTACTTTTAAAAAAATGAAGCAAGCAATCTGAGGTTCTTCTCTACATTTTGAGTTGCCAAATTTAGGGGAGGCCTGAGGCTGACAGCATCATGGGCTTACAAAGGCCAACTTCTGTTCATAAGCATAAAAAGCAGCAGAGAGGTGTAAATATTCAGTTTTGTTCAAAAAGGTTCTTTGGTTTTGGCATTTTTAAGATGTCTCGCTTCTTCAGACTTTTTTCCAATCTTTTTTTTTTTTTTTTCATCTTTTAGTCTCTCTCCTTTCACGTCTGTTTAGCATGTCTTCCTTTGGAAAAGAGAAAATGAAATACACAAAGGCCAGATCGCCAAAATTACCTTCCAGAAGCACAGTCTACAGAAACCTTCCACACATTTCTTCTCCTCTCTGGGGAAGAAGCATGAAGGAAAAAATACCTTTCAGCTATAAATTCACTCTTGGACCCCCAAGGACAGCAACACTCTGCTGCACCTTAAAAAGAAAAAGTTTCAAAGGTTTCCATTTTCACTCAGTCTTCAAAGGTTTTCCCCACATTTAAAAAAAATCTTGTAGATAAAAATATTCCTGATCCCTAACATGAGCAGATGACCTCACTCAGCTGAAACCTCCTAAAAGCCAATGAATAAATGAGAATTTCTGCAAAGAGCAAGGTCATCAGGCTGGGAGAGAGCAACATAGGGGGTCTGAGCGAAGCAGATCTGCTGATCTTGTCAGAGAATCATAAAAAATAAAGCTGAAAAAAACCCTATTAGTTCCTCCAGGTCACCTGGCCTAGGGTGCAGGGTGTGTCCTCGAGTCCATTACTAATTAATTGTTCAGTCTAGTTTTAAATGTTCCAATCAATAAAGTACCCATTTTTAATGTATCACTTTAAGATGGTATTTTCTCATATACTGCCTCAATTTTTATCACATGTACTTTTTAAAGTGATATTTCATTTTAAAAAAACTCTGTCACTAAAATGGAAGACACTCTTTGAAAAGGCTAAATACTGTACATTTCCCTTATGTCTATGCCAAGACCATAGCAATCTGTGTTCCCAAGTATGCAATGCTGTAGCTGTGCCAGTCCCAGGAAATTAGAGAGACAAGGTGGATGAGGTAATATCTTTTTACTGGACCAGCTTCTGTGAGTGAGATACAAAAGCTTTCCCAAGTATGGCATTTACTACAAGGATAGAATGGAGAGTGGCTTAGGCTGATGAAAATCACTTTAAATGGTGTTTAATGCTTCCCAGCATTAGTGAAGGCCAGAAGTCACAGTGCCTGTGTCCAATACTAATAATACATTTCAAAACTATAATTCATTAATATTTTATTTACAGTAAGACATTAATGAAAGTTAAGTTTCCTGAAGGAAATGGAAGAAAATCATTTTGTTCTGTTTCTGTGACCTGAATGTTGCAGCTACCAGTACTTAATTTTTGCAATTCAGTAGAAAAGCCATATGTAAAGAAAGATTAGTTCCATAATGGTGCCCCTTTGGCGCTGCACAGAGCCATATCTGAACAGGAGGAAAAATGTAACATGCCTCTGTATTTTTCTTCTTTGCAGATATCTCAGTAAGCTTGCTGTCCTTAGTTGTCACAGCCTGTGGACTTGCTCTCTTTGGTGTGTCTCTGTTTGTGTCCTGGAAGCTTTGCTGGATCCCTTGGCGAGAACGTGGACTACCCTCTGGGAGCCAAGACAACAAGCAGGAATCGCTGAACTATACAGAAACAGAGACCAATGACCATGAATACAGTGAGGATTACCTGGGGCAGCCCACTTCCTACCCAGAGTCCTCCCTGAAGATTAGCCACACCTCCCCTGATATTCCATTAGATGCTCAGGCAGGGACCAAGGAGAATTGTGTGCACAATGTCCGAATGCATCGCCAAATCACAGAACCAACCTCTTCTGCTCGGTCAGTAGCTGTAATTTCTTCCTAATGATAATCATTATGAATTGGGATGAGATCAAGAGAGTTACACTTTATTAGCTAACATAGAGCCTGACTGCAGATGTATATTTTACCTGCCTCATTCTTTTACTTTAATGGTTATAGAAAATAAGTGGTGTGTTGGGTGTACCAGGTGATGGATGGATTTAAAATTAGGAACATGCTTCCATTTTTTTCCAACTTGAACAATTACTGCATCATCTGTGTCTCTCCCTTATAAGCTGGACAAAATAGCCAGGAAGGTTAGTGCCCTGTAAAACAAAAGAGCAGCCTACGCTGAATCTTGTAAATCACATTCATTTGAATTTATCATCAATGCTGAGGGCTCTGCAAAGATTTCAACAACCATCAAAAGATAAAAATAGGGCAGGCTAATGAAACATGTGTGAGAGTTAGAAATAGGATTAAGGTGATAGATTTTAGCCACAGCCTTGATTGTGGGGGAAAACTGACTGAGCAAGATTAGATGGAGGCAGAGGAACCAGAATGCCAGCATATAAGGAAACAGGAAAGGGGGAAGGGGAGAATGTGAGAGTGTGTAGGGGCAGGTGATAAAAGGATTAGGCAAAAGAATCAGCACGTGAACAACCAATTAGTGGATTTTTGAGCCAATGCAGATGTACTGGACCTGGAAAAGGTACAGCACTCTGCCCACTGTTCCTCAATAGCTCGTCTGGGCCTCTGACTGGAGTGGGTTTGGCAAAGGCTCTTGCCTGCAAGATGTACTTTAAGATAAGGTGCTGTAACAGCCGTTAAAGTTGAATAATTGCTGACAGACCCAGGTTTAGGTGTGAGAAGCTTGGCCTAGATGAACAGAAGGCCCCACAAACACCACACATACTACAGAGCAAAGGCTCCATGCACATGGACTCACTTTGTTATCTTTATTCCACCGGCTGTAGATCAGTGTAAGGGAGACGCCTGCACAGTCTTTTCTAGGAGTCTGTGGAGAGGACATTGCTGTAACTGTCCATGCTGCACATCATGTTGCACACACAGCCACATGCAAGGTTGATTTCAGATTGGAATTGTAGTCGAGAGCTGTGGTATGGAGCTAGTGTTGTTCTGTTTTCAACCCCCTGAAAAAGTAGTTTGCTCCATGCTCTGTGGTTCACTAACAATACCACTAGCATTAGATGTTGCATGTGAAAAGGGCCCTCACATTCACTACCTGAGGGCCACATCTACATTGATTAACAGGCCATACAATGCCACAGAAGTCAACAGTATTGCACAGAGAGTATGGCAGGGAAGCACATGGCTGTAGCACTGCCCAGCATCTAATCCCAAAGCATCTCTGGGACAGCAGTAAAATGGAGGAGTGTTATAAAGCAGGAGCAAAAGAACAGCAAAATGGAGTGAGAGAGGGGTAAAGGAGTAGCAAATAAGGGAGTGGATGGGTAGAAGGGAAAATATCAGAGTCACCATAAAAAAGGAAGGCACTGAAATTTACCCACCCAAACCAGTGCCTCTTGTTAGTGCTGGATAAAAGACAGTTTAGGGCTGGGGAGTGGCAGGAGTTAACATCCTCCAGCAAAAGGTAAAAAAAGGAAATTAAGGGATTAATGTTACCATTATCATCATCATCACTATCTTTTTTTTTTTTTTTGGCCATTGGTGAAATATTGTCACACTTAAGTACATTTTGGAAATAAACCCAAGAAAAGAATGATACTCATTTTGATCCTCTACTACAGTATGCCTTTTTTTGTTTGAACAGTTGTGACCTGGGAGCCAAGATATGCAAGCTGTATAAGATATTGTATGTGAGGCAGTGCAGTCTAGCAAGCTCTAGAACTGAGAACCAGGATTCTAGTCTTTGGTCAGTTATGTCCTTTGCTCTGTGTCCTTCATCAAGTCTCCATGCTATAAATTCCTCATCTATGCAATGTAGATAATATACTAACCCACACACTCTGTCTGTCTCTATTACAGCAACTCGATGATCTGTAGAGAATGCTAGGGGTTAAGTTGTATAATTTCTTATTTGTGGCGTAATATCTTGTCATGGAAATTACTAATGCACAACAACATAATTATGCTTTTATTGTGCAGTAAGAGAGAAAAATTAGATGGATTATAGGAGACGATGCTTTCACTTTCAGGAAGTGATAACATCAGGGAAAATAATGCTGATTATATTCAGCATAAATAGTTCTATGCTAAATAGTTCTATGCTAAGATTTTCCAGGTTTTCCTTTTTTATGTTCACCTCATTTTGTTTCTACAATATTTTGCATGATTGCTGTATATTAATTGGGGAAAAATGAAAAATCCAACTTGTATAGGATTAAGGTTTTATTTAATCCAGCTTTTACATCCCACTGCCATACAAGAGCTACAAATTTGATTTCTGCAATCTTCTTGTGGAGTGGAAATTTCAATCACAATAACCCAGTCTAGATAATAAATCTCACTGGACTGAAACTAAAAGTAACTTTCTCTCCTAAGAGCAATGAAACTAAAGTAGTCTTTCATTCTAAGTACTACAGTGCTTATTACATCAAATAGGAGTTCTGAGAGGCAAACCAGCTTGTTAGGAACAGGCAGCAAAACCATTTAAATTAGAATAACCAGTTTGTGAACCGAGTAGTAGGTTCCATCAGTAAATACAGATGTTGGGAAATATTGTCTCCTGTCACTGCAAGATATTTGCAAATTCAATGTAAGCTATTACTTAGCTTATGGGACCAATTCTGCTCTGAGTTACATAGGTGTTACATCCTTTTATTTCATGGGATTTGTCTCCATATTTATAAAGCCCTTTGAAGATGGCAAGTGTTAACTATTAATATTTATTATAATTATTACACTTAGTGGGACAAATTCATAGCTGGTGTACTTAAGACCACTGACCTCTGTGGATTTACACCAGGCATGAATTTGGTCCATTTCCTTTCTGGGCTACATATGCAGTTAGATTGACTAGTATACATTTCTAAGCTTTTCTTGGGAGTCAGTGATTTTGCAGCATTCTTGTGAGTTTTATCTAACAGGGGATGTTGTTATGAATTTCAACCAATTTTGGAGAGTACTTATTGCCAGCTTGAGGTATAGGAACTGAAAATTATGCCAGCACTATGAGTCCAATGATGAAGAAGAGAACTATAGTAACTTTTGGCTAATATAAGTATCCTTCTACTCATTAAAAGGGATATTGTGATCTATAGGTGTATAAAAGTAAAAAGCACCATATAACCTAAAATCATGGCGAAGGAAAGCCAAATGAAAATAAACAGTAGGTCCTTTATAGACGCCAGAATCATACAACACCTAACAATGTAATCAGTTTAGTTTCTGTCATTTTTTCCTTAAGGCACAATTCAATCCGAAGACAGCTCAATCTCTCGAATCCTGACTTCAACATCCAGCAGCTTCAAAAACAGGAGCAGCTGACGGGGATTGGACGCATTAAGCCAGAGTTGTATAAGCAAAGATCAGTGGATACCGATGATGGTCGGAGGAATAACAGCAAGGCCTGTGGGAAACTTAACTTCATTCTGAAATATGATTGTGATTTAGAGCAATTAATCGTGAAGATTCACAAAGCTGTCAACCTGCCAGCAAAGGACTTTTCTGGAACTTCAGACCCTTATGTGAAGATTTATTTGCTTCCAGATAGAAAAACAAAACAACAGACTAAAGTGCATAGAAAGACCTTAAACCCAGTGTTTGATGAAGTTTTTTTATTTCCTGTTCCATACAACGATCTGACCACAAGGAAACTCCACTTCTCTGTGTATGACTTTGACAGATTCTCCAGGCATGACTTGATTGGCCAAGTGATAGTGGACAATTTTTTAGATTTGGCAGACTTTCCCAGGGAAAGTAATATTTGGAGGGATATTGAGTACGTCACCAATGTGAGTATGACACTTTTTGATTTTGAGATTTTATACGGTAATTTAATAGTTTATAACCTCTACCTTTTTTTTTTTTTAACAGTTCTCCATGGTAGATTTATGGAAAAATTATTTCTCTCTTTCTCAGCATTTGACCACAGTCCATGGAAAATCCTCATTTTACCTTTCCTGGACAACATTAGAAATGTCCTTTATATAGGAATTACTGAAGATTAATCATTCTCTTGTTTGTAGAGGAGGAAAGCCACAAAAATCTGTTCTCTGTTCCTCACTTACCCCAGGGACTGTTATTTTTTCTTTTCTTTCTCTACTTTTCTGTGGTTTGCATTATTTTCCATGTGTGTTCTAGGATGCTATTGGCCTCAGTTTGAAAACTGAAGACTTTTGCATGGCCTCCGTCAACCTCCCACAGAAGGTCATTCTGATAAAGTCAGCTGACCTTGCACCTACAAACGAGGGGAATATCTGAGTTCAAACCTAACACCCACAGTTAGTAGCCACAGCCTAAAATGAGAGGAAAGTTTGAAGATGTCACACAGGATTTAAAAATTCAAATCCATACAAGGACTGTCTCAGTTTACATTCCAGGAGTCAGGTTGCAGGTACTACCTTTGTGTAGTGCTGTCCTGCTAGAGGCATTTTCTTAAGGAAAAACTGAAAAAGAAGCAGGGGAACAGCTTTACTATAATCTACTAATATTCCTGCTATCTTGACAACCTTTGATAAGGGGCCTATGTAGGAACATTCTCAGGGCATCAGCTATAAAACAGACAGTACTTTCAGAGGCCAAGGGCTTTATATTTCTCTCATGGCATAGGCTGACCTCCCATTAATATTAATCGGATTTCAGCATTCTCCAGTGGAGAAAAAGTGCCCTATGCCTTTCAGAGCCCACAAGGTGTAACTACTGGTTCCAGAAGCCAATAAATATTTCACTTGTTTTATGGAACTGTAGTGTTGTAGATTCTAACCCTTTAGTGTCAGTAAGTCAATAATCGCAAAAGAGTGTAAGTCATTAGGCCCCAATCCTGAAAAGCATTTAAGCATGTGTTTAAAAGTCATAGGTGCTGGAACTAAGGGTGCTGCTGTATCCCCTGGCTTGAAGTGATTTAAGAACATAAGAACAGTCCTACTGGGTCAAACAAAGGTCCATCTAGCCCACTATCCTGTCTTCCGACCGTGGCCAATGCCAGGTGCCCCAGAGGGAATGAACAGAACAGGTAATCATCAAGTGATCCATTCCCTGTCACTCATTGCCATCTTCTGGCAAACAGGGGCTAGGGATACCATCCGTGCCCATCCTGGCTAATAGCCATTGATGGACCTATCCTCCATGAATTTATCTAGTTCTTTTTTGAACCGTAACATAATCTTGGCCTTCACATCCTCTGGCAAAGAGCTTCACAGGTTCACTGTTTCCATCATTTAGAGGTTTACTGTTTGGTTCAATGGTTCTCAGTACCCCCACTACATAAATTGTTCCAGCACCCTTACTTAAAGTTCCTTTTGACTTTGGTGGGACTTATGCACATAGTTAAAGTTAAACATGTGCTAAATGCTGTTCTGAACAGGGATGCTTTTCTGAGTCAGCACTTTCATCTTTCTATAGCCTGCTAATGTGCCATGTTATTGGCAACAGAGCTAAAAGGACTAACTTCATTTTTTTCTTGATTTTGTTTTGCAAATGTTGGCATTCACACTGGCTGTCATTATTTTAAACTCTCTTATCTGTGAGGTTCACAGTAGGCATTGGATACCCTGGCTGGGGCTGATGGGGGTGGCACAGAAGATCCATCCAAATAGTAGAGTGGAGGAATAGGACAGAGAATGAGGTTTGGCCAGGAAGGTTGGAGGACAGCAGCTGGCTCCAGGCTGGGAAGGAGGGTCCTACGTGCTCCCAAGCCTGTTCTAGCTCCTTTAGATCCTATTCTTGCCTCTGCTTCCCCCGAGGCATGTGCAAGTTTACGAGAAGGAAATATGCCCCACCTCCACCGTCCTCTCCCAATATTTCTATTGTGTTTGAGTTCCGATTTTTAAAACTCTTGAGTTCCACATGTTCTGCATGGGGGGTTGAGGTATGGGCTCTTCTATAGTCCTTAGCGTTTCAGAGTACAGTAGACTACACTGACCCAAACAGAATAAAGGACATGGAATTCATTCTGATAAACTGGGACTTTTCAATGTAAGTGATGCACAGCAGGAAACGTAAGCCAGGTTCAGGTACTGTAGGCTTCTAGATAAGGAGTTCAGATAAACGTTGTTCTATAGTACTTGATTCTCCAATTAACATTTCTGAAAATTCAAAAGGTTAGACTTAGCATATTAAATATTGACAAACTAACCCAGCATAATTAAAGAAGTTGCACTGAGTTGCAGCAAATCCGAGTTCACTCTTTTATCTGCGTCTCCTAGCTGCCAGATGGACTGGCAGCAAAATCTCAAACCCTACTGGGAATATTGCTGGACAAAACTCACCTGGTTTCTTCACAAACCTGACCAAAAGACAAAAGGTTCATGAGCCTTTGAAGCAAAACTGGGCTGAGTTACGAAGAAACCTGAGCTGATTAATGGTTGTGAGTAGGAATTGCATCAACCTTGGCAGCAGTTGAACTTTGAGTTTCTTGGTTTTTCAAACATCAAACTTAAAAGAGACTAAATGCCACGCTGATTTACATCCAGTGTAACCCCACTGAAATCAGTGGACTTTCACAGGGTGTAAATCATCAAAGAATCCAGCAAAAGAGCAGAAGTAAGCCTTAGACAACCAGAACCCACGACAGTTCTGGTATTGCATCTGAGCAAAAGTGCATCTACTTCAGTTCCCGATGCATCTCATTACATTATATAGCCAGGCATCCCACATCCCATTATCTTACATTATTCCCTACTTTATTCTATTCTAATCCAATCTGATACATTACTGTAACATAGTGCATCCAATCAGACTTTACTGAATACCTAACACAATGGTCTATTTCAACTGAATATTGTAGATTATACATGAAATAACTCAGCTTCACCACAAACAAAGTCTTTCGATTCACCCATTAGACCATGGCATCAATGTGTCTATTTGCTATTCTCAAACAAAGCTGAAGGCTTAAAATTCTGTTGAAGCACAGTAGCTTCAATTCTTCTCCTTCCAGAGTTCAGTATGATCCCAGACTATGAGATTCTTTTCTAATAGCATCGTAGGCATTAGGTTAGTAGGGTTGGATATGCCTATGGTAGCTTACAGCACCTCCACAGCATGCAGAAGAAATCTATGGTAAGCACTGTCTCCAAGAACTGAGCAATCTGATATTCAAATGACTGTTCTTCTAATCTTAGTCCCTCTGAGCACAAAGCTGAATCTCTTGTGTCACTCTGCTTTTTCCAGCCAGAAAGGAGCAGAAGGGATTGTCTTGCAGGCACCAGCAGTGGGTTGTTTAATGGAAGATGTAATTAAGTGGATCTGCCTTAGATAAACATGAAAGCAAGTTTGATTTGCTTTTGGTACATGTATCCGGCAAGTTAGTCTGATTTCTGACTGTTAAGATGAAGGAGAAGGGGTTGCTTTCATCTCTATTTTTAGGTCTGAGTTTAACAGGTCAAATTAATGTTTTCAGTAGCCTCTGAAATTTGTATTCAAAGGACTTTTAAATGTTCACAGACCAGTGACATATTTTGAAGAGGGCATGATTGTTTGTCCACCCCACCCCCCGCACACCCCATTAACAGTGCTATCTTCAAACTCCTATTTCCTCAGGAGTAGCATACAGTCTCAGGGAAAGGGGGAAAACATATAAATTATAAAATAAAATAAAATAGTTGATGTATCTGCACAAGACATGAAACCTCATGTTACAGCATTCTGGACTGATGTGAATCACTTTTTCCATGAAATACTAAACACCCATTTACTTATATGCTGTGTACCAGAGAATAAAAAACTCTTTTCAAGGAAATAACCTACTAAACAGGACCATGCTGCTACACAGGCAGAGAGAAAGATTGCATATCTTTGATGAACCAGTTTCTACTGTGAACATTTTGTTTCATAATGGCTTGGTTTTGTTACCTATAGACTTTACCTCTGTCACCCTGCTATGTAGCAGATCCTTCCACTATCTTCTTTCTTTAAGAACAAAACAAAAATTAGAACTGAGGAGTGATGATTTCCATTTAGAGGAGAGAAATAAATGGGAGCTGGAACATCCTCACTTCTACTCCCAGCTCTGCTAGCATTTTCAAAAGAGGTTTTGGATGCCAAACTTGAGACACCTAGGTCGTGATTTTCAAATGTGCTGAGTGCCCACATCTTCTACTGAGATCAGTGGGAGCAGCAGGCAGTCAATATCTCTGAAATTCAGGCCATAGGTGTTTCAAGATGGGCACATAAAACTAGTGGGCATGTCTAAATATTCTTACCTTAAACTTTGGTGCTCCAGGTTTAGCAGATATGAAAGTACTAAACACTTAGCTGCCGCACAGAGGTATTGTGTCTGTAAACAACGTAGTGGTTGTTAGGTGCTGGATGTACAATGGCAAAGTATTACAATGCACTTGCCTTTTTGGCTTTATTAAGCAGTTTTCCTACTGGACAGATAAACCCTAAAAGAAGCTAGTATAACTTCAGGAGTTGGGCACACAATCACAGAACACAACAGGAATGGTCTCTTGTATGATCAAATAGCATTGCTTCCCTCTTCACTATCTGCCTGCTTTAGTGCTAAATGCCAGATATTTTTCATGGTGCAGCCATTTGATAAACCAATACTGTCACCAATTACACCTCGACTTAGAAAACTTTTCTAAATGATGTAATAAATTGCTGTGGCAAGAGAGAGAGCTCATGACACTGATGGTATCTTTTCAGCTTCCAAATATAGTTATCTTTGAGATCTGGGTATGGTAAGTGCAGTTGGATGTTAGATATTCAGTGTCTGTAAGATTCTTCTGTTCTGAATGGTTAACCCAACACTAATATATATATTTTAAAATTTTAGTATGGAAGAGCACCTATGCACTTTCACCCATGCCACTCCCACGCATGAAAGGAGTTCCTCATAAGCATCCACAAAGGCCCTCCTCATTGTCCTTCTAACCTCTCCTTAAAACTCTGCTCTGTGATTAGTCATCTGGTCTGCTGTGACCGCTGCTTACCATGCTTATCAATTCATTGTTACCATGTGCTCCCTCTGTCTGTTGTATCCACCTGGTATCCCTGGTCTTCTTAGACTGTAAGCTCTGTGGGGCAGGTAATATCTTTTGTTATGCGTTTGTATAGTTAAGTCTAGGACAGGGGTCCTGATTCATGATTGCAACCCCTGGACACTATCACAATACATATAAATAATAATTACAATTAAGGGTAAGTCAGAACAATATATTGACAGATTCCTTTCACTGTGTGTGTGGAAGGACTGAGATCTGAATTATGTCAATGGATTCTATTGATGGAAAAGAGTTACAGGTGTAAGTTTTTGAAGTGTAACTGGAAATCTTCCTGAAATTCAAAATTGCATTCACCTCCCAAACAAAAGGGACTTTTCTAAAGGCTACCCCACAAATTACTTACCCTACTCATATGCTCATTGCCATGAGCAATTTAATTTGCTCCAATAACGTGCACTTTGGGGAAGAATATTACCCCATTAGGACACACAGCAAATTCTTTTCCAGGAGCAAAGCAGAGGAACTAATAATATGTGATACTTTTATAGTTCACGTTCGGCATTTTCACTTTTAAAGCTCTGTACAGACATTAACTAATCCAAAACGTTCTTTGAGGGAAGTTAATATTAACCCCAATTTACAGAAAGGGAAACAGATACAGAGAGGGTAAGTAACTAGCCCAAGGCAGCACAGTGTTAGCAGCAGAAATGAGACTGGAACTGCAGAGTGTCTGCTCTGAATGCCAGGTTTAATCCACTATATAACTGCCTCTCTCCCTCAGTTTACAACCAGTTATGCTGCCCGTAAACCATCCAACTCCATCTATGGTGGTTAGAGAAAACTTCAGTGTGGCATCAAATTTTAGCCATTTTTTAAAAAATTCCTGTTTTGGCAAATACTTTGTATATAGAAATAATGGGCTTGAGCTGCAGTTCTCAGATCTGGATTTTAAATGCCCCAAGCCTGGGATTTTGGTTTGACAAACTGAGAGAAACCAGGAACAAAATATGTCTCTTGTTCCAGATTTTAATTCAAACCCCAGAGATGTTAAGATCTGGGCCTATCTCTATTTTATAGAATCATAGCTATTAGAGACAGAAAACATGAATAGAGTTCTGCCAGAAGAAGCAGCAGTCTCATGACAAAGGACATATCCAATATTAAACCAACACTGTATTTAGGGACACATTTAAAACTAGCTAACCTTCAGTGTTACTGGGGGAATCAGTTATTTAAGTGGATTTATAGGCATTTAACTATCCAATTAAATGCCTATAGGCACCACTATCCAAGTGTGAATCAGCTAGTAAAAAGGTAGACTTGTAAATCATTATGTTCTATCTACTTTTAAAATGTGCCAGAAGGTTGAGAAGAAACCTGTCAGTTATTCCTTGGTTAAACAAGTTTGATTCACTAGGACTAAACTGGATTATATTTTCACTTTCACTATAACAATTTTCAAACTGTCCAAATAATTCCTGCTTCATGTCAGCCATAGAAAGCAAACCACCTGCATATAACCATAACTGTCAATATTAGAGCCTTTCTAAACATGAATTGGTCCAACCATATATACGTACTCATAGAAGGAAGTGTTTAAATAAGTTTCAAGGAGTAAATCATGGGGTACTCATATTCATTTACACTTTTGTCTTTAAAGACTCAGGGTAAAAAAAAAAATCCCACCACATAAGAATCAAGTCCCAGTGATCACTGTTTATGTGTGATGAAGTGGTTGTTTCTGCCTATGCTTGCTTAATCAAAAGTACCAAAAAGGTTAAACAAAGTCATTGGGCAATGCATGATATCATGTTGAGGGAGAAAAACATCTGAAA
The DNA here is from genome assembly GCA_007922305.1 of Dermatemys mawii. Classification (NCBI taxonomy): domain Eukaryota; kingdom Metazoa; phylum Chordata; order Testudines; family Dermatemydidae; genus Dermatemys; species Dermatemys mawii. Next base: position 16,436,705 of record ML677332.1, on the reverse strand, counting down.
AACTGGAGATGCTTGCATCCTCCAGATTTCTCAAGGATCAACCCAGCGCAGATAGGAAAACATTTAATTAGCCTTCATCCTTAGCACAGCAGCTATAGTAGTTGTCACATGGCCAACTAATTGCACTGCAAAATGTTCTTTCTACAGTTTTCAAGTTTTTAAGCAGGCTCATGTTCCAAGACTGGATTTTGGCGGTTGGTTTTATGTTTTCTTTTTTATCTAATTGTTTTGTTAATCATGTTAGGAGAGGTTGATCAGGAATGAAATGTAAATTAATCTGGTTAGCAATTAGCACTCCACATGCCTATAGCATAGATAAATTTGCAAGTTATAATTATGTTATGCAATAGTTAAGAAAGATAATATCATTAACCCATTGATTTCAAAGGGATTTAAGCAAGGCCTTAAGTAGTAAGGCTGAATAGTGATGAATTTAAACTGGGATTAAGTGCTTTGCTAAATTAGTACTTTAAATTGTGAATTCTATGGGGGAGAGACCATGTCTGTGTGCGTGTTTCTACAGCACCTAGAACACAGACTCAAACCTGACAGGATCATCTGTGCAGTACTGTAATAAAAATATATAATAGTAGTAACAACAACAACAGTAATAATAACACGGATGGGTCTGAATCTAAACCTCAGATGTAAATCAGCCCTGTACTTTGAGGATGAAGACATCCAAATCCAAACTATGTAGCTGCTAGCCCCAACATCTGTAATGGTCAGGACCAGAAACACAAGATCCAAGCACTACCAAGCTTTGGGTCTGTAGCCCCGGTCCAGAGCTAATGGTGACAACCTGGTGCAATTAATTATTTTAGCAACCTTTCACTGCCAAAGACATGGATTTGCACAGCTTTGCTCAGAAATAAGATTAATTTGGTCATCTTGGTTTAAGCAAGTGTTTAAGCAATTTATAATGGGGTTTAGGAATGGATTAATGGTAGAGGCAGTTGAGAGCTGCTGCATGTAAAGAGTTCTGAACAAGAAGCTACTTCCAATGCGCAACAAAAAGTTTTATTGGTTTTACCAAAACCAGGCAAAGAGCTGGTCAGAAATTTTCAAACAGACCTTTTTCCAATCTGTAAAAAGCAAAAGATTTTAGGTCTGACAACTTTGATGAAAGTTAGTCTGGAAAAAAAAAAGCATTTTGAGAAGGCTGAAACATTCCATTTTGAATTTTTCTGAATGGACCATTTCGATTTTCTGTTTCAAAATAATTTTCGTGCTTTTAAAATTCTATATGATATAATATCATATAAATAAAAAATAAAATCAAAAACATGTTCTGATTTTTATCAAACCAAAATATTTTGATCCACCCTAAACTAAAAAAACCTCAAAATTTTATTTTTTGGGATTTTTTTTTTTTTTGGTTCTGTTTTCGAAGGGATTTCTTGTGTTGTTGTTTTAACTCTCAGGATTTCCCCTAAAATGAAATAAATCTAGTTCCCATTCAGCTTTACCCAGGAACAATACTGCATATTTTTTGAGCCCATCTATAGCGGGCACTTTGTGTACATACACATTTGTCTTATAGAGCAGTCTTGTAACTGGCAGTGTGTGAAGATATGAGAGAAAAAAATTCCCTCCCCTCACCATGTACAGTCATAAATTAATAGAAATAATAAGGTTAGACTGAGTTCTAGTCCCATGCTCTACTAGATGGTCCAGATTTTACAGAAACAAGAAGTAGCTAATTCTGTAGTCAGCATCTTTTTCTCTCATTCTGTCACCCACCTCCTTCTTACCCTGACAATCCTTCCCTAAGCTATACAGAAATAAAGCAAAATGCCATCTGCTGGCAGCCTCCAATATTGCATTATAACAAGTCAAACCTAGCCCTCAATTCCACCATACAATCCCAGTGATTTTAATGAGATAGCACAGGTGTAACAGGGGAAAAAATTGCAGTTGATAGGCAGCAGTTTTACCAAGCAAGCAAGAGCTCCTCTCACTGTGTCCCTAAAGCAGCTATGCTAAGGGGGGGCCTCAACTGGAGTCACTTTGCACAGTGGGCAAAGTGGGCAAGAAACCTAGATTTTGTCGCATTCATATTCGCACAAGATTATATCTTTAAAAACCTAAAACATATATCTAGCCAGGTGAAAAAAAGCCACTTCAAACCAACATTTGGTTAATTATTAAATAGTTTGGAGACTTCTGACTCTCAGTGGAGCTTATGGAAACTGTTTAAGTAGCCGTAGAATTCATCAGATTTTCTGAAAGATCCCTGCTCTGTAGATTCAGTTTCAATACCTGGAGCCAAATTTGAATTTGTTCTTCCCATTGAATTGCACGTACTGTACTTACTTGAAATGCCTCAAGCTATTTTTAGTCCTTAATCCCTACAAGATATTAGAGCCACAAGTCTTCCTTCTCCACTGATTAGACTTCTTTAGAGATTTAGGATTTCAGATCTACCGTGTACAGTCAATGCTCTGGTTATTCCAGTTTTCAATTTTTATTCTTCTTTGACTCTTCCCTAGCTTTCATAGACATGCTGAGCAATGGGCACATTTTTGTTCTAGTTACGTATTATTAATTCAGAGCTCTACTGTGGCTCTGAGCAAGAGGTTCCAGAAACCAACCAGAAACAGACCGAGTTGCAATCTGGTTCCTGGTTGGTGCTTCCCTTGCTCCAGGGCAGGGGAAGACAACTTAACTGCAGTCATCTTATCATTGACAGAGATTATTTCCCCAGTGCACCAGCTCAGATGCACTGGCTGGTGAATTTGATGCATGGTGCAGAGACTTGGCTCCACCATCCACTTTCCACACCTGCTTATATGCACAGGAAGGTGAGTAGCAGCCCATGAGGCTCTTCTCCCCACCAACAAGCAGGTGGCTCATGCAAAGGAATAAGGGAGCTCCTTACACCCTCTCTTTACGCTCTTGTAGTGGGCATAAGGCATCTCACAGTTAAGCCATTCATGATGCCAATGCGTGCCTAATTGGATATGTGCTGTCCATTGTGAACCTCTATACAGAAAGGAATTATTTAACCTGAACCATTACATTGGCAAGCAGGGTGGCAAGCTAACGGGCTAATGTGCAGAGCAAACTGTGCTTATAATGAGGTCATACAATTCACCAAGTAATCTGTGAGAGCAAGCTCTCTCTCTGGCTCCAAGCAGAAGCTCATTGACTCTCAAAGAGGGCTTGTTCTGTGTGTGGAAGGGATCTTGGAAGATGTGATTCAATGCTGAACTGACTCTTAGTAAATTAAGGGGGTGGGTAGAGATCGATCTATTGGGGATCGATTTATCGCAACAGTGTAGATTTATCATGTCTCGCCGCCGTGAAGACACCCAGGTAAGTCTAGTGTAGACACGATAAATCGATATCTGAGCACTCTCCCCGTCAACTCTGGAACTCCACCGCCGCAAGAGGCAGAAGTGGAGTTGACATGGGAGCGGGAACATTTGACTCGCCGCCATGAGGACGCCCAGTATTAACCTGGTAATACGTTGACTTCAGCTATGTGTTGACATGTTGTTGGAACACGTAGTGGTGCTGAGGAGGTGATATTGTAAAGAACACTGCAGCAGAGCGGCACCATAGCATCACTTAAATGGATGCTGCCATTGATCACAGAGGTTAAGAGATAAAGAATGGAAGAAGCAGGGAGGGGAGCAGTAGAAGGAGAAATGTGCTGGCCCAGGCATGTGTTAGAGAATTCTGATCAGGTGTCATCAATTTATAGATTCTCTTCCAGGAGGCTTTTAGCAACTGATCATGTATTTTGAATCAAATTTTAAAAGAGAGGAAATGAGAGCAGACTGGGTTAACATAAATCAGAGCTGACCATATTTAACCAGTCACTCAACATTGTCAGTTAAAACCCAGTTATAAATCCAGCAAGCAACTCAGAGTCTGACTGACCACACAGTCTCACAAACCCACGCAATAAGAGGATGAGCCTCCTGCACAGCAGCTCTTCCCCAATACCACAAAACCCATTAACACATTCAAGGATCTGCAGAGAAAGATGATAAAGCCTCAGGCTGCAACCCCCTTCCATCCACTTCTGCTTGGGAACCTCTGGTAAAGGTTGACCCAGGGCAGCCACAGGATGTGAAAACCTTGTCAGCACAGCTCCACTGAACCCATATTCCCAGAGAGAGGGGACACCATACAACCATGGAAGGGACACAGTACCTCTGTGTCGATGACCCTGGACAGTCACAGCTTGCTTGCCGGGAGAGGTCACAGAAAACTTGCTGCCCTGAAGTAACAATTGGCGTGATAGATGCACTTAGTCTGACTCACACGGAGGATGCTATCAGGCCCAAGATTAATAACTCTCCTATGGTGTTAATATCCTTTTTTATTCACTAATGCACACAATCCTTTCTCATGCACATATCTTTCATTGTACCAGCCTGTTAGTGAGAGAGATAAGCTTTCGAGCTACACAGCGTTATTCTCCAGGCCTGGGAAAGGCACTCCCAGAGTCATTGCTGAATGTAAGGTGGAACAGATTGTTTAGCATAAGTAGTTAGCACATATCTTAAGGGACCATTCAAAGTGGGGTGGCCCGTTAATGCCTCTGCAGTCATAGGATGAAAAGAGGGGGTTAGTGGGTTACAGATTGTTCTAATAAGTCATAAATCCAGTGTTTCTCTTCCATCCCTGATTCTTAGGGTCTAGCAGAGTAATGAATTTAAGCTTCCTAGGTTGTCTTTTGAAAGTGTTGTGCAGGTTTCCTTTGAGGATGAGGCCTGGTATAGTTATCACTTTGTGAAACGTGTCACCCACAGGGTGTTTTTGTCTTTTATCATTATCCCGTGTGAGTTCATTTGAAAATATAGCGATGGTCTGGTTTCACCTAGATAGCAGTTACTGAGACATTTAGTGCGCTGCAGAGCAATACACCACATGTTGTGATAGGCATATGCAGGATTTATGGCTCTTGAAAGGTGTGTTATATGGGGTGCTGATCATTGTAACAGTGGAGCCATGTCACAGAGGTCAGATTCCAGAGACCTTTGTGACATTTTCCGCCATATCCTGGGAGTGATGGGGCTGGAGCTCTCAGATGGCAGTGGCAGCTCTCAGCTGCTGTGGGGCCCCCTGCAGCTCTCAGCTGCCATGGGCAGCAGGAGGTCCCCATTGCTCTGAGCTACTGGTCCTGGAGGTCTGAGCCACTGTGAGTGGTGGAGGCACCCAGGAACGCCGAGCTGCCATGGGGTCCCCCAGAGCTCTGAGCCCCTCTGAGTGCCAGGTGCTGGTTCCCCCTCCCTGCAGCAGCGCTTGGGTCATCCTCATAGAGGTACTGTGTCCCTGCCATGGTTCTATGATTCTCCCTCTCCCTGGGAGTACAGCTTCAATTGAGCTGCGCTGACAAGGCTTTCACATCCTATGGCTGCTTCTGGGCCACCCTTTACCAGAGGTTCCCAAGTAGAAGTGGAGGGAAGGGGGATAGCAGCCTAAGGGTGTAGTATCTTTGCAGATCCTTGAATGTGCACACCCCAGTGCTCCATCACTGGCAACTTTTAAATGAAGATTGCATGTTTCGCTAAGAAATATGCTCTAGGATTTATTCTGTGGAAGTTCTAGGGCCTGTGTTATACAGGAGGTCAGACTAGATGATCAAAATGGTCCCTTCTAATCTTGGAACTTAGGAATCTATGAACCAACATAAATGGGCAAAACATTTCAGTGTATCTGAATTTGCATTTTGCCCTGAAAAAAGTTTCAGCCAAAAATTTTGCCCAGCTCTACTCTTAAATTACAAAGGTACTTTGAAAAATATAACCCTATATTTTCCTCATTTCTTGAACAGTGTTGAGCATAGTGGGCACTTGAATAATAAGGATACGAATTGGTCATGGATTCTGTGACTTTAACAGATTTCTGTGACTTTTTTGGGTCTGGCTGTCAGCCCCAGGCAGTGGGACTCCGGCTTTGGCTTCAGCCCCACCATGACCATCCTCTGATTCTGTCCTTTTATCCCATGGCTGTTCCTTGAATTTTGCTTAATTTTACTGTGACATAATCACATCTATAATAATAATTAGTTGATCTATAGATAAACATAACAGTGGAGTAACACGGGCAGCTCCTACAAAATATCACCTAACAGGTCTGCTCACTTACCCCTAGAACAGTAAAAATTCTTAACACTCCCATTCCCAGGCTGGTAATTTGGCTCTGTCAATTACACAGAGATAAAACCTGTTCCGAGAGAAAACTTTCTGACTTGTAGAATGCATGATTCATTTTTCGGTACCTACACAATCAGATCCTTTTGCCTATGTTAAGTGCACTCTTGTTATCTCACATCTTATACAGCCTCTTGTGTGGTGTCTAAGGGAAAAAAATGCCATCAGCTGAGATAATCCTAAAATTGTCAGCCACCGCTGCCTAAATATAATGTGGAGACAAGAACATCTGTTGAGGTATAAGTATTATGGAAATAGAACTGCGATCTCACGCCACATAATCACATTTTCACCTGCTTGTGCTGTAGACACCTGGAGCGTATCAGTGATTCACTTGATTGCAGAGTCTGTAGTTTCTCAGACAGATTTCTCTCTTCTTCCCCTCCCTCAACTCACCCCCCACCCCGCCCCTGGCAAGTTCCTCAGAGTCTTTATTATTTTATCTTGAAATCTTTTTTAGTTACAGGTTTCTAAAGTGGATTTAGCACTAGACTGGTACAGTGCTGACAGATCTGGGGAGTGAAGTCATCTATTTATTTGTAAATCAGGTTCATCATGCACAGTGGCAGCACAAATTCCCCCTCCTGCGGCTAATGTAACTTAATTTTGACTTGGAGGAACCACCTCTGATGACAACAGAGCAGTGTAGTTTCCAGGACCCTGGCCTTTCAGTTAACACCATGTCAAGATGCCAATCTGGGCTTGTTTTTATCTAGGCTTGGAAGGATTTGATTTTTATTGGTAAATGTCAGTAAATGTTGATTTCACTGTACACACACTAACTGACCAAAAAATATTTTCCTCTATGATAACTGAAATTTTCAGATAGGCAATGTAAGAAAAGTGTTGCTATTAGAGTGTGACTGAAGGATATTTTACTTTGTATAGTTTGACATGCGATGTTGACAATTTATTTTTGAATGGTTATAAAGCTTTAACTTTTTGAATCTCAATAACTATAGTCTGACCCACCCTCCCTAATTTCCTGCAAATGTGAAAATTTAAATCCATAGAAATTTAAAAAATGCTTGAAACCCATAATTTTGTGAAATAGTGAAAATTTAGAGGGATAAAAATGCTTAAAAATAAACATTGATATCTATCAAAATTCTGAAAAAAATAAAAATAAAATTCTGCCAAGCCTATTTATATCCATAGAATCGCTAAAGTCATTTCCTCTCGCTCCCAGACAAGTGGTTAAATTAACTGCTTGCTTGTTGACCACCCCAGATGACAGTTCCACAAATGCTGGCATTTTCTCACGTGATAAGGGATGTGTGCACTGATGAGAGGTTTTGGCATCATGTACTGGGTATGTTTATTCAGCAAACAAAGGCTAATAACAATTACATATAAAATTAGGAATAGTAACTGTTAGAGGAAGATGATTTTTTTTTCTCCTAATTGAGGTGGTGATTTATTTTATACCATGGGAACCTAAATTCTATGATGAAATTCATCAGTACTGTTATTCACACTTTTCGAGTGAGACTCTCTCCTTGTCAGTGATTTTAAGTTCATTCTCACTCCTCCTTTCTAACTTTTGCTATTTTGGTTCCTTTTGCATTTCAACAGAAAGATTTTCCTTTCAGTATTTTGGAATCTTAGTGTTGCATCTCGGTATGGTGCATTCAGGGTCGGTCCTGGGGCTGGTTTTATTCAATATCTTTATCAATGATTGAGCCAAAAGAAATCTGATGAGGTTCAACAAGGACACGTTCAGAGTCCTGCACTTAGGACAGAAGAATCCTATGCACTGCTACAGACTAGGGACCAAATGGCTAGGCAGCAGTTCTGCAGAAAAGGGCCTAGAGGTTACAGTGGACAAGAAGCAGAATATGAGTCAACAGTGTGCCCTTTTGCCAAGAAGGCTAATGGCATTTAGGTTGTTTAAGTAGAGGCACTGCCAGCAGATCAAGAGATGTGATCATTCCCCTCTATTCTGCATTGGTGAGGCCTCATCTGGAGTACTGTGTCCAGTTTGGGGCCCCATACTACAAGAAGGATGTGGATAAATTGGAAAGAAAGAGTCCAGCAGAGGGCAACAAAAGTGATTAGGAGGCTGAGGCACATGACTTATGAGGAGAGGCTGAGGGAACTGGAATTGTTTAGTCTGCAGAAGAGAAGAATGGGTGGGGAGTGGTTTTGATAGCTGCTTTCAACTACCTGTAAGGGGGTTCCAAAGAGGATGGATCTAGGCTGTTCTCTGTGGTAGCAGATGACAGAAAAAGGAAAAATGGTTTCAAGCTGCAGTGAGGGAGGTTTAGGTTGGATATTAGGAAAAACTTTTTCTCCAGGAGGGTGGTGAAGCACTGGAATGGGAATCTTCTTCCTTAGAGGTTTATAAGGTCAGGCTTGACAAAGCCCTGGATGGGATGATTTAGTTAGTTGGGGATTGGTCCTGCTTTGAGCAGGCGGTTGAACTAGATGACCTCCTGAGGTCCCTTCCAACCTGATATTCTATGATTCTCTCTTTGTTAGCCCTTCAAAGTTGAGCCTGTGCTAGATCTGAGTGGAAAGGAAATTATCCTAATGTATACATAATGAATACATCTTTTAGCACTTACAAAAGTTGCATTTAAATGTTCAAAATGACATCTCTATTTCTCTTTCCAGCTGCCTCTCTCTCCATCTCACTCAATACTACACAAGTATTTAGTTCCTATCCTTTTCAATGTGATCAGATTCAAATTAGATTTTCATAAATGGAATAAGAGTAAGTAGGTTGCTTTATTCAACACAGGTGGCAAGTATTGAGGAAGCAACTCAATGCTAACGAAAGGCAAGGGCCTGTCAACAGTGGAGCCCACAGTTTTTGTTTTATCCAGGTTACTAGCATAACTGTATTAACACAAGCTTTTTCCACACAGCTCTGCCATTCCATTAGACTTCACCCTACATAACGACTGATTGCTCTCAATCCCCAGGTGTGAAAGGGTAATTCTATCTCCATGCTCCTTCATTTCTTAGCAGAGACTTGTTAGGAAGCAGAGCACTGTATGACGTTTTTGGTATATGTATACATTCATACAGAGTCACTCAGTTTAGGGTGGTGAGATAGGCCACTGCATTTGTCCACATACAATTTAACTGATCTCTGCATGTTCAGTTTAGCTCATCAACACCAAATGTTGATAAAGAAGACATTCTGGATGGAAATATTTTAATTAACTAATTTTCACAAACATTTTCCTCCTTTACATGTTTTTTCTTAGCTGTATAATTAATAGTATACAGAGAGAAATAAAAGTTCCTTCCACCTTGTACCAGAATAGAAGTGAGAAGGAACTGGCAAAGAACAAAATGTACCTGAATATATTGCAGAAGTAGATTTTAAGCTAGAGGGTGGTTTTGCTGCTTTGTTTTGGACAAGTTCCAGTCCTCTTAGTGATGGTGAAAATTTAAACTCAAATTAAGCCTTTGCTAATTGCAACAGATCTGAATTTGGCCCTCAAATCACAGTAGTTTAAATCTCCTCTCCTTATACGTATTACTACCATTGAGAGTTTTATTTTAAGTGCCACAGTGGAAGTAACCTCTTTTTTCCTCTATTTTTTCAAGCTTAATATTTAATAGAAATTAGAGATGGACTTAGTAGGCCATCTTGTCCAAGTGTTTACCAGTAAGTGACTATTCTGTACACAACTGTAAATTCCTCAGTACTTGACCCAATGTAAATGTCTCAAGCCTTGGACCTGCAGCCACTTGTTTTGAGAAACTATTCTGTGATCTTTCAGATCTCCCATTGGGAATTTTTACCTGAGCTGACATCTGGGAGGCAGCTATTGCCCACCTGATCCTAGACCTATACATTTGCCCATGCACGCTCTCACCATCTCTACCTGCTCAACTCTAAAACCCTCATGCATCCCATCTGGAATTTTCTTTAGAAGAAAATGGTTGTTCTCTAAACATCTCTTCCAAACTCGAACACTTAACATTTCAAAGTAAGCTGCAGTTTCTTCTTCAGTTTGTCAACATTTCTAAAGCATTACACTCATGTCTACAAAGAGAAATACTGCAATGACTTCAGCAAGAAAAGTGCTCTCTTTTAAAAGGTTTAACATTATGAAACCATATAATCCACCCTCACGCTGCTTCCATTTTAAAGACTTGTGACATACAATACCAAAGAACGGAGAGCTTTAAATACAGGCATTTATGAAGAGAGGTGAAACAAGAGATATTTCCAGACAAAGAGTAGCAGTTATCCCTCCCCAGAATCTCACTTGAAGACTCCTTATAAGAAATGGAAAGGGAGGTGGATTTTTTTGCTGTTTTTAAAATTAAATAGGCAGCTAGTATTGTTTTGAAAATTACTATGAACAAGTTTAACTTTGTTGTAGCGTGCATTGTTTGCCTGGACTGCTCAAGACCTGAATGCTTGTGGAGGAAGAACTCTTTGAGTTCTTAAATACCTTAATGCTGTTTCACATATGATACTCCTTGATGAAACATAGGAGCCTTGTCATATAACAGGTTTAGTCAAAGTGATACAGCTACGAAAGTGAGATCTTGGAAGAGTGTTGCCATTTTCATAATATAATAAAAATACTGTAATGATTAATAATAATAATAAATTGTGTGTAATAAGCATATCATAAAAACAAATTTTGTATTTCCAAGATCACTATTTTTGTAACTTATACTCAGGTAAAGGAGAAGATCCCTGGAAATATTCATTTTTAGGAGGGGGTTCACGAGACGACATTTTAGTGAAAGGGGTTCACAGGTTGTTAAAGTTTGGGAACCACTGACTTTAGAGCTATTAGCTCTTTAGATAAGTTTGTATTCAGAATTCCCATTACCAATTTACAGAATCACTTTGTAACACAGTGTGTAACACACATAAGCAGAATGAATAATTCCATCTTTTTATTCACACCTGATTGCCAATTTGCATTGCATTGTTCATTGCAAGCTTTGGCTCCCAAACTCACCATTCTACCTCCTAACACCTCAAGATACACCTTAAGATATATCTCTGTTCATAACTCCAGAGTAATCAATTATTAGACCCTGACTCACCAAAGAACGCACAACCCTGAAGTCCAATTAAAGTCAATGGGATTTAAGCATATGCTTTAGTGTTTTGCTGAACAGGGGTGCTTTAGTGAATCAGGACCTAAATAAAGAATAATTTGCTATGAAAATGTCAGCTGGACCTGTGACAAAACCAGACGTTGTGCTGATGGGCCACTAAAGGCAATATTCAGTTCTCTGATTTGTGAGGCAGATCTTAGTTCTGATTCTCTGCCCGCTTGTTACAACTGCAGTTACATACATTTATGACATTGGAGGTTTTGTGTATGTCAAGAGAACAGAATATCAGTCAAGATCCATCTTGTGGCTCAGAGAATGGAACTTTGTTTTTCATTAATGAATGACATTGTAGCAAGTGTAGGTTACATGCATATTAATTATATTATTATTATTATTATAAGTATTATCTGGACTTGTTCTCAAATATATATACATTACAAGCAGGGCCGGCGCCAGGTATTTTGTCGCCAAGGCAGCAAGCACAGGTGGGGGCGCTAGCAGTGGGGTGTCCTAGCGTCCGCCGAATTGTTGAGCTGCCACCAAAATCTCGGCAGCAGCTCTACATGCGGCCGTCATTTCTGCGGCAATTTGGCAGACACTAGGACTGCAGACAAGACATTGAGCAGCCTCCAAATTGCCACCAAGGGGGGTAAAAAGCTGCCCTCCCAATTCTGCTGCCCCAAGCGACTGCCTAGGTCACCTAATGGGTAGCACTGGCCCTGATTACAAGAACATATCCCTGGGTCTCACTTGCACAAATCTTGAGCTGTCTATGCTGACCAGTCCATAACGGATCATGGAATTCTCTGTTGGAGGATTTTTGCTATTGTGCTGTACGGTGCTCCCTGTGAAAGGAAAGTGGTCATGATATGGGGGGAGTGTAAACACAAAAAAACCCTTTGGAGAAGGAGGTGGTTCTGTGAACTCTGGTGGGAATAAGGAGGCCACCAGAATTGAAAGCAATAGAGGACAAAGTTAAATCCCCTGTACTTCTTACACCAAATGAGAAAGGTCATGGCAGGGAATTATCCTGCTCTCTCATACTGACTCAATGAGTGGCTCTGAGAAAGTCATTTAATTGTCTGTGCCTCAGATTCCCATCCTGGACTATGGGAATACTATTTACAATAATCACCTCAGAGGGGCGTTCAGAGGCTACAATCGGTTAGGGCCCAGTCCTGCTCCCTCACCCTCAACACAGTAGAATGCAGGAGGTTCTACAGTGAAGGGAGGGTAAAAATATGGGGAGCCGGCCCAAAGGGTTGTATCATTTGCATATTCTGGAAGACTGCTCTTTGAGGGCTCCCATGCAGCTGGGTTTGAGGTAGGGCACAGGCAGACTGGGGAAGGAGCTGGAATGAGGCCAGTAGATTCCGTGCTCTGCAGAGCCACCAACCAAAGTCACCAAAGGAGCAGGAAGCACAAGGCTAGCAGGAGCCTTTTCCTAAGTAAAGTCTTGACCCCGAAAAAGGGAAAGTGCCACAGATTCCATGAAGTCCACTGGGGATTCGATTTTATATCAAAGGTGCTCAGATATTAGAGTGACGGGTATTACACCACAAGATAAAATAGTCCCAGAGCTGAGGGGGCAGCCATGGTGCAGATCCACTATCACAGTCCTCAGGAAGGATTGCTTCCTCCTCCAGACCCCTGGGAACTCCCAATGTCAAGCTCAGCTATTCAGACTTGGCATGGGGGACAGAATTTATCCCTTAGTGCCTATATAGCACTTTGAGACCTTCTGATGAAAGATGCTGAAAGGTGCAAAATTATTATCTTTTTGTTAGATAAACAAACTCTGAATTAAAATACATTTTTCCAGAGTGAAAATACCTATTTGAATAATGAGATAAAGCTTTTTTCTAATGGAAAGTATTTTTTCCAATGTATAAATAGAACAGAAATTTTGTGGAATAATTCCTGTTGCTCACCATAATCAAGGATTGCCCAAATGCAGTTTGTCTGTTTTTTCATTCCTTCATTGCTAATGTTCTTTAGCCAGTTATATAATGGACAAAAATATACATTACCAAAAATGATACAAAACGTATACTTTTTATTCACACCATTCGTAATTAGAAAGTGGATCACTTCCAAGAACGAGTCACACATTACAGGTGCTTGCTATTCTGTACTGCATTTGTTTTGGGAGTACCAGGATGCCCCATGCTGTTTCAGAACATGTACTCTGCTGAACCATGTATTTTGTGATGTCTATCACACAAGAAACTTTCATGTCTAGCATTTTATTAGAGGGTAATACAATTTTATTACCCAGAGGGTAATAATTTCTGCCTGTACTACAGACAAACCAATGGGTAAAACACTAGGAAATTAATCCTGTCCTCCCATATCACTTGTAATATGGCTTCTTTGCATGGATGGTCTATACTTCGTTCTGCCAGGAGTGCAGGGGACTGGACTAGATGACCTCTTAAAGTCTCTTCTAGTCCTACGATTCTATGATTCTATATTGCCTGTAGCAAAAGTTATATTGTACTTTAAAACCAGGATCAAACTTAGGTGAATTACTACCTGACAATTCAGGCTTTTGTGTGTTTTTTTCTTTAGTTAAGTAAAGCTAAGCTTCAGAACTGAATTCTTCCTTATTTTTTTTTTTCTAGCAAATAAAACCAGATTCATTTTAACGTATATTCTAAAAGCTTGTCTACTTATCCATTTTTGTTTTCTAAAATCAAAGAAATGCAATTGCTAATCACACCAAGAAAATAAATGTCATTTACAAATGACTTAAAACATCCAGTATAGTCTGAAGTATATATATTGAGGGGATAATTATAAAAGACAGGCTATTCAGATGTTTCATGAGTCACGGTTAATCATCTCTCTGCAAATATAATTTGATTGAAGCATTAATGGAAGCCTATTTTACTACAACTCATTTTTTATTTGATTTAAGGTGTCATGAAAATAGAATTTTCTAGTCTGAGAGGGAAATACCCATTAAGATGACTAAAGAAAATCTAATGAGAATGCAGTTGGCACTTTTCTAGTGATGTACAAATCCAGTTAAAATCAAAGCTTTTCCATGTACAGAGTTCTTTTCCATGTACATTTCTGATGCATAAAACTCATGAAAAAAAAAATCTCTAATAACTTGGAAAATTCTACAGTGAAATGGCTGAAAATGTAGAACTATCATCATCAGTTTATGCTGTAAATTAAATTGAAGGTTTTAGAGTTACGCACAATCATTCACAATCGGATTCAAAACTCAACTTGTGTGTGTAGTGCAGGAAATTTTCATAATATTTATATCCTGGACATAGACTTGAACCAAATGCAGGTCTGAACATTCATGACTCTGAATCCAGACTTCACAACACAATCCATCTCCAATATAAGAAACTGATTTCCCAAAAAGTACAAAGCATTTTTCAGATTGATGGCATACATTGCATTCATTTGGATGTAATATCTATAGTTATTGTACTGTACAAGTATACATCATTATTATCAGCTTAACTGAGTATAACTCCACTGGATAAATCCTGCAAAAGTTCCAAACCCCACATTACCAAAGACTGGAAGGACAAAGTAAAATTTCATCATGAAGCAGGGATGCATATTTCCATTAATTCTACTGAAGATTAAGGACTAACTGAACTAGGAGGATTTACTGGTTAAATCAAACTAATGCCGCATGCTGATTGAGAAAAAAAATAAGTCAGGAGGTGATGTTTTTGAAAAATAAATTATTATTTATTTATTACAGTAGCAGTTAATTAAAATGTTGGCAGTCCTTGACACACTTCAAAAGTTCACATGAAATTGTCTGGTTGCTGATAAATATGCTTGTATTTGCATCATTTTTATTCATATGGTGTCTAGCTTACGCACAATCACAAAGTGTGTATAGATGTCTGGTATACTGAAACCTAGACTTTTCTCTTTTAAAATTAGGTTTGAATCTCCAGGGACATTTTTTGTATGACTTTGTCAGGGGAGGTGTTATAATCTCATGCAGAATCTTTAGATGGGTCACATAATTAGTTTAAAACTGTAAAGAAGTTCTCTCATATCCTTATTGCCTTTGACAAATACTATTGCTCTTTCAGTGTGTATCTTGACTTGAGAGCAACATCAGTACCAATAATAAAACATCACTTCCCTTGAGTGTTCCTCCTCTGACTAGTACTGTACTTCTATGTCCCTTATCACCATAGTATTTGAGCACCTCACAATCATTAATGGACTTTATATTCATAACACACCAGAAAAGTAGAGGAGTTTTATCCCTTATTTTATAAATGGGGAACTGAGGCACAGAATAAAATAAGTGAACTGTCCAAGATCACACAAGACACCTGTGGCCGAGCCAAATCCTATCTATAGAACATTGTTTCTCCTCTCAAATTATATCATAGGTGCAGAGCCATATTAACAGTCAGTAGTCTTACCAGTTGACTACAACTTGTGGCATGCTCTTCAAACACAAATGAATAGAAGAGAGATTCACATTATGTTTGAGAAAGTGACTCACAAGCTCAAAACCAAATATAGGATCAAAGATAAATGAAAATATATTTTCCCAGAATTTCATTAAAAATGCCCAACGTTTTAGCCAATATCCTTGCAATTTTTTGGTGATATGGCTTATTTCATATCAGAACTTTGTACTAAATTTTATTGTATTGGGCATTTTTTTATATCTTGGTGTAACAATTAATCTTTTTCCAAATGGAATTTTGAAATTCGCAACAACTACCCCGAACAGGATTTTTTTTTTTCCTGGTCCACAGAGATGCCACTGTTTATTTATTTTTCCAATCACACACACAGTAGTAGTATAAAACAGTAAGTAATAGTTTGCCAACCATGCAGCTGAGATTGTAGATAGTACAATACATTAGCTTTTGCCATTGAAGACAGATTTTTCGTAACTCCAAACTAATCTTTACCTGACTAGTTGGCTGAAAAGCACCAGGTTTCAGATTCTGAGCAATATAAGATCTTATCACCTAAGAGAAAAAGTAAGATGTTTATTTCCAAGAGAAACATCATCAGTGTTCTAAGGCATCAAAGATTATGAACTTTTTCAAACTTGATTGCCAAATTTTAAGGCTGTTGTGTGTATGGTTATGATAGTGTCTTTAATTATGTGACCACGTTTTTCTCACATGGTTCATTAGCATAGCCATACCCTGTGTTAATAAATATTTTGAACTATAGGCCCTTCAGTTTGAATACCAAACAGTTCTACTACCTGAGCTCACAGTATGCTTTAAGTAGAGTAGGCCCTACCAGGCAATGCAACATAGTATTTGCCTGTGGATTACACAATTCTTTGGTGAGACAGCAGTGGAATGCTGGGTGTTAAGAATCCTGGTCATACTTGTTCTGAAAGACAGTGCGGCCAAGGGAATGAGACTTTGGTTGTATTCCGACTTCCAGGAATGATTATAAGCCCTCCCTTGATACATGCTTGTCTACATACAAAAATCATATCCCTTTCACTATACCAGTGTAGTCAAAGTAGTACAAGCTCCTGGTAATAGCAATATATTGGTATAGCTACTCCTGTATGGCAAGAGGAATAAGCTATCAGTAAGTTTTTACTGATAAAACTGCATAAAAGTTACATTAATATACAAACTATATATAGAGAATGCCTGATAAGCATTGTCAACTACAGAAATATTAGAAGCAGTTTGTGGAAGAGATGAGTCTAGATTAGAACATGGGGTGTCCTGCCTGACAGCACAGTGCACCTTCCCCGAGTCCTCAAACACTATCAGAGAAGGAATGTTGACTTCAGTCTCTTCCCACCTATCCTGCATATCCACTCTACTCAGACATGAATGATTTCACAGGTGGGGCAGTTGATCTATAGGGGACCCCGATCAACAATGCTATTTACATTTTGTCCAAAAACCTCCTACTCCTATGTAATTTACAGATTGCTGTGCACTAATCTGACTCAACACAGCCCCAAGAGAATCAGAAATGGAGCCATTAAGGAGTACATATGTCACAGCTCTCTTTACGGTCACACATTTAACTGTTTGTAATGCCGAACTATACTCACCTTAGAACCAATACAGAGACTGTTTACATAGTACTAGGGGATGACTCAGCCTGCAGGCTAACATCCAACAAAATTAATAATTTTAATGTCTACACATAAGTGTGACAACACAGACTAACTAACAAAGTATTAGAATTTCCAGTGAAATCCAACATTTAAAGATAGGTGGTCACTACGCTAGCTTTACATAAGGAAATCAAGAAAACATTTCTGGGTAAATCAGAATCATTTGAAGTAAGCTGTCAGTGATCAAGTCATTTGCATAGCTTCTAAAACGATTCTAATGGTAGATCAAATGTTGGCTATAAAATGGAGTGTGAAATGATGGTGGGGGTGTAGATAAGATTTCATAACCCTTGAGCCCTCACAAAAATTCATGTTTTCCTTGTATTTGGAAAAATGGAATTTTTTGCCCCTGCCTGAAAATTGTATCTCTGCAAAAAGCTCCGCAAATCTGGAATAATGTAAGAGACAGGAAATGACGCCAGTCAAAATTGTGAAGGTTTTAGTGCTCAGTTCCCAGCAACCCTTGCCAGAGTTCTCCAGCAAACAGTTACCCTAGCAAATAGATGTAGTTAACCTAGAAAATCTAAATTCCACAGGTGGGCTAGCAGAGCAGAGCAGACCTTTTCAGAACTACCTTTCAGGAAAGGAACTCCAGGCCCCCCAACTCTGGAGTAATCAGTTGCATCTAGCTAGCAGTGCTTATCGACAGACATGGGCAGGATAAACAACATGGCCAGACCATTGGATAACTTCATTCCAAACATCTAGCTCCCTCCTGGCACCTTACAAATAAGTATGTAGCTATTTTTGCAAATAACTGATGCAGAACTATTTTCAAGTAGGAATCCAAAATGAACCAATATGCCAGCTATTTTAAAATTAATGTTTGCCAATAGTGAAGTGCCTAAGAATGCTGAATACAAACACATTCATTGATCAAATAAAGTTATTTTATTGCGTCATTTTTAACAAGAATACAAAATAATACCCTGAAAGCATAACATTTATACAGCCATATTTTGTTTTGCATACATAGTAATATAGAAGTACCCAAGTCATACTGAAAGCATAATTGTCACTCAAAATCCTACCAGTTAAGTTTATTAATTATAAGCTGAAAATGCAGTTCATTTCTTGACAGTTACAGCCCACATTGGGTGACGGTTCATGGCACAGAGCCCTAAGGCTCAGTGATATTAAACCAACCCAAGATATGCAATAATCCTGTAGACATCCTCTGCCTGGGGAAAACTGAATTTACAAATAAAACAAAATGAAAAAAAAAAACACTTATCTGAACTCATGTATTTACTGGAGTCTTGGCCACTCCTGTGACATCACTGACTATCAACCTAAAAGCTCAATTTGTTCTCTCTGTTCTCTAGTCATCATTTAAATTAACACACTGTGTCAAGTTGCATTTTTTGGTTCAGCTTAAGAGCATTGTCTCATATGCAGTCAAGTCTTGAAAACCCCAAAGCAAATTTAACATTTCTGGGACTGAGACTGTGACAGAAACAGCACTCTCACATGATAAGATACAACACCCCGCAGTAAAAATAAATAGCAGTTCGCTCAGTGGGAATGGGAAAGAGATTATGAGGCTCACTCCACCAGAAATTTACTAACTTTTCAGTTTTCAATAGCAAGATAATAATTGAATCTTTCCCAGGTAGTCAGTGCTCTGAAATATTTTAACTCCAGAGTCACCAAAACAAAAGCACTTGATGAGACTGGAAAGTATCAAATATCACTTGATTGGTGAGCACATTTGTTTGCTGAGATTCCATGGGATCTCATAGCTAAATCAGGATTAGCATGGATCTGTACTTAGGAGGAGGAGCGCTGAGGAGTCTCTAGCCACCACAGGACGTAGACTGGTGATCATTATGTACCTTCAGAAATAGTACCGAATCAGAGTTGAGGAACGGCACTATGCTACTGAAGAAGCTATATGTCAGGTGACAAAAACAGATTTTAACCATTTGTGGTTAGTAAAGATGCCGGGGTTCTTTCAGGAGATATTGAATGTTAACCTTATTTTCCTGGCCAAGTTCCAAGCAGTTACATTCTGCCTACCTTAATTGACTCTGCTGGTTCAAGTAGTTATTGTACTAGTCCTCAATCCATGTCCTACACTGTAATGTATTGTTACTATGTGCTATTAAAAGCGACAGCATCAATATTTTTAAAAATAACTTTTCTGCATGGAATTTTTACCACCATTATTACAAATAACATCTAAAATAACTAGAACTGAAAAAGATCAGAGAAGAGAAAAGCTATGTTCTCTTTATTTTCAGTTTGCTTACTTCATTTAACAACATTTTATGTTGAGTTCTTTCTCCCATATAACTAGACAGTCATCTTCCACCTGTTTATGTTGGTCTTTCACACAGCAAGAAGCAAGAGAAAATATTTGTGTATATTTACATATACTGACAAGCTGTCTCAGGGGCAGAAGCAGTACTTGAAATTATGAAAAGCCCTTTTTTTATAAATGACTAGATTTCAAATTATTGTTTTACTTTAAGCATAAAAAGATCACGAGAGTCATGAGTGACGTGTGTGTGTGTGTGTACATGCATTAGTCCATTCTAAGGTTTAATTAACATTTGTAAAACTGCCTTCACACAAAATCAATTCTATAGACAATGCACATTTTGGCTGAAATTACCACCATTTAGAATTAAATTGTTTTTTGAATTCTCTCACAATAGTAAGAAAGCTTATCATGTAACTGTGCATGAAATTTCCTGCCCAGTAAGAATTTGGGATAAGGAGTGTATTTTTTACTACAGCAGTCTGAAAAATACCACTCCACAAAGTAAAAATGTTGATTTTTTTTGCTGTTTTTGACAACATTAAAAAAATCATTGAAATTTCACACTTCTGAAAAAAATCTTAGCTAGCTCTATTTGTTTCTGAGGCTTTTTGATTCAAAATATACAATTTTATAGTTTAAGAGCTCTTATCAAATGTGAGGAAGTTTACAAAGCTTGACGATAAATGTTTTATAGAATAATTTCCAGTTCTCCTCCTCCTTCAGAGTATTTGTAATCTAAAAGCCTTAAATTCTTTGTTGTTAGAATTAAGAGCTATTTGCAGACAATCATTTATTCTTTACATTTACTACCTTTGTTCTTTTCATGAACCGCTCACAAACAATGGTTCATTCATAACTGAACATTTTAGTTTCATCTTAAGGTTTATTCATTGATTGTTTACTTTGTCTGTATCTTTTACCATTTGTGATGTGTATTTGGCCAGTTGGTACCATGTGGTAAGTCACGTGGCATCTCACAGATATTGCAGCCACGTGCAATATATTTGGGGACTATTGTATTAACTTTATGAATATTATATATTTACCATTGTGGGCCATAGATTTTGTCCTGCTCCATGGGGGACAGTTCCCATAGCTCCTCCCAAAACTAAAATCAGTGTGTGTGGTAATTACTGCAGTCTCTAGGGACCATAAACAGCTCTGAGAAGTATCACCCCCTGACCTGGGTTATATATACTGGCACAGGCCGTGTTCCAAGAGACACAGGAGACAAAGACTGAACTTGGGCTATACAGGGGCAGAGGGAACAGCATAGTGGACTTTTGTTTGATTCAGTAAATGGCCATGACCTTTAGTCCAAAGGAGGGCCAAATCCACCAGATGAGTTGGGAGGACTTGAACCTGCCAGGGTCTCCATAGCACTGATGGGTGACTTCTGGTACATTTGATGCGTTTAGACCTTTTGCTATATTTTCTCTGTATGCTTTTGTGCTTAAATAAATGTACTTTGCTTTGGAAGAGCTGTGTGATCACTTGCAAGCTCTGGCATTCCCCAGAGTCATACCTCTGAAAGGACAAGCAAAGCACAGAGGCTGGACATCAGTCAGAATTTATTTTTGATAATCATAGGGCTACTGTAGGCAGCTGCAGCCTAAAACTCTTATCTGGGGAGAGATGGACCTGGAGTGCCGCCCTGAGATAGATGACAGCTAGAGGCCTGAGATGACATTCCTTGATCAGACCATATAGGGGGTCAACGATGCAGTTACCCTGAATCTGCGACAGTATCATTTCTTGATTTTTGTTTCAATCATGATTGTTATATAAAGAAATTTAAAGGTGAACTCTTCTGGCCTGAAACCTCCAGTGAACACATTCTCATGAGTACATGCCAGGCTTTTACTTTCTGTGAATGTTCTTGTGAGCAAAGTTGTTCTTACAAATGTTCACAGAAAACAAACAAAAAAAGTAACGAATACCATTGAAACATATTCGTTGTTTTTATTTATCCAGTTATCTACTGTGATTTCACATTACAACAAAAGGAAAATATATTTAATTTAATAAGTTAGTTACAGAAATCTGCTTTTGTCCACTAGAACTAATGATCCATTATTAATATCTATGCCAATTGTAAGTAGAGCATAGTGAATTGGTAAGTATATTTTTTCTGTGAAGTTCCCACAATCAAAACCACTTCACAGGATCTCATTGAGATGATATTTTCTTCTTGCTAGGAATTGCCTAAAGATTTAAGTTTTGAAAGTATCAGGCAGGCTAATAAATTCAGAGAAAATAGGGTAACTGAGGGTGGTGGGCTTTTTGTTGTTGTTTATACCAAACCAGTGACAGTAACAAAATAATGAAATATATAGCCACTGAGTAGAACAAGGGTTGAATACAGAATGACACAGCTATGATTGAAAGAATATAGGAAATCCTATCTTCAACTAAAGCAAACAAGAGAGGGGGCTTCTTTATGGTGTTTAAGGCCAAATTTCATGTTTCATTAGTGTGCCAGATTTTCCTAATAGCTTATGAGCAGTTTGATAGGGATGATCCCTCCTTTGGAATTTTTCTCAATTTTTTTTGGTTCATGGGAGCAAGTTCCTGAAGAATACAGATACAAAAAGATGTCACTAAGTACTGTAAATGGACCATGGAATTCCCGCCCCCCCTCCGAAAAAAGAGTTACATAGTTTGCATCACAGGAGGGAAAATTGTATAGCTCAGAATCCTCATGGACCTAGGAAACTTTCCACCAATCTCTTGAAACACTTCCCCCCGAGAATCAGAAGAGGCAGCAGTGGAGTGCTTATGTACCATTTAGGGAAAATTTCTCAGTCATGTCCAAGTATTCATCAGTGAAATTTGATAGAGCAGATATGCCTCACCCAGAGCTGAATGCAGATTTCAGCAAAGGAGTATTTCCTCTGAATGTGGTGACACCACTTATAGTCAGTCCTTGGGGCTTCCTAAGCCTCACCTTGTCAAACACCACTTTGATCTTTCAAATTAGTCAGTGACACACAGAGTGTGGCAACAGTCTATTTCCACGCTGTGAACTGCTTGGAGACATTAAACAGGGTGAGTCACTCCAGACATCTTGCACTAGGGTCATGCCCTTTAATCGTTTGCTTCACAGTCACCACAAACAACTTACACTTCTACTGCTGAGAAGTGAAGACATCTGGGCTGCTGATACCAATGGGAGTGTTTAAAGAAAAGAATAAGGAGGATTCCTTTAGGAGAAGGTCCTAGAGTGTTACCTGGAGTGTATCTTCATTAGTTCTTGTCTGTCAGTGTTTTAGTTCTGAATATAAGAATGGTCATTCTGGGTCCATCTAGCCCAGCATCCTGTCTTAACAGTGGCCAATGATGGGGCCCCAGAAGGAATGACAAGAACAGGTAATCATCCAGTGATCCATCCCCTGTCACCTATTCCTAGCTTCTGGCAAACATTTGTATATAAGCACTTTATAAACTTGTCATTTTTTAGCTGTCTGCCATTACATGATGTAATTGAATGGGACTTTTTTTCATTTGACTTCTCATCAGATCCTACCTGTATTTTATCATCTTCTACCCTCTCCTCCTTCTAGGACACAGAGAATCTCCATTAATAGATCCTCCCCTAAGAGATGGCACTGTCCTTACCATGTGCTTCTCCGCACCTGTCAACTTTCCCTCAGCCCTTAGTTTAAAAACTGCTCTATGACCTTTTTAATTTGAAAAGTCAGCTATAACCAGTTAAAGGGCTAAGTAGCTACGGGGGAAGACAGGCTTATAGCTAGATGGAAAAAAAGAAAGAAGGGACATTGTAAGTAATGGATAGGACACTGGACTGGAATTCAAGAGACCTGAACTGCCACTGAACTGCTGTGTGTGACCTCGGGCAAGTCCTTTCACCTCTTGTTCCATTCCCATTCTTTGTCCTGTTTATCAGTCAGGGATTGTTTCTTACAATGTGCCTATGCACTGCCTTGCACAATGAGATTCTGATCTTGCTTGAGGCTTACAGGCATTACTGTAACAAATATAAATATAAAACAATAAGGGTAAAAACAGCTTGTATGGAGTGGTACCAGAAACAGGAATCTGCACTACCTCAGCAGATTAAACACATACACTGTTAACAGGAAAAGATATCTATAAATAGAAAAGTTTCCTTTAAGAGTCCAAAAAGAAAAAGTGTGTAACCTATGAAGAAAAAGACCTGTAGGATTGCTTAATTAGGAAATATTATTAATCAAAGAAAATCACCTCACCAGATAGTCACAATTATCTATCAAAAATACAGGCGTGTTGCGTCTTATGCAAGGGTTACGTTCTGCAATTACCGCGTAAAGCGGAAATCGCGTACAGTGAAACTCTCATTGAGTTCACTATACTGAATGTTTAGTGCCCTTATCCCGCGAGTGGGTGGGCGGGCTGCCAGCTCCTGCCCCAATCCTGCAAGCGAGCGGGCGGGCTACCGGCTCAAGCCCTGCCGCGGGCTGCCAGCTCTAGCCTGGGCCACTGCTGTGGGCTGCCAGGCTGCCGGCCCCTGCCGTGGGCGGCTGGCCCCGACCCCGGACCCTGCCGCGGCGGGCAGGCTGCCGCCAGGGTTTTTTTTGTTTGTTTTTTGTTTTTTCCCTGGCCAGCAGCGTAAAGTTAAATTCGCGCAAGTTAAATGCGCGTAAAATGCGACTGGCCTGTATAGAGTTTTCTTCATCAATAAAGTTTTCTCATCTGCTTACATTGATACCAAAACTGTAAAATGGTCAAAAAGCATCTCCAGATTCACTTAAAAGCTTGGTAGAATGGAAGTAATAAATAAAATGTAGAGTCCTTTCTGAGATACTTCGCAGATACCACTCCAATTACAAAACAAATATTTATCTGATGGTGTTAATAAATATTTATTAATTCATGCTCAACTATATATTTTCAGACAAACAGTGACCATTTTCCCCACTCTGTCTCATGGGAAAGCAGCCTTAAATCCAAACTACTACAAAAGAGTTAAAAAGTAAACCTCTGCTTTTCTTCCAAAAATTATTTCCCACCCCCGAGATTACAAAATGCACCTCTCACAACTCCTACAGCTTCTTATCATCACAAATAATGGTCATCTAAATCAATATGTTGTCAATTAATGAACGCCCCCTTAAAAAAAAAAAGAATAAAAAATTGCAGGAAAGAACTATCGCTCAGCCTCCTCTTCCCACTCCCAAAGCAAAAGCCTCCCTCTGCTGACCTTCCCTACTGCAGTGTTTGGTCTGACAAGTCCTGGGCAATTGTGTGAAACCTCATCCTACCTTTTCAATGTGCTGTTTTGTCCCATGCACTCCATTATGGTAAATTCTCTGTAAATAGGGAACCAGAGGCACAAATAGCTCCAGAGACTTGTCCAACATGATACAGCAAATCAGTAGTAGAACAAAGATCTCCAGGTACCTACCCCTGTTCTTACCTCTAAGACTCCTGTCTTACTACTGACTGCCACAAAATTGTAATGAGGTTTTCAGGTCATAGTACTGCTGGTGTCAGAACTCTGCCTACAAACTCAGCAGCTTGGGCAAACCTCTGCATACAGTGAGTACTTTTCCTGCCATGTGCTTTGCAAGTGAGAATTAAGATTCCTCTGGAATAACCGGGGCAAATGTTAAATACACATACATTATCCTTAGTCACGCTGTGTCTTTCTAGGCAGAGAAAGAGAGAGAGACAGAGAGAGGGAGCTTAATGATTGTTTCACAAATTTGTTTGGTTTTTTTTACAGGACAATGTGGATCTTGGTGACTTGATGTTCTCACTCTGCTACCTTCCAACAGCTGGCAGATTAACTATTACCATAATAAAGGCTAGGAATTTAAAGGCAATGGACATAACAGGAGCATCAGGTAGGAATTTCTTTCATGCTCAACATTACGATTTAATCTTCTCCCCCTTGAATTAAAAAAAAATGGTATAGTGTTTCCAACTCTTCTAACATTTCGTGTTTTTCTTAAAGCCCTAGTTCTGGAGTTATTTGATTATGGAAGAGTCTTTCTAAAAAATATTTTAGCCATCTGGCTTTTGAATACTTGGAAGTGGCCATGCTGTGACTGTAACCACAGAATTTAATTTTGCACTGCCTGCTATTTGTTGGGGTATATGTTGGGTACAGTATAAACCCCAACACCAACAATGGAGAGGCTTAACAGCCATTAATCTGATGCAAATGATGCCTGGGCCAAGGTTCTGAAGCTCATAGTAGCAACCATTTTCAGGGTCGGTACTGAAAACAAAATGAAACCAGTTTGGAGTTGTCACAGAGGGTGGGGAAGTCCAGTTCCCACAGCCCGCACTTCCTGGAGTTCACAGTGATTCTTAGCCAACCAGTAGATCAGAAGGTTTATTTGAGATGACAGGAACACAATCCAGCTCCGAGCTTGTCAGTATAAACAGGACCCCTTAGTCAGGCCCTTCTGGGGGGCAGGGAGATAAGACCCCAAATCCGGGCTCCCTCCTCTTCCCCAGCCAGCTTCTACTCCTCAAAACCCTGCAGCCGTCTCTTCCTTCCTTTGTTCACTTCCTGGGCCCTAGGTGTCATCTCCCCTCCCCCTTCTCATCTCAGGTTACAGCTCCAGGTATCTCCCTTCAGAAAAGCCTTCCCCCTCCAGTGAAACTCTTGAGATCACATCCACTCTTCTCCCTGCTTGTCACATCACCCCACCGCCCTCTTCCAGTCTGAACTGAGCGGGGTCGCTCTGACCAGTGACCTGGGGAAGTTCAGGGCTCCCTCTGCGGCACAACGCATCCGCTATCATGTTGGCACTTCCCTTCACATTGACCACATCCATGTCATAATCCTGCAGGAGCAGACTCCACCTCAGGAGCTTGGCGTTGGCCCCTTTCATCTGGTGCAGCCAGGTCATGGGGGAGTGGTCGATGTACACGGTGAAGTGTCTTCCAAATAGATATGGTTGTAGTTTCTTGAGGGCCCACACCATGGCCAGGCATTCCTTCTCAATGGCTGTGTAGTTCTGCTCCCGGGGGAGCAACTTCTTGCTCAAGTACACAATGGGGTGTCTCTGCCCCTTTTCATCCTCCTGCATTAACACCACCCCCAGCCCCACATCTGAGGCATCGGTGAATACCACAAACGGTTTGTCAAAGTCCGGGTTTGTCAGAACCAGGCTGCTGATGAGAGCCTCCTTCAGCACACAGAGAGCCCTCTGGCACTACTCGGTCCAGACCACCTTGTCTGTTTTCCCCTTCTTTCATAGCTCAGTGATGGGGGCAGCTATGGCACTAAAGTGGGGCACAAACCTTTGATAGTACACCGCCATCCCGATGAAGGGTTGGACCTGCTTTTTGGTCTGGGGCGCAGGCCAGTCTCTGATCACCTCCACCTTGGCTGGTTCGGGCTTTAGGCGACCACTCCCCACCTGGCATCCCAGGTAGGACACTTCAGCCATCCCCGCCTTGCACTTCTCTGCCTTTATGGTCAGCCCAGCCTTCTGGAGTCGGTCCAGCACTTGTCTAACCTGGGGCACATGGTCCTCCCAGGTCTGGCTAAAGACACAGATGTCATCAATATACGCCACGGCAGAACTCTCTATCCCCTTCAGGAGCTGGTCTACCAAGCGCTGGAAGGTGGCTGGCGCCCCTTTGAGGCCAAAAGGCAGGGTCAGGAACTCATAGAGCCCCAGAGGGGTGATAAAGGCAGATTTCAGCCTAGCATCTGCATCTAGTGGCACCTGCCAGTAACCCTTTGTAAGATCCATAGTGGTAAGGAACCGAGCTCCCCACAACTTGTCTAGGAGCTCATCAGGCCTGGGCATGGGGTAGGCATCAGACACAGTGATGGCATTGAGCATTCGATAGTCCCACAAAACCGGATCGACCTGTCCTTTTTGGGGACCAGCACCACTGGTGAGGCCTAAGGGCTGGAAGATGGCTGGATCACCCCCAGAGCCAGCATGTCATTGACCTTCTTCTCCAGGTTCTTGGCAGTGTTCCCTGTGACTTGGAAGGGGGAGCATCTTATAGCGGGGTGCGATCCCGTCTGCACCCGGTGGACAGTCAGATTAGTGCGTCCAGGCTGGTTGGAAAACAGCTGCTGGTACAGTTGTAGCACCCCTCTGATCTCAGCTAGCTGGGCAAGGGTTAGCCGATCCGAGAGAGGGATTATATCCAGGGGGGAGCCCACTCCTGTCCCAGGGAATAGATCTACGAGAGGGTCAGCTCCCTGCTCCTCCCAATGTCCACACATGGCCAACACCACATTCCCTCTGTCATAATATGGATTCATCATATTCACATGGTACACCCGGCGATGGTGCACCTGGTTAGACAGCTCCACCACATAATTTACCTCATTTAGTTGCTTGACAACTTTAAAAGGGCCTTTCCAGGCGGCCTCTAGCTTGTTTTTTCTCATGGGGATGAGAACCATTACCTGATCCCTGGTGGCATAGGCGCGGGCCCGCGACATGCGGTCATACCAGACCTTCTGCTTCCTCTGGGCTCTGGCCAGATTTTCCCTGGCCAGGCCCATGAGCTCCACAAGTCTCTCTCAGAAGGTCAGGACATACTCCACCACCAATTTTCCCTCGGGAGCGGCCTCCCACTCCCATTCGTCTCTCATCAGGTCCAGGGGCCCCCTTACCCTCCGTCCATACAGCAGTTTGAAAGGTGAAATTCCGGTAGACTCCTGGAGCACCTCCCTGTATGCGAACAGCAGGTGAGGTAAGTACTTGTCCTAGTCCTGCTGGTGCTGGTTCATAAAGGTTTTCAGCATCATCTTTAGCGTCCCATTGAACCTCTCCACCAGCCCATTGGATTGGGGGTGATACGCTGAGGTCCAGCTGTGTCGGACCCCACATTTCTCCCACATGCCCCGGAGCAGGACCGACATGAAGTTGGACCCTTGGTCTGTCAAGACTTCCTTGGGGAACCCCACTCGGCTGAAAATGGTCAGCAGTGTGTCTGCCACAGTGTCTGCTTCGATGGAGGATAAGGGCGCTGCCTCAGGGTAGCGGGTGGCAAAATCCACTACCACCAGAATGTGTTTCTTCCCCGACCGGGTCGTCCTGCTGAGAGGTCCCACTATGTCCATAGCCACCTTCTGTAAAGGCTCCTCTATGATGGGCAAAGGCCTCAAAACCGCTTTCTCCTTGTCCCGGGCCTTCCCCACTTGCTGGCGGGGTCACAGGATCGGCAATACTGTCTGACTGCTGTAAAGACCCCAGGCCAGTAAAAGTTCTGTAGCAGCCTCTGCCCGGTGCGCCGGATTCCCTGGTGCCCTGTGAGAGGGATGTCATGGGCCAGGTACAGTAACTTGCGGCGATACTTCTGGGGGACCACCAGCTGTCTCCTGATCCCCCATGACTCCACTTCCCTGGGGGGTGCCCATTCTCGATACAGGAACCCCTTCTCCCACAGGAACCTCTCCTGGCAGCCTCTCCCCATGGTCCGTACCTCACTAAGGCCGGCCAGGTCCCTGAACTTCCGCAAGGAGGGATCTCTCTGTAACTCGGCCTGGAACTCAGCGGCTGGGGAAGGGATGGGGGCCGGCTCCCTCGTGCTTCCTGAGTTTGAGGCCGCAGCCTCATTGAGCCCGGTCCCTAGACACCCTCTCCTGGCTGGGGCAGGGTCCTGCACCCCTGGTACGGTACCCTCTCCATGATCAGGGTGCAGTGCCCCTCGCCGGCTCTGGCTACGGGTCACGACCAAGGCACCCGGGGGTTGCTTGGCCAGTTCTCTAAGTCCCCACCCATCAACACCTCCGTGGGCAAATGAAGGTGCACCCCCATGTCCTTGGGGCCCTCCTTGTCCCCCCACTTCAGATGCACCCTTGCCACGGGCACCTTGAATGGGGTCCCACCCTTCCCCATCAGGATCAGGTAGGTGTTGGGCACCATCCGATCTGGGGCCACCAATTCGGGCTGGGCCAGTGTCACCTCAACACCCGTATCCCAGTATCCATAGACCTTCCTCCTGTCCACCTCCAGGGGAACAAGGCACTCGCTCCGCAGGGACAGCCCTGCGCCCATCCTGTAAACTGAGAACCTAGAGTCCTGAGTGTCCAGCCCCCCAGAGGAGCTGGTCTGGGGCACTCCTCCTTCCTGAGCAGGTGGTAGGCTGCCAGCCCCCCTTACCTGGGCTGTCTGCCCCTCATCGGGCTGGGTCCGTACCCAGTTAACCCTGTGGGGGTTCGGTCTGCTCAGGCTGTCCTTGAGCTTGGGGCACTGGGCCCGTATGTGGCCTCTCCGGACACAGTTATAGCAGCTCATGTCCCATTGGTCCCCTCGAGAGGGGCAGTTGGTCCTGATGCTGGACATTCCCCTTTTGAGGGGGTTCTCCATATTCCCCCTTTGGGAGGTCCTGTGGGGACTCTCTCGCTGCATCGTGGTGAGTCTGTTCCTTTGGGACTCCTCCCGGCCACCTGTTGGCCGGCTCTTCACAAACTTGTTGGTCAGCCATCCGGCATGTCGCGGGTTCTCTGGCTTTTGTTCCTCCAACCACAGCCTCAGGTTGGATGGGCACCGCTTATACAGTTGCTCCAACACAATCATTTTAACCAGGTCCTCCTTCGTCTGGGCCGCATCTGCCCATCTGTGGGCATACCCCTCCATGCGAACGGCCAGTTCTAGATATGTGCCCTCAGGGGTTTTATCCTGACTCTGGAATCTTTCCCGGTACATCTCGGGAGTCAGCCCAAACTCGTGTAGCAGGCCTTTTTGAACAGTTCATAGTTCCCTTTCTCTGCTGCTTCCATTCGGCCGTACACCGCCACGGCTTTGGGGTCTAGTAAGGGTATCAGACACCAGAGCCTGTCTGTAGGATCAACCCTGCGCACCTGACAGGCCGTCTCAAAGGCCGTCAGGAATTCAACTATATCCTCCCCCTCCTTATGCGGGGCCATGATGACCTTATCAAAGCTCCTCCTCGCAGCCTTGGATCTCCCATCACTCACCACAGCCGGGGCCTCACTGCCCCTCAGCCTGGCCAGCTCCATCTCATGCTGACGCTGTTTTTCTTGGTCCTCTCGCTCTTTTTCACAGTCCTGTCGCTCCTTCTCTTGGTCTTCCAACTCTCTCAGTCTCATCTCTCGGTCATATCCAAAGTGCCTCTGCTCCGGGGCTGGGGAACCCCACCGGGAAGATCCCCTGCTGGCTGCCAGGGTCCGGGTGCCCTCGGTATTCGCGGGGCTTCCCCCAAACCCTGCCCCAAGGCATAGGTGAGAGGGGCATCGGGATGTCCTCGGCAGCAGTCTGCCCTCTCCCCGTTGGGTCAGGCACCGGGGCTGGCACTCCGTCTGCTGGGCGGCTCCCCTCAGAGGAGGGCTCGGTGCATCCACACGATCCTTCTCCTCCAGCTGCACAATCAGCTGGTCTTTGGTGAGCCTCGCAATGCGCAGCCCTCGCTGCCTGCACAGCTCTACCAGGTCGCTCTTAAGGCGTTTGGCATACATCTTCCTGCTGGCCACTCGCAGGCCTGTGCTCCCAGCTTCCCACGGTTTCCAGGAGGAACCACCTTGTGTGCCAGCCCTTCTCACCACCACTCTCCCAAGGTTGAGCTGCCACTCTTCACCCCTAAGACTGCTCACTGCAGTGCCCAAGGGGACCCCGCTACTGCAACAGACCTTCTCGCTGGTCACACACTCTCAGGGGTTAAGCGTAGCTCCTCCGCCCCCCGAAACGGCTTCTCTCTGGATCTTCACCACACCTGGTTCCCGTCAATCCCCCTTCGTTTTACTGCTCCCCAATCACTTACTGCAGGAAGTGCCGTTCACAGGGTGCAGTACATCCCACCACTGACACCAGTTGTCGCAGGGGGTGGGGGAGTCCAGTTCCCACACTCCCCACTTCCTGGAATTCACAGTGATTCTTAGCCAGCCAGTAGATCAGAAGGTTTATTTGAGATGACAGGAACACAATCCAACTCCGAGCTTATCAGTACAAACAGGACCCCTTAGTCAGGCCCTTCTGGGGGGCAGGGAGATAAGACCCCAAATCCGGGCTCCCTCCTCTTCCCCAGCCAGCTTCTACTCCTCAGAACCCTACAGCCGTCTCTTCCTTCCTTTGTTCACTTCCTGGGCCCTAGGTGTCATCTCCCCTCCCTCTTCTCATCTCAGGTTACAGCTCCAGGTATCTCCCTTCAGAAAAGCCTCCCCGCTCCAGTGAAACTCTTGAGATCACATCCACCCTTCTCCCTGCTTGTCACAGGGATTTTGCTACAAAAGGGTCACAGATGCCTTGTTTCAATTCACCTGCCAATGGGGAGGGGAGAGGGGGAGAGATAATAGTACTGTCAGAAAAGAGCTATAACGGAACAGGTGCCCCAAGTGGGACAGTTTTCTACTACACCCATAGCTTTAACTGTACCTCTAAAGAGAGCAATAATTGTACACTTCTAAAGTGGTAACATAATTTATTCCGTATAAGCAAACACTAACGCTGACCACATTATCTGATTGTGTCCGGGTTCTACTTGTGCTATAGATGAAATCAGTTACACAGACCGATACAAACATGGGAATCATATTGTGTCTTAATGGAAATTTTTACATTCTTTGAGAAGACATAATACAATTCAACACAACTCAACTTCCTGAATGAACATCTAATTGCTTGTTACAGTCATTCAACCAGGAAGACCTTTTAACTGCCTCCCAGGTATTTCATTATTGAAGAAGTTCAGATTCTAATTTAGGTACCAGTGAATAAATTATGTATAGAGATATAGGCATAAATTAAGGTTACTCCATTTGCTTTCCATCTGTGTTTATTTTTAAATCAACAAACTGCTTATCATGATTCACCCAGATCCCTACGTGAAGGTTTCTTTAATGTGCGAAGGAAGGCGGCTAAAGAAAAGGAAAACTTCCACCAAGAGGAATACCCTCAATCCTGTTTACAATGAAGCCATAGTCTTTGATGTCCCTCCGGAAAACATTGACCAAATTAACTTGTCAA
This sequence comes from Dermatemys mawii, assembly GCA_007922305.1. Lineage (NCBI taxonomy): Eukaryota > Metazoa > Chordata > Testudines > Dermatemydidae > Dermatemys > Dermatemys mawii. The sequence goes on along the minus strand of ML677332.1, from coordinate 16,404,200 downwards.
TAGCAGTTATGGATTATGACCGGTGAGATACCTGTAGCTGTTACTGAAAAAAAAATCTACTATGCAAGATTTTGTAGGGCAAGAGATTGTAAAAAGCTGGCACAAGTTCTCATAGTTTTCTCTCAGTTTGTGGTATTGATTGAAAATGTTTTGTGGTGCAGGTCTCTACAATTCTCTGTACTGTCAAACAGCATTTCCTTCTTAGTTTTTGAGAAACAGAATTGCATCCATAACTTTGTATGCCTAATTTGCATACGTTTACTAGAATTGTAATGATTGCCTATCCAAATGAACAGCCTGCACTCTGAATGGCCATTTGTGCACCATCACATTAGTTCCTCAGATTTCCTCTGAAAATGTGGCCCACACATATTCTATTTGCAAATAATTGCTTTGGAATAGGTGTCCTGTTTGTTCAGATATTCCATTTCACATAGTAGTCTTTACATGTCGGATGCATTGGGCGGGCTGGAGTCAGAACAAGTATGATCTCTAGTTATTTTTCTCTTCTGCAAATATTAATGAATTTTTCTGTTGGTTAAAATTGGAGTGTAGACAAATAAAAGTCCAACTGTCAATTTACTTCATAGAAAACCAACACACACATGGTGTGAACTAAGAGGATATAAAAGAGTAAATAATTAGTATGTTATCTAGGTGAGTGAGAAAGATAGGGATGAAGCTCAAACCTGTGTTATGTAGCTCATCAAGTTTTCCCAGCATCCTAAATCATTGTCTGTCATAGAGAATTTAAATGGCATTTGTTCCCAAATGTAAAATTTTAAGAAAAAAATATTATGGCACATTTTCACAGTGTAGGTCACAATGAGGTCATTGGAGTGTGTCAAATAGGCAACAATGCAGAGAGCCTAGGCCGGGATCACTGGAATGAAATGCTCTCGTATCCTCGGAAACCGATTGCTCACTGGCATCCGCTTGCAGAGGTAAGATTTCAATTTCCTATGTATTTACTTTAATTGTGAAAGCTCTTAAATGAGAAACTAGAAGATGGATAAAATCTCTTCCAACAAAATAGTAGGATCCACATTTGTAGACTAAACCCAGAAAAGGGCTTTAAAACTCCAGTTTTTAAAGTGACCCTGACATAGCATGAAAGTAATATCAGCTCCTATCAGTTTTAGTGGGATGTAAAATACTTCAAACTAAATATAAAACTTAAAACTCAGGCATTATATATAGGGTGATTTTTATAACATATAAAACTTTGAGTGACTTTCACTGTATATTGGCTAAACCATATCCATCTGTTTAGAGCTGTTAAGGAATAATTAAATAGTTAGGCTGTTTTACATTTATATATCATATAAAAATATGACTTATTTTATTTCCATTCCATTGGCATGTCCAAAAGGATGTTTAATTACACCAAAAATAACAAAATGTCCTTGGAGATTAGCAAATGTAAAAAATAAGAAACAGCACAATCAGAAAAGCTCTTCAAGTTACAATTGGCTTCCTATGTTTCTTTTGTCTTCATTTAGGGCCCTATTCAGCAGAAATGTTACACGGGCCTTCTGCGCATGGATGGCTGCCGAAGAGGCTTCCTCACCCTTTTAACCTATTCAGCAGAAATTTGGCATTCCTGTTGATCTTTCTTAGCCATTTCCTCAGGGGCCATTCTGCAGAGAGTCCAGCGGGGTACAGACATCCTTCTAACCCAGGGGTGGGCAAACTACGGCTCACGGGCCACATCCAGCCCGTGGGCTAATTCTGTCCAGCCTCCCAAGCTCCCGGCTGGGGAAGCTAGCTTCTTCCCCTTCCCCCTATTTCCCCCTCATCCCCACCGCAGCCTCAGCGCATCGTGTGAGCAGCGCTCTGGCGGGCAGATCAGTTTGGCAGCGTGTCTGGCCCCAGGCCAGACACACTGTTCTGAGCAGCATGATAAGGGGGTTGGGGCCGGGGGGTTGGATAAGGGTCAGAGGGTGTCAGGGGGCGGTCTGGGGACAGGGAATTGGGGGGTTGGATAGAGCGTGGGAGTCCCAGAGGACCTGTCAGGGAGCAAGGGTGTGGCTAGGGGTCAGGGCAGTCAGGGGACAGGGAGTAGGGGGGTTGGATGCGGGTGGTGTCCTGGGGGGTGATTAGAGGCACGGGGGTCTCTGGAGGCGGCGGTCAGGGGACAAGGAGCAGGGGGACTTAGATAGGGGGTGGGGTCTTGATGGGGGAGATTAGGGGTGGGGGTCTCAGGAGGGAGTAGGCAGGGGACAAGGAGTGGGGAGGTGGATGGGTTGGAGGTTCTGAGGGAGGCAGTCGGGGGCAGGAAGTTGGAGGGGTTGGATAGGGGACGGGGCCAGGCTGTTTTGGGAGGCACCACCTTTCCTACCCAGCCCTCCAATACACAGCCCTCCAGTACACAGCCCTCCAGTACAATTTTGAACCCCAATGTGGCCCTCAGGCCAAAAAGTTTGCCCACCCCCTGTTCTAGCCCCTCCCCCTCACTCCCTTCCCTCCTCAGCGAATACTAATCCTGATTCATGAGACACAAAAAATCATAGACACAGCTATAGCTTGGTTTCTGAAAGTTACCATCATTTAGCTCTACATTCTGAAAGTTACCATCATTTAACACTACATTTGCATTAATATTATCCCCATACAACAGAAATAGTGGCCTCTGCTGTAACCTAGGAATTACTTTTATTATTACATGTATTGTCTAAATTCAGATGGCAACGCATGTTCATACCCATTTCCAGAGGCTTATGGATATAAATATGGTAGCCTGTTTAACAACTAGCATGCTAACCCTCAGCGCAGAAGGATGGGAAGGCCTGCCATCTTGATATTTCTAGCCAGGAGCCACACTTCCATAACTTATGCAGAGATATGATTAGTGGTCTGCCTCTCTATGTAATTGTGGATGCTTACAGTGATATAGCAGTTTTGCTAAGTTATAGGTGTCAACCATAGATGGCTTCAGTAGACAGTTGGCAAGTACCAGGAAGCCCCTGTACAATGACAGCAGTATCCTACTGGGGCTACATCTCCATGACTGATCATGTTTATAATGGGTCCCACTGCAGTTCAGTCTGCATGTCTGGGACCGAGAAGTGCCCACAAACTGCTTGAATGAATGGAATGGAAGAGTATGGAAACAATCCAAGGCAAGTTCAACACCCAAAGCTTTGGGCTCACCGAGAAACTGAAGACATGATCAGTGGCACTTCATTCCTTTTTATGACAGCCAGGAGCCAAAATTGTGCTTTGTTCCGATTGAGCTGGGTCTGGAAAATAGAGTACCTTGCTCTTAACTGTAGTCAGGCAATGACACAAGTGGCTTAACAGAACACTTGTGTAGCATTGTAAACCAGCATGACAATGTCTATTAGCAGAGGTATACACCCTTACATCAAACCCGTATTTCCCTCTTTGAGGGTGATGGGCTGCAGAGGTCTTGTCCATTGAAAAGAGAGGGCTCTCAGAATCTAATTGACATCACTATTCTCTCAGCACACACTCAGTTGAGTCCTTCAGTGGTCATTAATGTGGGTCACTTTACATCTACCTGAGCTACAGAGGCATATATTTGTAATGCCCAAGAATCAAGTTGAGGAGGGTGTGCAAAGCATCCAAGCTGTGCAGAGAAATATTTATATGAACAACATATAATCTTGGGTCCTGACTCAGGATTAGGCTCAGTGATCGCTAAGCTTTGGAAGCTTCTAGAGCCTTTGTGGCCAGAGCCATAAGACTGAATATTTGCTGAATAGAACCCTCAGTTTTCAAATCAATATTTCAACTATGTGAAGAGTGGTTTGTTGAGATAGTCTAACAGTATCCACGAGTAAGAATAACACCCGGAGGCCTTTGGTGATACCTACGAATTACTGATATGGACACTGGCATTGCCCAAATTCAGAGGGTAAGCCACAGTCGTGCCCATTTCCAGAGATTCATGGAAGTAGTTTGGTTTTAACAGCCAGCCTGATTGCAATGGAAATCAGCAAGCACTGTGATTTGCAGCTGAGCGCAGCAACCAGGTCGATTCATCTGTTCAATATTTTTCAAACAACAAAAAAAGAATGATGTGCTGGATATTCTTGCAAACACATTCTTCAAGATTGATTGTCATTATGCCTTTATACTGTGGTCATGCCTCAAGATCCCAGTAAGGATTGGTGTCCCCTCTCAGCCTGTACAAAAACCCAGGTTAACCTGGTTCCTGCCCCAAAGACCTTACAATCTAAGAAATTAAAGCAGGAGCTACTGTCTATAGGGCAAGAATGAGACAGGTATGGCAACCTTAGAGACACAATGTTTCTTCGGCAGGAAGAAGAATAAGTAGGATTGTGTTTGTATTTTATGAAGACTGTAAATCCTCATTGCTCTTTGCAGATCAGTTTTCAACAGCTGTGTCAGTTATATAGGTAACACTAAGTAAGAAAGATTTGCTCACCTCTGTATAAAATAGGTGCAGATCACAGGTGGCTCTGCACCATAACACCCACACAGTCATATTAAATTAATTTACCAATGGTTAATGGAGAGGAGCTTTCTCTATAAATTTGCACAGGAAATAACTGGAGTACCTTAGATGCCACTGTATGGTAATTGCTGACAGACGTTGAAAGATGATCGCAGTACTGGGCAGTATCACACTAAGAAATTCACATCCAGGAATAAGAGCCACTGGGATAAAAATCTACTTTCACTATTTCTTCATGTAATTAACTGTCTAAAGCCCTTCCAGCATGGTTTAGTTTCAAGGATTTAGTTAAAGCCCTAATGTTAAAACATGCACATGCAAACTTGTGTACACTTCTGTCTGAGCAAAATGCCTGATGTATAGTCACAGTTTCCTTTGTGTCCACATACCATCTTGCACATTCATTAGGCATTTTGGATTTACATCTGAGCACATGCAAATATGAGTAGGTAGTCTTGAGCACATGCTTACAAGGCTGGCCCCAAGTTTGCAAAAAGTGCCAGTCCGTCTCTGTCTTCTTAGACTTTCAACAAAAGCTGTCTGAGCGGCTCCTTGGTATCAGCAAGCCTATGGCACAGTGACACTATTCTAGTCTGTCATGCATGAACCTCATTTCAGGCCTGTCCTCTTTATTCAGGCAAAACTCCCATGAGGGTCAATGAATTTGGTCCTGTATGAGAAATATTTTGATTCCTTGGACAAGTCAGTGCATGCATCCCTGCTTGGAATACAAAGCAGAAGTGCGTACTTACCCACTGTAACTACCACCTACAGTGTAGTGCCAGGATTGGTAGCTGCAGTGGAAAGGGAAACACCTATATTGCAGGGGGAGTGGGGCAGGGGGGTGGGGGAAGAGAGATATTCATGATGGATGTTAAAGTTCTGACACAGCTTCTGAATCTCCAGCATGTTAAAGGGGCACCTTTATGGACATAAAAGTTATATATTCAGTGTTGCCTGCTCTCATTATTTTATAGCCATTCTCACACTAGTTGGTGTTTCACTTACAGCCCCTGCTGCTGGATCTAGAAAATGGAGATTCTCATGCAGTTTCATTTAAGTGGGGAGGGGATTTCTAGCGGGCTCAGTTATGGAGAAAGTGCTTGGAAACTTGACCCATGTGCACCTTAAAAGGTTCAGAAACCAGAAGGCAAAGAAAAAGAACTCATTTATTTATTCTAACTCTCATGACTTTTTTTGGTGTCCAACTCAGGGTGCTTGACCAGTTAGGAGTGGCAGTACTATATAAAAGATGCCCACAGTAGGTTAGCACCATATTGTGAATACTGACATTCTTCCTGTCTCATAATTGATGTGTCACCATTTATAATTTCTGTTTATCTCTGTACCCCATTGGACAATGAAATCCACTAGATCAGTCAATTTTGTGTTCTGGTTCTCATGCATTAGCACAATGCTATTGTGTTTGGGGTTCCAACCCTGCAGAGCAGCATTATACTGGGTGGAGTATCCCAGAGATTCTGTTTAAATTCTGCCACCAAATTAACATGCGAGTTGCGGTGACTGCCCTTGACCCTGACACAGTTGACTCCTTTTTGAAATGCTGCTCCCAGAGGTAACTTGTCACTAGGGCCCATGAAAATAACCCAAACCCTCTTTTTAAAATTTTGTATATTTGCCTTGGAATGGAAAAAATTGCTCCAAATGGAAGATATTTCCAGAATACTTCCTCAAGAGAGAAAACTCCCCCCCCAAAAAAACCTTACCGCCACTTTAGATTACACTGTACACTTGTGCTATGCTACTTTACACAGTAGAGTTTTCAGGAACACTTCCATAACGTAAATTTGATCACCAAGAGATTATGGGTGCAATCCTGGTCCCATTGAAGTCCATAGGAGTTTTGCACCTATTGCCTCATTTTCTTGGTAGAAGAGAGCATTTTTGTTTAAAGAGGAAATTAAAAGAATAAATATTTCAATCCTTCCAAGACACTCATGTTGTTGCAGGCTAGAAGGGTGTTCCTTGTTAATGTATAATATAATTAATATATATTAATATACTGACACCAGAGTGCTACTGCACATGAATTTTAAAATTCTTTTAAAAATCGGTTCACTGAACTTATAAAGCAGTAAAAACATTTCTATTATATAATTTTAAAAAAACTTTTTTCCTCTCTTTTCATAAACAAACCATACATGTGGGCCCAAAGTACTGGCAGTGAATGAGTGTATATACACTTCCACTACTGGGGCAGCAGGTGCTTCCAGAGCAGAAATCAGGCACATAGCAGAGAAGTCACATATGTCTCAATATGATGGTACCAGTGCCTGTGCATTTCAGCATGCTTTCCAGCTGATCCATGGATCAGCTAAGAGCAATAAACTAAAAAGATAATGACAGCCTGTTATACAAGGGCCTGATTTAACTCCCACTGGAGAAAACAGAGAGTCCCACTGGCTTCAGCAGAAGTTGGATCAATCCCACAGAGAGATATGAAAGGAAAGAGATCCAAAGAATCACAGGAAGACGAAGCGGATGACAGTCATTCTCCATTCAGGGGTGGGTATCACTGAAAAACAGGAACATTTCCTTCAGGGAAATTTAGAAGGAGTTTTAAATCTGCGATTATATAGACCCATATTATCACAGAAGATATAAACCAAGAGGTACAGGAGACACATTTCACACCAACACCACTCACAGTGTTAAAACATTAAGGAGACCTATTTGTCATAAACACAAAATTGCTGGAAATGCTCTTAAGTTTAAAACATCAACTGATTTTTTTTTTAAAAAAAAAAATCAGGATTCTTAAATCTTTTTCTTTGTTTGACCCAATTAGAAACACAGTGCAATGTAGTGTATTGTTAAAACATTTTGTGTTTCAACTGGAGAGAAAAAAAATAGAAGAACTTAAATTAGGCTGAACCAACATAATTGTTCTCAATTAAATGTTCTTACCTTCTATTTAGAACAATGCACTGTAAAATGACTACACTTTAAGAATCAAATGGGAAAAATGGCATTATTAAAAGGAAAAAATGTAGAGTGAGCAATCCATAATATAGTAGAATTTAAAAAAAGCACTTATGCAGGTGAAAGCGGAAGCAGAACAGGATATATAACAGATGCTTAAAGCTTTCTCTTACAGAAAGTCCTTGCTTGCATCAGAATTCTGAAGTGACAAACTTTACAGCATGTGAACAAAGATGTGTAAATGTGAATAATACTGTGTAAATGGAACTGTGACATTTATGGACCTTGCTGAATGTCTTCAAGAATTGCATTAAAAGGTGATTTCTAATACAGTGGGTTGGGCAAGGAACTACAGCTGGAAGCACTCCAGGGTCCTGCAATTCTCTGAAAGGACCACCATCTCCATGAAGACACATGAAATTTATGAATCCAAATGGCAATGATGGATCACGTACAGGAAGAATAACTTCAGGAACACTCATTTTGGCTGCTAACTAAGCGTTAACAGACCTGGCACAGAGGGGAAGAACACAAAGGGGACTGTAAGCATCTGGGATGTTTGTTTGTTTTGTCTGTTTCTTTTAGTTCCTTTTTTCCTTTGGCCAAACTCAGACATCCCTAAAACTGGAATATTTTAGTCAGTTGCATGCTGGCCAGTTGGCTCTTTTTTATTTTTATTTTTTTTAATACTCATCACCAAGGTATGTAAAGGGACCAGTATAGTTTTGATATTCAGTAACTTTGATTTTACTATACATGAACATTGTATTCTACCTTACTATTTCTTGTTCAATGGGTAGTCCTGGTATGTCTATGTTTCATGTCTAATCTGGAAAGTAGAGCCACATCTTTATCAGGGCTCATTCAGTTAGATGGATCTATCTTATCTTTCTTCAGTAGAGATTATGCATGATTCCTTTACAGTAATGGTCTGAGGGATAAAGTAAATAAATTTAAAATTTCTTAATTTTATAAAAAGTATATAATTCTTCTAAACACAAGTAAAAGGTACTTTGATTTATTTATATAGAGCTAGTCTATACAAATAATTTTGTTCTTAAGACGTGCAATTGTTATTTATTCCTATTTTGTATTTATATATTAAAGTTTAAGTGAATGTTTAAAGAACTCACATGTAATACTTTAGAGATGTTTTAATTCAGTGTTCATCAACAGGAAGCAATGGAAAACCTCTCTAGCACAGTTCTGAACATTCATTTTTAAAACAAAATGGGCATGGAGCTCACGTTGTAGAGGAAGTAAAAGACATAATATCACACAAATAGGGTGTTCAAAGAGGAAAATCAGACGATTACAGATAGCTTTCTGCAGAACGAAGCATAATTTCCTAGCAATTTAAGGGCATCCTGACTTTGCTCTATCCACCATATTTCAGATTTTCATGTAATTTTCAAAGTGGTGAAGTATGATTTTCTTGTTTAAATTAACCAGACCGGTATTCTTCCTGTCAGAGCTTGACATGCAGCCCAGGAAAATTGCCAGCTGTGCTGAGGTAGAGTGTAGACACATGTGGAAAAAAGTGCATAGAAATAAGAAACTGGCATGACTAAGTAAGTTATACCTAGCAGCATGCATAGGCGACACTTAGAGGGGGGGACAAGCTGGAGCAAGTGCCCCCTCGCCCCAAGATTTCTGCTTGGCCTGCCAGAGAAGGGGCTGGGAGGGAAGAGGGGCTCTGTCCTTCTCTGTTGGGCCTCTGTCCCTGGCAACCAGGCCCAGGCGGAGGGTGGAAGGGGTGGGACCAGCTGCTTCTCATGTCGGCTGCTCTATGTGGCACAGCAGTTGCCTGCGAGAGCCCAGCTGGGAAGGCGGCAGCTTCTGCTCGGTGTCCAGGCCTGGCTGCCAGGGACAGGTGTCAAAGAAGCCCCTCTCCCTCCAGCACGTTTGGCCCCATCCCTGGCAGCTGGGCCGAGGGTGGAGCAGACGCCACTCTCTCCCCAGACAGGATTCCTCTCAGGCAGCTGCCACGCTGCACAGAGTAGCGACCCTGAGCAGCCACCTTCAGCCATGTGAGAAGCAGATCTGTCCCATTCCCCGCCCACACTCATCTGCCAGGGAGAGTGGCCGAACATATGGGGTGGGAGGGGAACGTGGTGGGAGAAGGACAGAGCTCTCCCACCCCGTGCGGGTAACTTTGGTGGAGCAGGGAGAACGCAGTGGACCCTGGGCTGGACATGGGTCGGAGGTTGCTAGGGAAGGTGCTAGGAGCACATTCTGAGAGACCTGTGCTCCCCTCTCCTGTGGCCCCAGCTCCCCCAGAAGATGGCAGGATTGGCTGCCCTAACTCAGAGAGGTGGGGCTGGAAGTTTCCCCCAGAGGAGACACATGGGGCATTCACATGTTCTACCCTTTACATTGTCCCCCACCCAGGATCAGGAGGTACGAGTCATCTATGCCTAGCAGAGCCACATTCTTGTCATATTCCACACTCAGTGATGTTCCAGTCCCATCAATGAGAGTTCTACACATGCACTGAACTTGATTAAACAAGGATCCATCTGGCAAGCTCACCGTTAACTCATCTGGAAGATCTGTACCCACCTGCTTCCACTACATTAATGGACTAGTCCCCAGAATGTAAGTTCTGTGAGTACAGAGTAGCAATTGAAAAACAATGTTGTATAATACTGCTCTTTCAAGTATTTGAAAGTCCCAGGAATATAAGGAAGAATTTAGAGTAGAATTGTAGTTTTGAAGTTGATTCTATATTTAATCATAATCCAAAAAAGGACCAGGGACCCATTGTGCTAGGGGCTATACAAGCACATAAAAAGATACAATCTCTGCTCCAAATAGCTTACAAGCTAAGGGGCCAAGAGATATACAGTGGTGGTGGGAGAAAGATACAATTCAATAAATACAATGACATCTATATACACACACATTTGCTTTTACTTCCAAATTATAAATAAAGTAAGTGCCAGCTATCCCTATCTGCGTCTCAAGCCATTATTAACTGACTGATACAGACATCACAGCAGAGAAAGAGGGATTTGAGGAAGAGCACTTACAGATCAGTTCAAGTCATATGTCTCTTTAAATAATATATTATAAATAGGCCACTCTGAAAACTGATATCACATCTATGTTTCTGTTTTAAACTACTATCTTCTTTCAACAGACATTCCCACATTGTCCACAGTTTGAGCATTTGCATTCAGACTGCAGACTTGAAACAGACAAGGTACCTTATGTTTTGAGTGCCCAGAAGAATCTGTGACTATGACAGACTTTACTGCCACTTGTCTGCCACTCTCAGTTTATTAGTAATGCTGCATGTCATCAGCACTTGAAACATGTTATTCCAAAGCAAATAAAAAACTTAGTAGTAATATTAAATATGAACAGTCAAGAGATCCGACAGAGTTAATATTTAGTTAAGTGAAAATTCAGTTAGAACAAACCCACCTTGGTCCAAACATTAAACTTCAGAAAAGTAGGCACTGGGGATGAATGTGTCTCTTTACTTTTAGACAATGGGAAAGTAAGTGGATTCCTAGTATCAACAAGAAATGAGTTGCTCAAAGAGCCTCAAGTAATAAACTGGAGGGAAGACACAAGATGAAACTTGTGAGTGATCTGGGCCAAAGGCCAGTAGGATAAAAAGCCAGGAACTCCAAAAGGTAATTCAGGCCCTGTTTAAGAACATAGGAACAGACATACTGGGTTAGACCAATGGTCCATCTAGCCCACTATCCTGTCTTCTGACAGTGCCCAATGCCAGGTGCTTCAGAGGGAATGAACAGAACAGGTAATCATCAAGTGATCCATTCCCTGTCACAAATTCCCAGCTTTTGGCAAACAGAGGCTAGGGACACCATCCCTGCCCATCCTTGCCAATAACCACTGATGAACTTATCTTGTTTTTTTTAAAACCCTTTTATAGTAACAGGGCTTGCCTTCACAACATCCTCTGATGACGAGTTCCACAGGTTGACCATGCATTGTGTGAAAAAATATTTCCTTTCGTTTTAAACCTGCTGCCTATCAATTTCATTTGGTGACCTCTAATTCTTGTGTTATGAGGAAAAGTAAATAACACTTCCTTATTTACTTTCCTACACCAGTCATAACTTTTTAGACTTCTGTCATATTCCTACATAGTAATCTCTTTTCCAGGCTGAAAGGTCTCAGTCTTATTAACCTCTCCTCATATGGAAGCTCTTCCATACCCCAAATAATTTTTGTTGCCCTTTTCTGAACCTTTTCCAATTCCAATATATATTTTTGAGATGGGATTACCCAATCTGCATGCAATATTCAAGATGTGGGCGTACCATGGATTTATATAGAGGCAACATGATATTTTCTGTCTTCCTATCTATCCGTTTCCTAATGATCCCCAGCATTCTGTTCGCTTTTTTGACTGCTGCTGAACATTGAGTGGATATTTTCAGAGAATTATCCACAATGACTCCACAGCCTCTGAGTGGTAACAACTAATTTAGAACCCATCATATTGTGTATAGTTGGAATGTTTTCCAATGTGCATTACTTCTCATTTATCAACATTCAATTTCACCTGCCATTTTGCTGCCCAGTCACCCAGTTTTATGAGAATGCTTACTCTGAACTGGCAAACACTTATAATTAATATGACATTTTATGAGTAATCAATTCATTCTGGATAGGATTGAGGTGATATGATGGAATCACCTGCAGCCAGCAGGAATATAAACAGCTGCATTTTGTACTGCTTATAGCCCACTACTCAAACAAGTTGAAATGCTGGTAAGAGCATTCCAATAATCAGTATAAGAAAGCCACAAATGGATAGATCAGACACTCTGTCTCCCAAGGAAGGAGAAGGGCAGTACAATATGTCATTTTTAACTGGCTTTTTTCAGGAAACTCGGTGACATAGTGTTCTGTCACATACTAGTTCCATTCACAGCTGAAATCATTGTGCCTGAGCCAGAGAATTTGCTCTGATAGAAACCAGCAACTGTTTGCAATATATATAATATATAAATTGTATATAAGATTTGCAGCACATATTCTATAGGGGACAAACAAAAACACAACATGCTTTGCAACAAAATTAGCAGACTGATTAGGCCTAAATCATGCACTGGCACAACTTCTGCAAAAGTAGGAAGTTCCCATGATCATGTCTGAGAACTGAAATTGTCCCACAGTGGAACATTAACCCCCCAAAAGTGCATCTGAAGTAACATGTAATCTTCCTGATCTAAGTCTTTATACCGATTTGCCATTCTAACACAGTGACCAGTAATCTACTGGATGTATTTAGATATGTTTGCCATTTCCTATTTAATTAACCACATGTCCCAGTTTGGCTCACAGTCATTAAAAAGGTCATTGATTTAAACCCAATGTGATAGCACTTGGAATCATTTAATAATTTGCAAACAACATTAAATTACTATCGTGTTCCAATACAAATACAAGTGGGGTTTATAATACTGAGAAACGTTCTAAGTATTCCACAGGATATAATTTTAGGCCACATTGTCTGTTCAGACACTAAAAGCCTAACAAAAGTAGCTAGCAATGTTAAGCGATCCGTTAAAATGTACTGTTTCTCAGTACTCTGAAAATCACCACTCTGCTAATTCATCTGTATAGCATTTTACGCAGGAAATAAATGACAATCACAGATAATTTTTGTATGGAAAATAGTCCTTTAAAAAATGTAAAGCTTTACTATTTTCCATCTAGCAGACTGTAGGCTTCCATCTCTAATGTGTCACTTCTGGTGGTTAGTCAGATCCTGTTAGGTAACCTACAAATCAGTAACTAACAATTCATATCTAAGACATCAGGTTAGTAGAGCTCAGCTCAGGACTTCAGAAAAAAAAAGATGAAAAATAAATCTTCATTTAAAAAATACCCAAATATTCCAAAAGGTATTTTCAACTACTCTCTCTAAAAATGATAAATTTTTGTTTATGAAATCAAGAGATAAATAACAAACAAAAAATACCATTTTAAAAACATCAGCTGCATATTTAAACTAAATTCTGTGAATTCAAAACTCAACAGTCAGTCCAGTTTCTGGGTCAAACTCTTGCCAGGAAACATTTGCTATTCTGCAAAAGAAAAATCCCTCATGATCACAACACTGATATTTCCTCACCTCTAAAACACTACTGTTCTGATATGGTAGCATTTTATCCCCACTTTACACTGATGAATCCCATATAGTGCAGGGCACCAAAGAATCAGGCTCAATATATTATAAAGCTTTGCTCTCTCTGTTTGCAGCCCTGGTAGCGTCGACACCTGCACTCAGCAGAGTGTCTCTGACTTTCATAGGATTCCACATAGATGCAGAGGTCTTCACTAGCACAGTCTGATACAGGATAAGGGCCCTGGGTGAAATTCATCTGCATGCAAGACTGTATTCAGCACTTGAGCCTAAATGCTGAGTTCACTTAACACTGAGGGTACTGAATGGGCTCTCTGCTTTTGGGTGCATTTTGCCACAAAAGTCTTGTGAATAAATGAGGCTTTTGTCCCAAATAAAGAGAAGAATCAATGAGTTATGGGAATTGAAGCTACCTGAGGATCACAGCAGATTCATGTGATCACACCTATTAAAATAGAAGGCACTTTTTTGTTCTGTAAATAAAACAAAATCAGGAAAATGCCAGTAACGAACTACTCTCTAAACTGGAGGTTTGTGCAAGGGCTAGGAGAAAGCTCATACGGTATGTATGGCTAAGATCAATGTTCTGATAATTTTCAAGAGGTCCTGGAAATGTCAGAACATGATCACATTTAGCGCAAAAGCAGTTTAATACAGAAAACAATTCACTGTTATGGACACTGCTGTTGCCTTAAGAAACCCCACTCCTTTGTTTTTCTCACTGTTCTCCATCTTTTTCTTCTTTATTTCCCTTTGCCTTTCTACAGTTGTTCCTCACTCTCTCAAGACTATTTTTTCTTACCTCTGAACACTTTAAACCAGTGGTTAAAGTGGGCTGAAACCTGAAAAAAGTGGGGCCTGATCTCCCAAGCCAGAGAAAGGAGAAGGGAGCACTGTTCCTCCCGCCCTTAGTTTATCCTAATCCTACTTTGAACTTAATACGTTGGCCCAAATTCTCACATCAGCAGGCCTGCAATGAAATCAAGAGTTGCACAAGGCCCCAACACAGTAATAAACAAGGATTCAAATGAAACACATCCCCTATTTTTCTCTGCTCCTCTTATATTCTTTTGCACACACACACTCTCCATTTCTTTAGTAGAGTAGCCCAATCCACAAAAAGCCCAAGGGACTGGGCCTGAAAAGAGATTATCCTAAGGGTATCAACACCAGTCCTTAAGGAAATGTCACTTAGACATCCAGAAGGCAAACTACCTGTAGGAGTTCTTCCCTTTGTTTTCCTATCCAGTGTTCTATAGGAACAGAAACCTGGGCACCTTCCTGGCTCAGAGAAGAATTCTCCTACAAAGGAAAACATCTCCAGAGGTCTGGGTTTCCTCTGAAAAGCCAGCATTGCTTGTATATTGCTGGCAGCAGCCTTCTTGAAGTCAGGTGAGTGAGCTTGGTGTCATAACCTGGCACAGCACAACATCAGGGCAGGAATGCCATACTGCACCATTTCACAGCCAAGTTCCCAGGTGTATGGTATTTCTGTTGTGTTTCATTTTCTTATCTCTGTTGTGTAGATGGTGTTGCTGCCCTGGCTTCCTGCTTTAGCCAGAGGAGTCTAAGAGGGCTGTATTACTAATAATATGGATTTAGTAGGTCTCTGCTTGTGTGTTTTGTTTTAAGAAAAATAATAAGCTCTGGTTTAATAAAATGCATGGCAAGATGAAGGTGGATGGCTGGTGAAAGCCAGAGGCAGGCTGAGCCTAGGGCACAGTCTCCAGCTCCAAAGTAGCTTAGAACTTCACTATAAACCCTGGGTTGGTTTTTCTGACTTGCTCCTTTTACAGCTGGAATGGCACCTTGTGCCCTTTGGCACTCTCTGCACCCAGGTTGGCCCCGGTCAGCTCCCTTTCCATCACTGTTTAGAGGAGGAGGGAGTAATCCCCTTTCCTCTTAGCCTTATACTTATGCTGATACTCCAGGTCCTTCCTCCGAGCTCAAGAATCAGTTTCTCTCTCCAAGTTGCTGCCCATGACTGTCCCTAATTAACAGTATCCCAGGCTCAGTTACAGTCATCTTGAGGACAAGCAGATTACTTTGGCAACTGACTTGAACAAAGAAGAAAAAAAAACAACATAGAAGAAATACAAAACAATCCAGCTGAATACTATTGAAAAATTTTCTTGCTGAGGAGTGTGACAATGAACAGAAATATCTCCTGCAGGGAGGCAGAACACCTAAAGCTGCACCTCTCTTTGGCTGTCTGCTCAAAAAGTCCAGTGACAAAATCTCAGCAGACGGGAAGGGAAAGATTGAACCCAGTCCTTTGACTTGATTTAGTCAGCACATGGTATTTCTCTCTCTCTCTCTCCCTCCCTCCCTGACACATACAGAGAGAGAGAGAGAGGCTATTTTTTTAAATAAGACATTTGCTTGTAGCACAGTAAGAAACACCGTCAGTTTCAGATGCCATATTGTGCTAAATGGTCCCCCTTCCTCTTCCGAAGCCTACATCAATATTTGAGTGTTATTCTCTTTCCACTAATGCACTGGCAGTCATTACAGCTGCTCAACTTAATGACTCTCACACGTGTGTATGGAATATTTGGGTGAGTTCTGGGTGGCCTAGGCTGGGGCTATCAGCCTAATAATATGAGAGTTATGTCAAGTTTCACAGTATCTTTTTATTTTTCCTTCCGTTTTTCCCATTTGATCACTTCCAGTTTGATTCCCTCCCCATTCAGTCTCCTTATCTTTCTTTGGCTTCCTTTTCCCTCTGTCTTCTCCTCTTTGCTTTCTCCTCTTTCCTATTCTTGACATTTTTTCCTGATGTGTGGCCTCTAATTCAACACAAAGCTGTGTCATATAGCAATAATATAATATAGTAATGTTTTCCTCTGAACTCCTCTCCTCCCCCTTCCCTCCAAAAAATAGTTTCTGAGTAAACCAAGAAGAAAGTCTTATTTTGTGATAGTGATAATATGGAAACAAGTACACTGGCATTATTTCCATGTTACCTTCAAAAAAAATGGCAACATTTTCATTTTCCTCCCTTCATTTCATAGAGTAATACCAGCTGGAAATTCAAGAATTTGTTAGTTAAACCAAAGGAACTACAGGCCTCTAATGTGCTCTTTTGATATCCACCTCTCTAAAGGAATGACATTCTGTTTTGCTGATCTGTATTAAATTTTCTTTCCTATCTACTACATCTTCTGCTATTGAAGAACAACATTGTCTTCTGTAATAGTCTACACTAAAGCAAGCAACACTGAAATTTCAATGCCACTATTCATTAAAGATGCTTGAATAGAAAGCACTTTTCCAAGAGGTGAAATAAGTCAGGAAAGTTTTCAATGTGTGAATAATGCATAAGATCATGCATTTAGCGGAGATGCATATCTAAGACAATTAGTTATTCACAGACGCAAAAGAAAGGGCTAATTTACTCTTCTGCTATCTTCTTCCATTTAACATTGTTTTTAAGCTTTAAAAAAGACTACTCGGGCACATGCATAGGTACAGGATATACACAAAGTGCATGCTTATAGATTGTTTGCAGAGAGACTACCTCTTGTCTTCTTATGTAATATACATTGTAGAATTATATATCCATTTCAGGAATGTGCACATGATGTTATAATATGTATATGCTTTGACACAGTACATGTAACAATTCATACGATATGTTGTGCTCCTAGAGTACCATCCACCAGGATCTCAAAGAATTTAGGCACTGAACACCCCCATGAATTAAATATTAGCTGTATTTTGCAGAAGAAGAAACTGAGGCCTGAAGAGACTAGATGCCCTCTCTTCCACTTAGCGAAACTCCATTCCCTTGTGGGTGCAATCAGGTAGTTAGTGACATTAGTTGTGCCTGTAAATATTCATGGATGCCAAATGGAAGGCAAGGTTCCATATATCTGACATTGTGACATATCAAAATTATGCAGGAAGTATATGGCAAAGCCAAAAACAGTCCCCAGGAGCCTGATCTTATTACTCTAAGGTCACTTACGTCACTCAGACTACATACAGGGGCCTTAAAGGAGTAGAAACAGCCTCCTGAGAATACCCAACTGCACAGAGTAGAGCTGATGTAAGGGGAAGAGTTGTATGCTGGCCCTGCTTCCAGCTCCCAGCACAGGGGTTGTTCCCTACTTCCCAAGACCTGTAGGGTATGTCTACATGGCAATAAAAGACCCATGGCACAGCTGGCACAGGTCAGCCAGTTCGGGTTGTCAGCCTATAAAACTGCAGTGTAGACATTCACTTGGGCTGGAGTCCAGGCTATGAGACCCTGCGAATGGGGAGGGCCTCAGAGAACCAAATGCCTACACTGGTATATTTAGTCGTGTAGCCCGAACTGTCCCCCAGCCCGACTCAGCAGATTTGGGCTGTGAGGTTCTGTGCCACACGTTTTTTATCATACTGTCAACATTATGGCTCACTGTGGGTAGAAAGATAGACAAAAGCAGCCCTGAAACTACTTTAGGTTACATAGGGTGGACCAGGCAGACCCTTGGCTGCTGTAGAATAGGGGGAACTTGAAAGCCACCTCCCTCGGCCCTCTATTCCTGTGCTTACTGCAGGAATGAAGCACCAGAATCAGGGACTAATGGCTCCTGCTTCTTAATCCTGTGCCTTACACATAGGACCATATTAACATATTTAGCAAAAACATCGTGGAGGTTTCTTTGTAGGAGTTGGGCTGACTGGTCATTCAAAGTGGCAAAGTGGAGTCAGTGGCTATCATCCTATGGGGGGAGGGGAAAAGCTTGCATTTCCCCTCAGCAGGTGATGTGTTTATTTAATCCTAATCACTTCACACACAATAAACCAACACAGATAAAGAATGATACACAGAAACCAAGCCACATTAGAAAGTAGTTAGCTGGCGGATGGTGAAGCTGAACAATACAGAATTAGGAGTGACTTATCTACAAGTATAATACATTTGTATATCACCTTTGGAAAGAAGGCAGAAGCATAAGCTAGTCCCCACGGCACAGGTGTTACTTCCCCTCCGCTGAGCTCGAGCGAAGGACTATACAAAAGGGCTGCTGTGAAGGCAGGAGAAGGAGAATACCTATGGGAAGGATGACTACCGCTGAGTCATCCCACCAGTTTACATGCCTTTCATCTCAAAAGCACTTCAAAACCCTGTTACACACAAAAAGACTGCTGAGTCATCCCATTGACTTGCACACCTTTCATCTCAAAGAACTTTAAAACGTATTATTTGTAATACAACTAAATGAAAATAAAGTTAAGGTTGCAAAATCAAGCACTCAGAAGTAAGGAAATGCCAGAATTACAATTGCACAGGCAATCTTGATTTGACCTCCTTGTGCACATGTATTATGCTGCAGTCTTTAATTCCACAAGCACATATTTTTTTCCACAGGACTCCTGCCTCATTCATTGCACAAGATGGAAGGTGCTCACTGACCAGGCATCAATTAAATATTTTATTTTATCCTGTTGCTCAATGTGTGGCCCCATTTCTTATTTATTGCACGCTATTCATTCCTCATGGGCTTTTATATGGCACTCATCATTATAGTCTCTAAATGCTTCATAAACATTAATTATTTTCACAACACCCCTGGGAGGAGAAGCAGTATTATTATCCCTATTTTATAGATGAGGTGCAGAGAAGCTAAGCTCAAAACTGTCCATTAATTCAGAGTGCTCAATCTGAGAAGCTTAGGGCCTGATTTTTCAGTATACTTAGCATTTTTATGGCACTCTGTTCATTCAGAGCACAGCTCTGTTCCACTTCATTTGCAACTGAGTTCTCAGCACTTTGGCAAATCAGATACCAGGGTCTCAGACTGGGAACCAAGAAAATGAAGTACAGTATACCCAATTAGTGACTACTTGTGAAAAGTTTGGTTTAAGTGACCTTGCCGACCATCACACATTTTTGGCAGGAGCAAGAATAGAATCCAGTTCTCCACGGCAGAATTCAATTGCCCGAACCATTAGACTCTCTGATTACCTGTCTTATTCACTACAAACCTTCCAAGTTCTACATCAAAGGAAGCAGGGGGTTATAGACAACAGCCTCCTTCACTAATTCACACAACCCTCGTTTATCCCCAGAACAAGATCCAACCTGTGCACTGAACGAGACAGACGTCCTGTGGAAAAAATAGTATATAGTCATGTAAATTATCACCAGACTTACCCAGCCAGTCCCAAACTGTATTGTAATTCTATGGGAACAATCTTTTTAATCTGTTGCACAAGTTTCCATTCTTCATTGTTAAGGAAGTTTTCATACTGGCCTTTCAAAACCTCCAAATTATTAACGCATTCCTGCAGTCTTTACTCAGCCAATATTCCCTTTACAGATTTTCATGTAAGAAAGCCTATAAATCAAATCTAAACTTTCAGACCCAAATGATTCAACACAAAGCATTTTTTTAACCCTGAAAAATTAAGGTATTTTAAGGAAATCATGATAGTCCTTCAGCTATAAAGGCATGATTGGCACTATTCCAATGTCACCTATCTGTTCATAATATTACATTACCTTACTTAATTGTTTTTAATTAATCTCTTTGCTGTGAGCTCCAACTGTGTATTTGTGTTTGTTTCTTATTCCAAGATAAGCAACACAGATGTGCTCACGCTTTGCTTAAAATTGCAGCTGGTTTGTAATTACAGTCTGAGACATAAATTATCAGAGCCTGTGGCCCCCTGAAAAGATATAATTATGGAAAGGATTTTGTCTGTACATTTTGTCTGCACACTCAACCATCAATTAAGTCATTACCATCCAATTCTGTTCCCAGGCTGTGGAATATTCTGAGAGTTGCTAATTCCTGAAGCTACTAAAGCTTTTTTTCAGATGGTTTTTAAGTGAAAAATTACCAAGTTCATTGAGTGAATTAAGGTAAGTGCATTTCTTTTATAGAAATCAGGGCTGAAGAGCCCTTTATCTCTTTCCTCTGTGAAATGGCAGCATAGTGTCATTGTGAGCTACCCTTGCTAGATGAGTGAAGTGGAATTATGTTTACTTACCTCTTCTGGGCATGTGGGGAGCAGATTAATTACTTAGGGCTAAATCCTGCCATCTGGCCAAAGCCCCATTAAGCAGGCATTGCCCACAGGTCTCATACACACACCCCAGATTGCAGAAACTCTACATGGTTCCTGCACTCCAGCACCACAGGGAATTTTGGCTGTGGCTCCTGCATTCCACTTCTAAAGTTTTGGCCACTTAGGCTTTGTCTACATTAGCACTTTTGTCGGCAAAACGTTTGTCGGTGTGAGGGGGAAAAAACTTCCATTAGGAAGGGGTCTCAGATCTACGATGGAATTTCTGGTCAAAACAGGGCAGGGAGAAAGATTAGCCAATAGCCCAGTGGTTGGGGCACTCATGTGGGATGCAAGCAATTTTAGCTCAATTCCTTCCTCTGCCTGATTCACAGCAGGGACCTGAACTTGAGAACACAAGTTTACATGGAAAAAATGGTGAAAGGTTTCCAGTTCTGATGCAGAACAAAAACAGATTCTGAAATGCCAATTTTTTTCACAAAACACAATTGTTGGGTTTGGGCCAGCCCTACTCAACACAGAAAAAGGGAGCTAGAGGGCTGGAGAAACATGGTAAGATAACTTTGCTGCATCTTCTGCTTTTGCGGGCCTGGCCCAGCCAGTGCCCTGAGTGTACATCAGAGGAGCCTCAGAGATGCTCCCTACCCCTTGGCATGACTTCTACTCCTGTTATGTGCCAACTCGGCAACCCCTTATGCCAAGTTGTTCTTTGAGGGAAAGGAGAAGGACTTGCTTCTGTAAAGGCCCTTTATGCTGCTGGATTAGCTTTAGGGCAATGGAGACCTGTTCCCTCTCTGTTGTGTTGTGGACAAAACCACTGCTCTAGGGTGCATGGAGGCACACAGTCTCTTCAATGCTGGGGCCCCTTGGAGGCCTTACATAGCCTTCCTGCAGTGCTCTGAAGTGCTATGTGTAATTGCGGCAATATCCTTCTTACCATTTTAAATGTGCAGGTGAGAAAGCATTCTTTTCCCTGACAGGAGCCGCATTCACAGCAGTCCCTTAAAAATGCTTCACCATCCTCCTCTCAGCTGAGATACTGTCACTCAGGGGGGAAAAGGGTATATATAAAGGAAAACATGCCCCCTGGTTTCCCTTGAAAGACATGTGCCCGCTTTGCATGGCGAGGAGCTACCTTTGGCAATTTCTATTCTCACTCTTCCATAATCCTGACAAACATTTCCAATGATCAATTAACTTTATTATAATACAATTCTGGAACAAAGATCATACATCATAGACTTTAACACTTTCAAGTACTTTGTTTAGACTACTTTGGGGAGATGAGATTGTGCTGGTGTCCTCTATGTACATAAGAACGGTCAGACTGGGTCAGACCAAAGGTCCATCTAGCCCAGTATCCCGTCTTCCGACAGTGGCCAGTGCCAGGTGCCCCAGAGGGAATGAACAGAATAGGTAATCATCAAGTGATCCATCCCCCGTTGCCCATTCCTGGCTAATGGGCATTGATGGACTTATCCCCCATGAACTTATCCAGTTCTTTTTTGAACCTTGTTATAATCTGTTTAAACATAACCCTGTTATGTATTCCCTGTAAGAACTGCATTATTCTGAAGAAACTGCTTTTATTAACTCACTTTTAACTATTTAATATTTTGGTGGGAGAAGGGTAATTTGTTAAAAAATATATCAGAAGATGAGGTTATTGGAAGTTAAATGGCCAGATTCTCTCCCTAGGTTTAT
Organism: Dermatemys mawii; assembly: GCA_007922305.1. Lineage (NCBI taxonomy): Eukaryota > Metazoa > Chordata > Testudines > Dermatemydidae > Dermatemys > Dermatemys mawii. Next base: position 16,381,956 of record ML677332.1, on the reverse strand, counting down.
AGGTAACAGGGTCAGGTGAACAGCTAGTGTAGATCAATATAGTTCCATTGAATTCAATGGCATGACACTGATTTATACCAGCTGAAGTTCTCCCCACACTCTTTATAGCTGTATCCTCCTGCCTTGCTCACCAGGCCCTACATTCCCAAGTTAGTTGCAAAAATGCATCCTAGTTACAGGGAAATTCTGGAATGTACTACGGCTTTTAACAGGTACAGTACTTCTATACATTTCAGATCTTTTAGCATTGCATGGTATATCCACTTGCTATTGTTGCAGCTTAAAGCATTCATTTAGCCATCAGTAATAAATGCAACAAATGATGTTCATGAGGAGTGTTATACTGAATTACAGTTTGCATGCTGTATGAAGATAACCACCATGGAATGATATGTCAAAATGACAGTCACTTCACAACTGGATACTAATTGAAACAAGACAAGCTACTCCTGCATGAAACTGAATTTGAAAAACAGTAGATGTGTTTGGTGTTTTTAAGAAATGGGAATCTGGGATTTAACTCAATGATCATACTGCTGCAGCTCTGATCTGAGCAGCTAGCTACAATTCAGGCCCTGACAGGGTTATTTCAATTTGGACGAGAAAACAGTGAAATGAGTTGGGTATATTTTTGGTGCAATCTTGCTCATTCACAAAAAGAGAGGCAAATTCCTTTCCCTGAATGCAATGGAAGAGGTGGCTCTAGAGCTCTTGTTCTTAGTTCCATACTTAGTTTAGAAGACCTTTTTGCCTCTCAAAGGACTACAGCCTGTGAGGTGCTGAGGACCATTTATGGAGGTGCTAAGCGCTGTTAGCTCCCACCTGATTTCTGAGGAATGTTTTCTGTTTCAGTCACCAGAAGTATACTCAACCCAATCCAATACGTAGCCTTTGCTTTTCAAACTGCAGTTGCCCTTTCCTACACAGAGTCTACAATCTCTGTCAGATATGCACTTTCTTCCTTCAGAGCAGTGAGTATGAAGGACTCAGTCCATGGTTTTCCATACAGCATAAGAAACAAAAGCATTAGTCCATTCCCTCAGCGATTCATTAATATGTTTTACAGTCAAGTTGGGGCACACATTTCATGTAAATAATGTTTGCATGGTGCTTCCCTCAAAATAAAAAAAAAGGTGCTTCTAAAACAAGATGCTGCCACTCCTTGAAAGAAAAATCTAATATATCTTCAACATTTGACCAATGCAAAAAAGATTTTGTGGTCTAATCCTGCATCCTTTGAAGCTAATAGGAGTGTTGCCATTGACTTCAATGGGAACTAGCTCTTGGTTTGACATTTACTTCAGTTACAAAGCAGATGATATGCCAAAAAATGACATAACATTTTAGCACTTTTCTGGCTAGATTTTTACGCAACACATAAAATGATGAACAAAAAGGGGAGGTGGAAGATGTAAAACTTAGAAAAGGCCCCAGTGCTTCCTTTTTGTTTCAGATTTTACAAAAAACAAAGCTTCATTTCAACATGAATTTGACATTATTAACTTGGTAGCATCCTACCTATCCTCTCTGAATGGGTAAAATACAATTGCAGGTGCATGAATATAAGTGGAGTGACTGCATGGTGGTAATGAGAAAATTTTAATAGCTTCTGTCAGATTTTGGGTGAACCAGCCAGAGGCAACGCCTGCCGTCACACATTTTTAACCAGTCAACATTTATGTTCCCATTACTGTCTCAGCCTATCACAGTAAGGAATGACAGTGCTGAACAGCTGACAAATTGGTAATATTCCCAAGGGCTTATCACTCATGGGCTAGCAAATTTGACTTATCAAACTGATGATCAATCTTTTATAATTATTGAAAAATCATTCTGCAATTATTCTACTTTTAGTTTCAATACAGAATTAATATACAAAAAATAACAGAAATATTGACTGTTTTAGGAAAGAATCGAATATAAATTTTGCTTAGAGGAAATAAATCCTGACAATATAATTTAGGACTTAATCCAAATCCCACTTCAGTGTCAGCCGGACTGGACCAATATTGCCCAGTCAGAACAAAAATTCTGTTTCACTGATACTAATCTCAGCGCTAACCAGTCTTTGTTGTATTAATCCCCTAAACCTTTCTGGCCCTAGTGACCTGAGACCTGACTGTGCATAACTGGAGTGAATAAGAACCTTGCCATTAACTTCAATGAGTGCAGGATCAAGCCCTGATTGAAGGAGGCACTTCAGGAACTCCTCTTGCTCTGTCAGGATGAAGGTTCAGGGAGGAGGGAGATGTGGCACTACTAATCTTTAGGTAGGGGACTGTAGTAGTACATTTCTCCTTTACTTCCCTTACTTCCCCTGTCTATGCCCTCTGCCTCTCAATCCCCTGAGGGTTAATATTAGAGTTGGGAGGCAGAGTAAATTAGGCCCTTACAAAATTAGGTCTCACAAAAGGACTGTGATACAAGTGCTCCTGTTCCATAAATGTAGGGAAGAATGGAAAGCAATCAGAAAACACAGGCATTTTTATTTCAAGAGCTGTTGTTTTGTGCTCATTGGGGCTCCCAGACTCCAAGAACCATGTCGAATCTTGACTCCAGGCCAGGAAATTTCTGAGCATCACATGTGCTGTTTGCTCCACATTGCTCATGGCCCTCCATCACAGCTCCTTTGCCCATCTTTGTGACTCACTGTAGAGGGAAGCTTAAAAACATTCCCCATGCCCTGCCATTAAAATGATCCCAGGAGTCAGTTCAGTGACATGTGTTTTTACACTGCTTCCTGGACCTCACAAAACTCAGGGTACCACTAGAGAGAGAAAATCCTTAGAAACCGTGGCACAAAGCCCACTGAGGTGAATGGGAGTCTTTCCAGTGACTTCTAACAACTTTGCATTGAGCCCACAGGCAACTTTTAGAGTGCTTCAGTGCCTGTCCTCAGTAGTTCCAGCTGAGGAACCACCAGCAAGAATGATGCAGCAGAAAATTGCTACAACAGGACACAGGTCCCAGATCATTGAGGGTTTTATGGATCAAATCACCACCATGAACTTCACACACACACACACACAAAAGTGCAGGACAGCACAGAAGCCTAGCTCCACAAAGGTATTAGGCTTCTGACTTCCTGAAATCAGTGGAAATCAAGAACCTAAATAGTTCTGTGGATCTGGGCCAGAGTGCTGCTAGTACGTGCTTAAAATGACTAGATCCGCCTCCCTGCCCCACTGAATCCAAAACACTTTTTAAAAATAAAAACAGACAAGATTTTCAAAATTGATTTATCATTTTGGGTGGCTTCCATTTTTGGGTGGCTTCCATTTTTGGGTGCCTAACTTGAGACCAATTGAAGAGGCTTGATTTTCAATAAATGCTGAGAGCCCACACTCTGAAAATCAGGCCTTTTTAAGGTATCTCAAACTGGGTACCCAAAAAATTTGGCACTCAAAATTCAAGCCACTTTTAAAAATATTGGCCCAGCAAAGTATTACAAACTGGGAGGACCAAATTCTCTTTCAGAAGCCCACACAATGCACAAAATGTTTGTGGATGTCTCCATGGAACACGGACAGCATCATGTACTTGATATTTTGATCAAGATATTTTGATATTATGATCACTCTTCAAGTGACCCAGAGGAACAGGCCTATGATGTTACTCAGAACACCCCACACCATCCCTGAAGGGGTTAAGATGGCCCCGAAGAAGCCAGTTAAACTTATATGCTGCACTTGGGGTACAGTCAGGCTTGAGTGATAAGACGAAACCCTGCTGGGCAGGTTGGGCTTGTATAAAGCCATGATGTTGAGATCAAAAGGGTACTATAAGGAGAGAGAGAGTATGTAGTTGCCCTTTAGGTACAGAGTGGTGGGTAGGAGGAAACCCAGAGGGGAGCAAAAACTTTGGGTTCCTTCCCTGATGGAAGGCATTTACCCAGAGGAGTTGCAGGGGAGAAAGCCTAAACCTAGCAGTGAATGTGCCCCCGTTGCAAGACCAATCTATAGTATAAGAGTTTAATCCAGACTTTCATTTTTCTATAATTCTTTGCTGTTGGGGTTTTTTTGGAAGTGGGGGTGGGGGGTGTTACAATGTGTCTCCTGCAAGAGTTCAAATATAGAATGGGCTTCCCATTTATTTCTTTTTCTGTAGTGGCACTGACTCTCTACATATGAACCACATTATCAGAAGAATAATCAATGTTCTGCTAAAAGTCCAGGGCCCCAGTAAATTATTTCAAACTGCATTACTCAGACTTCTGCCCACAGTTTAGAAGAAATGCTCAATTTGGAAGTGGAGCAACTATCTAGTAAATCTTGCCTGTGTTTCTCCATCACGTGGAGAGAACTTTTATTTCAAGCAATGAACCAGAAAGTGAAGCAGTAGAGAGCAGGAAGGGGGGAAAAAAAGGCATGATGGGGGGAGATGGACTAAGCTTATTAGAATTAAAGGCATTCATGTAGAAAAATCCCTGACAACTCTAGTAGGCTGTGAGAGAAGAAATCCACAGGCTGCAAACCAGGAAGAAATAAACAGCAAAGCCATTGTACAGGTCAGTGAAATGAAAGAAGGGGGATGGAACTAGCTGTATGCACTCAGCTTTACCTACAGTTTCAGAATGCTAACATCAAACTACACTTTAAATACAGAGATTATGAATGGTGTGCCATGAAACACTGCTTTATTTAACAGTGGGTTGGTTGTAGAGAGGAATCCAAACCCAAGACTCTCCAATCTGTGCTTCCCCTCCTGGTAACAAATATGAAAGTGCTAGCAAACACTTTCAGGAAGCATACTATTTCCTGTGGAGGGTGAGGGAGAAACGACTGTTGGAAAGGAACACCTGTCTGAGAAGCCATGACACTGAATAAGCCATTTTGTAAGCAGCTACAATAAAACTGCAGTTTGTTAATTAATCTTGTGTCAAAGTGAGATCTTATATGAGGTTGGACTAGATCTCCTGATATTCTATGATTCTAAGATTATCCAATCCAGACACAACAAAACATGAAACATGGTGGAACTAGAAATCAAATCCAAGACAACAAGAGGGACCGGTCTTAGCTGCACTGCAAAGAGCAAAATACTTCTGAGTGCACAGTTTGTGTTATCTGCCTTCTCTTGTAATATAACATGGAGGGGCTGAAGCCTCCCAGGACATCAAAACTGGAAGCTAAGAAGTTAGTTCAGGCATAGAAGAACTGGAAAAAAGAATTTAACTCTACGTATCTATTGCTATGGCTAGGGTGACCAGCGAGCAAGTGTGACGGGGGTAAAGGGTAATAGGAATCTATATAAGAAAAATTGGGACTGGTCCTAAAAAATTGGGACATCTGGTCATGCTAGCTATGGTGGATAGAGAGGATGCTGTGAAATAATTGGGTAAAAGGGGAGAGAGAGATCGAGAGAGATCAGTGGGACGCTGTGCACGGAAATGCCCCAGACTGCACCCTAGATGCAATAATGGGCTGTTTTGATACTCCCTGAAACAGTAGAAAGATATAATTTCTTTACTCCAGATCAAGCACTTGGGGAGGGAATAGATTGACTACAGCACCCCTTTAGAAATGCTAGCAGCCAGTTATAATTTTAGAAATATTAAAGATCTATTGATAAGAGACCAGACAGCATGTGGGATACAAGACTTGCAAGTATGAAAGCAGTTGCTGAGGAAAGCTAATGTTGGAGAAAAGCTTGGAGATATGCCAGGCTACAGAGCCATCAGAAAGAGAGAATGAGAACCCTACAAGGGCAGTTAGCAGAAATAGTCCATACAACACATAAGAAAGAGACATCAAAACTAGACACACCACCACTGGATGACAATGAGACAAAAGAAGCCATGTTGTAAGCAGCTACAATAAAACTGGAATTTGTTAATTAATCTTGTGTCAGAGTGAAATCTTATACGGCAGATGATCCAGCCACAAAGCATAGAATACCTATTAACCATAGTAACACCCAACCCCAAGAAACAACCAGGATACAACAATGAGACAGAGTTCGGAGTCCTCTTGAGATGTGATCACAGTTGATTAATTATTACAGTGGCTAGTGGTATTGCACAATAGTGCATTCATGCAGTGCCCTAAGACCTTGGCGAGGGTGTTTTTCTCAATAATGTTATCATCAGATGCAATCACTCTGCACCAGGAACAGCACAGAAGAGCTTTGTAGGAAGGGAAATGAAAAGTGAAACAAACTACATAAAGAACTCGTTTGTGGCAGTTATCCCTTGCCTTGGATTACAAGTGGTGCCAAACCACCACAGCAGGCGTTCTAGGAGAGGCATTACCTTTTCCAATCCTTGCCATAGGCATAGGATATAGAGGACATGATGTCTGCCACATTATTCCTTAGGATCATGGAGAATACTCACTTCTCTGCTTCTTGTATTCTCCTCCACCGACCTTGCAGGCCAGTTCCAATCAGACCCAAGTAATTTTAGACTACCAGAAAATATATGCAATAAAACAAAGAAAATGATGATGAATATTTTCCTATTATCCCTTTAGAAGAAGGCAGGTCTGTAGCCTGAAAAGACACACCAAGGTGGAAGTTGGGAGGTTGATAAACATATTGTATGAATTAACTCGTTGCTATAATTCTCTCAATAATAGTGTTTATAAAGGGATTTCTACTGTTCTGCAACTCTTCTGTTGCAGAGAAACAGCATCTTAATACCATGCCTCCTACAGTAATTGATGCACCCTGGCAACAGCTGAGAATCAATCTCTTTTTAAAACAAATCTTTCCGTAAACTCTGTATTTCCTTTCTCTTCCCTTCCATTGTTCTGTTTTTCTGAGGGCATTTGTAGAAAAACAAGATGTTGTGTTTTAGGAATTCATTTATTCCTGTTGCTGCTTCCCTACCTCCATTCATAAGCCTCTGTTACATTTCATTTTTGTACCAGTAGATTATAGCTAGTGGCACCAATAAAGCAGGAACAGAGGAATTCTTAAATACAGGTTCTATTTACAAGTTAACATTCAAGAATTACTGGACATCTGCATTCCTTCCCTATGATTTCCGAAGGCACCTAACATCATCTTTAGCCAATTACTGCCAATCATGCAAATTGTTTGATCATATTATTTTGTAAACAAAAGCAATTAGGAAGTTCAGGGGATGGTGTGTGCATGGTTGCCGAGGGAGAGTTGTACTAATTTTTCTTCCTATGCCACATTCTTCTCCCTTCATCTCTCTTTCTCTCTCCACCCCCGCTGCCACCCATCCTGGTAATTCACTTCAAACCCTGTCGTATATCTAGGAATAACAAGATGAAGTTATGAAGAGAAATTCGGCTAGAAAAACAAAGCACTGTGTAGTGATGAGATTTCTATGGTTGTACAGTAATCCCTCCAGGGCTCATTGCTTGGGAGATTTAACAGTAGACAGGACAAAGCCCTGAAGAACGTACTACAGAGAACAATATTATTAGGTAGATAACTAAGGCACTTGGCTTTTTAGGCAGATGGATACAAGAAATAGTCTTCATTACCTCAAAAAAGGTTATCCTTAACTCATTTCTAGAACATATGTAGCACTTAGCAAATACACCATGTGGCATGGTATGAAGTTTTCACTGGCTGTCCTTTGAGATGGCCTGCATAGCATAACCATGTCTTGTCATCTGCTGTGGTGAGTTATAAAGATTTGGCTTGAGGTTAGCGGGTCAGGTATCACCTTATTAGTAAATTCCCCCCCTCAATCTTGCAACTGGCTCCACGCAGGCATAGTAATCCACCTTCATTAAGACAGGATTGAGATCTTTAAAGACACAACCATGTAATTATATTACCATTGATACTGTAATAATATGATCTTAAACAATTACACAGACATCAAAAGAATGCACCTGCTTGTCATGGATTTGCTGGAGCCAGTGAGACATCTCACAAAGTGATCTTTTAAAACAGTAAATTGATATTCAACTCAAGGTGGCCAGTTGGACTTTAAACTCCATCAGATACAACAACTCTACACTGGCTCAACCAAAAAGGTAGTCAGTTAGGCTAGCTAGCTCTCTCCCATTCTAACTTCACCCAGAACTTGGGCCATGGAACAAGCATCCAACCCTTTTTATCTTGCGTGCTGAGCTCTGATTGGCTTCTGTCTGTTTCTAACTACTAGAGTACCAATTCTCATTGGTTCTGTCAGAAGCTGATCCTGGGTGATCTTGCTAGGTAGTTCTTGGAGGTCTAAACTTTCTGTTTTCCCTAGAACACCTCCTTTGGTTTGGGTGCACCAAGGCAGCAGGGCCTCCAGCTAGGGCACCAAGCATCTCTGTATGCCATCACATTGCTCTTTAAAGAAGGTAATGCCAAATACATGTTCCTGCTGCATATTGTTTTCTATTATACCATACAAGGCAATATGTAAGACTTGTATATGTGAGACAATTATATTTCAGGCTCCAAGAAGTAAGCTAACAAGTAACAGTGATTTATCAAACTATTTAAAGTATGTTGGATCTAGCACCTTGATGCCTGGTGTTAAAGCAGGGGTGGGCAAACTTTTCGGCCCAAGGGCCACATCGGGTTTGCGAAATTATATCGAGGGCCGGGTAGGGAAGGCCCCGCCCCAATCCAGCCCCTCCCACTTCCCGCCCCCTGACTGCCCCTTCCATAGACCCCTAACCACTCCCCAGGACCCAACACCCCACCCAATTCCTCTGCTCCCTGGCCCCTGACTGCCACAACCCCTATCTACCTTCCCACCCCCAACCACCCCAGAATCCCACCCCAACCAACCCACCCTACTCCCTGACTGCCCCCTCCAAAGCCCCCACCACCAACCTGGAACCCCCCCATTCACCCTTACAATAGCTGCTGTGCGGGGGGAGCATGCAGCCCTGGCCCCCAGAGCTCTGCCCACACAGGGTGGCTCAGGGGGAAAGGGGGAGTGCACAGTCCCAGCTCCCAGAGCTCTGCCTGTGTGGCGTGGCTCCGGGAGAGGGGCCAGCGCGCAGCCCCGGTCCCCCAGAGCGCTCCCCACACGGCTCCGGGAGAGGGGCCAGTGGGCAGCCCTGGTCCCCAGAGCGCTGCCCCTGCGGCGCGGCTCCAGGTAGGGGCCAGTGGGCAGCCCGGGCCCCCAGAGAGCTGCCCCTGCGGCGCGGCTCCGGGGGAGGGGCAAGCACTGCCACTGAAGCGGGGCTCGGGGCGGGGGGCACAGCCTCCCGCCGCGGGCCGGATGGGACAGTCTCATGGGCCGGATGTGGCCCACGGGCCGTAGTTTGCCCACCCCTGTGTTAAAGCATATTATGATTTTCACTACTGTCAAACTCTGCAAAAAAGGGAGGCCTCCAACTTGAAGCAGGTGTTGTTCACGCTCTTGTTATGCAACCGCTCAATATTTACCATAGGCCAGATATCAAGAGGGAATTAATGTTACCAAATGGGCTCTACATCACGCCACCTTTTGCTTTCTATTCTTGTATGAGTTTTGGGCTGTGATCAAAGTCAGGTTACACTGCTGGCAAGGTCATCTTCCAACAAAATCCTTTCTGCTTTTAGAGAATGGGATTTTATTTCTCATGTCTCTCACTCCCATCCCATCATTTTTTGTTTAGAGTAGCTGTTGACAATCATTGCTTAACTCTCCCATCCCAAAATATATAATTTAGCTAATATCTAAATCTGTAGTTTAACACTTGGTGCCCAATCCACTTAAATCAATGGGAGTTTTACCATTAACATTCACTGGGCTCTGGATCTGTCCCAGATGGCATAATATCACCTGCAGCTATGGGCACACAAGTCTGTGTGTGCATATCTGAGGCTAGATTATAGCTCAATTTAAATTGGTACTAGAATAGGAATGCATTCCTGAATCTCTCAGTATTTGTATTAAATCTGTAGAATGTAATAGGAAATAAACTTTTTTATATTTTTGAGCCATCCTATAGAGATTATAATCATAACTTTTCAATAGGACTGTTCAAAATAATCTAAGATGGATATCACTCTACTAAAGTCTATGAGCGGATTCTGAACTGTAATTTGGCTCCTTATGCCTCTGGAGCAGTGCAAAAGGGCCTGTGATGGGGCTCAATTCATCACAATGTGCCTCCAGCTGGTCATTTTGGGGATCAGCTCCGCAGATCAGTGCACCCATTCCTGGTGGTACCCCACCCACCATCACTTCTGCTCCCGGACCCACATCACTCAAGCAACGTGGCATTTTCTTCATGACACACCCCTCCAGTTGCGTCATGATCTGTGCTCCCCACTGCTGGGGGTGAGTGTGGCAGTCCAACTGACCAGCCACTTCCTCAGTGGCTCCAGCACCCTTTTCACCTTTGCCTCAGGGCCTCAGACTGCCAATCCCAGCCGGCAGCCAGGAGCTCTTCTCTAGCTACCTGATCCCTGCTAGCAGCACTACTCTGTCCAGGGTGCTAGCTTCCTTCTACCTGCCAGGCACCCAGTCCTTCCTCCTGGAGCTCCAAGGACTAACTGACCCTGCTCTTCCTCGTAGCTCTTCTTATATGGGCCTGCTGGATCCTGATTGGCTGTTCCTCGCAGCCCTCTCCCATTCACTGCTTCCTGTGTAGCCTCCCTAGGGTCCTATTAATCCCTTGCATGTCAGTGTTGGGTGAATGCCCCATCACAGGACCAGAAATAAGTCAGTTCTCTTCAGATGCTTTCCCCTGGCAAGGAACAGCGCCTAGATAGTGTATATCTTTGGTTCCTACAACTCCCCCTGACAGCTACTGATGAAGGGGATGTATGGCCAGAGCAGTACTGGAGAGAGAAAAATACTTAATCTCTGTTTGGGGGCCCGCACTCTTGACCTCAGCCTCTCTCAGCAGGTTGTTTTGATGTTGCTTAATACTGGAAACCTGAAATTACTTATGTATTTTGAAACTGTAAATTTATCCTTTATACATATGTCAATTACTATTCAGCCTGAAGCACAAAACACTAGTCAGCTGTCATAATAGCAATAATAACTGCAGGAAAAATAACAACACTTCATTATGTAATGCATATAGTAACAGCAGCATATAATAGCAATAGTAGTACCTACTTCACTGCATGCCACTTTCCACTTACATTGCAACTCACCACCATCCGAGTTCACTGAAGGTGAGCGAGGGCCTAAACGTTTATTGGAGTTTTCTACATTTTCTCCATAGTATTTTCCTAAAGAGGGCAAAGAAGAGTATTTAAATCATGGGGTTCCCCCTCCCAGTATGTAGTCAGCAGCTGAACAAGGCAACCGTGTGCAACATAGACTCACACAATAGTGTTAAAGTATTTTAAATCTCTCTTGGAATGGTACTTGGCTCATTTTTAAAAGTGTCATTACCATAAAGCTATCTTGTATCTTTTCATTCAGCCCAATGTATCAAATCAGCAGGACTCCACATAATCTTTTAAGCATGCTAAGCTACTCTGAGCAACTATAATGTATATTTTTCTTTGCTTTAGGAGCCACCGTCTGCCAAAATCAAACAAACTGCAGCTGTATCAATATTCAGCACCACAGCAGAATTACTTTGGATATTGTTTTTACTGCCAGTTAAGTGCACAGCCCTGTGAGATGCTGAGCCTGTCCTGTGAATCCCATTCCCAGCCAATCCCATTGGCTGTTGAGAACAATCAACACCTCGCAGTCACACTTCTCATCTCTCACCAATCCTATTTCCGCTACAGTCAATGGGAGTTTATAGTTGCTCAACTCCTCTGAAAACCAGGTGATCATTGTTTCATTTGCAGTTTCTGAGGTTGCCACAATACCCATATGTAGTTAAGTAGTTTCAGAATTAGATTCCTCCCAAGAGCTGAGAAAGGAGCCAGTACCCCAAGCTTAAAACATGTGTAAATGCTCACAACAAAAGGCAAAGGTGAAATTGTCCCGAACATCAGATACATGTAGCTCCCACTATTTTCAGAGGAGCCTCTAATATTCATAAAACTGGTGGTGCCACTATAACTGAAAGCTGAAACTTCAGCTCTAAATATTCCACAACTGAAGGTGATTTTGGAGGAGTAGATAGCGATTGGTTTTATACAAATTAATTGCGCTCAGGAACAAGTTATGAGACATAAGATGTTCTCTATCTACAATATTCACTTACCAGCATTAGAAGAGTTATCACATTTAGACCAGATAGACCATTTTTTTCACTCTATGCTCTATGGGGCAGTGACTGCCATTTATTATGCATTTTTATAATACCTAGCACAAGATGCTCAACCTGGTAGTGGATTTTAAGTGCTATTGGAATGTAAATGTTAAATACATATACTACTACTACCAGACTTTAGAAACTACATTATCATTACACCTGACCTGGATTGGTATGGAATTACTGTATGCACATAACAGCCATTTAAGATGCTGTTTCTTATCATTCTATGTAAAGATATTCAATGCATGTGTGTTCTAAAAAGGCTTATAACAAAACTTTCAAGCCAATAGCTTTAGGTTTGGCCAACTCTGTAGCATCTATTTTGCTGTTTTGTTTCAAAAAAGTATGTTTATAATTGTGATATATGAGCAGCTAACATTAAAAACCACAAGCCTAGCTGCTTGAAAGGAAGCAAAGTGTTGTAATCCGCATATAGCCAAGGATTCTTACAGTATATATATATATACTATCTTTACTTCACAGGACCAGCATAGGCAACTGTGAAACTGTGTATAGAAATAGCAGAAAGGAGTTTATCAAGCTCCTAAAACTAATTGAATTATACCTAGTAAACAATTTGTTCAGATAATTTAGTCTTTTTTTTCCTGTTTGCAAATTGTCCATGGCAGCAGATCAGATTTTTTACAAATGTGTTCATTATTTGATGAATATTGAGGGCTAACCAATTACAACCTGTAAATTGCATAGTGAGCATTCACCAGAGAACCAACTATTAGCGAGTTGAGCTGTGTTATTGGTAACTTAAGTCACATGGTACTTCTGCCCACCGATATACTTAGGGTGACCAGATGTCCCGATTTTATAGGGATAGTCCCAATATTTGGGGCTTTTTCTTATATAGGCTCCTATTATTCCCCACCCCCGTCATACCATATCCTGATTTTTCATGCTTGCTGTCTGGTCACCCTATATACACTGTACATTTCCTACGTTTCTTTCTTATCCTGCCAAAAGAAATTTTTATTATATCTCTACTAGCTACACTTTCAAAGTAGCTGATGTACAATTTGACCAGATCTACAATTGAATAAGGTTTGAGATGTTGGAAGATATTTAACAAGATGTGAATTAAAGGGCTGATTTATAAGAATGGCCCTACTGGGTCAGACCAAAGGTCCATTTAGTCCACTATCCTGTCTTCCAACAGTGGCCAGTGCCAGGTGCTTCAGAGGGAATGAACAGAACAGGTAATCAGCGAATGATTCATCTTTTGTTGTCCACTCCCAGCTTCTGGAAATCAGAGGCTACGGATATGCACAGCATGGGGTTGCAGCTAGGCTGACCAGACAGCAAGTATGAAAAACTGGGACAGAGTGTGAGGAGTAACAGGCCCCTATATAAGAAAAAACCCCAAAAATCAGGACTGTCCCTATAAAATCAGGACATCTGGTCGCCCTAGTTACATCCCTAATTATCTTGGCTAATAACCATTGATGGACCTATCCTCCATGAGCTTATCTAGTTCCTTTCTGAACCCCGTTATAGTTTTGGACTTCACAACATTCCCTGGCAACAAGTTTCACAGGTTGACTGTATGCTGTGTAAGTACTTCCTTTTGTTTTTTTTTAAACCTGCTCCCTATTAATTTATTTCGGTGACCCTGGGTCACATGAAGGAGTAAATAGAACTCTTATGCACTTTCTCCACCCCATTCATGATTTTAAGACCTTTATTCCCTCCCTCCCCCATTAATAGTCTCTTTTCCAAGCTATAAAGTCCTAATCTCTCCTCACATGGAAGTTGTTCCATATCCCTAATAATTTTTGTTGCCCTTCTCTGTACCTTTGCCAGTTTTCATGTATCTTTTTTGAGATGGGGTTACCAGCACTGCACACACTATTTGAGGTGTGGGCATACAATGGATTTATATAGTAGCATTAAGACAGAAAATATCATATTGGCTATCCTTTCCTAATGGTTCCTAACATTCTCCTACCTTTTTAGACTGCCACTGCTCAGTGAGCAGATGTTTTCACAGCACTATCCACAATGTGTAAGAACTGAATGGTAACAGCTAATTTAGATCCATCATTTTGTATGTAATAGTTGGGATTATGTTTTACGGTGTGCGTTACTTTGCATTTATCAACACTGAATTTCATCTGTCTTTTTTTTTTGTCTTGCCACCTAGTTTTGTGAAATCCCTTTGTAATACTTTGCAGTCTGCTTTGGACTTGAGTAATTTTGTCTGCAGATTTTGCCACCTCATTGTTTACTCCTTTTCTAGGTCATTTATGAATATGTTGAACAGCACTGGTCCCAATACAGATCCCTGGGAGACACCAATGTTTACCTCTCTCCATTCTGGAAATTGACCATCTATTCCTACCCTTTGTTTTCCAACAGTTAGGAAATTCATTTAGGAAACATAATAAATCAGTTCTAACAGCACTTTTCATCTGTTGATGTCATAGCACTTACAAAGAATGATACTTACTTTCATTTTCAATTTGCAGATGAGGAAGAGAGGGAAAGAGAACTACCAAGGTCACACAGCAAGTCAGTTGCAGAGACACGAATTATAATCCAGGTCTCCTAACTCCCAGTGCAGTGTCCCATTTACTGGACACTGCTATCTCTGTAAATAGTCTATACCAGTGCTTTTCAACCTGTGTTCTGCACACCCCTAGGGCTTCACAGATTATGTCTAACATTTCCAAAGGAGTCTGCACCTTCATTTGAAATTTTTAGGGGTCTACAAATGAAAAAAGGCTGAAAACCACTGGTTTACACTGCCATCGTTTGCAAAATCATCTTGTTCGGATTCTTAACCATTTTTTCATCATTTTGGGTTCGCTTTTCAGCTTTTATTTACCAGGCCAAATTCTGCCCTGTGTTACAATCAGTGAAATCCTCATGATGTCAATGAGACACTATGGACTTAAATCGCAGCAATATGATGGACTAAATATATATTCCAGTTTTGACATTACTGGAAAACACATGCTACAAGTCCTCTGCAGATCCTCTGCCAAGTTACATTTTGTGCACACATGGGGAACAATTAAAGTTAACCAAACCATCTCAGCAATCTGGATATTAACTAAATTAGCATTATGCCTAATGCTGTCAGAGTGCCATGCAGAAGCATAGCTGCTTTTCCTTGTTACCAACTAATCAGTGTGTTCTGTGGCGCAACACAATAAAATGGAGATCAGTGTTAACAAAAACCCAGTTAAGAACAAAAATCAGAAATGTCTACAATACACACAGTGCAAAGCAATGCAACATAATAGAAGCTCCTACATATCAAAGAGGCCAAATATTGGATTTTAATTGTGCCTAACAATAGGCAAATTATGAAGCAAACAATTTTTAAAAATACCAAAGTTAAGAACCGTTGGCATGGAGACATCAGTTGCCTTGGGGTTTAAGAAAAGACAATTAGCCTGCAGGATGACTTAAAAACACTTATTTGACTCTGCGTTTTTCCAGCCAATATCTCTTACTGCATTTTTTAAAAATCAGTGATTATAGATCAAAACCTTTCCATTCAAATACTCTTAAATTGCTTTTTTTTAAAATAGGGAAACCTTAGGTTTTGATTTGCTTTATGCTGGACTCAAAAAATGAGAAAGGACAACTAATTGCCACAGAAAAATGATATTTTCCCTCTTTAATTTCTTTAATTCTCTAAACCTTTCTAATTCCACATGCATGCAAATTATTTTTCCTTCATGGAACTAGACTGTCCCTACAGAAGCAAAATGCTCCTCAATTTGACTCAGGTATTATATGCAAAATTGCTGTCTGCTAATTTTCAGTTTTTGCAAATATCAATCCTCATACAAAAGACAGAGGTACAAATAGTCTCTAAATGTGTTTGTAAATTTCACACATAGAAAACCTGATGTCTTTGTTTCTTAGATACAAAGAAATTTGCTGGGATTTGTGAGGCTGTTTAGTGATCTGTGTCTGAGGCATTTGGGCCCAGATTCAGCAAGGTATTTAAGTAGGTCCCTAATGACAAGCAAGTGAATCATCCAGATGAAACCAGTAGCACCATTCATTTGCTTATACAGGTAAATGCTTAAATACTTTGAAAGTAGACACATGCTTAAGTACCTTGCTGAATCAGAATCTTTAGGAAACAATCCTCCAAACACTTATATCTCTGAGTAACTTTACTCACTGGGTCAAAGTATAGTTAAATTTGTAATGTACAAACAACCCCATCTCATTTTATTATTCTTCATTTACAAAAAAGCATTTAAAAACTACACTATGGGTGAGATTTGCTCTCCACTCCCTGGCCCCTTTACAGCAGTAAAATGACCATGATCTGGCTGGAGGCAATCACCCCAGCACGAGAATTGAGGAAGACAGCTGCGTGGGCTGCCATCTGAGGACTTTCCTTCATACCGAGCATGCTGGGATAGGGTCAGAGCAACAGCACATGGTGCTGTGGAAATACTAGGCAGTGCTACAGAACTTACGTTACACACTGGACTAGTACCTCTCAGTATGGTCACCAGTTGTTTCCTAGTGGACTTTGTAACAGATGTGAGACTGGGAAGTATAAAGAGTTCAAATAACTATAATGAAGTGTGCCAGGCAGACATGGACTTTGGGGTTAATAAGCATTAAGTGGGTTTCCTGGGGAATACTTAGGAAGTGGTTGATGCAAATTCCACTTCCGCACCCTTCTGAAGATACACAATAAGGAGGGGGCCAATGAATGATGATTAGCTGTTCCAGGAGACTAGAGGTCAAACATTTGAGCCATATGAAGAAAACAGCTGAATCATCCATTTGGGGTCTGGTTCCTGTTCTAGAAACAGACACGATCTTGTAGCCAAGAGACAAACCCATTTGTAGGGTTTGAAAGACTGACACCTCTATGTTAAAGTTGGGGTTTCCCTCTGGAAAGAGTTTAGCATAGTGCAGGTTCTTTTGCTGCTTTTCATATGTTTCTTTGTAATGCCCTAGGAATAAATGCAGTTTGTTTTGTGATGGCTGGTTGTGAATGGATGTACTGTTATAACCCTTAGAGAAAGATAACTACAGGTGCTGGATCCTGGGGAAATTGCAGTGAGATGCAGAAAAACTGCTAGCCTAGAGCCTTGGTCTTAAGGGAGAGATGCACGGGTCTCTGTCTCAAGAGAGGTTCTGGCTGGGAAGCTTAAAACCTAAAATGGGTGCCTTTAGGAAAGACCAAGAGGTCAGTCAAAGGTGTAGTTAATCCTGAAACTACGACAGACCCAATCTCTAGGTTCCAAACCAACTGGGTCTAGGTAGACTCTAGTTGTTCTTCCTTGCTCTTGGATTCCAGGGCACACTCCTTGGCTCAGAGGTCCTTCTTTGCCATGTGGGATGCCATTGTCCAGCTGCCCTAGACCCTTTTAAAATCAGTGCCTCAGACCTCTCGATCACTCACTTACACTCCCTCACAATTCCATCCAGGCTGTGGGCACTCTGGGGTCACTAGTTTATCTCTTTCAGAGACAACGTGGCAGGAAAGCGAGGAACATAGGCTTACCAAAGGAAAGGCTTAACCACAATGGTTTTACTCAAAAGCACTTGAGTTACAGATCTCTGAAAAATAAGAAAAGTTCTGAGACATATCCTCCCCTAGTCTGAACACACTCATTCTGTAGTTCCTCAGTATTTCAGACTGGGCTGAGTCCCAGCCGCCCATCCTTCTGACATGTAGTAATGGACAACTATCTGTCCCCACACCTCTCTCACACACACACAGTGCACAGCATCTCCCTCACACACACACTTTTAAATAGGGTGTTTGTCTCTGTGCCACATGCTCATACTGAAAAGCTCCAGATCCATCAGTCATGCTTGCCCTCATCCCTCTTTGCAGGCTCCTTTTGTTCCATGGGGGTGAGTCAGAAGTCAACCGTCATTCAAAGTCAATGCCCCCAAGACTGCTGTCTAGATGTCTCTCAGTGATAGGCCTTCAATGAGGTGTCGTACACCTTTCTGGAATGAAGTACAGTAGGCTGCTCTGGGGCAAGTTCAGACTTATGCAGACATAGTGGTAATATTCCAACATACTGTACAACCTAGATTAAGAGACATACATAACCCTGAAAAAGAACTGTGTAGTTCAAAAACTTGTCTCTTCCACCAACAGAAGTTGGTCCATTAAAAGATATTGCCTCATCCACCATGTCTCTCTTGCATCCTAATTTGTCATGCCTCAGGCAGCCCTCAGAGCTGTCCACAATCAGAAGGGTATAAATGTATCTTAAAACACCACAGCCTCTGGGATGCAAGTTCTACACGGTCTTTCTTAAAGACTTCTCACCCTATGTGCCCGGTATAAATGCAGAATGAAATCTCATGAGTCCAATCAATAAACTGTAGTTCTGAATGTCTCCTCATCACCTTTCTAACACAGATAGCATCCCATATCACCATAAAATACATTTACACTAAACATGTTCAAACCCGAGTACCAAAAGTGGCCTGATTTTCAAAGGCACCCGGCAGTATCCATTCACTTCAGTGAGATTTGTGGGTCCTTAGCACTTCTGAAAAACAGAACACTACTATTTAGGGACCTGTCTAGGGATTTAGGAGTTAAATCTTAGGTGCCTGGGTTTGAAAAACATGGCCTTAATGTTTATTGAGTCCGATCTAGGAATGTGGTATGTTCCTTTTTTTAAATGTCATTTGCCCTGTGAAAGATGGTCCTAATATTCATTAATATCATGATATTTATGGCCTTCCTTGTAATAGGCACTTTAGGGGTGCTTAAGACAAGATTCTGTAACCTTCATTCCAAATAAGTTGTACCTTTCACCTGGCATACTCCGCGGATATCAATGGGAGGATCTGAAGCTTATGGTATTAGTCAAAGTGAGTCCGGTGCCTGAGGCCATGTCTAATTTACAGGGATCATACCAGCATAGCTATGGTGAACACAGCTATGCCAGTCTACACCAACAGAAAGTTTTATTCCATCTGTGTAGGAACACCCCTCCATGAGCAGCAATAGCTAGCTCAGCAGAAGCATTCTTCAGCATAGCTGCATCTATATTAAGAGTTCTGTCAGCGTAGCTATGTCAGTCAGAGATGTGGACTTTTTCCCATTTCTGCTGGAGAGCAGTCAATGAAATATATAATGAGGGTTCAGAACAAAGAACAGTGGTGGCCACTGGCACAAGGCAGTTGCCTTTGATCAGTGGTTCTCAAGCAGGGGTACACAGAGGTCTTCCAGGGGGTACATCAATTCATTTAGATATTTGCCTAGTTTTACAACAGGCTACATAAAAAGAACTAGTGAAGTCAGTACAAACCACACAATGATTTGTTAATACTGCTCTATATATTATACACTGAAATGTAAGTGCAATATTTATATTCCAGTTGCTTTATTTTATACTTATATGGTAAATGAAAAAATAAGCAATATTTCAGTAATAGTGTGCTGTGACACTTTTGTATTTTTATGTCTGATTTTGTAAGCAAGTTGTTTGTAAGTGAGGTGAAACCTGGGGTATAGAAGATAAATCAGATTCCTGAAAGGAGCACATTCGCCTGAAAAAGTTGAGAGTCACTGCCTTAAATAACTTTATCTCCCTATTGCAGTGACCAATGTATGCGGAAGTACATGGGGAATGATGCAAAACTGAGGAAACATATTTATATAGTGTAAGTGACTCTGGCAAGTTTTTAAGTTCCACTCAATAATTGTGGTCCAGATTATGCCTCCTCTAGATCTGAATATACAGACTCTTCTGCACACCAATATTGTCCTTCTGCACACAGGAAAGACTCAAATGCCTTGGAAACTCACATATTGGGCGTGTTGCCAGTACAATAATAATAAGTTCAGATCTAAATTTAGAACATGATATAAGCTACTGCATGAAAGTGTCCTTGGTATTAAAATTAAGACATGGGAAAAAATTGAACAAAGGAATTAAAATTGAGGTAGCTGCTGCCAATTATGTTTTAACTTTTTGAGGGGAAATAAAATATTTAAGTTTATTATTGAAAGTCATTTCTCATTAGAAGAAAATGTTTCTAGAAGATGAACACTTGATCTGCCTCTGTAATGATGATATCCCCCTGTTCACAATTACGCACATTGATATGGAATCTTTTGGCACATATTGTAGTTCTGTATTTGTTCCTTCATCCAGAAATGCACAAAAAGAACAACAGCTTCTTAACCTGCAGCTCTGTGTTAGGATGTAGGTGTAATGACCCACTATTAGCAAGGTCTTCTGAAAGGAACATTCATTTCTCAAGGTTTATGTCTGGAAGTGTATCAGCCATGCTAAAAGCTGTCATTACATGCTTTTAACACTTAAAATGAAATGAACTATTCCCAACTTTTCGATCTACCTAAAACCTTTATCTTTTAATCATTTACATGTTTCTTTAATCCTCTAAACCTTTTTCAAAAACAAGTCAATTAGCTCCAACACATCTTCTCCAGTCATTTCATATAAATAATGGAAATGCATTTTCTTTAGTCTCCTTTTCTTCCTTTTGCTTTTGAAACAGGCTGGTAGGCCACGTTGACAACTATAACTCTGATCTGAAAATGCAAAGAACAAATTCATCAGAACTAATGGTGTCTAATTTTGTGAAATAGGGATAAACTCTCCAACTGTGAAATGAGGATACCACCACTGGACAGTAGTGTACTCACCACTTGTAGCACACTCACCACTTGTAGCACCCCCTTCTGGGTCCTCATCTCCAGCAGGCGGTCTGCCTCTTGCTGAGTCTTCTATGGCTAGACTCTCCAACCAAGGTACATACAACTCAGTCCCCTTCCAGGATAACAAAAAGTTCCACGTGCAAGTTCAATGAACATTCCAACATGAAAGAATCTTCTACCCCCATCTTGGGCTATTCCTTGGCCCATCTTTTCAGCTCAGTCTTCAGCCCTAGCCTTAATATTCCTTGCAATGGGTTTTCACACCCCTTCTTCCATGGCTGGTACTCTGGGTTCCGGCCTGGAACTTGTGTTAAATAGCTCGGTCTGCTTCTTTGGATGTGTTGCTGTTTCTTTGGGTCACTTCCTACCTCTATGACCCCCTCTTAAGGTAGTACCTGCCAGTTACTGCACTGGGTTATGCCATTGTTCCAACTCTTCTTCTAGGTCATATACCTGGTTGACTAAACTGTTTTTGTCATCCAGCACATCTTGATAACATTCTTCACAGTATTCTTTATCCTGCATGACCATTTGCAGGGCCTCCTCGGTGACAACTAGCCCATTTCAGGGTTCGCTGGTGATGTTTCTTACTCATTAAGTAAATGATAGAACATCTGTTAAGAAAAGGTAAAAAATAATCTCGGTCAATTGGAAAATACACTTCTCGTGTTTCCTTTCCTGTGCTGTCTAACATTTGTTTGGTTTTATACTTTGGGGGCTTGACTGTACAAAGAGATGAGTGCGTTCTGCAAGATGCTGAGGTCCAAATCCTCAAAGGTATTTAAGCACCTAATTCCAATTGAAATCAAGAGGATTTAAGTGCCTAAATACCTCTGAGGATCTGGGCCTAAGTGCCTTCAACTCTCATTGAAGTCAACTGCTGCTTGAGGTGCTGGGCACCTTGCAGTATCACTGGAAAAGGGATAGCACAACACTGTCATAGTGAAGTCTGGAGAATTTAATCACAGGTGACCAGTATCACATAAAATAAAAAAAAGAGCACAACGGAAGGGTGCAGACCAAACCTGCTCCCACTGAATTCCCATGGGAATTTTGCCATTGATATTAAAGAGAAGAGGATCATGTCCTGTAGGCTTGGAGCCTTTGACTTCCTCCAGTTTTGCAGGTGATTTTCTGATCTACAGGATGAACAATATTGAACAAGGAGTTCCTGTAAAATGACATTTACCTCCTGAAAGGCAGGGGAATTGTAATGTTCCAGGACTGCATACCCATTTATAATAGGGTCCAGTCTGCTGACATGTGGCTGCCGCCCCAAATAGGCAGGTGCTGTCATGAAGTGGAAGTAGTAGGACTGAGCATCTGAGTTAATGTATATGGTGTATGCCATTGAAAGTCAATGTTTGTTAATAGACCCCACACAGTTACCATAGCAATTGCCTGTTTCCTAATATAGGGAACACTTTGGTGTCTTAGGTCTCTAGTATCTGGTAGCAGAACAGACTAGTTCTTCCAGCAATCTCTGTCCATTTCTATACTATAAATCCTGTAATAAAATGCTCTGCCCTTTGCCTTCTCCTTGTCATTCTTTAGCAGTAATATCTTCTTTCTTAGAGCTCTGTTATGACTATGAGCCAGCATCACACTGGTGAGGAGCCTGATGTGAACAGTGGTCTGTGGAGGGAAAAACAGAATAGGCATTATGCCTTGAAATACTGTGAAAGCATGCTCAGGACAAACAGTTGCTAATTCTATTCTATGGGTTTCTGACCACTGCGCAGGGGACAAAGCTGTAGCTACACAGATCTGTCCAGACATGTCTTTGAGATATGGAGCACAGCTGTCAGCATTCTAGTGTCTCCCTTTTGCTGCTCCTGGAAGACTAGCAACAACAGTATGACAGCTTCCTGTACTGATGATCGGGGGAGCAGGAAGTGCGTCCTTGTGCACTCTCCATCTTCTAGAGCACATCCACCTGAGGCAACCATATTTCAGCCCTAGAAGCTTAAGTGAATGCTTTGATCTTTTACCATCTTGTCTAAATTTTGGAATTCCTGCTCTCATATAAGTGATAATCCATTACAAACACACAGAACCACATACATCTGAGATGGAAAAGCTTTCATATTACAACTCTGTCTATACAGTGTTCCAGAGGTCAGAAATCTCACGAGTCTTTACAGAACTAACTCACACAAATGAGTATGACTTACTTCAAACCACTAATACTCTGAAAATCAATGCCACTTGCTTTAGAAGATGTACACAGCATGTCTTTGAAACAATTTACCTAGGCTGAGGAAAAAAAATATCCTAGCCTAGGATCTGTATATGTCTTATCTATGTGCACAGAGTCATTCCAGGGCAAGCTGGGATGGGGAAGGGTTTACTGGAGGTAATTCTGGAGCACACCATGCTTTGGCAATCCTGGCTACTTGGAAGCTGCTCCCTCTTGTACCTGAGGTAATTCCAAGCTCCAGCTAACTGTAGCATGTTGGATGCTGCTTTAATCACCAGGTAGCTTTGGGTTCTAAAATATTTTCCTTCCTTTCACCCAGAGATTGTAATACAGATTATTTCAAAGTCTAACGCTTCACAGGATTTACTAGACACAATCCGAGTTGTCCACAGCTTTGCCACAGATTAAGTGCTTATAGTATGTGATTAGGATTTGAGAACTGGATTTGAGATCTCTGCACAGCTTTACTTGTCATTAACGCTTTCCATGCAAGTCATAGTGCTATTCTCCCTCAACGTGATTACACAATATTCCCTTAATATATGCGAGGAAGAGAGTAATTCAGCCCCAGTCTACCTTTTTGCTCTGCTATAACAAACAGCAACTTGATCATGTGCAAAAGTAAGGAAAACAAGACATTGCCAATGCCAGCACGTCTATATTCCTATCTTTTTCTGATATTTTAAATGACCCTATATTGATGAAAATTAGAAGAAAAGAAAAGATTATTATTAATGATCTGTCAGGGAAATAACTGTATTACTTTTCTATGCTTCATTCAAACAACAGGGTCACCAATGATCACATCTTAGCTATGATAATCACACTTCAGTTATTTGATTAGGTTCAGCTTTGAGATGTGCCAGACCCTTTTAGAGGAGGACACAGATTTAGCTTGAGGCTATATTAGATTAGGTCTAGGATGGACAGAGATTCAAACTTTCATTGTGTTAGGTGCCCAAAGGGAGGGCATATAAGACTTCTCAGCCTGCCCAATTTATGGTATGACTCCCCAGATATGAAGCTGGTTTAAGTATTTATATGGCCACTGTTACAGTGGTATCTTAGTGCTCACTGTTTTCAATTTATTTCTCTTCCCATCACCTCCATGAGATAGGGAAGTGCTATTATCCTCAAAATACAGATGGGGAACCTAGGCACAGAGAGGCTAAATGACATACACAGAGTCACATAGGAAGTCTGGCCACGCAGAGACTTGAATCCCGGTCACTTACATCCTAGGCTAGAACCCAAATCACTGGACAATCCTTCCTTGATAGTGGTGGGGAAGGGCCACGATCATATGTTCCTCTGCACTGACCTGCAGTGCTAAGTCAGTGCAAAGGAACTCCCCCTTTCCCCTTTAGCAGGACTTGCTTTGACCAGTACTCTGAGATATTGAGCCTGTTTGTTGCCTGGAGCACCCATGGGCCCATGTGCCTTCACCCTACCCCTTCACGCAGTGTCCAAAAGCCACATTTTAGCCCTATGCTCTTTAAAAAGGTAAGAAACAGACAGTGGGGCAGTAAGATTGTCAAAGATCAGCATATAAACCATGAATGGAATAAGACCATTAGGTTATACTTATATAAAATACACATAATGAAATGCAAAACTGTCAGGATTCCAACCTTCACCTTTGGTTATGAACTCACAACTTGAGTCCATTTTCATTACGGTATAAATCTCACACCTACTAGTGGACCCCTTGCCCAGTGAAAATGGGCCCAAGCCAAGAGGGCTTTTTCATCTAAAAAATGTAAGAATGCTGATTTTCATATTTTCCACCTGAAAAATAGCCGTTTTGGTCAAAAATGTGAATAAAATAAAATGTGAACATTTATGAAATGGCAATAAAGGAAATAGCCAAAAGAATGTGGGAAATCCCCACCACCACCAAAACTTGTGAATTTCACATAGGTCTATGAAGTGTACAGCTCCCACTCAGAGCAAGATTATTCCCTACAGTGTAATTTTCAGTGGCGACCAGTCTCATTTTAAATGTCTCAAATGATGGGTTTTACACCACTTCCCTCAGGAGATGGTCTAATTTTGGGGCATATTTTATGGAGTTTCAGCTAAAAATGACCGTTTCTTAATAGCCATCCATATATCTGGTAGCTACCCTTTGTCTGAAGTTTAATCCTCAAATGAACCTATCTGGCCTGAGCCCTTGTTAGAGGAGAGGCCTTACAAAGGTGACAAAAGATGACAAGCAACATATCTCCTTTCACACAGAAATAGCCCATGAATTATTAATCTGACCCAGAAAAGATTATAATCAAAGATTAGCAGGGGACCCTTGAGCAGTGTTTGTGCATAATTCAGCCCCTTGAATCTTTAAAGTTTGGGGAGCTAATATGGAACTATGAAGCTGCAAAGCAATACTGTAATGAATATAGAAGAGAAATCGGGTTCTTAAAGAAGTGGCACATTCCCCAGTTTACCTACTGGTAAACTTACATTCCCATTTATGAAAATATTTTCAATTGTTCCTATGTCCAGATTTTTTTAAGGAGCAGAGGGAAATATTGTTTGCAATCTCAAAATATATTACTGAATCATTCCACCACACATTTTGAATAGTGAAAGGCCCCAAGGAAGAAGAAATGCTTTAATTCCGTTAGGGTGCATTTCATTTAGAAAGATATGATGCTTCTAGTGCTTCTTTGATGTCACACAGAGAAAGAGAATTTAAGTTTTGCTTTTTAACATAGGTTTCATTCCCACAGAACCAAGGAAACAGAAATCTGTTGAACAGTCCCAGCAAATTATTGATTAGCATGACATTGCACATTGCTTCATAAACTCAAATGGCAAAGCACATGCAAAGAAAAGAGTAATTAAAAGATTTTAGCTCAAACATATCCACTTTGTGGTGTGCTACAGCTGGAGCAAAGTTACCTCTGCTCTGTTATCTATTGAAAAAACAAAAAAAACAAAATGTTGACATGAACCACCAATGCATTTTTATTGTCTTCAGATCATCAGCATCTTTGTATGGGATCACAGGAAATCACTTGAACTAATCCTCAATTACTCCTCATTAAACTGTTCTTAACACAGCAGGCCTGCTATTCTTGCAAAGATCTATAAAACGTTACAGTTTACATATGCAAGTAAATATTAGAGACCAGGTTTTGGCCAAATACTGCAGCCAGTGCTCATCTCAGCGAAGTTCATAGTCTGATCTGAATGAGGATCCAGACTTTATGACTTGGTTGGGACAATTGCTGATGAACACTATTGTGACACATGACCAGAAAGGGCTAAGCATCCTGCAGGATAAATGATTCAAATTCAACCCTTAAAGACATATGGGGAGATAATGTTTGTGGTTTTATGTATTTACATATATATTGGTAGAGGTCAACAATGTAATCAAACAGTCCCTGTCTATGCTGTATTCTGTTAATTCAGAGATCAAAAGGACATCTTAACATTTAAATGAACTGTAAACACAGGATATCACTGTATTCATCTCTCTTTGAAGTGTATAGAAAATCATCAGTTTAGATAGTTTAGTGTGTGCTACAGCTAGATAGTATGATGTCCACCTGTTTGCATTGGAAAGGAAGATGATGTCTGTCTGTATCTGTATGAGTTTTTTCATGAAGTTGATGGATTTCCACTGCATACAGCTAAATTCAGCACCTTGCATGGTAACAGGTTTCAGAGTGGAAGGGACTTAATTACATCAGCCACACCATCAGGAGCTCGTTCACCTGCACACCTACCAATGTGATATATGCCATCATTTGCCAGCAATGCCCCTCTGCCATGTACATGGACCAAACTGCACAGTTTCTACGCAAAAGAATAAATGGACACAAATCAGACATCAAGAATTATAACATTCAAAAACCAGTCGGAGTACACTTCAACCTCCCTGGACACTCAGCTACAGACCTAAAAGTCGCAATTCTTCAACAAAAATACTTCAGAAACACACTCCAACGAGAAACTGCAGAACTAGAATTAATTTGCAGACTTGATACCATTAAATTAGACTTGAATAAAGATTGGGAATGAATGGGTCATTACACAAACTAAAAACTATTTCCCCATGCTAATTTTCCACTCTACTCTTACTTGCTACATCTTCTTGTCAACTGTTTGCAATGGGCTATCCTGATTATAACTACAAAACTTTTTTTTCTCCTACTGATAACAGTCCACCTTAACTGATTTGTCTCATTAGAGTTGGTGTGGCAACACCCATCTTTTCATGTTCTCTGTGTGTATATAGATAGATGGATATCTCTCTACATATATCTATCTATATCTTGCTACTGTATTTTCCACTTCATGCATCTGATAAAGTGAGTTTTAGCTCATGAAAGCTTATGCCCAAATAAATGTATTAGTCTCTAAGGTGCCACAAGTACTCCTCGTTCTTTTTGCTGACACAGACTAACAAGGCTACCACTCTGAAACTAGTTTACTTCAACATCCCCATGAGTGCCTATTGTTCACCGAGGGATTCTGAGCTGTCACAAGAGGGCCTGAAACTATAAAAAATGGCTTGGGTCCTGATCCTGTAATCTCAGATCTGCTTGAGGTCTCATGCAGGGGAAGCCTAAGCCATAAGGACTGAAATCCCAGCACTGATTGGCTTGCTCTGAATACAAACATTGGACTATAACCTATGAACTATTTCTGAAAGAACTCTTTGCAACTACAAAGCCCTCCACCTCTGCTATGAATCTGAAGCTCAAGCACTGAACTCATGTCTGTATGTACACTGATCTTTTAACCAATTCTCTTTTCTTTTTAAATAAATTTTCGTTTAGTTAATAAGAATTGGCTGTAAGTGTATATTTGGGTAAGATCTGGAATATTCATTAACTTGGGAGGTAATGTGTCCGATCCTCTGGGATTGGTAGAACTTTCTTATATGATGAATAAGATTTTCAGTAATCCTCATCATATTTGACTTGAGTGTCTGGGTGGTTACTTTAAGGGAACTGTGTTGTTGACTTCTGGGTAACCAGTGAGGTATTATAGAAGCTGTTTTGTGCTGGTTTGGTAAATCTAAGTATTGGAATATCCACCAGCTTTGGGGATTGTCTGACCCATTCTTTGAAGTTCACCCTAATTGAGTGACCTCAGTTGGCTCCCCTGGGACTCCCGTCACAACTTGGTTAGGACAATTGCTGATGAACAACAGCCATAGCGATGTATCTTCCGAAAAGTGCTTAAAAAAGGAAAAAGGAAAGGACCTGATGGCTCCAAAGACAGTGTAAAAAGTGCTGGGCATGAGAGGTTAATACTGGATTCTTACATACTAGGCAGACAGAAACAAGAAGGATTGCCAAACTCTGCAACTACATAAGCACACTACATAAGCTTGCAAGAGCTCCCTGTTGACTTACATTTGGTAAGAATAACTAACCTTTACATTGCAACTTTCATGGACTCCATAAGGTTCTAAAAGTGCTTAACTAACTTTGCAACTCCTGTGTTATAGGAATCACTTCATCTGTCATTTAAATGCAGGACAGAGAATGGAGACCAAAGCCTTATTCAATTGATACTATCCATGGAATTGCAGACAGATGCAAATGCAAGATGTAAACTCTCAAATCTAATTTGTCTAGCTAACTGTAATTTAGGACCCCTGCCTAGTAGACAGTCAGTGATTCTGATATCAGTGTCTGATAGCCAGCTGTCCTCTGGTAAAATATGGAAAATGTGTGTCACATAGCAGTTAGAACATTTTGAAAAGGGTAGTCAAACCTGGTCTTGGGCGGCCATGTGGAACAGCTGATTTGAAATATTCCGAAATTGTTTAAAGATTTAATGAAATCTGAAACTTTCTCTGGCTTCACTTATTAAATGCAAACCCGCCCTCCCCTGCCCCTGCAACCTTATGTTTGTATATGAGCAAGACTGAAGCCCCCCAAAGTGATGGGAACATTTTATAAAACTAAAAATAAAACACAAAACTGCTAAAGATTTTGTGGCCGCCTGCCACAGTTATAACTCAGTCCCAATTTAGGCACTATGGAGTATATTATATGAGTTTTCATCAGACAGCCTGCAACATTAAGTGATCCTACATATTCTTTGGGGTTCCTTTCAAAAACAGAGCATGTTATTTATCTAAAGTATTTTATGGCCCTCATCACTGTAGTATCCGAACACCTCACAGTCTTTAAAGTATATATCCTCCCAACATCCCCATGAGGTAGGGAAGTGCTATTAACCTCATGTTGCAGATGGAGACCTGAGGCATAGAGAAACTAAGTGATTTACTCAAGTTCAGGAAGCCTGCAGCAAAGAATTGAACTGGGGTCTTAAGCCAGTGACCTAACCACTGGACCATCTTTTTTCTCTTTATCAGACTGCACCACAGACAGGATATGCAGTTTCTAGGATACGATTACAGATAGGGATGCTACTCATGAATTTATTAATGAATAATAATTTATTTGATACATTTAGCCCCTTTTTTCTTTTTGTTAATTATCTTTGATTTTTACAAATGTATCTATTGGTTAAAATTATTTGGTGAGTGCAAAGTGAAAACACAGGGCTTGATCCTACAAGCTGCTGACCACACTGATACCCGTTGTGACAAAGCTCCAAGTCTGTCCTTGTGGGTCCTGCGCTTCCTGGCAGATTTAGG
Organism: Dermatemys mawii; assembly: GCA_007922305.1. Lineage (NCBI taxonomy): Eukaryota > Metazoa > Chordata > Testudines > Dermatemydidae > Dermatemys > Dermatemys mawii. The sequence goes on along the minus strand of ML677332.1, from coordinate 16,352,380 downwards.
GGCCTCAGAAACTCATCTAGGCCCCAGAGTGACCTCCCTTTCTCAGTATAATTGGCAAGAGTCACCGCCTAGTAAGTTACCTTCATCACAGGTCAGTATGGAAGATGGAAAAGGGGGGAGCCCGGGCCCTCCCTCTACTCCGGACTCCAGCCCAGGGACCCTAATAGTATCAGCTAAGATGGCTGACCTTTTAGGCACAAAACACAATACAATTCCCTGGGCTACTTCCCCACAGCAGTCCCTGCTTCTTCAAACTCCACTTTACCCTTACCTCAGGGCCTCCTTCCTTCAGTATGATACGTTGTCCAACACTCAGTCTCACCAACAGCATAACTTCCTTCCACAGCTCCTGACACCCCCAGCCCACCTGACTAACTGGGAGGTTTTTATCTGGATTCAGCCAGTCCCTGATTGGCTTCAGGTGTCCCAATTAGGCTAGCTGTTTCTACTCCTTTCTAGAAGGTTCTTAATTGGCCCCAGGTGTCTTGATTGGTCTGGAGTAGCCTTTGTTTGGCTATCCAGGGAACAAGGACCTGCACATCCTAAGGCTGATATACCTGCCTTCCAGCACTCTCCTATACCCTTCTGGTCTGACTCCGTCACACCGTCCAGCAATGCACTTGCGCACATGCTTTACTTTAAGCCCGTGAGTAGTCCCAAAGAAGTTAAGCGCATGTGCTAGCACTTTGCTGGGTCAGGGACAGGGTGCTCAGCACCTTGCAGGATTGAGCAAACTATTTGGAACATCTCTACAAATCTATACTTGCTACTTGTACACTACACATCTGCATTTGCTACCTGTAATCCTGAGTCTGGAGACAGGACACTGAACTAGATGGACCACTAGTTTGAATATTCCTACTGTATGTTCCTATGCTCACTGCCACTTCCCAGGCCCAGAATAACCTCCATCTTGTCTCTCCCTGACAGTGGCCCCTTTTATCAGATCCTCTTTTATGCCTTATACATTTGTCTAAGGTTCCATTTCAGGTACAGATTTTCAAACTGAAAACCCTCCATTTACATGGGATGTGGAGCAGCTTTGCATGGAAATAGCCCTTAATCATGTTGTGATCTTGTTTTTTGCTCCCTTTGCAAAATGAGGGACATTTCGTCACCAAGGAAGGAAGTTAGTCCCATTAATGGAAAAGATCTTCCACAGATACATTTCCCAGATAATTCAATGTTAATTAGATTTTCTTCTGTACACTCCAGCAGATTAAATACAGTCAGAGACAAGCCATTAACTAATGCAAATGAAAGTTTCAGAGGAAAATTTGCAGAGTTCATGGAATTATAATGTAACTTTCATTACTACCACATTCAGAATGAGACAACGAAACACTAGCAATATTAAATAACCAGTATGGCTGTCAAGCGATTAAAAAAATTAATTGTGATTAATCACTCTGTTAAACAATAATAGAATACTATTTATATAAATATTTTTGGATGTTTTCCACATTTTCAAATATATTGATTTCAGTTACAACACAGAATACAAAGTGTACAGTGCTCACTTTATATTTTTGATTTATATTTTTGATTATAAATATTCACACTGTAAAAATTAAAGAAATAATATTTTTCAATTCACTTAATACAGTGCAATCTCTTTCTCATTAAAGTTGAACTTACAAACGTAGAATTATGTTTAAAAGGAACTGCATTCAAAAATAAAGCAATATAAAATTTTAGAGCCTACAAGTCCACTTAATCCTACTTCTTGTTCAGCCAATCACTCAGACAAACAAGTTTGGTTACAATTTGCAGAAGATAATGCTGCCCGCTTTTGTTTACAGTGTTATCTGAAAGCTAGAACAGGCGTTCGCATGGCACTGTTGTAGCAGGCATTGCAAGATATTTACGTGCCAGATGCGTTAAAGATTCAAATGTCCCTTCATGCTTCAACCACCATTCCAGTGGATGATCCATGCTGATTATGGGTGTTCCTCGATAATAATCCAAAGCTGTGCAGACCACTATATATTCATTTTCATCATCTGAGTCAGATGCCACCAGCAGCAAGCTGATTTTCTTTTTTGGTGGTTTGGGTTCTATAGTTTCCGCATCAAAATTTTGCTCTTTTAAGATTTCTGAAAGCATGCTCCACACCTTTTCCTGATCAGATTTTGGAAGGCACTTCAGATTCTTAAACCTGAATGGAGTGCTGTAGCTATCTTTAGAAATCTCACATTGGTTCTTGCTTTGCGTTTCGTCAAATCTGCAGTGAAAGTATTCTTAAAATGAACAACAGGCTGGGTCATCATCTGAGACTGCTATAACATGAAATATATAGCGGTATGCAGATAAAACAGAGAGCAGAAGACATACAATTCTACTCCAAGGAGTTCAGTCACAAATTTAATTAACACTTCTTTTTTTTTTTTGGAAGTGTCATCAGCATGGAAGCATGTCCTCAGGATGGTGGCCAATGAAGGCATACGAATGTTTAGCATATCTAGCACATAAATACCTACCAATGCCAGCTACAAAAGTCTGTTCTTACTTTCTAGTGACATTGTAAATTAGCAACGGGCAACATTATCTCCCATAAATGTAAACAAACTTGTTTGTCTCAGCGTTTGGCTGAACAAGAAGTAGGACTAAGTAGACTTGTAGGCACTAAAGTTTTATATTGTTTTGTTTTTGAATGCATGTTATGTAACAAATAAAAACCCTAAAAATTTGTAAATTGCGCTTTTATGATAAAGAGATTGCACTATGGTACTTGTATGAGATGAACTAAAAAATACTATTTCTTTTTTATCATTTTACAGTGCAAATATCTGTAATAAAATATTATAAATTGAGTATTGCACACATTGTGTTCTGTGTTGTAATTGAAATTAATATATTTGAAAATGTAGAAAAACATCCAAAATACTTAATGCATTTCAATTAATAGTCAGTTAATATTTTTAACAATGCAATTAAAACTGCGATTAATCGTGATTAATTTTTGAGTTAATCGTGCGAGTTAACTGCAATTAATCAACAGCCCTAATAACCACTGCTGTATTCAGCAGCTAAAATGTACTTGCTTAGTTGGGGGGATTTTTTAATAGGTTGAACCATAGTCAGGATGCAATAAGCCAGTTTTCAAAAGGGCTTTGGCCTGGTCTCTAATTTTGGGTTCAAAATAATTTGTGTAATTAGGGGCTGGTACTGCAAAGTCAATAAGCAATTAACTACTGAAATCCCAAGCACCTTGAATTCCCATAGAACACAACAGGTGTTGAAGATACACTGCAGCTTAAGGAGTTGTATAGCACATAGCAGGATCAAGCTTTTATTTCTTTAGGCTTTATAATTCAATGATAAACACTGTCTGAACCAATTCTATTACTTGAATTGTCTAGTAAGCGTACACTATCCAGATCTGCCAAATGCCGTGTGTCTCACAGGACACACACATACAGGCTACACCTCATGTATTCCTGCAGCCCATGTTGATGGCCTGTAATTATGGGTCACAGCTATCAAAAGCTGCTCTGACACCTTTTGAACTCTGACACCATGTGGATCACTAGTTCGGGTGGGAACTGATCTAAGGGGGAACAGAGCGAGCCTAGAGAAGGATAGTGAAGTGGCAACAGCAGTAAGAGGGCACAGCTTCTGCCAACCCATCTTCCCCAGACAGTCCATCCCTTGTTCCTCATCTCTCCTCAGCTGTCCCCTCTCACCCTCCACATGCTCCCAACAACAGCAGCAGCTAAGAGAGACAACTGTCCCCAGCTTCTTCTGCATAGCCACTGAACTGCCCACCTATTCCTCACCTACTTTTTGACACCCCCATAAATCCAGCTTCCCTTGGCTAACTCCCAGAAACCCCCACTGACCCAGCTCTCCCAATAGCCCCCTGCTCCCTTCTTCACTCTGACACCCCACAAACCAAGCTTCCTTTAACTGCTCCCTAGACTCTGCAATAATCTCGAACTACCCTATCTTCCACTCAGACAGGGCAACAAACCCAACTACTGGCCATTTTCTCCCAGCCACCACCTAGCTACCCCAAAACCCATCCCCGCTATTTCCATTTTCTGCCACAATCCCACAAACCTACCTGCTCCAGTTTTTACCTCCCAGACAGCTCCCACCTACTCCCCAGAGAATCCTTTACCGTTATCCATCTACCATACCTGCCATGTTTTATGAAGCTCCATGTCTTATCCAAACCATTGCTTAAAATGGAGTATTTTCTCCTTATGATGAAATTTATGGTCAGATAAAAAATGTGCAAATATGCAAATTATATAATTAGTTAATTTGAAAAAAAATGGCATAGGCTATCACAGACGGAGCTTCACAAAACTTGGCAGCCATTAATATCTATCAGTGTGGCTAGGTCAGCACAGTTAAGTAAATTATTGCACCCGGGATGGGGGAGAAAGCATGGTTCCATGGTTAAGGTTGTTTCTCAGCTCTGCCACAGACTTCCTGTCTGACTAGAAGCAAGTCCCTTAAACTCTTTGTTCCTCTGTTTTCCCTTATCTCTGTAAAGCAGAGAGAATATGGCAGGACTATGAGGCTTAATTCATTAATGTTGTAAAAGTGTCAAAAGAACCTCAGACAGAAGTGCAGAATGTTATTGTGCCATACCTCACCATGAATTTTTAAGCAGAACTAGATATTGAAAGCAATATTTATGATACCATTGCTCATCATTAGTGACAAGCAATATAAAGTATTCCCAAACTAGGGAAAGAATACCCAGGACCAACTAATGAAGTAAATAGGAGTGGGCTACACATTTTAAATAGACCTTAATGAGCTAAATTCAACCCTGTCATAAGTGAGCAAACCACAATTGACATGAACCAAGTTTGGATCTCCTATGCTATGAGGGTGCTGGTCTACTGGTTTTAAAAGCTTTAGCCATGTGTGATTCTCTTATGACTTGTTTTCTAGTATTGAACCTTTAAATTAAAACACTCCCCAATCCTGCTTCAGATGTATCCACCCACCCACACTGCTCTCTCATGGACACCATACTTTTGTCCTTTTTTGTTTTGTACTAGAAAATAAAATGTAGAGTGAAAGCTTGCAGCTCCTTTCCCTGTATGGAAAAATATACTAAAATCATTTAAGAATATTTAAGTAAAAAGATACATAAAACTACTTATTGAAAATTTGAGTTCCAGTGCATGTTCACTGGTTATTTAGTGGCATCACCTTTGACATTAAATTGCTTTGAATAGCCTTTTTATTTTTTAAAAAAATAAAAGCCTGTACATTTACTCATTTAATCTTCTCTTCTCATTGCACAGGGTATGTAAATATTTCAAGTATTTTACACATTTGAAATGAACATACGTATACACAAAGACATATGGACATGAATATTGCAGGGTCTGATGCAATCTTCCAGGATTTGCAAGATCAAGCTGCTCGTCTGCAATTTTTATACAGCTGGTATAGTTAATCCCTTGGCCTTCAAGCCGTTTATTAGTCTGTCTCACTCTTTGGATTTCTAGCTCAAATACTTGTCCAGACAATGTTGTCCTGGCCTCTCTTCCACACACTTTAAGCTCCTCGGGAGTTTCTGTGTTACAGTAAAGAAATTTTTGCAGCCAACAGCTCTGTTATTTTATTTGAATAACCTCTGCTGTTTTCTTAATGCACTTTTTTTATAAAACAGATCATGTAAGGCAACGTTGAGAACAATTACAACAATAATGTATTGACTAGGAGCCGTACTCATTGCTAAACAGAACATAATGGAATATATGCAGTATTAATCTTTTCAGCTTGGAAGAGGTTAAGAGGTTTGCTATTTTTATCAAGATGTTTCTTAATGTTCTGTTATTGTTCATCCATTTTATCTTTGAAGAAAATGTTCTGGCTGAATCTGGTGACTGAAGAAGACAGAAATTATTAAATGTAGTTGCTATGATTTTCCTTCTTCAATCAGCAAATCATATGCTTTCAGCATGAATGAGCTTTACGTTAAGAGCAAAAAACAAAGCAAGAATAAAAGCCTCCATGAGTGTCCCTCCTAACACTCTGCATGAAGTCTGCTACACAAAATGGCAAGCAGAATTCACTGGAATGTAAAATTATAAAGAAAGTCTTAATAGTAGTGTCCCAGCAGAGAAGAAATAGCCAAGTCCCTGCTAGATAAACTTCCTCTGCACAAGGAAAATAAAATGTACGATAGTGTCTCTGATTTATTTCTAGAGCATGTCTGAGTAAGTATAGGCAAGACTGTGCACTTGTAGAAAGGTTTTAATTTTAACATTTAAAGATGCAAAGGTACTAGGTCAAATTCATAGCTGATGTGTAAGGTGGTACAAATTATATATTGGAAAATGGGTATAAGAGTGATAAGGGAGCTTATGTATGTCTAAATGGAAAAGAGCAGTTTAGCAGGAAAATAGCTAGCATAAAGATGTAAAAAGGTAGAAATTCAAACTCCCACCCTAATTTAATTCCCATTTAAAATTTAACTTTTTATACCTTCCTGCTCAATACGGTCTAAGTTACTCCACTTTACACTTGGCCAACTGGGTTTCATGTTTCTTAGCAAGCTTTGGATACAATATGTCCTATTTCTCCATCTCAGGTCTGAAATTATGGGGCTTTTGGTTTAGAACAACAAAATAGTGTCTCTGTATTCCCATGCAACAACACTAGGCCTTGAAAATACCTGGACTGCCATCCTAGAAATGCAAAGCATTCTTAAAAGCATGCAAAATTTTATCTTATGACATAATATCACATGGTTCATTTTACTAATTGCATGAGTCTTACGGAAAAGTCCTAGAGCATTTAACAGAGAATGATAATTTTACCACCGAGATTTTAAACCAGTCTTTAAAATTCTATTGTAGGGATAAAATTCTCTATTAAATTCTGTAGCTTTTTTTGTAACTTCTACAGAATCCTACTAAATTTCCAGAGGACAATCTTGGTTTAATCTGAATTAAATTCTATACACCTTTTCCATAAGGACTGGCAGATAAAAGCACCATATACACAGACATAGCTATTCATATTCTGGATGTGATTTTCCAACTAGATCTACTAGGTCTACACCAGATACACTGGCCTATCCTGGACTGATTACTATAAGAAGGTCTGTCTACTCTACACTTTGAGTTGTGGGTGTAAATAGCCACCTGAGATGCTAGGCATGGACTCAGTCCCTGTGGATACAGTCCCCTCTATTTTTAGCATACCAGCACCAAACTAGTGCAGGTATGTCTCTTTGCGCTGGGAAACACCTCCAACTTGAAGTGTAGACATACCCAATGTGCAAGACCTTCTCAACTTCAAGGCAAGAAGAAGCAACCATCATTCTCTGCTTCTGGAAGTTCATGGAGCCAAATACCACTACAACCTTGCAGAAAACTCAGCCCCACAAAAAGGACATAGAATACATCTGTGAATAATGGTTATGTATATACACACTAGAAATCCATTCATTAATCACAGCCAATGACACCAAAGCATCCATTCCTTCTTCACTGTCCCCAGAGATCTCCATGGTTTTCCGATGGCCTCTGACAGAAGAAGCAGCAAGAAAGAAGAAAACTCTAGTGACAGAAATCAGGCAGATGCAGACAGGCAGGCTCTAAGACAAAGAATTCTTGAGAGTCAGCATCCTGACTTGGGAAAAAGCAAAGAAATTCCATCTCTTCTCCAATATAGTGGCTGTTAAACCATTGCAGATTGAGAATGGCCTTGTTAGCACACAATACCTCCTCAATACCTGGGGAAGGCAGACTGGAGAAAGAAGAGAGTAGTTGAAGAGAATTACTGATTTCCAGAGGGCCAAGCAGATTATTACCTTCTTTCTGGGAGGTCGATAGTTCGCTTTCTAATGAGTCACTTATAATTTCTGACCTGTTTTATCCTTCAATAGTGTTTGCTAATAGCAATGTTTGGCCTCTAAGGTCCATTTTTAGGCTCAAGGTCATATCCACTGTGCGTCTAAGGCTTTGTATTGATATTTGAGTTTTCACTGTTCTGGCTGTGCAGTCTGCATACTTTCCCTTATATTACAGCATTGGAATTGACTGCATCATACTAGAAGTTGTATGACTGAGCCTTTCAAAACATTCAAAGGAGTTGGACACCAATCCCCATTCATTTTAATCCTCCCATAGTATTACAGCAGTAAGACTAATGGCAGTTCATTTTGATAGTCTCTTCCTCTTTTGTATTGACTATGATATAAGATAGTGGTAAGAGATATTTCTCTCTGGAGTAACTGAGGTTGGATGTGTTAGGGCCTAATTCTGCAAAGTGCCAGGTATAGAGCTGAGTGAAATTTTGAATTTCCATCCTGGAAATTGAAAATTTTCAGCAAAATAGAGGGTTTCTTGTGGAAAATTATGATTTTGCAGAAATTGCATTTTCCACTGGAAAATTCCCAACCAGTTCCTTCTAATTGCCTTCACCTCCCATTGACTTAGCCAGAATGGATGATGTAAGCACATTTGGCACTTTGCCAATTTAGTAAATTCCGCTCCTGGATATTACACTATATCTTAGGAATTTTTTTAAAGCCGTGGCTGTCCTAGCGCTATGGAGATGGGCACTCTCTGTCTTTGCTTAGAAATTTAAATAAGTAAGTAAACACGTCTTCTCTGATGCCTCAGATACGCAACAAAAAGGAGAGTAGCCATTCAGTGAAATCATACACACAGTTATGTGACAGACTGTAATAATGGGAAAATACAGTATGTGTGACTCTACAAATTTTATAATACCCTACTTTTTCCCACCTTACAAAAGCTATTCTTTCTTAGGCTGATATTAATTTATCCCTTATCTATGATCTCTTCATTAGCCCATCGCAAGTCAGGGTTAACAACCACATATCCCTCATGCTTCATAATAAAGGTGATTTTTTCAGCTTTCTCCCCTTTTTCACACAGTAGCAACCAACTGAAGGCATATACAAAGCGTGCAACCTTCCTGGATAATGTTGTCTGATTAATAATTCCTCTCACATCATTGGCGCCTCCCTGAATTGTTCCAACATCAGACACAAATAACACAGTGGTTAATGAAATTAGTGAAACAGCAGGACAGTGTTTGGAATTACATTCCAGCTTCTTAGTTATTAAATAACACTTCTGCAAAAATGTCAATCCTTTTTAAACAAGAGTGTTGAATACATTTCTCCTCTGTCTCTCCCAAAGTGAATAATCAATTTGAAGACCATCTGTCTGTGTAGCAGTCTCCTGCCTCTGTTCCTAGGTCTGATTAATGAGGCTAAAGAACACAATGGTACAAACACATAACCTAGAACTGTGTCCTGTAAAAGACAACAGTATCTGTGTAATCCTGCCTGTTACATGCTGTCTCTCCAACAGCAAGGTATTTGTGGATGGGTGAAAAAGAGGGTGACAAAGAATACCTAAGTGCCTCAATATGTCCTTTAAAAATACCACTAGCTGTGGACTTTCATAACCTCATACAAAAATCACCTCATGCTTTTCATTCAATACACTCCTTAAAACCCTTCTGTGATGCTTTATTTTTTTAAAAAAAATCAAACATGATTAGGGAGCATGTGTGGTGTGACCATGGCTTAGCACACTGTTCATAATCATCTGTTACATGGCATTCCCCCAGTTTGTTTATTGTAACAAATTGTTGCCTCTCATTTTACACTTAGATTGGAAGCTCTTCAAGGAAAGCACCATATTTTTGTTGTGAGTATACAGCATCTAGCACAATGGGGCAATGATCGAGGCTACTGGATGCTACTCCAGTATACTACTGCTACTACTAACCCGCAGCTGGTTTTTATTAGGATTTAGTGGTAAATTAATGGTGGATTTGGTGTACATTCACAGGCACAGGATATTGATATATATTTTTAGTGAGATCTTTCTTTTAAAAATCAGGTTAAGAGGGTTCAGCTGTATTACTTTTGAAGGTACTCAGAAAGCTTTAATCATGAAATATTTGAGGAAAACCCAGAAGGAAAACTGTTCACAAAAATGGGTAAGATTTTTTTTCCCCAGCAGCTCTAGTTGTATATTTTGGTATGATCCACGAGTACATTGTCCCGTTTATGTAACATAAGTTTAACTAGCAATGATGGGAGTTAAATGAATGTATGGAAAGTAGAAAATGCCCCCTCTTTGAAACAGATATGGCAATTTTCTGCAATATCTTTGGGAGGCCATACTGTATTAAGTTTCTATACTATCGTGGGCCAGGAAGTGTGTGTAATACCATGTGGGAGGGCGACCACACCTCTCCAGAAACTAAATCAGTGCAGGATGATTAGGCAAATTCACTCAGGCTGTAATTTGATACAAAGACTTGGAGATCCTCATATATATTGGCTCAAACTGAATTCTCCAGAGACCAAACAGACAAAGAAGGGACTTTTGGTTAAATAGTCTGAGTTTAATCAGCCACCTTTCTGTCAGTATGCATGTTTGGGTGTTTTTTTTGTTTTTGTTTTTATTGTTTTTAATGTTTTCTCTAATGTTTTTACTTTAAGAATAAATGTACTTGCTTATAAAGGACTGCACAGTAACTTACAAAGGGCTGCTTGGTCACTAATAACTACTGGCAATTTCAGCTTTTCATAGTCTTATAGGAGAAAGCAAAGCACATACACAGTGTGTTTTGGGTTATCTGGCTTGCTCCTAATGTGGGCAGAGAATTGTGCTGTTTGGGAAAACCTCAGTCAGGAGAAAGACAGATGCAGGTGGCAGCTCAATTGAGGCAAGGAGTCAGGAGCTCTTTCTGGACCATGGAGGGAGAATACAGCTTCAGTTGCCCTGAACTGTGACAACAGTCCCTCAACAACCTTATTCCTTTACAAAGCTTCCATTCCAAGGGCCCAATCCTGTGAGCTTTAGCATAACTCCTGTGAGACACTGAGCACCCTCCATTCATACTGATTTCAGTGGGAGTGAAGGGAGCTCAGCACATTGCAGGTTCAGGTACAAGATGAAAAAGACTGAAAATTCAATTTAGTGCAAGTAAAAACACAGAATTCTGGGTGCTTAGCAGAACTATGGGACCAATTCTGCACACTGATACTACAAAGCATGGCATTTAGTACCACTGACATTGAAAAAAGGGCAGGATTCAGCTCCTATTTAATTCTGTTGTGTAGATTGGAGCCTGATCCGCCACCTGTTACTCAGGCAAAACACCCACTGACATCAAAGAGACTTTTGTCTGACTAAGGATTGACCTTTGTGTTGGAAGAGAACTGATTTTCTGTCCAGATCTCTGATAATTCATACTTCTGGTCAGGCTGGAAATACTGCAAGAACATCCTATCTCATGAGACTTCAAGACTCAGCTGCTTCTGGGAAGCGCAAGAAACATGAAAATAAAAATTCAGAGAAAAGGAGTCTGAGAAGTTTTACACTGCATACATATTTTGTGTTTGGTGTGGAGTTGGGGAGGTGTTTGTTGGGTGGGGCTTTTTGAGTGGGAGGGATACTCTTATACTCCAGTCTAGTGTAAGAAGAATACACAAGCCCAAAGGGAACAGATTCCAAAGGGAGGGGTATGTATGGAAGGGATAAAGAGCTATGCATTTTTAGCATCCCCGATGTAGCTCTCTACAGTCTATATACAGATATATGCTTGGCTTTGCAGCTGGTTAGGCAGGACCAGATTTAGGGTGGGCAATCAGGTCAGTCACCTTGGGCATCCACTTATCATATCAACATTCAAGGGGGACCCCAATCAGGGTGGGACGTGTTTTTGTTTGAGGGGCTCCAAAAATATTTTCTACCTAGGATGACAAAACACCATAACCCTTTCTCCTCAAGACTGACATTCTGCCACCTAGCAAGGTTGTAAAAGTACAGGACTTGGTTATGGCTTTCTTACAATAATGTAAATTTGTGGAGTTACTTTTTGTCTCATTGTCTCCTTGTAGTCTGTCCACATCCATCTCTTGTTTTATCCCTAGACGGAATGCTCCATAGGGCACTGGGAAAATCTTTTTGTTCTGTGGTCATACAGTGACTAGCGCAACAGGGTCCTGATTCATGGCTAGGGCTCCTACAGGCTACAGTAATACAAATACATCATAAAAAAATAATTTCCAGCACTGTCAACAAATTTTTTGTTTGGGCTTTAGATTCTAATTGGTCATAGCCATTCATCTGTATCTAAAGTCCCTAACCATCATCATCATCATCACCACCACAATTGTCAGCATGTGTCAGCCCTGAAGAAATGCATCCTTGTGTCCTGCTTTGACTATGTACAGTACTGTATTGACATTGATTCTCCTCATTTAAATCTCATTCTTTTCAGAGGTGGTGGGCTGAATTCAAACCTATTGCAACTCTATTTCTGTCATGTTCTTAAGCCGTTCATTCTGCTCTGCTTCTACTACTTCTCTCTGATCTGACCACTGATTGCTTTGGTCATTATTATGTTGCTCTATTTGTCATTTTATTGATGACCATTATTATAGCCATTTTTCAAAAAATTACATCTCCCAATTTTTTCCACAGTTGTATACCATGAACGGTGAAAGGGACAGGATTTCTTTTTCATATAGCTATTTAATTTATGTATGTATGTGTGTAGCTACAATTAAGTAGCCTGATTTTCAGTGATGAGCACCTATAACTCCAGTTGCCATAGATGTGAATTGTGGGAGCTCATGACACTAAAAAGTCAGGCAATTGTTGGCTTATTAGACTAAGGAATTTTTTCAATATATAAAAAAATCCTAGCTGTATCTAAATTCATTAAATTAAACCCTCCTCCCTATTCAAGTTGATTTATTTAATTTCTCAGGTAGTTTAGTTAGTAAGAGAAATGATGGATGAATTCTTGGAAAATCCTAATCCAAAACATGAGAATGTTCTTTAAATTAGAATCAGCTTCTGAATTCTTTATTATATCAAATTCAGACAATGGTTTCATCACAAAAGACATTTAAAATGTATGGCAAAAAAAGCATCCAACCTCCCCCGCACAAAAAGAAGCAGATTTTAGCCTTAATTTGCTGCTGAGAACGCTGGAAACTTTCACAAAACCGTATATCTAAACGGTTTCTATTGAAATAAGCAGAAAAAAGCTTCAGAGGGGCACATGCATTTTCCTACAGGCCAGTGCCACTAAGTGGGTTTCTTCGTGCATTTATTCATGTGGCACACTGCAAAACGGAGACTCTCCGGTGATGGTGCTGAGCACATTTACTCTATCTGACTTCAATGGGAGTGGAAGGTGCTCAATACCTTGTAAGAGCATTCAGTACCGTGCGCATACAACTGTCCAAATGATTTCTTCGTTCGTTGTCATAGCAAAAAAAGGTGGGGAAAAAAATTGCATCAAAGTGTTTCTATTTTAAGAGAAAAAATGTTCCCACCCCACCAAAAATAATTAATACATTTGACAAATTTGAGATGGACTCCTGAAATGTCTGATCAATCTGCACATCAAGCACCAATATATGCAGCATAAGGCTAACCCTGAACCTGGTTGTTGCCACATATATTGCCAACAAGGCAGCAGTTTAGTGTCATGCCTTAAGAACCAACATATCTCCAGTAGCTTGGGCCATGAATACTCTATTCATTTCTGCTAAAACATGCTGCTCCTCCAAAATACCTAATTGTGAAGATGAGTTTAAAAGAAACCAAAAAACAAACAAACAAAAAAACAAGTAACAGTGATCCAGAGCCAGACAAAGAAGGTGAGACTAGAATGGAGATGAGTTAATAAGGGCTTGTCTATATAGTGGGATAATGTGCTCCAGAGTAGTGTGATTTCTGAAGAGAACTAACAAGTTGCACATTTATTGGTCCATGTAGACCCTGCTGATGTGCATTAAAGGACACCTAGTGTGCTTGAACATAGTACTGATCCAAACAGCACTATGTTTGATATGAAGCAACAAAGAGTCCTGTGCACCTTAAAGACCAACAAAAATATTGAAGCATAAGCTTTCATGGGCTAATACCCACTTCGTAGCCCCTGAAAGTTTATGCTTCAATAGTTTTGTTAGTCTTTAAGGTGCCACAGGACTCTCTGTTGCTTTTCCAGACCTAGACTAACACGGCTATCTCTCTGATTCTATGTTTGACATAACACTATTATATCATTGCATCATTATTAATGTAGACACTGGGAGCTTTCACATGACCCACTCTGTTAAGGGAGAATTCATGACGAATGCCATCAACTTTTAGTGACTGAACATCGCTCAGTGATTTCCTGGTTATCAGAGCAGCAACTTAACCATAGACATGTATGTCGCATTTACAGAGCTGCAGAGTGTATCCGCTCTTGAACTTCAGAGGATTAGAAAATGGAGATAAACTGTTAGAAAGTCCACAGCATAAGTAACAGTGGGTCAAATTCTCCCTTTATTTACAACCCCGTATGTTTTACCCAATATGATTTATTTGCTGCCAATCCCTCAGTTAAAATGTCAATTCTTCCTTTAATTAAATCCATCTTTAGCTCATAAGCCCAGTAAATGTGAAGAATTTAATAAAGTACAAGTTTGCCAGGAAGTGAGGATGTTGCAAATTATCACAGCTTTAACTTTTCTTTTGGGAGCTTTTCGCATGTTTTTAAATCTTTGCTTCCCTTCACCTCATGAAGACAGTCATTCTTTAACTACCAGAGACCCCCTCCTTTTTGTCTCTCTCTCATTACATGCATTATACATCCCACCCTTTTGTTCCTGTTCTGAACCTTCTCAGTTCACCTTTTCACTGCCACAAGAGGAGACAGAAAGCCACAGAAGATTAAAGACTATGGTTGGTAATTGACAGTGGCAGGTGAAGAGAAAAGAATCTCTATGGCTCATCATGATGCACAGAGAGGTTAGTGAGGGGTCCTGGTCACAGGATCTCTATTTGGTAAGTGGGGAATTACCCTGGTATTGTGTGGTTTGTAGTCATGGATTTTCTTGATCAACCTTCTCTGGGAATCCTTAAAAAGGAGAAGCGTTTCCTGATAAAATTACAAATAATCACTTGTTAGAAGATTGTTTCTTAACCTCTGTATGGCACATCTCATAACTGCTGTTTTAAACAGAAGATGAATCCATTCTGTTTTCAAGAGTGTTTGGGATGATATTATCACCACAATGATAAGTCACTTTCTAATGAGGTCTGTTATTCAAAACCTTTTTGCCAGCCATGTGATAAATGATGGGCTGCTTGGAGCCAGGCATATTTCTTTCTTTGTCCACTGACAGGCTCCCAAGGATGACTTCAAATTCTACCATATGAGAAAATCTCCTATAAAAGCTAGATTGTGCCCCAGAACTACAATGCCGTATTTGGGATGAGGGTTTAGGAAGGGCTACAGATCAGCAAGTGCCCTGGGAGGAATTTCATCTGACTCAAGAGTCCATAGTAACTCTTAATTTCCTCGAGCAGGCTCACATAAAATGTTAAAGGGAAAAAGTCAAGTTGAAGTCAACATGATTGGGGGTCTGGGAATAGGTGCCTATCCTAAATATCTGGAATCTTGTAAGAATAAGTGGATCCAGCCTAGTGCTAGTGCACTAGTGCTATCCTGTTTATTCCAACAAACTTGTATGCATGTCAGTACCACATGGCCAGTGATGTAAAAGATCAGAAAGATCTAGTAGAATAAAGCACAAGAATTTTCCTATTCAAGCTCTGTGTCTTTTCTGGGTCTAAAATCTGACTATGATAGATGCAGGATTGTGTGAAAAGACAAACGCTGCCGGAGTTCAGAGTCCAAAATGAAATGACTTCCGAAGATCACAAATACATCAGTGTCAGAGCATTGAGTAGAACTCAGATCTTCTGATATCCAATCAGATGACCCACTGGACCATTGCTTCTTCCCAAGAAGGCAAGCGAGAGCTCTTCACAGATTGACCTCAGGTATGAAGCATGAATTAGCCATGGCTTGCTGCCTGGGTCAGTTATGCTGGCTGTGATTTGGCTGATGTGATTGTGTCAAACTGGAAGATTCCTTATGCCAGATATGAGCTTTGAGCTGTACATGAACTCAGATTGTTGAGGTCAGTGGTCAACTCCTAATGCCCACACACCTCTTTATGCATCAACACAGGGCCAGCCACTCTGCCTCAACATGCCAACATTTATGTCAGTTATGATATATAATTATTTCAACTCTAGCAATGCTAAGACATGACTTTCTAAGAGAAATAATAAATTGGGTAAATTGAATTATCCTTTGCAATAAGATTAAAGCAACTTCATGTAGCTAATTTTTCTTCATTTCCATTTAAAGTGAAATAAGGGTTCTGAAAAAGATCCATAAAAGTATGTGGGAGGCTTACTGAATATGGAGTGAGGATGGGTAAAGGGCAAGAGATTCATTTTGGTTTAGTAATGCCAATCTTTACTCATAAAACTAAACTTTTAATGTTCATTCACCCTGCAATTCACCAAATGCTTTTATTCACAATATCCAACTATTCATGTTCTTTGGTCTTAATGGGTATTTATCTCCTTGTTACCACAGAAGTGATGACTTCACTCTTTTTGGCCAGTAAAGTTACCATATACTACAGAACATTGAAGTCCTGGCCCCTTAACATCAGCATAGCCAGGACTTTACTCAACGGGTACAGGAACACTCTACACAGAGAATAAATAATGCTGGTGAACATGACTATTTTCCATGGAAGTTTTGCCTGAATAAGAATTATAGGATCATCCCAGAGTTTAGGCAACAGTATCTATGTTCTGGGATTTTAGAAAATATTTACACATGTGACTATCTTGCATATATGTGGCCTGAAAAAAAAATCCCTTTTGTAAGACAGATGATGTATTTCACTGTGAGGCAGTTTAATTACAAATGACAATAATAAATACTTCAATGGCATTGTGTGAACAAAGCTTTCTTTCATGCTGTGTGTTTTTATACAGAGTTTAAGTCAGTAACAGTACTACACTGAACATGACCTTCAACAAATCAACTTATAAATATTAATTGGAACAAACTGCGTAGACAGGTAGCTGTATGTCATGCTATAGTTAAAATTACCTTGCTAACAATATCCAGATGCAATCTTTTCTCATTTCCATCTTGCATATATTAGGTGGCATGATCTAATCTTTCCCCCCATTCTTCAAGCAGCTGTTGAAGCAGTCCTGCCAGCCTGTTTCTAACTTTAGTCCTTTGTAGACCCAGCTGATAACCACCATTATTTAATCAAAACAATAAAGACAAAATGATCTTCTTTATCAGCTGTCAATCTCAAACAAAATTTGTCAAAAGAGAAAATTGCCTGAGAAAAGGAATTATTATAAGATGAAGCTATTTGATATAAATTAAATATTAATGGAGAAAAATGGACACCACTTCTTACTTCTTTTTTTGGGAGGAGAGGAACCATTTACTTTTTAATCCTGTTACATAAGATCTAAGGATCCCAATGTAATCAGGTCATAGATTTGGACTGATTTATGAAAATGAATGGCAAGAGTATTCAATGCCCTAACCAAGTTGACAGATCTTTGTCCCAGTTCATATTTTTTGTTTAAATGTATTCAATGAAATCTTTTAAACCTTGTTAGAAACAACTATGTCATGAAACAACTTCCAGGGTCTATTCCTCAGTGGTCATTATACCATTAGTAACAGTAAGACTATTTAGTAGGAAAGTCATAAGAGAATAGGACCAACTAGGACCCCACCATGGATATTTCACAAGAGAACTGGAAGATTGCTGGAAAGAGGGGATGGTGAGTGACATAAGAGCATTACTGAAGTTTAGCATTGTGTCTCCTTGGCTCCATGAATCTTGTACATATTTAGGTGAAGTTCTGGCCCCACTGAAGTCAACTGGAGTTGTGACATTGACTTCAAAAGGCCAGGCTTTCATCCTAAGTCTTTATATATATTTTTGTTAAACACTTAGGAGTCCATTTCATTTACACTAAGGCCCCTTTACGTTGCTCTGAGGGTAAAGTAGCTGCAAACATAATTCCCCCTTCCTCTCCTTTATGGCTCCCTGTACACTGCCAGAGCATTGCAAAGGAACCATAGGCCTGGTCTACACCAGAAAAATTGTATCAGTATAACTATGTCAGGTAGGCAGGGTTGTTTTTAATCAATATAGTTATAGTGTTATAAGCTCTAGTGTGGATGCAGTTATATCCATTGTGATACAGCATGGCCAGAGGGCAGCAGGAGAGTGTTAGAGGGAATCCTTATTCCCTGTAGAGGGAAGCAAGTTTTGTAGCAGTTGGTTGCAGCATCTGGAGCCAATTAAGGCACCTGGAGCTAGTCACAATATAACACCCCTCTGCTTCAATCAGACAGTTGAAAGGAGTTGGAGCAGAGAGCAGTTTGGAGGAGTTGGAGCAGAGAGGATTGGTTTGGAGGAAAGCAGAGGAGAGTTTGGAATGAAGAAGACCCAGACCGTCGGTAAAGGGACACCTGGCTTGTGCAGAGAGAGGGCAGAAAACCCCACAAGCTGAAGGTAGGAGAGGGAAGTAGCCCAGGGGAAGGAATAGCTGGTTCAGGTGGTTTACCGCTATCCTTAGGGCCCCTGGGCTGGGACCCAGAGTAGAGGGTGGGCCTGGGTCCCTCCCTCTCCACTCCCCTCCTCTAGGATACTAGTGCGGCAGTTAATATCCTGTTTAGGGGCAAGAAATGGCTCCCTGAACCCCACCCACCCACCCACCCAAGAAGAGAAAGCGCAGGACCCAGCATAATAGTGCCAGCAATTTGCCACACCATATAAAAGTGACTTATACTGGTACAGCTTATTCACCATCCCAAACTGGAATAAATCATATGGGTATAAGCATTTTTATAGTTGCATAACTGCATCCACAGTACAAGGGTCTTTGCAGGTTTGAGGATACCGATATAGTTAAGGCAGCAAAACTTTCTAGAATAGACAAGCCTTTTGTCTAAATGAGAATCAGGTACGTACTATCATGAAGTTTGTTAAGGAGGACCAAGGTTTACAGACCTTTTGGAGGAAGAATGATTTAAAGAGGGATTTCAGTGCTGAAAGAGAGGAGGTGTGGCAGACAGGTCAGCAAGGAGTAGAGGGCTGCAGATACAGAAAGGAGAGTGAGAGGAGAATACCTGGCAGATGTGCAGGTATTATTCTGATTGTTCACTAGAATGATGAATCAATCATACTGCTCCACAGATCACTCAGTCTTCTAGATCAGAAAGACTTTCCCAAAGATATCTCATTGAGAAAGCGCCTTAATACTGCTTTCTCTCCCTCAGGATAAAGGAGAAGGGAGGGAAAGATGTAACTGGAGAGGCAGGCTTTGGTCAGAAAAATTAAGCAATAGATGAGGGCAGAGAATCTAGATTGGAATAGAGAGTGAATGTTTAGTGAAGAAGACATTTCTAATTATGAACTAATACCTTGTCTTTGGCCAGGCTGTATAAGTTCCTGATGCCTAGGAGAGAGGGGATACCTCTCTATCATTTACCAGGCCAGATATACAATACTGCTACCCCTGGAGATAGCTGTCCTTCCTCACCAATGCAAGTGACTAGCCTATGCTCTGAAGCATAAGATTTGTTTAGCCTTGTATCACTGTTAGTTTGTATAGATAAAAATAGTATACATGACCACAGTTCTCTAGCCTAGTCTTAAACAAAACCAAAAAACCCTCTGCCTTATTCGCCTCAGTAAATTGAACAAATACGATTGAATTTGCTTCAAGAGAAGAACATAGAATACTTAAACTATAGATTTTCTTTAAAATCTCCCACCAAGGTAAAATGAAATTAGAGTGCAAACAATTTGGAAATCAGAATAATTTACTTTTATAATAGTCATTATCATCATTGGGTCATAACTGTTCAATTATTTGCTTTCTAAGTTATCAACATTATCTAAGCCAAGCTTGAGTATACAGTGATGTTCATGTCATGGGGTCCACTCATCAGTAGGGGCACCTCCTCTTGGCTGCTCTGGGGATTAGCTCTTTCCACATCGAACACCCACTTACCGACTGAGCACTCTGCCACTGCTCTCTCCCTAAAACTCAAGGTTTGTGTTCATGGACTGGTCCTCTGGCCTGGTGACTGTAGTTTTCCCATCTGGGGTATTGCATGCAACAAAGTCTCTCAGAACCTACTGTCCAAGGCAGCCTTCTTTCCCACTGCCCCTTAACAGTGCCACTTCCCCACCAGCTAGCAAGGGAACCCAGGCCCACTCTCTATGCCGAATTCCAGTCCATGGACACTACAACAAGCAAAGTCTGCAAAGTCCTAGCCCTAACTACCATATCCCTGGGCTACTTCCTACCTTGACTTCTCTCACCCTAACAGTGACTACAACCTCTCTCTCTCTCTCTGCAAACTCCTTCTATTCTCAGCTAGTGGGCTTAATACAGATCCCTTCTGTTCCTGTCCAGCTGAGCTTCCTCTTTAATTAGTCCTCCTTTGATCTGGCTAAAGAGTCCCATTAGTCCTCAATTAGTCCTGGCTCCTCCTCCAGGTGCCGCCTACATTGTTAACTAGCCCACTTAGACACCTGGACCCCTGACACCTCACAGTCCAGTGCAAAAGAGATGACCATCCTTCCAGGCCCTACGATTTATTCATTCATGTGGCTTGTAAATTCCAGGAATTATTTCACTTCACTGGCTGATGTTGATTGGATGACGAGAAGACATTGATGCAGGAGGTCCCTCTCCACTCTGGGAACTCCAGCAATAAAAACAATGCCATTATACGAAGAGTAATTTAAAATGTTCCAACTAAGTAGGAAGATACACTAGGAACCAGTGTACACCAGTTTGGATAAAATAGTAATGTCCCATTTTCCTCTCTCCCCTCACCTGCCAAGTCACCAACCTTTGCCAAAACTCAAAGTAAACCTTACAGAATGGTCTAAAGAATTGGTACAACTGTTTTTGTTACAAGTATTTTAAATTCTTAAATCACTCTCACACTTTCTGGTTCTTGCCAGAAGCAGAAGTGCTAAAATCCTGCATGAAAGGCCATTCTTGCAAGATTTCCAGGATAACTGGAAGCAGGGAGAACTGGCATGTCTATTTTCACAATATTTCTAGCCCGACTTTTAGAATCCAGCTTCTGGAAGTTCATTCATCACTAGTGATAACGGTAGTCAGTCTGGGGCCTGCTTGTTCAGACCATTACTGATGAGCCCCTTCCAGTGAGAAATAAAACACATAGGTACAAGAAGCAGTCATTTAAACATTGCCATCATTTCTGTTTCTATGGCAACATATGTCTTGCAGCTTTCTTAGTTAATAAGCAAGTTAGTCAGTCATAATCATAGTCTTATCTGTGCATCCTTCCTTTAGCCCATTATAAAATATTTTATTCTCATGTCTTTCCTATTTTGAGACTCTATAGATAGAGATACTATTTGCCCTTTACTCTTGATACCCATTTAATTGACTTTGAGTTAGTAGACTTCTCCGTGGTTACCAGTAGCAGTTCATTAAACTCACTTTTCCAGTTACATAGAAGCCACATAATTTCATACCCCACCACTCATCTGATTCTGTCCATCATCATCCCAATCCTTTTAATAGCTCTGCTGTCACAGATCTCTTTTGGGACAATTCTTCCCATTCAGACTTTGTTCCTTCATTCTATACTTAGGTGCATACACCGAGGACTCAATTTTCAATTCTTTAACTGCTTTTGGTCTGTGTATTTTATGCAGTTTTCCCTTCCCCTATACTCAGGCATGTCCTCTGGAGAATGCCTGCTGAAATATTCATGCTCCTTTCAATTTAGCTAGAAGTCACCTGACATTAAATAAACGTTTCTTACCCAAATGTGCTCCAGTAGTCCATGAAAGCAATACACTCATCTGTACACTGTTAGTCTGAAAATATATGCAAATTTATTTTAATTTGTCTGCTCTTATACTTGATAACATGTCAAGAGATCTCTTTTCCTATTATTTTCATGCCTAATTGGTATTTTTCTTCACATAGTCTTCAAATCTGTTTGACCTTCTATTTCTAATTACATTATTTCCTAGATGAGTGACCATAGCAGACTTTTGATAAATCTATCTGTCCAGTCCCTTCAGAGAAAATATTGGGGGACAGGAGTTCTAATTAGAGCTAGTTTCAAACATTCAAACTGCCAAAATTGCCCTTGCTGATGCTTTCAGGACCAAATAAAGGCTGTTATACTTCTATCAACCCACAGAACCTCTAGTGTCAATCTGGCCCTCCAAGATTCTTCTTGTGTTCATCATGAGAACGGGTGTAGTTTCTTGTCAGGTCATTAAGGATGGGGTTTTCAAAGGAGCCTACAGGAGTATGGTGTCACTGATCTCCAAAGTCATATGCACTTATCAAATCATGCAGATGCATTCTTTCCGAGCCTCTTGCAGTAATTTATGCTGCTTTCCTTGGCAGGAATGCCAAGGGAAGACAGCACAGGAGACAAACCCTGCCTTTATCCTGAAGTTGATCCCTCACTGGGCAACAAGATTCAAGTAGAACCACAATGCATCCCATCCATAGGACAAAACAAACCCATACTTGGGGAAGGGTTTGTCTCTCATAAATATACCACTTTTTAGTTATTATTCTCTTGCTCTCTCTTCTTTTTTCCCTCCAGACTCCAAAGCAGGCTAGAACTAGAAAAATATATTAATGACGCAGCAACTCTGCTATATGTGTACCGCGCTTAGCACAATGGGGCCCCAATCTAAGTGTCACAGTAATATACATTTAAATAATCCGCATCAATTGTATTGCACTTTCCCTGTCCAAAGCACCATACAAACCTTCACCATAATTCACCTTCATGCACCCCTGCAAGGTAGATCAATAGAGGAAACGGAAATACAGAGAGAGATTAAGTGCGTCACTAGTGGCACAGCTTAGCCGTGCCCAGTACAAACCCTCCTGAACCTTGTGGGTACAGGAGTCTCGGAGATGAGTCAACTGACTTGGGCTCACAGTGTTGGGCTAAAAGAGCAGGGAACATGTTTGGGCCTGGACTGGAGCCTAGGATCTGAGACCCTCTTTCCCCTTGTCAGGTTTCAGAGGTTGGACTCCAGCTTGAGCCCAAAGAGGGGAGGGATAGTTCAGTGGTTTGAGCCTGCTAAACCCAGAGTTGTGAGTCCAATCCTAGAAGGGGCCATTTAGGGGTTTGGGGCAAAAATCTGTTGGATGATTTAATTGGGGATTGGTCCTGCTTTGAGCAGGAGGTTGGACTAGATGACCTCCTGAGGTCCCTTCCAACCCTGATATGCTATTATCTACACTGCTATTTTTAGCTCCTCAGTGCAAGATCTATGAGCCTGAGTCTGTTGACCTGGCTGGCTCTGAGACTGGCTGCTGTGGGAGATAGATACATATAGCCGTGTAGATGTACCCAGAGAAAATAATTAAAGAAATTATACAATAGTTTACCAAATAGATGTTTTATATCTGCCCTCTCTGTCTCCATCTCTCTTCTATGCTCCCCTTAATGCATGGGATACCCTCCCAAAGCATGCCCAGCAAGCCACCTTCTCTTTATTTCATTTCCTCCTCAAAGAGGAGGAATTAATACAAAGAGTGAATTAATTAACCAATAAAAATGATGCATCCACCAAAAATGCACATTCCATACCCGAGTAAATGCATGATCTCGTTAGGGTAACCTTTGTCTTTTCTAACTCCATCCCCTGTATTATTTATTACTCTAGTTGTTTCATCACGTCTAGAATTAGCTCTCAGGATTTCTGAGCCCTTTCACTATAGTTGTTCTGCAAAGTCACTCATGCATTTTTAAAAACTAAGAATGAGAATTAATAATGTCACATGTCTATGTGCAACAACTGTCAGAGGGATTGTCAACAGGGATCATACCTGGGACTTCGAGAGCTCCCTTTATGGTTTGAGCTAAAGAGCTAATCCTTTACCTGACACGGGCAGCGCACACCTATCCTCTGTCGGCCCAGCACAGACAGGGGACAAGAAACACATACTGAACAGTGACTTATGTTTGCTCACTTGTACAAATGTTAAATGTTCATAGTATTGTATTTCCATAAGACCTATTCAGACAGATTTTGTATTCTCATTTTTGGAAGCTATTCGGGGTAAGAAAAGGCATCTTCATCTTGTGAGACAGTAAATCTGAAAAAAATCTATGATAGATCAGCAAGACAAAGTCATAATTTGACATTAGGATAGAATGGAAAAGAACAGATTTTTGCCTAAGGAGAAGGATATAAAGTTATTGTTCTTAGGATGACAGAATTCATTTTGTATGCCCCTCACATGAAGAAGCCAAAATGACAAAATAATCATTTGAGGCAGCCAGTACCAATCACTTCTAGAAAGTTCCAATATTTACTTTTGTCAGCATTAGTTGAAGGATATTTGAGAGGTAATAAATCAGGAGGGTCTGTTCAAGTTAGTTCACGATAGCCTCTGAACATTTAGAAAGAAGACAAGGTAGAAGAGAGATGCAAAGTTTGTGAGAACTTTAGAAAGCAAGAATATGGAGAGGAGATGTTTAGGCCTGTTTGATTCTTGGAGCAGCTGGTACAGGAACCCACAAGGGGAGAGGCAACTCTAGATTTAGTCCTGAGTGGAGCGCAAGAGCTGGTTCAAAAGGTAACTATAACAGGACCGCTTGGGAATAGTGATCATAATATAACAACATTTAACGTTCCGTGCTGGGAACAAAACCGCAGCAGCCCAACACTGTGGCATTTAATTTCAGGAAGGGGAACTATGCAGAAATGAGGGGGTTAGTTAAATGGAAATTAACAGGTGAAGTGACTAAAGGGAAATCCCTGTAAGCTGTGTGGACACTTTTCAAAGACACCATAATAGAGGCCCAACTTAAATGTATACTCCAAATTAAAAAACAAAGCCAAAGTACTAAAAAAGAGCCACCGTGGCTTAAAAACCATGAAAAAGAAGCAGTGAGAGATAAAAAGGCATCTTTTAAAAAGTGGAAGTTAAATCCTACTAACTAGAGAGGAGCATAAACACTGCCAAATTAAGTGTAAAAATGTAATAAAAAAAGCCAAAATGGAATTTGAAGAACAGCTAGCCAGAAACTCAAAAGGTAATAATAAAATGTTTTTAAATACATCAGAAGCAGGAAGCCTGCTAAACAACCAGTGGGGCCCCTGGATGATAGAGATACAAATGGAGCACTTAAAGATGATAAAGTCATTGCGGAGAAACTAAATGAATTCTTTGCTTCAGTCTTCACGGCTGAGGACGTTAGGGAGATTCCCAAACCTGAGCCGTCTTTTGTAGGTGACAAATCTGAGGAATTGTCACAGATTGAAGTGTCAGTAGAGGAGGTTTTGGAACTAATTGATAAACTTAGCTGTAACAAGTCACCGGGACCAGATGGCATTCACCCAAGAGTTCTGAAAGAACTCAAATGTGAAATTGCAGAACTATTAACTAGGGTTTGTAACCTATCCTTTAAATCTGCTTCTGTACCCAATGACTGGAAGATAGCTAATGTAACGCCAATATTGAAAAAGGGCTCTAGAGGTGATCCCGGCAACTACAGACTGCTAAGTCTAACGTCCGTACCGGGCAAATTAGTTGAAACAATAGTAAAGAATAAAATTGTCAGGCACATAGAAGAACATAAATTGTTGAACAAAAGTCAGCATGGTTTCTGTAAAGGGAAATCATGTCTTACTAATCTATTAGAGTTCTCTGAAGGGGTCAACAAACATGTGGACAAGGGGGATCCTGTGGACGTAGTGTACTTAGATTTCCAGAAAGCCTTTGACAAGGTCCCTCACCAAAGGCTCTTAGGTAAATTAAGTTGCCATGGGATAAGAGGGAAGATCCTTTCATGGACTGAGAACTGGTTAAAAGACAGGGAACAAAGGGTAGGAATAAATGGTAAATTTTCAGAGTGGAGAGGGGTAACTAGTGATGTTCCCCAAGGGTCAGTCCTAGAACCAATCCTATTCAACTTATTCATCAGTGATTTGGAGGAAGGGGTAAACAGTGAGGTGGCAAAGTTTGCAGATACTAAACTGCTCAAAATAGTTAAGACCCAAGCAGACTGTGAAGAACTTCAAAAAGATCTCACGAAACTAAATGATTGGGCAACAAAATGGCAAATGAAATTTAATGTGGATAAATGAAAAGTAATGCACTTTGGAAAAAATAACCCCAACTATATGTACAATATGATGGGGGCTAATTTAGCTACAACTAATCAGGAAAAAGATCTTGGAGTCATCATGGATAGTTCTCTGAAGATGTTCATGCAGTGTGCAGCAGCAGTCAAAAAAGCAAACAGGATGTTAGGAATCATTAAAAAAGGGATAGAGAATAAGACGGAGAATATCTTATTGCCCTTATACAAATTCATGGTGCGCCCACATCTTGAATACTGTGTACAAATGTGGTCTCCTCATCTCAAAAAGGATATACTGGCATTAGAAAAGGTTCAGAGAAGGCAACTAAAATGATTAAGGGATTGGAACAGGTCCCATATGAGGAGAGATTAAAGAGGCTAGGACTTTTTAGCTTGGAAAAGAGGAGACTAAGGGGGGATATGATGGAGGTATATAAAATTATGAGTGGCGTGGAGAAAGTGAATAAGAAAAAGTTATTATTCCCATAATAGAAGAACTAGGGGCCACCCCCCATTGAAATTAATGGAGAGCAGATTTAAAACAAATAAAAGGACGTTCTTCTTCATACAGCGCACAGTCAACCTGTGGAACTCCTTGCCTGAGGAGGCTGTGAAGGCTAGGACAATAACAGGGTTTAAAAGAGAACTGGATAAATTCATGGAACTTAAGTCCATTAATGGCTATTAGCCAGGCTGGGTAAGAAATGGTGTTCCTAGCCTCTGTTTGTCAGAGGGTGGGTGATGGATGGCAGGAGAGAGATCACTTGATCTTTACCTGTTATGTTCACTCACTCCGGGGCACCTGGCATTGGCCACTGTTGGTAGATAGGATACTGGGCTAGATGGACCTTTGATCTGACCCAGTATGGCCTTTCTTATGTTCTTACGAGAACATGGCAGACCCAGTTAATATTATTTAATGTTACTTACAAGCATTCTGTCCAAACCAGATTCTCTTAGGAACCCTGAATCATACACAGAAACACTGAAATAAATACTCTTACAAAGGACTAGTGTAAATATTGCAGATTCTTCCTGGCTAGTCAGCACCACTCTGTTTTTAATATGGTTTATAAATAAGCAGAACCACCAGCAATAGCAGCTCAAAAACACCCAGAACAATGACATGACTGTAATCTGAACAATTCAATATCCAAGTGCTAAATTGTGGTGAACTTTTACAGTGTTATTGCTCTTATTACAACATCTGGGTACACTTTACATACTGTAGACCAGGAATTCAAAATACATTCCTCAAAACAGGGAGCATATACCAGCTATCCAGAAAGGACCAGCTGAAGGAGAATACCTGCCAAGAGACTAAATGTCTTAATGAGACTAAAACAGACTAAATGTCTACAGTGAGAAGAGAGGCTAACGAAAAAAGGTGCTTTAAGCATGATCTAAAAGTAGCCAGGGTTGGGCTCAGGTATATTTTCAGATACAGCAAAATCTAGAGGGTCCTGACCATACTTTGTCCCCGGCTCTAGGGAGTTCTGTAATATTGTGGTGGAGGAAGAAACAAGTAGCATACAGAGACTCACGCATTTACCACAGGTACAGGAGTCCTCAGGAAACATCTTAACCAACACATTACAGTCCTCGATAGGAACTGGAGGACTCAGAGCTCAAACTCTCCAGAGGCTCCATTTTTAGGACAGATAGTCAAGTGTAAATGCCATGATTGAGTAGAGAATTTGTCTTTATATCAGTATAAATTTCATAGTGGTCAAGTATGTACCTTAGGTCCGAAGCAGGCAGGACTGTTCATGCTGCTGTAGCTTCACTGCTATTGTTACTAGAGCTAGGATATGCCTATATGGGCTGCAATCACACTTCCCAATTGCAGAGTGGACATAAGTGAAGTGTGGTTACTGCAACTTTGGGGTGGGGCTTTCAAAAGTGTTCAGAATTGACTTAACTGATTCTATTGAAGTCAGAACTCCTATTGACTTATTTGAGTACAGTGCCTCCTCTCCCTCTCCCCCAGCTCCACCCTGAGATACAAAAGAGAGACATCTGGGATGATCCTGAGCCCATAAAACTGAACAACTGGCAGTGTGTTCTGAGTACACTTAAAGAAGTCCTGGGACAGCTACCACAAACAAAAAGGGAGAGGTGGCAGCCCAATCACTGGGAGCTGAGTTGTTGAGCATTTTTGAAAACTTTCTAGGCTGTAAAATGCAAAACTAAAGCTGCAGACTGACCCCAAGAGAGAAGTGGTGCTGGGTGACACTTGGAAATAAGTATTCTCTCACTGTCCCACCTTGACACATTCTTATTGCTACTTTGTTTTCCTTCTTACTGTAATTCTGATCCCACTAGAGTCACTGTTAATTAAAAGGCATTTTTGGCTTTTGGGAGACATAATCAGTACCAGGCATTTCACCAGGAAGAGAATTGGCAGCCAGTGCAGAATGTGGACTCATCAAAAGGTGTGTAGCTGATGAAAAGGAGACACAGAACTGAGTATCGCTAACACACTGGCACTGCAATTCATAGCACCTCACACAATCTCAACCAGTGGCGTTAGTTAGACATTGGCCACAAAGATGAGAGGACTGAATCCTCAGGGATAAGAACCCTCTGAAGAAAAGCAGTTGCCCCACATAGCCCCTTGTGATCTCTTTGAAAAGTACAGATAAATTCATCTTAAAACCACTCCATCCAATCTGCTGTAATTCAATCAGTAGCATCTCATGACCAACTGTTTCCAAGGTGGCTGATAAATCTAGTAGATGACCATCTGGATTAGTTTATTGACCAGAAGAGATAATCATAATCTTAATTTTCAGCTAAGTGTGATACCCAGATAGGCATCTGAGTGTTTGGGGTCCAGAGGAACCAGAGGGTACCACACTTAAGCAAGCAGCAATTCCTTATTATCTGACAAAATGAGGAAAATGTGATCCAGAGAAAAAAAGATTATCAGGTGGTTGCAAAACAGATTGGAAGACTATACTCAAAGAACAGTTATCAATAGTTTGCTGTCTAACTAAGGGAATGTATCTAGTGCAGTTCTACAGAGGTCCTTCCTGAGTCTGTCAATATTTTTATTAATGACTTGGCTAATGGATTGGAGAGTATGCTTATAAAATTTGCAGATAACTCCAAGCTGGGAAGGGTTGCTAGCACTTCGGGGGAGAGGATTACAATTCAAAACAACTTCGACCAATTGGATAATTGGTCTGAATTAAACAAGATGAAATTCTATAAAGACAAGTGCCAAGTACTTCACTTAGGAAGGAAAAAATCAAATGCACAACTACAAAATGGGGAATAGCTGGTTACACGGTAGTACTTCTGAAAAGGATGTGGGGATTACAGTGGATCACAAACTGAATGTGAATCAATAATATGATGCAGTTTCTAAAAAGGCTAATCTCATTCTGGGATATATTAACAAGAGTGTCATATGTAAGACATGGGAGGTATTTGTCCTGTTTTACTTGGCACTGGTCAGGCCTCAGCTGGAGTATCTGTTCATTTCTGAGTGCCACACTTTAGGAAAGATACGGACAAACTATAGAGGGTCTAGAAGAGCAACAAACATGATAAAAGGTTTAGAAAGGAAGATTAAAGGGGGGACCTGATAACAGTCTTCAAATATGTAAAGGTCTGTTACAAAGAGGACTGTGATCAATTGTTCTCCATGTCCACTGAAGGTAGGACAAGAAGTAATGGGATTAATCTGCAGCAAGAGAGATTTGGGTTAGATATTGGGAAAAACTTTCTAACTTTTAAGTGTAGTTAAGCACTCAAATAGACTTCCAAGGTAGGTCGTGTAATCCCTATCACTGGAGACTTTAAGAACAGGTAAAACAGGGACTGTCTAATTTACTTGGTCCAGCCTCAGCACAGGGGCTGGTCTAAATAATCTCACAAAGTTCCTTCCTGCTTCTATGAAATTGTTGTG
The DNA here is from genome assembly GCA_007922305.1 of Dermatemys mawii. Lineage (NCBI taxonomy): Eukaryota > Metazoa > Chordata > Testudines > Dermatemydidae > Dermatemys > Dermatemys mawii. Next base: position 16,322,448 of record ML677332.1, on the reverse strand, counting down.
ATCATATTTAAAGATGAGTGAGCAGTACATTATTCTATTCATTTATTATTCATATCAATTATTCCAGTAACATTTCCTATTCTATTAATTATTTCAGACCTAGTCAAAGCAGAAAGCTGTTAGAAGCAGCTCCAGTAGGAAGCCCTTTGGAGTTTGATCAGGTTTGTTTTCCACTGAAAGTGCTGAAACCAAGTGAACAGTTCTTCATGCAAAAGTAAATACCAAGATTACATGCGTTCACTAAGGAAATAAACAAAATCCTCCCCTCTACCCATCTCTTCTACCAGCCACCCATCTTTCCTATTCCTGTACTCTTGGCTCCCCATTCTTTTCAGGATCCAGTCTAAAAATAATTTATGTATTAAAATGCACCTGATCACTATGGTACAATGTATACTGCAGGTGCCTAATTGTGCATGTCTTATTTTTAATGGTCTCCATGAACTCACTTTATTCCTTCTCACAGAATTTCTTTTCAATTCCCTCCCTGACCCTTTCTTTGACTGGCTGTGTAACAGCTGCATGTGTTACCTGTTCCTACAAGCCCAGAGAGGACAGGGACTGCTTTCTCCTGCAGAACTACAAACAGGGACAGGAGTGGATAAGAAGGATGCAGGGCTTTGCTCCACAGAAAAAGAACAGTACACCAAGATGAGAAATCTACTCCTACTGGCTGGGAAGAGACTGCATTGCTAAACACTCATGTGGCAGGAGCATGAGGGACTGAGAGTGAAAAGCCTACTCTATACCTTTGCAGTGGGGACAGCTCTTGGAATTTATCAGAACTAAACACACGCTTAGCCTCTTATTTAGAAAGTTTTGTAATTATATGAAAACTTCTGGCCAACACATGATTTTTGGTTTATTGACCAGAAGAGATAGTAAAAATTAAGATTATGATTTTGTGTGATACCTAGGATAGGCATCTGAGTGTTTGGGGTCCAGAGAGCCAGAGGGTAGAGAGAAAACCAGAGGCAGAGAGAAAAAAAAACATGCACACACATGCAGCCCTGAGGAATGTGCACTAAACTACAAAAACCAAGCCCATGAGCTCTAGAAGCTCTAGAATTTTAAGAAGGAAGAGGTCAAATTGGGTAACACTGCTCTACAGCCAAAACGCTTCTGAAATAAATGTAGTCAAACTTTACTAATTCTGGGTCACTGAGAACGAAAATGATGCTTAAAATTGTTGATTGGCTCTAGTTTTCAAGATATGCTATTGGGTCAGTATATATGACCCTTGACATGGGAATGGCGGAGGATGAGTGAGTTATAAAGGGAAGAGATCTCAATTTAAACCAGAAATGACTAAAATACATGTTTGACTGGATCTATGAATAAATCTATGACTGGGTTTGGACAGTACTTGCTTTTTAGGCAAAACAATGAATGATGCAATCTGAAGCTGGTATTGCGTCATACATTATATGAATTGCATCATGTTATTCCTAGAAGTCATGGATGATGCAATCATAACGAAGCTTACATCACTCTGCTGAACAAATTGCCCTATATCAGCTCTAGAAATCATACATTGTCATGCTCTCTTATTTGTCAGTGTTTGATCCAGATGAGTGGAGACTCTTCATTGATTCATCGAAGACGAGTCTTAAAGCTGTTTTGCTGCATAATGGCAATATTTTGCCATCAATTCCAGTTGGTCATGCAGTCCATATGAAGGAAACCTATGACAACATGAAACAACTTTTGAGGTGCATAAACTATGACCAACATCAGTGGCAGCTTTGTGGCGATTTGAAGGTTGTTGCTCTCTTGCTTGGTCTGCAGACTGGATACACAAAGTACTGCTGTTTTCTCTGCGAATGGGATAGTCGTGCAAGAGATTCCCACTACATCAAGAAAGATTGGCCACTCCGACAGTCATTGGAGTCTGGGAGGAAAAGTGTTCAGCATCCACCACTTGTTGAATCAAGGAAGATTTTGTTACCACCCTTACACATCAAGCTGGGTCTGATGAAGAACTTTGTCAAGGCCATTGACAAAACACAAGCAGCTTTCAAGTACCTCCGTGGAAAATTTCCAAGGTTAAGCGAAGCTAAGATAAAGGAAGGTGTCTTTGTTGGTCCTCAGATTCGTGAACTTCTTCGAGATGATGCATTTGACCATGCACTGCGTGGCAAGGAAAAGACGGCACGGAAAGCCTTCCAGTCAGTGGCAATACATTTTCTCGGAAACAACAAGGCAGACAACTACAGGTTGTTGGTGGAAAACCTCCTCAAGGCATACAAAAGCCTTGGTTGCAACATGTCACTAAAGATACATTTTTTGCACTCTCAGCTAGATTTTTTTCCACCAAACTGCGGAGCAGTGAGCGATGAGCACGGCGAGCGATTTCACCAGGACATTGCAACAATGGAGAAACGCTATCAGGGCAAATGGAGCCCATCAATGCTTGCAGACTATTGCCGGACAGTGACAAGAGATGCTCCATTTAATGAATACAAAAGACAAGCCAAGAAGCGCCGAGTAGACACTGAATAGGACTAAACTATGTACATAATAGTTTTTTGCCTTTTGTTTCATAATACATTTTATTTATATAACCCTTTTGCTGATTTTTAAAGTGTTACATAAACAGGACAGGTGAAATATTATCAGGTAAAGCAACCATAAACACATGAAAAGACCTAGGTTTACAATTTATGATTAAAACTCTACTATCTACACAATATACATAGACATAAAATGTAAAAACTTAAATATCTTAGAAACAGTAGCCAATCAGTTGTTTTAATTGTCATATTTGAATTCAGCACATCAAAATACATAATAAATATCACATTTTATCTCTGAAGCAGACGACTTCTAAAAAATTGTAGACCAGTGTAATTTACACAAACAGTGTGGATCTGTCTCACTGTGTACTATAAAGACTATGACGGCTTGCTGTGTACTGTTGAAGGGTTAAAGGCTCATGCCTCAGAGTTCCCATGTTCAAGCCCTGCAGATGATCCAAACAGGTATGTGGTTAATTTAGCTAAGCTGTCTATAACACAAGACAACAATTTGCTCCAGAGCCAGGAGTAGAAACTAAGATCTTAATACCCAGAATTCCAGTGCTGTCTCACAAATACTTGTATAGCTCACTGGCAGCATGTGTGTGCATTGTGCCTCATTGTATAGGCTGCTCCACATAGAATTCCATAGGAGCTAACCATAATTGAAGTGGATAAGGTCTGTGCTGTAGCTCTGAGGATTGTGGGTTCAAACACTGATGATGACCCTGTGTGGGTTAAAAAAAAAGCATATATAGACAGATATAAAAGTTAGTGCAAGTATTCTGGAGTAATTACAGTGCAAAATCTTGTATTTAGAGGTAAATTTGGATACTGTGTTAATATATTACTGTTGCATTTTAATTATTTGTATTTGGCTAACAGCAGTTGTCTCCTTATGAACTGGGTGTGGCAGACTGAGACTGTATTTGAGACAGAACAATGTGTGAGAGATTTTCCTGTATGTCTAGAAACTGGAATACTCTGCCTGTGTAAACTCCAAAAAGGCCAGTACTTGCTTTAATAAACTTCATAGATTTTTAAGACCTCATGCATAATATAGGCCATAAAACTTCACTTTGCAGGAGGCAACCTTCATTCTTAAAGGTGTAATGTTAGTATTTGTGGGAGAGTGGATGCCTCAGGGCATGCTAATAAGCTATGAGCCTTTAATCTATAAATCACCAGTAAGAATCCTACTCAACTCAACAGGTTGCCTCTAATGGATGTTCCGGAGCCCCAATAAGAGATGAGACCCAGTTTTAGCTCCCATTCAGAAACTTGTATGCTTTACACTAGATTGTAAGCTTTAGGGCAGGGCTTTTTTACAACATGGTTACAACAACAGTGTTTAGTCCAGTGGGGCTCATCATTCAGTTCGCTATTTTCTGACACTATAAAACAGGCTGATTCATGATTTTAGGACTTGTGGGGTTGGCGATACTGCATTAGGAGTATACTGAATGCTTCTCCAGGGAATGCGGGACTCCACAGCACCCCCTAGGCAGTGCTAAGAATTAAAAGCCACAATCTATCCCTCTCTGTTTGCCACTTGTAATTAGATGGGCCTTCATGACTTTAATTTTTCTTTTACAATACCTTGCACACAATTTATTGGTTTTTAAACTAAATTGTCAAAAGACATTTCTGCCTTTCATTTATAATAAACCAGGACTTTTTGCTTGCTTACTTTCAGGACCAAAGAGTACAGGGCTCAAGACTAACGTTGGAGATTATAACAGACTGTTAGAAAATGTTAAACTACTGGCAGGCCCTCCTGACGTTGAGGAGACTCTCTCACAGAAGCCCATTCTTCTCTCTATTTTCTCACATTATAAAACATACTTTAACTTATAAACAGAAGATTTAAAGCATGCTTTCAACTGGAACATTTGTCACTGTTTTTTCAAGTGTGTGGTCCACTGGAATTCTTTGTGAGAAAATATCTCAACTTCCTGCACTGATCTCTTACAAAACACAAACTTCCCTCAGGCAGGCCAGCTTCTTTATTTATGGATAAGTAGTTAATATTGTAGGTAGCTATAAAGCAGATGGGGAGGGAGAGAATTCAGAGCACATTAAAGTAGCATAGTCTAAAGCAGTTTGATGGAAATTTCATCACTGGGTTCTTTAAATTCATTTCAAAAGCCCTCTGCACAGGATATTATTCAGAAATGGAAAATCTGTAACCATTAGGTAAAAGTGGCTTTTATTATGACACCAAAGCATTGGCATAACTACATAATAACACAGATGACCTTTCCCATGCTATTTCTAGATACATCATTCATGGACATGTTTTCTGAATTCAGCAAACTGCTGATGCTGAAGACCTTTGTAGATATATTCAAGTTCATTAATTTGTCCCTTTTAAGCTATTGATGAGCTGGAGCAAAGTGGTACCATAAGTATGAAGATAAACTTGATTAGACTAGGCCCCGTATATACATCATATCATAGGTGCATTTAACATGCGCTAATTCAGCTATGCACACTCAGCAAAAAAAAAAGTTTAAATAGAAGGGGTGATTCCGTCCGATATTCCATTCAATGAGCATATGCCCCGGAGTGAGTGTGAGATGAGAGATGGGAATTTGCTGTTCCCACTACAGTACTCAGTTCCAGTGTGCCTCCCAGGGGTATGGACTTTTTACACCTATGAGCAAAGTAGTTATACTAATATAGGTCTGTGGTGTAGACCAGACTGCAGAAGCAGACTTTTACTTTTGTTTGTAACCATTTCTATCTTTATTCCTCTTACCTGGTATCACATAAACCTATCCTATCCTTTTGTTAATAAGCTTGTTTTACTGTCACCACCATAACCAATCATAGGCGTGCTCGCAGGGTGGGCCGGGTGTGCCCAGGCACACCCTAATGCAGGGTGGGCCGGCAGCCCTTGAGCTTTGGCTGGGAAGGCTGCTCCTCCCCTCTCCCCCATCTCCCGCAGCCTCAGTGCACCATGCAGGCAGCGCTCTGGGGGGCGAGGCTGCGTGATAGCGTATCTGGCTCCAATCCAGATACGCTGCACGTGCTGGGGGATCATCGCGGCAGCAACATGCTGTTCTGAGCGGCAGCATGGTAAGGAGGCCGAGGCTGGGGCCGAGCCAGGGGGTTGGATAAGGGCCAGAGGGTTTCAGGGGGCAGTCAGAGGACAGGGAATGGAGGCATTAGATATGGCATGGGAGTCCCCAGGAGGTGGAGAGGGTGGCTAGGGGGCAGGGCAGCCAGGGGGGTTGGATAGGGGGTGGGGCCTGGGGGGTGATTAGGGGGTGGAGGGGATCTCAGAGGGGGCAATCAGGGGACAAGGAGCGGGGGAGGGGTTGGATGGGTCAGAGGCTCTGTGGGGGCAGTCAGGGGGCAGGAAGTGGGTGGGGGTCGGATGGGGGCAGGGCCAGGCTGTTTGGGGAGACACAGCCTTCTCTACCAGCCCTCCACACAATTTTGCACCCCAATTTGGCTCTCAGGCCAAAAAGTTTGCCCACCCCTGGGTTAGCTCATTGTCTGGTTAAAGATAAAGATCATGAAAATTGACTATATCTTTGTATATGCCTGGTTATTACTGCAGCAAAAATTTGGTATTTTGTGTCTCATTTTTTAAGATTGTATTTTTTTAAGTAAAGTTTAGTTGTTCATTTTAAAAAAAATTAAGTTTAGTTAAGTTTTAGTTTCCTTTGTTTGATTAATAAAAATAATGTCCTTTCTGATTGAGTATTCAATAAATGTTAACCTTTAAAAAAAAAATTCCTGGGTGCACATCCTAATGAAATATGCTGCGCACGCCTATGAAACCAACTCAATGTTTTGACTGACGTGGAGGCTTTGTCAACCCCAGTTAAGCAAAAAAGCTACTGTGTACCGTCTCTTTAAAGAAGCAGCAAGCTTGATACGGTTTTGTGGGTGCTACAGCGAGAAGAGAGGAGCACTACAGAGAGGGACGTCTTTGAGGAACTTGGGATTCACTGATTGTTACCTGCTCGACTGGAAGAGTCCTGCTGAGTTTGCTGGGAAGGCAGTCAAGTGGTATGTTAGGGAACTGACACACAGCTTAGCAGCAGCAAAGCTTTCACTTGCCGACGCCAAGAGAGGTAACATAGTGGCTTGTTGTTCTGGAAGCCCCAGCAGACTGTCACACAGTAATGCTTTTCTTGGAATAGTATCTTTCCATTCTCTCCACAGAATAACATTACCTGTAAAGTTTTAGATATTTTATTTTGGGAAGATGGAGAGGATAAATATATCACACAGAACTTTAAATAAACCTAGGTGTTAAAATACCAGCTAAGCCTGGGTATGTTTGCAAGTAATACAAGCCAACTGGAACTTGTAAATGTCAGTGCAAAAGGGGAGACAATATTAGCCCAAGTCCCTTTGTAACAAGTCCACGACTGTGTGCACAGTGCTAACTGTCATCCGATTTAAAACTCACCGAAGTCCAATAATGTCACTCAGTGTTTGTGCGGATCCTTATATTGGAGGATCACAAAGTGCCTTACAAACATTAATTAATTAAGCTTCTTGCCCATCACTGAAATGCAGCAACCAGTGGGGTAGAAACACAACAGCTGTTTAATCATGCACACCAACACAACACAATAGTTTAGAGCAGAGAGTGAAGAAAAATACCAGGCCACCTGAAACTGCAAAAACAATGAAATTACCTAGATTAGAATTTGGCCAGAACATCAGGATAAAAAAATCTCCTTTTTCCTTATACAATATGCTCTTGCAACTTTTTAACCACCACAGGTGGGACCAGTAACTTGGCTTTATCCCAAACACAGATCTCTTGATAGCATATTTCATGCTGTGTCATTATTTTCAGTAAGGGAGCTGGAAATGGGGGGAGGTCCTCACCAGCAACACTTCCTTCAGCACTTCTCTGTTCCATGGTAGGCTAATAACTAACCTGTCTTGACCCTGTTTGGTCTGAGAGAGTCAGCGAGATGAAGGCTGAAGGATGTGCTAGATCACTCTAGGCCAGATACCCTAAACCTGCTAGCTTCCGGCATCACTGGCAAACTCCACTGGTCTCCCACTCCGCTGCAATTTTCTGCCTGTCTGTTGCTCAACATTTTCTTCTATTTGTTGTCTACTTATGCCAAATCCATAGTCACTATCAGACCAAACTAATCTGATCTCCACCCTCTGACATTTATCTCAAATGTCGGGGCATCATTAGGGTCTCCTTTCTTAAGCTACCCACTAAAATTAGACTGTTTTCTCCAGTCCCCAAACCAACCCATGATGAGCAGCAAATCTCATGGATTCTAACCCAATACGGAGCTATTTTCAGCATATTGTTGTTCTTCTTATTAGTCAAAAGATTAAACCATTATTCCTCTATTTTTTTCTCCATGTGGCAGCATTATCAGTAGCCATCGTAAACTACACAGGGCATAGGTTTGACTGCTGGGTACAGATGCCAAGCTAAGATATTTTACAGTGGCAGCATCTGGTTTCTACTTAAGAGGCAGTTGTGTTAGCAGCTTTAGAGCTGCCTTTGGATCTATTATGTGGTGAGGCTGCAGATGGATGGTCTAAGCTGCCGCATCCTCCTTGATCATTTTCATTTGACTCACTCTGAATTCTGTGACATTTGTTCTTTATTATTGTTTGCCTGAAAATTAAGTTGTTTACTCAGTTTTCTTACCTTCTAATTACATGGCTTAAAAATATCATATGTATTCAGACATACCCACTCCCCTCACCTGCATCCAATATCAGTTATATGTTGTACTAATCTGCCCTGTAAATTGAAGTCACAGTAACTAAATAATTCAGTATTGAAACAACTAAGATAGTCTGAGATGATTCTAGAAGTGTCAAGGACAGCACTAGAAACCACAAGCTCATCAACTTGCAATAGGTGTTTAAAGCAAATTCAAGACTCCAAATCTGGATCAGCTTTTATACCAGACAAGAAAATCAGGGTTATTAAATGTTTTAGAAGAAGAGAGCTATTTGTCAAACTTTTACATGAAGGAACAAAAAAACTAAATAAAATGCTAGAATAGCACTAGTTAGTAAGAGAAGCAGGACTACAAAAGATTTTTCCTGTTCCTGGGTGGAAAAGTGCGCAGGGAAAATGGAAGTGGTGTGAATGGAGGTAGAGAATTAACAAAGAACTCTCACGTTTCAAGGACCACAAGCGGGAAAGAGAATTTGAGATTCTGACCTGTGAGCACTGATATAACTAGAGCAGACCTGATGGCTAATGGCTATCATCATCCTGCTGGGACAGGTGATCTGTTGTCTTTAACAATTTTTTTTTTTTTTTTAAGAAAAGTAAACTGTATAGCAATGTTAGTATGAAGGCCCTTAGACACTCCCATAATACAAATAATAAGAAAAGGTATAGTCCTGGGCTACTTGGAAACAGCATAGCTCAGAATTATGGAACACAAAGGAGTTCAATACTTCACAATATCTGGTACATGTCAGACATTCTGGTTTATTAGTTTCTTGTCACAGCATGTCTGGTCCTTTAAGGGGAAATGGGTCTCAGCCCCACATGTGTCTCCACCAATTCTTCCCCCCGATTGGGAAAATGAAGATGCTCCTGATTTACCCACAGAAGCCTGAGCCAGAGGACCTGTAGAGAGCAGAACAGTTTTTGCAGGAGTGCTGAGGTAGCCCAGTGAAGAAAGGACTGAGATGGTATAACCTAACATTCACTCTGTGGAGGAATGCTGGAAGACCTTGCCAAGCAGAGATGTCTTGGATGACACAGCTATTGTCATGAAGATTTTGTTTGTTGAAAGACTTTGCTAGCTTGCCCAGAACAAGCAGATCACAATTTAAAACAGGCCTGCACAACATGCGGCCCAGGGGCCACATGTGGCCCGCAGGGGGCGAGGAGGGGTGGGGCAAGCCAAGCAGTGGGGTGGGGGGAAGTGGATGGGGGAGAGGCGAGCGAGGGGCTTTTCGGCCCGCAGCTGGGTTTTTTGCAGTAATATCGCCCTCGCTGCTTTCCGAGTTGTGCAGGCCTGATTTAAAAGGACCAGGGAGAAGCACAGTACAAGCCCTGGAAGGAAGGCTGTGTACTTCCTTCAAGGTCACTGGAAACTGTGTGAAAGAGTCCATGAATTTGACCCCGAAAGGGGAATTTTCTTTTAAATATTTCAGGCTGTGGGATCTTACAGGGAGAATCAGGAAGGAACTGAGGGAGGATGCCTGCAAGGCCACCCTTTGCCACATGAGCAAATGAGTGTGTGAGTACATACACAGAGCAAATGAGTATTTAAAGTGCACTAAAATGTTGTGGGTGTGATCCTCAATAGGCAGTTATCAACAGCAAGCTAAAACTGGCCTCTCCAAGGAAAACAGGAAGCTGAGAACATGCCAAAGATTGAACTGAATGATGTGCTTACTAGTGAGTCCAGTGGATCAGGAGTTATCTTACGATAGAGGGTAGGCAAGAATTCACAGTAAAAGGGAGTTAATTGAAAAATGTAATTTGGCCCTTGACACAGTGACCAACAGTAACATTCTTTTCATGTTGTCTTTCATGGGAAATCACTTAGTGTGGTTTGGATGATTATTTCTAGAAATTTTTCAGGAATCTCTGGTATTTTTCCATTGTTTCCAAAGATAGAGTGTAGACTAAGATGAAGCCCAAGTTACTCTGAAAGCAAGAATGAGAGAATCTTGAAAATCACAATGATTTGAGCAGTGGCAATTTCAGAATCTGTACAGCTGAATGCTCTCCAGTTCCATCTTGACGTGCCCTCCCGTGACCTGTAGATACCCTGTGGGAAGATCTCTCTAGACTTGTGTCAAGTAAAAGCACACCACCAAGCTTTCTCTTTCTATTCTGTATTCATTGTTCTAGATCCTCCTGCTTTTGCTCCCTACCACAGCATCAAGTGCATCAAGCTTACAATTATTAATGCTGCTTATTTTCTTTGATATGTAAGGCATCCTTCAGAGATACTGCCTGGGATTTAATTCCCTTTAAGGCAGATAAATATGGTATCATAAACAGGTTGGCAGTGGCCATTTAAAAAAGCTCAGAAATGAAATTGCAAAGTGTCTTTGTACTCCAATTTCCCCCTAAGTGGGGTTTGACTTGATTGGTAATGCAAAAACAATAACCTAACAAACTTCAGCAGAAGCATCCTCTTTGACTTCTGCTATTCGTATGGTGTCCCTGCAAGGCCTTCTCTGTCCTGCTTTTCTCTGGTTCAAAGTGATTCTTCTTCCCTTTTATATCCTGAGTAGAGCTAGTGGGATGGGGGTGGGGAGGCACTGGCATAGCTCCATTCTGTTCTATTTAGGTTATTATACTACATCCACCACAATGTGACACCAGCAATTATTCATACTCTAATGTAGGGTTGTAGCCCTTGAGTATAGGTTGATTAAACAGAAAAGCCCTGAATACTTATACTGGATCTTAGAACACTGTTCCAGGTTTACATAACATCTACTAGTAATTAGACATAAATTCACCTGCTTGAACTACAAACAATATAAATTGTTCATCAACCGTAAACATGCCATTTCTACCAGTTAATGATGTAATTCCAAAGGAAAGGCTACCTTATGAATTTTAATAGCTTTTCCATGCAAATAGAGATCTCTGTCTCTCTCATTTATAGTGTATAGGCACCCCTAGATTCAGTTCCTGAATGTATCACTTTAATGTAACACAGATGGAAATAACACAGTTAAACATGCTGAAATGACAAAATGCTTGTGTTCTACTATCACAAAACATGCCACGAAATCTAACATTTGGGCTGCCTATAATTATAGGGGAAAACTCTTATTCTGGTTTTCATCCCAGCAAGCTCTAATATCATATTTAATAAGCAGAACTTGTGAATCACATTTTTTAAAAATCTGTCTAAAAGAAAATGTAATCCAAGACACACATGAACATTTGGCATTCCCTTAATTCAAGAGCTATGAATTGAGTTGGGTGAACACTGAAAAGCATTTTCTGGGAATATTCCACTGAATTTTTAAACAAAGTCATTTTGACTATGTTCGTGCCTCTCATGTTCACTTCCTGTGAATATTCTAGTAAATTAGCTAAACTACTGGTGTGAACAAAAAGAGCAAATTGTAAGTGTGACTCTTCACAAACAGTGAATTTCAAATGGTATAACTAGCACGGGCAAATTTTGAACCGTGAATTTCATACTCAAAATATTCATATTCGAAAATATTTGTTTTTGTTTAGTCAGTCAGTAAATCATTCAAGTGCCAGAACAGACCCACCTCCTCAGAGGTTTTTAAGGCCCGGCTTGACAAAGCCCTGGCTGGGATTATTTAGTTGGGGATTCTTTGAGCAGGTGGTTGGACTAGATGACCCCCTGAGGTCCCTTCCAACCGTGATATTCTATGATTCATTCTTGAGTTTTGTAATTAACCAGCACAGCATGTATTTCTGGGTTCACAATGAATGCATGAACACACCAAGAATTGTTCAGGAATGATTGCAAAGAAGGAATGAATGTGAGAACTTCACAATCTCTTTGCAGGTAAAATTCAGTACATACATTAATAATCATTCATCAGTTTCGGCAAAATACAGATTCATTTTGGTCATGTGCTTTTGTTTAAAGGTCTTATCCTGTAAGACACTAGTACTTACTACAAGGGACAGGACACCCCCAACTCCTGTTGACTCCCAGAGCATTGGGGGTACTCAACATCTAGAAGGAATGGGTCTTCCTGAGTTACTGTAGTATGAGACTTGTAAAGCCTTTCAGCAACTGGCCTTCATAGATAACTGAAATTTAATTTTCCTCCTTTACAAAAAGGATTGATTAATGTTTTCCCTTTATCTTTTTTTTGAATCACATTCCTTGCTATGTGTTTTATCTAACTCAGACTTTTTAAGTGCTTATGCTTTAATACTGCTTCCTATTATTCTGAAGTCATGAGAGCCCCCCAGTGGAAGTCAAAGTCCTGACATTCAGCCCATTTCATGGTCCTTTTTTCCTGCAAAGTACCTATTATGTATGTCCCTTGCAGGGCTGGATTTCCAATTAGGTACTATAGGCACATGCCTAGAGCAGCTGTGTTCTTGTTGCCAAGTATGCAATGTTCTAGCCCAGTTGGGCTGTTTTAGCTGTCAGTTGCTGGGGTTGTAGCAGTTGTGAGTTGCCGTACTTTGGGATATTTTGCTGCCGTGCTGCCGCTGGCTGCACTGCTCGAGAGTTCTCGGGAAGGAAGGAGCCTCCTGATTGGCCCTGCCCCCTGCTGAGATGGCCCACACATCACGCTCTGTCACCTCAGGTGATGTTTGCAGCATGCACAGAATTCTTGTCCGAGAGAGGGCAGATTTTTTTTTCCTGCAGAAAATGTTCTGCAATTCTGCCTTTTGCCCACCAGAACAGCCTTAGCAGGCTGAGGCTGTGTCAAACAGCTAGCAGGCAGGTGGCAGGTGCATTTTTTCCCCAAGTGAAAAGTCACAGCAGCCTTCTTGGAGCCAGGTTAGGAGGCAGAGTGGGCCACACAGAGCCGCTGGGGGTCACAGGCTTCATGGGGACAAGGGTTGCCAAATTTCTAATCACACAAAACTGAACACTCCTGCCCCTTCTCCAAGGCCCCGTCTCCATTTGCGCCACTC
>ML677332.1:16247059-16299835 GCA_007922305.1 Dermatemys mawii | reverse complement strand
GCCAGGAAGCGCAGGACCCACAAGTACAGACTTGGAGCTTTGTCACAGTGTGTTAACAGTTTTTTCCCCTGCCACCCAGAATGCACAGATTCACAGACTACTCTTGAGCTGAAGTATTATGTCATTTATTTGTTGCTTCAGTGAGTGATCAGTCTACCAAAACAGAGCACAGCATAGGGCTGAATGCAAGCTCACAGCCACATTCAGTGATTGCCTTACATATATTATTACAAAGCTGTTCATTATATATTGTATAAACACTAAGCAGTAAGATTAGTTTGCTAACCCATTTGTTTACCTGATGAGCTTGCTGGGTCAGCTTTTCACCTGGCTGTTCTCTTTCCTTGTCAGACAAGCAGGCATCTTTTCATGTATCCCAACACCTAAAACATACATTCTACTTATTTTTATAGAGCTTTGGGTTCTTTGTTTGTCAGGATCCAGGTTAAACCAGTCTATGCAATTCCCCCAGGTTTCTCCAAACCTATTGCCTGCCCAGGAGGTTGCATTAATTACTCCCCAATGAATTCAGTTCCTGCATGAAACTCTTTAGCTCCCACATGGATCCAGAATACCATCCCTAGTCCGTAAAATACATACAATATTTATCAACTAGATAAAATAGTCTTTAGATATTCCATATGTCCACAGTATCTGTCATAGCGACATTCCAGGGAAAAACTCTAGTGTCTCACAATTAATTGGCACAACTGCAACCAGCTAAGTGGTTTATACTTTTGGGGGCCACAGCCTCAAAGGATAATTCAGTAGACATTGAAATTACTTAATCTACTGGTAAATTTTCCATACATTTTAATATTCTCTGTAATTCCCTATCAAGATCACACAGTAAGTGACTTAGCTGCCAGCAAAATTCAATTCTGAATTTGCAAATTCAGCATGAAAATGTTCTAATATAATATGAAGTACATATACATTTTATGTTTTATTGAAAGTCCTTATCCTCTTAAATTTCATCTTTAAATAGTACCTTCTCGCCCCTATAAAATTCACTAATTGTTGCAAATTATATAGTTTGTACATTTTCTATTCTATTTCATTGTCTATTTCATTTCCAGTCAAAAGAAATGTGAAATCAGAAGCACACAACAGAACATTTAAAAATTGGAATCAGAACCTTTTAAAAAGCTTCAGGGGAGATCCTAAGGTGGTGTATATCTGACTTCAGTGGAGCTAAATCAAATTACATCAGCTAAGAATCTGCTCTCTTAATCTTTGTCAACATGTTGTCAAAGGGTTAACGCAGGTGGTAATAGTGATACTACTCTTTTCACCCTGTTTACAAAGCCTACTCCCATATCAGTCTCCAATATTCTGAATTTCAAAGTCTGTTCTTTTCTAGATCTAAGCTTGTTTGAGTATTCAGGCACTTTCTTTGACATGCAGTAAAAAAATAAATTAGATGGTTTTAAAAACATCTCATGTAAAGAGAATGACAATTGTTTCTTTCTAAAAGTAACCAGGGTAAAATTACCTGCCCTTGAGTCTTTCCAGATGTTGAAAAGTTGATATTGATAGTAACAATTAGTATATACTCCTTAATGTTTATTAGAAGGTCTCTCTATAAGTCTATATCAGAGGTCGGCAACTACCGCATGAGAGCCACGGCACACTGCTGCCAGCTGAGGTCCTGGCCACTGGCCCCGCTTAGCCCACTGCTGGCCTGGGTGAAGGGAACCTCAGGCTGGCAGTGGGCTGAGGGGGGCTGGTGGCTGAGACCCCAGCTGGCAGGAGTCGGCAACTGGAACCCCAGATCGGTAGCAGGCTGAGCAGGGCCGATGGCTGGGACCTCAGCTGGCAGCAGTGTGCCACTAAAAAATCGGCTCTTGTGCCACCCTTGGCATGCGTGCGGTAGTTTGCTGACCCCCTGTGTTAAACAGTGACTCTTAACCTTAACAATAGCAAAGCTGCCACCCCATCATAACGGGCAAGGTACAACTCCCAAGTGATTGTGTTTGGTTTGGATATGTATAGACACTCACTGATTGTGCAGAAAAAGTGGTTGACCTTCTAACCCGGCCTTGGTTGGGAGTGGGATATCGCATTCCTGCAGATTAGGCATCAAACTGCCTTGTGGGTCTGAGTGGGGGTAAGATTTGGAAGTATCCTGAGGCAGTAGAGGTGTCTCCAGTCTTCCATGTTGGCTGCAGTAACCAAAGTGTATATGTAGGGGTCTCAGTATCCACAAGTACAAAAAAGGGTTGCTTTCTGGAGGCGATGTGAGTATTTCTATTGACTTCAATGGATTTGGCCCAAGTAAGAAGAGAGGAGGCTAATGATGCAACAGAGTTTGCTTTTGTCCTCTCCATTTCATCTACTGCCAGAACTTGCTGCCTTAGGGGCTTGTTTGTTCTGTTTGGCTAAGAAGGCTGCACTTTATTAAAAGACATTTTTTAACTGTCAAGAAGTGTCTCTTCTAATTTGTTATTGCCTTTGGCAAGCAAGCTGTTTACTCCTCTAGTATACATTGTAATAACATGTTTGCTGGAAGGGATAGGCAGTTGATAAAGATTGAGAGTTCCCTGGGCATGATTCTCCACTGCCTTGCACCTTGTAGAGCTGCTAATATCTGTGGAAAGATACCTACTTATTCTGGTAGTAACATTTTGAACTGGTGTATATGACTTGCTTTGCACTGGTGTATATGACTATGCCACTATGGCAGCCAACCGGTCCTAGTGATGGTGCTTCTAACCTGAGTTATGGTGACATGGAGCTGTTTTGCTGGAGAGATTCCTGACTTTGGGATCTGGCTGATTTCTGGCTCTTTTATTTCAGGAGTAGTGAAAGTGGACCAGAACAAAACTGAAAATTGGGATCTTTATAGTCTGGCTTCATATTAGGATGCTGTTGCTAAGGATTTTAGCCAAAGGATATTAGAATTTCTTGCTAAGGGTGTTATGTTATTAAAGGGGGAAGGGCAAGAGGGTAGGAGTGAGCCCCTGAGATAGTTAGTATGTTAAAATTCAATAGGTCAGACTTGAACCTGTAGATCTTCTATAAATAAAGGTCTTGATTCTTCTCTTGTGCTGGTGTAAACCAGGAGTAACCTCACTACAGTGAATGAAATGTGTAAAAGCAGTGTGAATGAGAGAAGAATCAAAGCTGCTGCTCTGTCTTCTCTCAGTTACAATAATGCGATCCTG
The DNA here is from genome assembly GCA_007922305.1 of Dermatemys mawii. NCBI lineage: Eukaryota > Metazoa > Chordata > Testudines > Dermatemydidae > Dermatemys > Dermatemys mawii. Next base: position 16,296,668 of record ML677332.1, on the reverse strand, counting down.
TTTGGGTGGCATTGGTGTAACAGAGAATAATTTGGCTCCATGTATGTAGCTGAAGATCTGCAATGAATTTCCATTGCCTAAGATGTTGGTTCTATGTGGAGCTGAAAGTAAGCTGGTCCGGTGTACCGGTAAGAGCTGGTACACAGCCGACCGTACTGGCAGGGCCACCGATGTGCGGGCCAAAAGGGGCAGCTTCCCTGGGCCCGGCAATTTAAAAAGGCCCAGGGCTTCTGGCAGTGGCTGGAGCTCCTGGCCCTTTAAATCACCGCTAGAACCCCAAGGCTCCCGGCTGCCAGTACCCCTGACCCTTTAAATCGCGGCCAGAGCCCTGGGGCTCCTAGTTGCTGCTGCTGCTGCTACCACAGGGCTCCTGCAGTGATTTAAAGGGTATGGGGCTCCTAGCCACTGCTACCACACACACGGCTGGAACCCTGAGCCTTTTTAATCACCGCCGGAGCCCTGGGACTCCTAGTCACCGCTGCTACCATGGGGCTCTGGCAGCGATTTAAAGAGCCTAGGGCTCCGGTCCCTGCCACTGTAGTAGCGGTGGCGCTCGGGAGCCCCAGGGCTCTGGTAGTGATTTAAAGGGCGCAGGGCTCTGGGGCCGAAGCCCTGGGGATGCAACAGCAGCAGCCAGGAGTCCCGGGCCCCGCACTGAAGGGCTGGCTGCAGGAGTCTGGCTTCAATCCTGCCCCTTCCGGTTGAGCCACCTCCCCACCTTGCTAGGACCCCGGTCGCCCTGCGTACCGGTAAGTCCCTTAAGTTACTTTCATGCCTGGTTCTATGATATGAAATGAGTTTGGTGTCTACTTAACATGGCAACTTTGTTGCCACATTTACAGACATTTTGGACAGACTCTAATCAATGGATGAAGGGACTAAGAATTCCAAAGAGAGCGAGCAATCAGAGGATTCACAGTCAATCTAATTTTATAATCCTTTATATTTGTATTGTTTCCTTACAGGCTGTGACAATATGCTTGCAGGTATCAAGTCCCTAAAGATAGTGAAGAAGACTGGAGATACAAATGGCTCTTGGATGACAGATCCAGGCAAAGACCATCTGAAGATTTATTTCTTAAGTGGATCCAAGAATAATGTTATTTTGGAATTTGCAAATATTCGGGCATTCTCAGAAAGGAATCGCAAGCTAACACCACGTAGAGTTAACCTGCCATCTTCCTGGCAGGGAACTGGCCATGTTCTGTATAATGGTTTCCTGTTTTATCACAGATATGGCTCCTTAAATGAGGTAGTTAAATATAACATCCAGAGAAGAAAGGTAACTGATAGAATGCTCCTGCCAGGTGCTGGACAGATTCCTGCCTATGAACTGTTTCCTGATACTAAAATTGATCTTGCTATTGATGAACAAGGTCTGTGGGCAATCCATGCAGAGCCAGACACGAGTAGAAACCTTGTCATCACTAAAATCAATCATATGACTATGACTGTGGAGCATACTTGGGACACATCATGCAACAGCAGGAATGCTGAAGCAGCTTTTCTGATGTGTGCCACCCTCTATGTTGTGTACAACTCTCCTAGAGGAGGCACATCTCGGATAGAATGTGTGTACGATATATTAGACACTATAAATACTTATGAAATTCCTGTGTTACCTTTCCCCAAACGTCAGGGTAGCCATTCTGTGATACATTATAACCCCAAAGAAAAGCAGCTATTTGCCTGGGCTAATGGATCCCAGATCCTTTACAAACTTCAAACAAAGCAAAAAGTTTAAGATCTTTAGGAACTTTTCAAAGATGAATATTAAAATAAGCTTAAAGTCAATGACCCAAGTTCTCTTCTCAGTTACTGTCACAGAATTCCCCTTGCTTTTCCATTTGCTCACTGTTAGATGCTTATATATATATATATATACACACACATACATATACACACACACACACACGATTTTACAATTTATCATACTTATTTAAAAATCTAGCAATGGCTATTCTCATGTCATTGTGAAGAAACAAGTATATAACTTCCTGAGGATTAAACAGAGGCTATTCCCAACTGCTAGAACTTTCACCCATTGCTCCCCAAATTAAGGTTCATATGCTCACTTCTGCCTGGGCACAATCTCACACCCATTAAAGACAATGGAAAGACTCTCATTGTTTTGAAAAGGAATGGTATCAGGCTTCATATGCATGCAGCAGGTGTCAACCTTACAATATTTAAATGCAAGAGAGGGGCATTAGGTCTCCCCACAAAGCCAACTACTCCAAGGGGAGTTTCAAGGACAACTGCAGGTCAGAGTTCCAACCAGCCTGCCTCCTGCAGCAGCTGCGTTGTGTAGGGTGGCACCACGCTAAGGCCCTGGCACCAATGAGAGCTGAAACGCCTCCTCCCCATTATACTGATTGCCCCCAGTTGGATGAATTTGAAAGGAAATTTCCACAAGTTCAAATTCACCGAGATAAATTCTCTTCTGCTGTAAATGGATACGGTTCTATTAAAAAGTCAGTGAAATTATGTGAATTTACACCATCAGGGAATTTGACCCACAGAGTTTTCACTCCTATAGGTGGTTTAATCCCACTCAATGCAACATCATGCTCTGTAAGAAACACATATTTGAACAAAATCCTTATATTCACCTCAGTCAGTTTAGTGTAAGTAATGAGTAAGTCCTGAAGGATTTGCCCCATACGAAATACTCCCAAGGTCGTCCCGTTCATTTTTTTTTCAAGTGAGTGCATGCCCTTGATTCAGCATAGCCCCTAAGCACATTTTAACGTTAAGCACCTGCTTAGGCCCATCAATGCACTTATGCACCACTTACCATATATACTCGTTCATAAGAATAATAATTTTGGTAAAAAAGTGAGGCATCAAAGAGCAGGGGTCGGCTTATAAATAGGTCTACATCAAAATTTGATGATTTTAAACACTATGGAATTACTGAATTGAATATCTAATACATTGTCGTTTTGTTTACCTGCAGCGCCCGCAGGCATGGAGCTGCTCAGCTCCCTGTGGCCACGGTTAGCCGTTCCCAGCCCATGGGAGCTACAGGGAGTCAGTTCACCGTTCTCAGCCAATGGGAGCTGCGGGAAGTGGTGCCACTTCCCACAGCTCCCATTGGCTGGGAATGGCAAACCGAGGCCACAGAGAGCTGAGGGGCCCTGTGCTTGCAGATGCTCCAAGTAAACAAAAGGTCCTGACCCGCCAGCGGCTTACCCTGATGGGCCGGGAGCCAAACTTTGCCAATCCCTGAAATACAGGGTCAGCTTATGACAGGGTCATAGAGTTTTTGCTATTTTTACCTATCAATCTTGCGGGGGTCAGCTTATAAACGAATGGGCTAATGATCGAGTATATACGGTAAGTCTCACTGACTTCAGTTGAAATTTAAGCACGGGCTTAAGTGCATTGCTGACTTGGGCCCTTTGTCTTTGTGACAGGAACAGGCAGACAGCACTGAACAAAAATATCCAGAGTTGTAAAAGTAAATACTGAAAAACAATGAAGAGTTCTAAGAGAGAGATACAAATCCAATGCTTCAGGGCATAAAGCAATCTCTACTACTGGGGCTTAGATGGAAATTTTATCTGGAGACACGTTATCTCAATTTTCCCAATTCAAGGCTTCTTAATGCCTTCCTTAGAAGCATCTGGTAGCGACTGCTATCAGAGTTGCTGAATTAGAGGGACCATTGATCTCAGCCAATGTGGCAGTTCCTAGATTCATTTCAAATGTACCTGTATGTATTTTCACATCCAGATTTAACTGGAAATGACCAAATATTGTTACCCATTATGAGTAAAGACGCCCAAACTACTATTACTGCCTCACATTGACAGTCAGAGAAGTCAGGGACGGAATAGGTTTGGTGACTGACCTTCCCTTTCACCCAATGGAAAGCTGGGGCAGTTGCCTCAAGTTTAGGGATGAAGTACATTAATCACTGAGACTGATGTGGGGAAACATGCCCTGCCACTGTCCATACTGCATCTGTTCTGTGAGTAAACAAGATTTACACATATAAATTTCAATTCTTTTTTAATCCTGCTAAACTCCTGGCCTCAATGACTTCCTGTGGTAATGAGTTCCATAGTCTCAATATGCTTTAGGTGAAGAAATATTTCATTTTATCAGTTCTGCGTTTTCTTTCAGTTTTATTTAATGTGCCATTATTCTTGTGCTATCATACTGACTGAATAAAAGTTTGTGATCTACCTTCTGTAGACCATTCGTTATTTTGTATACTGTTATCATGTCCTCTCTGACTTGTCAGCTTCCTAAAGTAAATAATCCCAATATTTCTTACTCACTCTTTGAGAGTTTTCCCATACCTCTAAACATTCTTGTTTCCTATATCTGCACACACACTAATTCTGCAATGTACTTTAAGAAACAGGTCACCAGACTCAACACAGTATTCCAGGTGAGGGTTTAACATTAATGTGGACTGGCTTTATGACCTACTGATAAATTCCAATGGTATATTTGTTCATAATTAAAACAGAAAGCAAAATGACCTCCCCATGCCTGTATCAGTAGCACACCAGTGGCAGTTTCAGTTTTTGGATTTTAAAAATACAGTATGTGCATTATAGTTCAATAAAATAAACTGACGTGGAAAAAAACGTACTTCATTGAATCCACAGAATAATCACATTTTGTTTCTTAAGAATAAAGACCTGTTGTTGCTTTTTAAAAATAACCTCAACAGAACAGCCAAACATCAGGGAATGATGTTAAAAAGAAAGTGCAATCAAAAGAATACAAGCTAGTCAGTCACAACTCAATCTAAACTGATATACTTTAGCAAAGAAACGTCATAATCTTAGAGCCCAATACTAAGGCAAATAAACACAGGAGAAAATATTGTGCTGGGACTAAGGAAACTGTTTCTGACTTCTGTGTGACAATGGGCAATGAGGGTGAGGTAATATCTTTTATTGGTCAGAGAGAAGAGCTTACACAAGTTGGTCCAATAGAAGATATTACCTCGCCCATCTTTATCCTGGGACTGACATGGCTACCACATTGCATATATGACCATAGGCAAGTTGCTTGTTAACCTCTCTGTGCCTTAAATCTCCCCAGCTATAAAATAAAGATAATGATATTACCCACATTTGCCATGTGCTTTTTATGAGACAAACAAAGCCACTTGAGTTTGAGGCTGGATGAAGCTGCTCTTTTACAGAAAGTATTCTAGTGAAGACTTTTCCCTACCTTATTTGCATGAAGAGAATGTATTTTGTTATTATTTAAATAATTCCTAAATTAAGAAGGGACACAAGGTGTTTGCACTGCTGCTGTAGCCATGTTGGTCCCAATATATTAGAGAGGCAAGGCAGATGAGCTAATATCTTTTATTTAACTAGCTTCTGTTGATGAAAGAGACAAACTTTCGAGCTTATGCAAGGCTCTTTTTCAGATCTTGAAAAGGAACTCAGTCTCACAGCTAAATACAATGTGGAACAGACAAACATAAGGAGTTACATGTTAAATTAAGAAGACACAAATGATATTTTTGTACTTGCTCCCCTCATACCTTCCTATTTGCAACAACTAGTGATGGGTGAACCTCAAAGGTTCAAACAAGGATCTACCTTAACCCTGGAAGTTTATCAAAAGCAGGTTTGCTTATGTATTCTCTATTTTTCCTGATTTGGCCCAGAATGGAAATACTGCAAGAACAAACTTCATTGCAGTATTTAGTGCTCCTTGGTGAAACCAGGAAGGGCAGAAGAGTGTGAACAGTTAAAAGAAAAATGAACAAATGGCTCAGGTTTAGGGCAGAGTTTCAAGTCTGATATTCTCAGAAAGAGTGTGTGAATAGACTATTCAGAGAGCTGGGATTCCTGAGTTCTAATCCTGATCCTGCAATTGATTTTTCTGGCAAGCCACTTAACTTTTAAGAACCTCAATTTCTCCCATCTCTAAAATGGGGATGATGGTATTAACTGACATCCCAGTCCAAAGTTCACTGAAGTCAATGGAAACTCACACTGACTTCAGTGTGGTTCACTTCAGGAGTAGGCCACTACTTCATAACTAAATAAAATATTTGTTAAAAGCTATACAAACTATTAAAGTCGGTCATTGGCAGAAGTGAGAATAGAGTTTTGGTCTTTCTGGCTATCTACCCTGTGTTTATGACACAATTCAGTGGGACTAAGCATGTGCTTAAAGTTAGCCACATGCTTAAGAACCTTGCTGAATCCAGTTCTTATCCAGTGGACATGTTTGCGGGAGGGCATCCCAGAGACAAAGTATTTCCATAAAAATGCTCAAGTTGTGAATCTTCTCATGGATTTTTGAAAGCCAGTCAGAGAAAGTGAAGCCACTTCCCCAAAAACAAAACTGAGGACATGAAAATGTCTGCAAAACTAATTAGTAACAATTGTGTGCAAAACTCCATAAGGACATTTTCATCAATTTCTAACAGCACGACTTTCACAGCTTGAGAATTAAATCTATTTCTTTACAGCCTTAGCAAAGTTTCTTTTTCCTCTAGCATGCAAGCACACAGTGACTTATTACTGTAGGACTGTTGATGAGTGCCACTGCAGGTGGCTGGAAATAAAGTTTTACTATTGTTAATGGGGCCTATCTGAAGGGTGGGCAAGCATGACACACGCCCTGGGTGCCCACATCCAGTGGTCCACCATACAGCTGTGCTGCTCGGCTTTTTTTTCCCCTCTCTGTGATGATTGGACAACTATTTTTTTTTTCCTGTGGGAAATAGCGATGACGGATGGAGGAGGCAGGGAGTGGTGCAGCCCCTAGACTTCCAGCTGTCTGAAATACATTCAAATATTGCACCTACAGGGGAAGCCCAACAGCAGTTTCTAAAAGCAGGAGGATGTACTGATTAATTTGTTCTCTTTCTTGCATTTTATGTGATGTGGGAGGGGAAAAAGGATGTTCTTTTATAACTATAACTGAAATTAACAAGTTTATGTAGGGGTTCATTTTAGATAAAGACTCCAAACACAGCATTATAATTTTTCACACATTTTAATGCAGCCAATGGAAACAACTATTTCTACCCCAGTTTTAATGTAATTTAGAAGGATGCAAATTAGGAAGGACCATTTTACGTTAGTATTACAGTGGTAGCAATCTGCAGCAAACTAAATCCTATGTTGGTTATATTGTCTGTTAATATCTTTTTTTGTTTTCAATACAAAACAGAATGACATACAGCTTCAGAAGGTGGTAGTCTGCCACATAGAAATAATTGGATTAGTCTGTCAGGAGAAAAGTAATCTTAGTTAAAATGTTTTGTCAGTAGATAACATAATTCTTTGTTCACACCTTCCCTAGAAAAGATACAAGACCAGTAGATGTTGTGCAATGCTAAAATATTGAGAAAATATTTGCATATCAAGGAACTGAAAAGCAGAAAAGTAAATACATTATAAAAATTATGATATACATAGAATACCAGCAACTTTCCTTAATTATAGTATGGTAGTAAAACTATATGTTGCACATTTTATAGACCAGACTCCTAACTGCATTCTGCGACAGAAATACTTCCAGATCAAGTCTACATCATTTTGCAATTAAATATTTCAGCATTTATAAGAAATGCCATTTTTCAGTATGTTAAATAAATATATAACAATTGACTATCCCTTTGACAGGCACAACATTTTAAACAAAAAAAATTACCTAGAAAATACTACAAAACAGAAAACTATCAGTCAATATATAAAACTTTGTGAAGGGAAACATACTGGACAAGCTATATATACACCACAAGTCTTAGCATCTAGAACTGGTATGCTTCTGCAAATTATATTACATTAATTCATTCAACAGCTCTGATCACTAGGTCTCGGCATACACAAAGACTTTAATTAGTATTGCAAAAAAGTTAAACCCCAGACTGGCAAGCATATGGCATCAATCAATGCTTGGAAAGAACGGTGCATTTAAGTTTCTTAACTGGGAACACAAATCATATTATTTAACAAGAATATTTCCATGAGAAACTGTCTACACAGAATCAGAGGGGTAGCCGTGTTAGTCTGGAATTGCAGAAGTGACAGAGAGTCCTGTGGCACCTTAAAGACTAACTGAAATTTTTTTTAGAGCATGAGCTTTCGATGCATCCGACGAAGTGGGTATTAGCCCACGAAAGCTCATGCTCTGAAAAAATTTCAGTTAGTCTTTAAGGTGCCACAGGACTCTTTGTCACTTCTGTCTACACAGAATAGATGTTCTCAACAGATGTTATTCTTACTCTTGGTTTTTTGCTTTGATAAAGGTAGTACTAAAAATATAGATTGAATCCTACCTATAAATGAACTTGGGAAAGTGCCCATAGTTACTTTCACCCCTGGTTCATATCATATACTGGATAATCCACTAGTGGTCTAATCCTACACTGCTGGCTCCGCCACACTCCATTACTTCAAATGAGGGCTACAGGACAGAATCCCAATTTTATTTTCTTGTGTAGATGACTGGCGCTTTTTGTGAATGTTGTAAAGATTTACCATGGCCTTGGCACACTGCATCCTCCCAAAAAAACTACAGTGGAGCCCCAGTATAATGTGCCCCACTATAACGCGAGTTCGGTTATAGCGCGGTTATACCGTGGCTCCCAAGTCCTGAGTTCTCTGTCCCTGTCAGGCGCGGGGGCCACGGCTTCTCTCCCCTACTGGGCAGCGAGAAGAGAAGCTGCAGCCTTCCGTGCCAGGGACAGAAAACTCAGGACTGCAGGTGGGGGCTGCAGCTTCTCCCCGCTCTGCCCAGCAGGGGAGAGAAGCTGTGGCCCTCACCTGCGGAACTCTGGGGCTGCAGACTGCAGCCCGGGAGTTCTGTGGAAACCGCTGCCCCCACGCCTGCCGGGACAGGGGACTCCAGGGCTGCAGGTGCTGGTGTCCCCTGCCCCCGGCAGGCGGGTGGGCAGCAGCTTCCACAGAGAACTCCGGGGCTGCAGTCTGCAGCCCTGGAGTTCTCTGTCCCCGCAGGTGGGGGCCGCAGCTTCTCCCCCTGCTGGGCAGCGGGGAGAGAAGCTGCAGCCCCCCACCTGCCGGGGAGCGGGACCCTGCTATAATGTGACCCCACATTTAGCGCGATGGGATTTTATAGATCCCATCTGTCCCATTATAGTGGGGCTCCACTGTATTATGTTATCATATCCGCAGGATGTATGGATATATTACACTGGCCTGTTTGCCAACACATCTGCAGCTGGTGCAATAACTAAATCTGAAAGAAAGTGACCTGTGGATAGGTGGGTATTTTACTTAAAGAATTAAAGTGTCGCCTTCAGAGACCTGCATTCAAACCACTGCATAGGTCACAAAAAGGGAATGTGAGTTTGCAGATTTTGTCCAAGATAGCACTTTCATGGGTGGCGGGTATAATAGGCCAGGGAAGGCTGTGCCTCCTGGGGCACTGCCATGGCTGCTGGATCCCCGATTGTGGGGTGTGGAAGCAGGGTGAAAGCAAGCCTTAACATTGCTGCCCCTTTTGCCTCCCCACCCAAGCTGCCAACAGGGAGGAGGGCAAAAGGAGCAGCTGCCCCAGGCCCTTTAAATCGCTGTTGGAGCCCAGGGCGGCCCAGGCCAGGCAGCATAGATTGGCTGGCTGGGGAATGCTCACATCCCAGCCCCGCTCCTTCCACCTGAGGCTCCGCCCCTTTCACGGGCCAGAGTTGCTCCCCGTACTAGTAAACATTGAGTGTTACTTTCACCCGTTTCATGGTGAATTTTTTGCTTTATTATGCCCCACGCACATACTGTCACCTCAGCCGCCCCGGAACCTGCATGGGGCATATCAAAAGTGTCTTCTAATATTCCCTTCTTGCTTTTCCCCTGGGCGGGTTGGGTCTTGGGAGGGGGAGGCACAGCACAGCTTCAGCAAGCCCAGGGCTCCTCCAGGCAGCGGGTGAAGCTCGGGGCTTTGGCCAGCCCAGCCAGGGCTCCTCTGAGTAAGGAGGGAGGACTGTGGCCGGCCCAGGGCTCCTCTAGCTGGGAGGGACATTCTCTGCTGCGACTGGCCAGGAGCTTCTCCGAGCTGGTGGAGGGTGGCTCGGGACTCCTGCCAGCCCATGGCTCCTACAGCTGGGTGGAGGGGGGTCTTGTGGCTCCAGACGTTGGGGAAGGCAAGGGGTCTCAATGCTCCAGACATGGGGAGGACGCGGGTAGAAGGGGTGGAGCTGGGGGCTAGACTCCCCAAATGGGGGCTCCACCTGCCACCCATGAGACTTCCCCTCCCCTCATCACAAATTCTGGCAAAATAAGTCAACAACTAGAAAAGTATGGTTATCCCAGGCTATCATGTTTGGTGAGAGTTGTGTTGTATTAATTTAGATAGAATAAATGGGCCCACCTTCACTGCTAGAAAAACACAGGCTACAGCATGCAGTCGTAACAGCCACCCAGAGACCTGGCAGTTGTACCAGGATCCGGTTGTTCAGGGCATGACGTTTAGCTGTCTTTCCGATCACAGATTGATAACATCATTGCAAAATATGCAGTCTTGGCTGGCTAAGCTACACTCTTATTAGACAGAAGAGAAAAGGAGATAGATAGAAAGGAAAAGAAATGAATTAGGGAAGGAAAAGGACATGAGGCGGGGAGAGGAGAAGGAGTAGCCGAAGTCTCACATCCCAGGTTGCGTTTGGGATTTAGCCCAAGCTAGTGTAAGTGGCTATATCATCTGAGTCCCTCTCTCCAGCCCGGTCTGGTCAGGACCTCTCTCAGGATTAGGATGAAAAGGGTCCAGGGTCCCAGTAGATGGCTGAGGTGGTAGAAATGAGGGTGAAGCTTGCTTCTTCCCCTTCTCTCATTTTTCAGTCAGTCAGCATCCAGTAGTCACCCGCCACCACCACAACCATCATTCTCTTTTTTAAAAGAACCCCAAAAGGGAATAATGGGAGAAATAGCCCATCACTTTGTTATTCTGTGTACCAATTAGGCTCGGTTTCCAATACACCTATATTGGTTTGTTGATTTCCAGTCTCCCACTATTCTTGTTCAACAGGCATGATCTTAACACAGTCCTTGAACTATATCAATAGACCTTTTTGTTTGTAATAATCCAGTCTGTCTCTATTTTGCACCTTTTCCCATCAACATTTGTTATTAAGACACTTTATGAACGTTCACTCACTTTTCACAGTGAAGCTCACAATGAAGGTAAATTTGTAGGCCCAATCATGACAAGAACTACACTCGCAGAGGTATGTCAGGGAAACTTGTACAGTGACTGTTTGCACTAGCTCTGTTCATATAAGCACCACATTTACCAAAAATATTTTAAAACAATAAGTGTTTGAGTTCCCTGGGAATGGAAAGGTAGCTTTAATAAAAGGCATGCTGCATTGAAAGGCACCTCTCGTCAGTGTGAGTACCAGCTCAAGCACATTTAGGCTCCCTCCGCAAAGCCATTTAGTTGAGCTACTTGGGTCCACGGCTCAACCTCATCTTCTCCAGACTCACTGCCTCCGAGTCCCATGCCATTCTAGACCGAAACACCTAATTTCCCCCATCTTGTACAGCAACCAGGATTGAAATGTGTTCAGAATTGAGGTGTTTGCAAGTTAGCTCCTATTACAGAACTAAGTGTCCTCCATTTCAATAATTCTTTTAGGTAAGGGAATGCTGTCATGTGTTATGAAATGCCCATTCCTCCTGCCAATTCAGGAAGCAATAGACTGGGTCCAGGAAAACCTAGATCTCCTGTTTGGTACGAAGGCCACAACCCTGCAAACATTACCTGAAGGACAGCTCACAGTAGTAAATTAAATACATGCATAGCTGTTGATGGGACAGAGGCCAACACTACTACTACCGTCTCCAGAATGATGACTTCTTTTCTTTTCATGTTAAAAGCATGATGAGAAACATCTGTGATGTGTTTCCATTTATATGAGTTCCTGTGACATTTAGCACAATTGAGTATATTACATGCTTTGTCAGTCCTGTAATTTCAATAAATAATTTGTTAAACACTTTTAAAAATAATTTACTATAGCTCGTTAACAAATAATCAAACTGTAATTGATAGTATATTATGAATGAACCTGTTTTCTTATTAACCTTTGTTGAACACAGTGTTTTGTAGTAAGAAATTAACATAAGGATGTACACTTATTTCATGCCAACTATTTAAATGAACTGTCTTGTGTGTGCATACACACATGTGTGGGTGCACACCACTGTCCTCTTCTGCCTAGCCAGTTATTCCCCATTTTGTAGCTGTGCATTTGATTTTTCCTGCTAAAGTGTAGTACTCTGCTCTTGTTTAATGAGAAGGTCTGATGATCTGCTAGCTTAGTGGTCAGATCCTGGCCTTATGGCTTCTGCTGGCCTACTCATCCCAGAGGGTGCCCTGGCAGTGGCCTCGATCACTCCCACATGCTCCGATTACTCCCCCAGAGGTACTCTCATTGTGGGGGTGGAGGGGAGAAAGAAGGAAGGTAGGGGGCTCCAGGCCCATCCTGTCCACCAAGTCACAACCTAGGGCCCCAGGAGTTTATCAGAGCATCAAGAACAGTTATTAAGCTACCCCAAAATATTTTTTCCCCTGGGTCCCTTCTTACCAGTCTAGAGCTCCTCAGCTTGGGGCATGGGCACTGGCTTAGCAGACTCTCCTCAGTCTTAGTGTCCTGTTCAATCAATCTTTTTGGGCTTTCAGCTCCCAAGATTGGGGAGGAGATAGTCCAAGTCCCTGCTGCTAGAGTAGCCTTCACTAAGCTGCTGCCACTCATGACACAGCTATGAGCATCAGATTTCATTCCTGGGAGTGGATGCAGCTCATTTCGTGCTTCTTCCTGGATTGCCAGTGTCCTTTTAAACTGTTCCTCCATTGGGAATCTGCCATGAACCTGTTGAGGGGGGAGGTCTCCCTAGCCCAGTATTATTCTACTCCCAGCCTTGGTTCAGCATGGTGTCTGTAGATCCTATCACAAACTGCCTTTATCAAATTTAATCTTGTTCACGTCAAACCAATTTTTCAATTTGTCATGGTCATTTTGAATTCTAATCCTGTCCTTCAAATTACTTAAACCCCTCCCAGTCGTGTGTCATCTACAAATTTTATAAGCATACTCTCCATTCTATTATCCAAGACATTAATGAACATTTGGACTAGTACCAGACACAGGATTGGTTCCTACAGAATGCCAATAGATAGGTTCTCACGGTTTGACAGCAAGCCATTGATAACTACAGTAGAACTTCAGTATTATGAACACCAGAGTTATAAACTGACCAGTCAACCGCACACCTCATTTGGAATCAGAAGTACACAATCAGGCAGCAGCAGAGACAAAAAAACAAATACAGCATAGTACTGGGTTAAACGTAAATTACTAAAAAAAAAAAAAAGCTGTATTAAGTCAATGTTCAGTTGTAAACTTTTGATAGAACAACATTAACATTTTGTTCAGAGTTACGAACATTTCAGAGTTACAAACAACCTATACTCCTGAGGTGTTCGTAACTGAGGTTCTAATGTATTCTTTGAACACAGTCTTATCTAACTAAGCACATTCAAGCAACAGAGCATGAATTTCAAATACACATGATCAATAGAGAATAAAGTATTTTTTCAAAATGAATCCCACATGTTTGAAGAAAGGTAGTCCTGCCAGCTGACATTATGCAAGCAGGAAAAATAAGACGCTAAATTCACTGAATAAGTTATTTGCTTTGACTTATTCACGAGGTCTGTTTCTTACTCATTCATCCCCCATCCAATAGTGGGGAAGAATATGTTTCTTGCAGATCTAAAACTCCCACTGAATTCAATGAGCGTTTTAGGAGCACTGAGAATCAGAACCAAAATGGGCATCAGTGCTTGGATTTTTAAAGAAACTTAAAGGAATAATACTGGCAGGCTTCTTTACACTCTTTGGAAAATCCTGACCAAAACACAGGTAACAGTAACATGACATTGAATACCAAACAGCTGAAGGCCCCTTTGTAAGAAGAGCAGAGACATTTCTTATCTCTTGTCTTTGAATCAAAATTCAGATCTGGACTGAGAAAAAGCAATTTATCAACAACAACATCAAAGAGAGGGTGAGCCCATAGATTTGTAGAATGATGCTGATGTGCATCTCAAAACTAGGCATGAATTTACATCTAAGCAAATAACTAAGGATTATACTCCTTAGAAATGTGAAAAGAAATCAATTTTGTAAAAACATCATAGCAAGAGTAGAGCATATATTCTTGGACAAATTGTTAGACAAGAAAGAAAACAGATAGAATAACTAAATAGGAGAGCACAGTGGGCCTAAATGGGTACATCTACACTGCAAAGAAAAACCTGCAGCACTGAGTCTCAGGGTCTGGGTCAATTGACCTGGGGCTGCAAGGCTTGGGTTGCAGGGCTAAATATAGCAGTACAGATGTTATGACATGGGCTGGAACCCATGCTCTGAAACCCAGAGAAGAGGAAGAACCTAGGAGCCCAGAGTCTGGTCCAAGCCTGAATGTCTACACTGCTATTTTTAGTTCTACAGACCGAAACCTGCAAGTCTGAGTCAAATGTTCCAGATTCTGAGATTCAGTACCATGGGTTTTTCTTTTCAGCATAGAAGTCCTCAAATATGTACTTCTGTGAAGACAAAACTCAGAGCCAGGACATGCTATCAAGAAAATTGACTTCCAATGTCATAATTACAGAAGTGCAGTATGGAAGAGAGAAGCAGTGAGGCTTATGTAGTGTTAAACCATCTGCAGATGCAACAAGTCAAAACAAATGACATAACTGAGAAGCTAACTAGAAAAATAAATGGTATTTACCAGGACACATTGCAGAAATACAGACATCTGGACTGCCGTTTCAGTGTGGATGTTAGAATTGAAAGGTAATCAAAAGGTTTATATGCCAAGAACTTTGTTTAATGTCAAGATGTGAATGTGAAGACACCTGAAAATCTGTTAGTTTGTGAACATTATTAAGTCCAGTTTTTATGTGGACTAATGTAAATTACAGTCAAATGTGGAAGGTTCTCTCTTTTTAAGTGGGAAAGGAACTTACTTAACTGCAATTACATAAGAATGGCTGTACTGTGTCAGACCAACGGTCCGCCTAGTCCACTCTCTTCTCTCTGAGAGTGGCCAGTGCCAGGTGCTTCAGAGGGAATGAACAGAACAGGGCAATTTCAACTAATCAATCCACTGTTTTCCAACCCCAGCTCCAGAGAGGGAGACCGCTGAAGCTGTTTAAGACACTGTGTCGTATAAGGATCAACAGGCTTTTTTGGAGAATGGAGGGATTTTTTTTTAATTATGTAAGCGAAGAGGGGAGGAGGATTCACATTCTCTTTTGGCCACGGGAAAGGACAGAGAAATATTAAGTAGCTGATAGTATTTATTATTCCCCAGTAGGTCTTTTTAAATTATGTCAAATCTGTGATAAATTCAAAGATTTAATTTATACACTATCTTCTTGCTTATAAAGTTATTTATTGCTTACGGAAAGTTAATTAACACTTTTCAGGTGTGCAATCATCAGTTGTTAAGATACGAGATAACAGGAGCCCTCTACTGGGAAACTGAGAAAAAGGAGGATTAAGAAAGATACTGAACACTAGATGGAGCCATTTGCTTGCCATTATTCTTCTTCCCTAATGTTAGATCTATAGCTGTCTCAAAAATTAGTTAAATTTAGACAGCCTGCTCAATGATTGTACTGGTTTAGACATATTTTATAATACTGCACAAAGCTTACAGATGCATTACTGAATGCCTTTAAAAATATTTAAAAGTTATTTCTCTTCTTGTGAATTCATGACATTATTATACTAGAGAAGACCATCCTAGAAGGATCATTTTAGTCACAGGACACAGTCGTTTTCAAAGGAGGGGTGATTTATTAAAGATGAATGCTACGGCAGACATTAAAATACACCTGCTGCTGCAGAATGTTCAGTATACATTGAAGAATACATTTTACAAGAATTATTTTTATGTTTAATATCAAGGACCTGTTCCTGTTCCTCTCTCCTCTCTCATGAAATTCAGACGTAAACTGCAAGTATCCTTTTGTGTAGGAACAAAATGTACCCCATTAGAGTTTTCATCCAGAATATTTCACATTAACTCCACCAGATTATTGTTCAAAGTGGGACAGAGTTCCAGGCTACCTCTTCTAATCAGACACTATGGTTATGTCTACACTGAATCTGGAAGTGAGCCTCCTCATCTGGATCCATGGACTTTAGTAAACTTAGTGCAAGCCACACTTACAAAATAGCTGTGTAAACATTGCAGTGTGGGATGGAACTTGAGATCTCGAGCCACAACATCTACACAGCTATTTTTAGTGGACTAGCAGAAGCTGGTGGACATGGGTTGAGAGGCTTGCTCCCAGATGTAGACATACCCTGTAGGGCAGTCATAGGCCAGCTGTATTGGTGTATGTTAGACAAGGGAAGGATTTGGTCCCTTCTTTTTTTGTATTCATTCCTCTGGAGAGGTTGTTTAATTGGCTTTGCATAAGGGATATGAATTTAAATGTATGTTTTGTTCCTCATGGCAGGGTCTGCCTCCAAACACTTCCTACTGGCCTCCCATGGACAACTCACCCCACTTTAATCTTTAATCCCCCTTTGTCTGGGCTTTTGAAGTCTCTCTCTAACAAGCTTTGTGTCTGAGATCTCAGTCTGAGGCCTACCTTCTCTTGACAGACAACTGTTTCTCTCGGCACCACCAGGCACGGTGCTGATAAATTTAAACAGTGTCAAAGGAAACAAAAAACAAAAGTGACTTCCACCCCTCCAGGGCTACCCTTCACTCAAAGCTGGGTTCCTTACAAGCTGGATCTTTGGGCCCAGTTTACTACCAGACCATCTGCCTGGGGTCTGACCCTCTCCAAAGCCTGCCTCGGGAGCCTCCTTCTCCCTGCAAGGCCAGTCACAGGGTATGTCTACAACAGAAATGCTACAGCAACACAGTTGCACAGCAGCAGCATAGACACTGCAGCGACAGAAGGAATTCTTATATCACTGTAGTAAATCTACCTCCCTGAGAGATGGTAGCTAGACTGACAGAATTCTTCCATCAGCCTAGCAGTGTTTACACCAGGGCTTAGGTTGACTTAATTACATCACACAGGGCATGAAAGATTTCACAGCCCTGGGTGATCTAGTGAAGCCAACCTAACTTTGTAGCGTAGACCAACCCACAAAAGACAACTTCCTTCTGGCAGTTCCTCTCTCAGCCCTTTAAGAAAATCACTCAAACTCTTCCCAAGCTGGATGTGACAATTAATTTGAGTCAGCTGGGTGGTTTAGGTAGGTGATCCAAGCTATGCCCAACTCCCCTTAAAAGGCCAACCAATCTGTATGCAAATGTCACAAGAGACTATATAGTATTTGCAGTTTTCTAGAGAATTTTATGGGAAAGAAGAGGAGAATAGGTCAGTGTTAAAACAGCAGAACCTTTCTAACTCACACTCATGACTGACAGACCCATTATGGACTACCAAATTTTATGAATTAGCAAGTGTGTGAGTGAAAAGATAATTCAAAAACACTAAAGATACTAAATCAGAAGGTATCCTGTGTTCATTTACTTTAGTTTATAGCTTGTGTTTTGTAAATGTAAGTGCTTGTTTTGTAAATATACTGTAGTGTATTTATTAACAGCAATGAAGTTTTAGTATTACAAGACCTCATTGCAGCTCTTAGCTATTAGAACTTGGTTAAGTGATGAGCTGAGACCACTAGGCTGTCTTGTGAAAATGCTTGCATTCGTTGTTAAGAAAAACTAGAATTAGTGAACAACTGGGTTTTTAGCAGCCACTTTGTTTAAATTTTAATTCTCTTCTGGAAATTGTACAACAAAACCAGTTTATTAACCCTTTACCAAAGGCAAACTACAGTCTGGTATATATAATGACCCGCTGAGGTCACTGAGTCTTCATGTGAGAAGACTAGCTACGAAAACCACATTGCAGGGCTTGTCCTCTGTTTTTAGGCCCTAATCCTGCAAGATTGACATTAACTTTCTTTACACATGTGAATAGCTCCACTGGGCCTTATAAAGAGACTACTCACATATACAGGTGTCAATACAGTTGTAGGATCAGGATCTTGCAAAAATGCAGGCCCTTACAGCATTGCCATCTTGACCTCATAATTCAAGATTGTGATATTGGAAAGGAAAGGAAAAAAAAAATGCTCAGCTAACTTTTTACCAGGAGAATAATGTATCCCAGTAGTTATATATGGAAAGTGGAATATTTACTGAGATAACCAGTGAATTCTTGACACTGAACACCTGGAAGGTCACAAACAAGATTCCACTGCTTCTGCTGGAAATAATTACCAATAACATTAATACAGCTTCCCATGACTCCGTTTCCACACAAGCTTTTCTTTATTAGTCCAAAGACCACTTAGAGTTGGTTACATCCAAAATACAAATATAAGCATACACACACAATCCCCCACCCCGCTAATCCCAGAAACTATACAGTTATAAACATTGGCCAAAACACTTAAAACAGGTTCAGGCCAGGAAGTTGTATTGCATGACTCTGGAGGCGTGAGGAAAAGCTCTGACAAACTTAAAAAAAATCTTGCTTTTTTTATACACTATAACAAACAAGTGGTGTCATTGCTGGTTACTGAACCTTATCTGCAATCAGCTGAGCGAGTTTAGGTCTGCACTCTGCTCTCTTCAACTTTTTTTCCTTTATAAGACTTTCACATATTTTTGAACTAAGCATTTCTAACCTATTATTT
Organism: Dermatemys mawii; assembly: GCA_007922305.1. NCBI lineage: Eukaryota > Metazoa > Chordata > Testudines > Dermatemydidae > Dermatemys > Dermatemys mawii. Next base: position 16,277,968 of record ML677332.1, on the reverse strand, counting down.
ACTGCATCTGGTGCCCAATTAACCATTTTTTCTTTATTTCCAAAGCCTTAAATAAGATAACACTGGTATTTCAAAGACACAAACAATCCTTCTTTCTTATGAATTCATTCTTTTTGATCACATGCTTTGAGACAAGTATTCTTGCTAACATCCAAACTCAATTTAAAACCAGTTAGCTCAGGTCTAATCTGGTCCTATATCCCTACAGCTTTGAGAAATGGCAGGGGGGGAAAAACTGTCACTAAAACTAAAACAAAAAATAGTGTGACAGAATCACCGTCTTTTGGGTTTTCTGACTTGTTTTTGCATAGGCTCACTTTGAGAAGCAAGAGTCTGCTGTCTTTGAATAAAGTTCATTGTTATCAGAGAGAAGCAGAGTTCTAATACAGCACTGTCTTTGTAACACTAGTGTATCTCCAACACTGTAGAAAAGAAACAAGTCATTCTTAGTGAATATGGAGGGATTACTGGAATGGTAATTAGCCAAACAGAGAGAGTACAGAGATTTGGGACAGCTGAGAGAGAGAGAGAAACAGCTTCACTGGGGAAGAGTCATGCCAGAAAAATTTTAACTAACATGTTTTAATGAACATGACATAAAATATGACTTTGCACTAATGTAGTCAGGGACAAGCAGTGTTTAAAACTGTTAACTGTCTGCGACAAATGGATTGATCACAATTACCTAACATTTTTAAATATGCTTGTCCTTGTACATATGTAAGGCAAAAATCATGTTTATCATCATATTAGTTACAGCATGTTAATAAACATGTTTTCTAACATGACACATTTTTCTACTGTAGACATGACCTGAGGAGCCAGGATTTGAGAGCAGGGCTTAAAGAGGTCTGAGAGAGAGACTGGTTCCAGCATTCCACAGTTGTGGTATTTTGATAGTTCATAAACTATATTTTAGGGTAAACATCTAAATTATATTTGTAATGATCCTTAGGCCATTTACTGCTCACCAACAACCCATCTGCCTCAGACTCATATCAGAACTGTATTTTCTTTTATTTGGCCAACTCTGCAGCTCCATGTGATTTAGTCAGTTTAAAACCTTGGTTGAAAGGAAATCTCAGAGTCAGCAGGGAAGCTGAACTGAGAGGAATCTAGAGAAGCCAGCAGTAAGAAAGATGAGAATCAGGTTCAAAAGCAAGTCAAAATCAGTGCAAGATCTGTGGGTTCTTGCCAATTCTACTTAATCGTTAGCATGTTAGAGATATTCAACCTCACTCCCTCTTTACTCCCTTTCCCATACTAACAATTTCCTTCTATCAGTCAACTCCAGTTCTTTGCCATGGTATGTGCTTTATGGCTCCTAGCTTGCAAACATTAAAGCATGAACTTAACTTAATTTTAAGCTCATGCATAAATGTTTGCAGAATTCGGCTGTTAGATGATTAACAAGGAACAAAATGCCTAACAAAACCATTAAACCTTTTGATTTTCCAAGCACAGCAGTGTTTTATGCTGACTAGAAGAAATTCTTAAAATGAAAGATGATAATAAGTAATTAGAATTATGTGGAAACATAGCATTAAATATTTTGAGACCACTCAAACGGATGTGAGCTATATTCTGATGGCAGTCAACATCCTTCAGTAGTTCAAATATGATTTTGCAGTACAGACTAACAATTTGTTTTTAATTACATCATGCACATTAAAACTACTTAAAACTTCTTGTTGTATTTTCTGCTAATTGCCTACTGTCATTTAAACATCTCCTTAGAAAAATTAACATACTCAGACGCACTCACCCCATGGATGCTGTGATTTTTCATCTTTTTGAAGGAGCTGTGTCGGTGTCATGCATACTCAGTGACCTATTTGGGTGACAAAAAACTAGACGATAGATATTGTCATCAGCCTCTGGATCAGCAACCTACATGAAAGGGACATGATCAGTAAACATTAAAGGCCTGATCTTATCATACTCAGAACAATCCTGCAATCTGATTTAAAAAAAGACAAAATTTACATCTTTAACCTACAGGTTGTCATTTAAAGTTAACTATGCTTTTTTTCCCTAGGGTTTGTCTATACTAGACAGCTTTGATGTTAAGTGGGAAAATTATTATATTAGAAACCAAAATAAGCAATACTAGCAGAAGACACTTTTTATACCAGTATAATCTGGGTCTAACCTGAGCCTTGTACTAGCACAAATGTTAATTTAAAAAAATCACCCCCCTAACCTATAAAGTTATACCAATAAAGCTTTTAAGTGCTGACCAGCTCTTACTGTGTTTCTATATCTCTGGAGAGAAACAGTCCCGTTTTTTTCTGGATCAAAAGTTTATAACCATAGTTTTAGTTACTCCTGGAAAATTCTTAGCACCAAAGAGTAGTATTGCAACAAGAAATATCTACCTCAAAAATATTTGTTTGACAACACTGTTCTGCCAAATTATTAAATTAAGTATTCAATTTCAGCAATAATGTAATGGGGATATTTGCAAAGGCACAAATGGTAGTTGGAGAACTGGGTACTTCTGAAAATCTTTTCCATACAGTGCATTGCCTCATCCCCTTCCACTCAAGGGCTCAAATCACTGAGGCTCTGATCCTGCAAAGAGAGGGCCACAGAGCTCATTACAGAATCAGGACCCAAGGCACTAGTGAGGAAGCCCCTTTAGATACCTAGATAGATGGACTTTATAAATATTAATGAGTTAAGGTTCAAAACACTGCTGAGAGGTAGAGAAAGTATTAATTATCCCATTTTACAGACAAGGAAACTGAGGCACAGAGTAGCAATGATCACAACTTGTCCACTGATCTCCCAGAAAACACCATCCTAGCCACCATGGATGCAGAGGCTCTCTACACAAACATCCCACACACAGATGGAATACACACTGTCAGGAACAGTATCCCAGATGACACCACAGCACAACTGGTTGCTGAGCTCTGTGACTTTATCCTCACGCACAATTATTTCAAATTTGGTGACAAAATATACCTCCAGACCAGTGGCACCGCTATGGGTACCTGCATGGCCCCACAATATGCCAACATATTTATGGCTGACCTGGAACAACGCTTCCTCAGCTCTTGCCCACTCATGCCCCTTCTCTACCTATGCTACACTGATGACATCTTCATCATCTGGACCCATGGGAAAGAAACTCTGGACGAATTCCACCACGATTTCAATAGCTTCCACCCCACCATCAACCTCAGCCTGGACCAGTCTACACGAGAGGTCCACTTCCTGGACACCACGGTACAAATAAGTAACGGTCATATAAACACCACCCTATACCGAAAACCCACCAACCGCTTTGCCTACCTTTATGCCTCCAGCTTCCATCCCGGACACACTACATGCTCCATTGTCTATAGCCAAGCATTGAGGTACAACCACATTTGCTCCAACCCCTCAGACAGAGACCAACACCTACAAGATCTTCACCAAGCATTCTTAAAACTTAATACCCGCATGAGGAAGTAAGGAAACAGATAAACAGGGCCAGACTTGTACCCAGAAGCTTTCTGCTGCAAGACAAACCCAAGAAAGAAAACAACAGACCACCACTGGCCAACACCTATAGTCCTCAGTTAAAACATCTCCCACACATCATCAGTGATCTACAACCCATCCTGGACAACGATCTCTCACTTTCACAGGCCTTGGGAGGCAGGCCAGTCCTCGCCCACAGATAACCTGCCAACCTGAAGCAGATTCTCCCCAGCAACCACACACTGCACCATAGCAACTCTAACTCAGGAACCAATCCATGCAACAAACCTCGATGCCAACTCTGCCCACATATCTACACCAACACCACCATCACAGGACCTAACCAGATTAGTCACACCATCATTGGTTCATTCACCTGCACATCTACCAATATAATATATGCCATCATGTGCCAGCAATGCCCCTCCGCTATGTACATCAGCCAAACTGGACAATCCCTACGTAAAAGGATAAATGGACACAAATCAGGTATTAGAAATGGCAATATACAAAAGCCTGCAGGAGAACACTTCAACCTGCCTGGATAATAGCAGACCTAAAGACAGCCATTCTGCAGCAAAAAAACTTCAAGACCAGACTTCAAAGAGAAACTGCTGAGCTCCAGTTCATTTGCAAATTCGACACCATCAGGTCTGGACTTAATATTGACTGTGAATGGCTCACCAATTACAAAAGCAGTTTCTCCTCTCTGGGTGTTCACACCTCCAGATCACCTGCTGGAAGTGGGCCTCATCACCACCTCCCCTCCCCCAATTGAATTTACCATGCTCTCTTGCCTGCTATTTATACCTGCCTCTGGAGATTTCCACAACATCCATCTGATGAAGTGGGTCTTAGCCCACGAAAGCTCATGATCCCTAAAATCTGTTAGTCTATAAAGTGCTACAAGACTCTTTGTCGCTTTTGCAGATCCAGACTAACACAGCTACCCCTCTGGTACTAGACAACCTGTCCATTGTCACACAGGGCATCAATAGCAGAGCTCAGAATACGTCCTGATTTGTACCATCCCTTGGTAACCTAAGGCTGGTATAACTATTTTGGTTGGGGGTGATATTTTATTTTTTTAGTTATACTGCTACAACCTCCAGCATGGATGCAATTATAACCAGTCTGAAAGTACTTAGACTGTAGTTTGCAGTAATTTACTACCATTCCGCTCTGGAAGTAAGCTACACCACAGTTTCCGCTTTTAGACCAGAACAACTGCAGCCACGCTAAGAGGCTTGGACCGCGTTAACTACACCGCTAGAGAGGTGCAACTCTGGGTGTAAACGAGACCTACGTGTTGGCATTTTACTGCACCTACCACGAAAGCCAGTTTAAACCACATACTCGGTAGTGAGAAGTGTGGGACGTTTGCACCCGAATGTAGGTGCTGAACGGGAAAGATCTAACCGGCAAAGAAACGCCACCCGCCCGTGTCTCCCCTTGTTTCTGCAAGGGACCCCGGGCTGCTCTCAGCCCCTTCTCCCGTGTGCCCGCCCGCGCCCCAGGGAATACCCGCCCCGAGCCAGCGCCCCGGACTGTCTCCCCTCGCTCGCTCCCCCCGCTCGCACTCCCAGTCACGTGGGAACAAGAGCTGCCCGCCGGTGCCGTCCCCAGAACCAATGGCGCTAGAGGAGCTCGGCCGCGGGCAGCCGGAGTCCACTCGCCCTAGGCAGCGGGGCGCAGGGGCCAGAGCGCGGCCAGGGCCGGCCGCGGCGCGCGCGCCTCCTCCAGCCCGGAGCGTGAGCAAAGAGCCCGCGCACCTGCGCCCGCCGGGGCAGAGCGCGCGCCCCGGGGCGCCACGCGGAGGGGAACCGGGGCGCTCAGGTCAGTGCCCGCCGGCGGGCAGCCCCCGCCCGGATCCAGTCCGTGCGGTGCCCCGCCTGCAAAGGGTAACTCGGCCAGGGCTGGCTCACCTGGCAGGGGCGGCTGGGGACGGACTGAGGACAACCTCAGCGGTCCCCTTGCCCGCTGTGCCCGGGGCTGCGTGTGACAAGGCAGCTGGGAGCCCAGAACTCGGCGCAACCCCCGCCTCTGCCACTGACTGACGGGCGGCGTGACCTCGGGCACCTCACTTCTCCGTGAGCCCAGCACTGCTCTCGGTTACCGGTGCCAGAGCCAGGTGACTCACTCCGTGGAACAGCCACGGTCCGGTAATCCAGCCTTCTGTGGCTCCGTTCCCCCTCTGCGTAAACCCGCATCTCACAGGCTGTTCTTTGATGTATTTGCTAATGATTTTAAGGTGCTGTACGTGTGTTGTTAGACGTGTGCAAGGAGTTTACAAATCCCTTCAGTCATATGACTGTCTGTAAACTAAGTGGAAAGCTGGGCTTTCCTGCTTCCTTTTTTGTTACATTATAGGGACTTTTATTCTTTCACCAGTAATATTGAGACATTACTTTTAAATGAAAATGACTCATGTAGAGACTCCCTTATGCATGTTTATTCTTGTAGAGTTAAGAAGGCTTTAAAAGGGAATTTAGACTAGTTTATTGACATAAGGTTGTTGACTCAGAGTATGTGCTGTCGTTGAGAACATCCTGTTGCAGCTAAGCTTAGTTAAGTGGAAGAGAGGAATGTGCATATTGTTGCATGAGCTGCAATTCGTAGCACTGCTATGCTTTCACCATTCACTCCTGCTCTGTTTGTTTGTTGTCTCATCGCGACAAGAGTGAAAGAAATCTGGATTCGAGCATGCTTTATGTAATGTGGCGTGGAAGTGTTTATCCAATGACTAATTCAGAAAATAAGTTACCAAAGGGAATAAAATAGCTAAGCGGACAGACACCTTGTATGGAATAATGGGGGATAACATTGTTATGGATTATTTTTTCACCACACAACAATAGATTGATTCTGAGCTCTCAGGAGCTAGACGTTTGTTGTTTCTAAGGCCTATCTACACCTAAAAATTAGGTTGACCTAGCTACCTCATTCATGGATAAGGCTATGATTTAGTAAAAGTCATGGACGGGTCACGGGCAATAAACAAAAATTCACAGCCCGTGACCTATGACTTATACTAAAAATACCTGTGATTAAATCTTGTGGAGACTTGGTGGGGGCGGTTGCTGCAGTGGGTGGGGCATGGGAAGGGAGCTGGTGGCCAGCAACACCAGCTGCTGGCGGCTGCAGATCTTGGCTGCTGTGGCTAGGGGGCCACCAGGTGTGGCTCTCCTGAGGCCACTTGAGCATCTGGCTCCAGAACAAGCCACACTGTCCCCTGCATAAATTACAGAAGTCACATAGTTAAGCTGACCTAAGCCCTGGTATATACATTGCTAGGTCGACTCAAGAATTCTTCCAATGTCCTGTGAGATGTCTCTCAAGGGGATGGATTTACTATAGTGGTGGAAAAAAACATTGTTGCTGTAGCAAGTATCTATACTATAGCTGTGTGGCTGCCGCGCTGTAGAACTTGTGTGTTAGGGTGCATGTACATACATTTGCAACCTGGGAAGATATGGGAGGCAAGAGTGTGGGGCGATATGAAATGGTCTCTTATTTCAGAAGTATTGATTATGCTTAGAGCTCTATCAAATTCACGGTGAATGGTCATTCACACCATTTTTAAAATGGTAAGAGAAAATACATTAGGCAAACTAGTGGATATGGGTGTCTGCGTAGCTAATGGTTAAGATCGAGTTAAGTATAAGACACTCTTTCCTTAACCTGTGTATTAGATCATTTTAATATTAGCTTTGATTAAAAAGGAAATTGTCTGTGGAGTGAAATTTGCATTAGAAAACACACTGTAATAACCTGATAAGGTTCTTGCATTGCATTCAGTTCCTGATTGTGGTCTTTTTAGGGGAACTTTCTTCTCTTCTCATTTTTCTTTTGGTATTGAGAAGTCATGGTAAATAATTGTGTGTGTGTGTGTGTGTATATATATATATATATATATATATATATATATACACTAGTTGACAGTAGAACAGCTTGATTCTGAAACTTCTATAAAGAGGACAGAGTGGACAGGATGGGAAGTAATATTTACAGGGCCAACAGTAAACATAACCTTAAACAGCACGTTGAAATCAAAAGGCATTGAGGAATTAATTTAGAAGTGGGGAAGAGACCAATATTATCAGTATCTGAATTAAATATCCTAGAGCCCAGAACAATACAGGCCTGATGACCTGAGAAGGCAGAAGCGGTGTCAGGGTGCAGGATGAAAACAGGATAGAGTTTTTGAACTGGGTTTGCAGTTGTTAGAGTAAAGCATTACAATATCCCCCCGGCAATGTAGGTTTTGTCCCCATTTTGCAGGTGAGTCATGAAGACTTGGGTTTCTATTTCTGACTTTGCTACTTAATCCCCAGATTGCAAAGCAAACAATGGACTTCACTTCTCGATGAGCATCCACAAAAGGATTTAATATGCTTTAACTTCATACCTTCGGTTAATTTGTCTTAGCTCTCCTGAGTGTCCCCATATAGAGAGCTCCTTAGGTTATTGCAAACTTTTCAGGACAGGTACTTTCTCTTAGTATGTTTTGGCAGTGACATTGAGGTACTGGTCTTGACTGGGGCCTTAGGGAGAACCCTTTGTGGATACAAAATTTGTATCCACATCCAATCCACGATCTGCAAAAATGGTCCATGGATATCTGCAGATTTGCAGGGCTCTACGGCAGTACCAATAAATAATAATGAGAGGTGAAGTGATGTGTCCAACGATGTTACAGAGTCTCAGTGTCAGAGACAGGATTAGAACCCACAACTCTTAATATGCTTTAACCACCAGTCATGCTGCCTTTCATAAAGGAAAAACCTATTTAAATACAAACCTAATGGTGACAGTGATGTGAGAAGGAAGGAAAAAGTGAGTGACAGTTTAATATGTCTATTCAAATATGATGTAGTTAGTGGGTTATGAGAGCTTTCATACATGCAGAGAGCAAGACCATTTTATCAGATGTCTGTGTTTATAGTGGGTATGGTGAAGAGAGACTCCACTGGCCTTGAGTTGCTTCCTGAGCTGAGTGTCAGACATTCCACTTGGAAAGAAGCCACCCTTTCTTTTCACCTCTACACAGCTTATGATGGAATAATGAAATGTTATGGGTATAGTTCAGTGTCCCATTGGAGCGGGAAAAGTTGTTTGGGAGAGGAGTAACATCACTCAGATTACAAATTAAATGAGACCCTTCCACAAAGTGGGAAAATGTTTCAAACAAATGGAGTCCCTGATCCTGCAAGATTATCAATGCAGGCAAAGCCCTGTTCTTACATGAAGCCCCACTGGAGTGGGTCTCTTCTAGGCTTGGCTATTAATCAGTTTACAAGATTCAGGGTCTAAAACCATCACCTCCTTTTAGATGTCTATTTTAAGTTTTTAAATATAATTCAGAGCATTCAGTATCTGTCCAAATAGTGATGATGGTATTTTCCTATATTTTAAAGGGTTTTCTTTATTGTAAAAATACATTCCCTCATGCCAGGTGGGTGAGGTAATATCTTTATTAAGAACTTCTGTTGGTGAAGGAGACAAACTTTCAAGCTAGACAGAGCTCTTCATGTCTGGTAAAGGTACAGGGAGTGTCACAGCTAAATACAGGATGGCATATATTGTTTTGCATAAGTCATTAACACACATTCAAAGGGACTATTCAAGGTGAAGTGGCCCATTAACAACTCTTCAGTTACAGGACAAAAGAAGGGAGTTAGTGGGATACAGATTGTTGTCATAAACCATAAATCAATGCCTTTATTTAACCATGAGTATCTAGTGTCTAGCAAAGTTATGAATTTAACATCTCAAGCTCCTCTTTTGACGGTGTTGTGCAGGTTTCCTTTGAGGATGAGGACTGCGAGGTGAGATATGGAGTGATCATTTTGTGAAAACTTCTCAACCACAGGTGATATGGTATTTTTGTCTTTTATTATTTTTCTGTGTGAGTTCATTTGAGAGCATAGTGATTGTCTGCTTTCACCCATGCAGTTGTTATTGGGGCATTTAATGCATTGGATGAGGTACACATGTGTGACAAACTGAATGAAGAGTTTGCAGTAGTAACAGGTGAAACTCTCAATTAAATTTAAAACTACCAAACTCTGATGGTGGAGTAATGTGTTTAAGCCATAACATATGGCACAGGGACAACAGCAGATTTACTCCTGCAATAACCAGATGACATTAACAGAGCTAAAATTATTCACAGGAGTATAAATCAAGCACATCTGTTATCTCCTTACCTTTCCTCTTTTCCATTTCAGAGTTGCTTTGTATTAGTGGAATATTCATTATAAATCATATCTAGTATATTTGTGCACTGCACTGACTGATAGCGGAAGAGAGTACCAAATAACAGCTAAAAACAATAGGACCCCATAGCTATATCATTCTTAGTTTTTATGGTGACTAAGTATTTTGAGCATAGGCTTTCCATTCAACCTCTGCTGGCCAAAGTCAGGAACCATATGGAACCCTCCTACTTGCTTAGAATTAAGTGTGCTGTTAAAGTTAAGCACATGCTTAAGTGCTATGCTGAATCAGGAAATATTAGTCCAATTCATGTGGTCCAAGTATCTCCAGTCTTTTTCTTAGGGTGTCTGTCTTGCTCCCAGGAAATTATGCTACCCGTCTACATAGGAAACTTCCATCGCAAAAGGCTCTACGAATGTTTAATTACTTAGTCATAAGAATGACTTCACTTATCTCTGCAAAATAGCCCCTTCTGGGGTGAAATGTAGCCACTATTTAACCTGGCACAACAATACATAACTGTTTAGTGGCTTTTTCCCTTCATTTCCTGTCCTCCTAAACAGAAGAGGAAGAAGATTATCATGTCCAATTGGAATTACAGGGGTAGTTAAGGTAGGCAGAATGTATTTACCACATCTGGATCTGGGTCAGGACCTGGAAAATTTTTAAAGCCACCTAGAGGGTTTGGATCTCAGTCTCTCTTCATTTTGAGAGGAAGTAGGCATCCCTTTCTTTGAAATTCCATCCTTCACTTTCACGTCCCATCATAAAGAAAGGGGGCCAGATTCTCCACTACCCCATATTTGTTGGCATCATTTACAACTGTGAAAAGTGAGTAGAAAATGCTAATATAGTGCGTGTTTGTATATATATATGTGTGTGTGTGTATGATTGATATATATATATAAAATTTACTCTAACATTTATATATTTAAAATTCTAACAAATTAGAATTTTACATTCCCGTTGTACAAGTGTAAATGACTCCAGAAGGTGCAAGGCGCCTTCCCTTTGCACAGGTGTAAATGGGTCCAGACGGGGATTCAGAGCCAGCATTTCCAGCAGCGAAGTGCACCTGTAGTGCTGGGGCATTGACTCGGTTCTGCCCTCGAGGGAAATTATCCTCACCACTTACAACAACATGCATCTGTTCCTTGTAAGTCTGCCATCGCAGTTCTGATCTAGTCCAACCATGCTTGTATGTAATGCAACGCATATGAGTTGAACGTGTTTATGACCAGAATTTTTAAAAGTGCTCAGCATCATGGACAGCATGTGCCTCCTCCAACAGTGAGGCATGACCCCACTCCTAACTTACCATGGCTCCCTGTGTGTGGCACCTCCAGTCCTGCTCCAGCCCTCCTGGCACTGGTGGTAGGGAGAGGGAGTTGGGACCGCCGGCGCTCCGGGGCTAGCCTGGGGCACTGGTCACAGTGTGGGGGATTCGCCTTCCTCAGCTGGTGGTTAATGCGCCGCCCATATTCAGCATCCAGGAACTCTCACTGACAATCATCAGGAAAGTTGTTCACGGGTGTACACCACAGTGGCTTCCAGGTGTAAACATAAGTAAATCAGTCAGCATTTATAATTCAAAAATATGAAAAGATAATACCTTAAATTTTAAACCCACTTGGCAAGATTTGATTGAAAGGATGAATCTTGTGTCATCCTCTGGGTGCTAATAAACTCTAGTGTTGACAGTCCACCAGTGAGACTGATTTTCAGTGGCACTCACACTGCCCGGGTCCTGGCCACCGGTCTGGGAGGGGCTCTGCATTTTAATTTAATTTTAAATGAAGCTTCTTAAACATTTTAAAAACCTTATTTACTTTACACACAACAATAGTTTAATTATATATTATAGGCTTATAAAAAGAGACCTTCTAAAAATGTTAAATTGTATTACTGGCATGCGAAACAAATTAGAGTAAATAAATGAAGGCTCGGCACCCCACTTCTGAAAGGTTGCCAACCCCTGGTCTAAAGATTGTCAACAACGTCACTTATTCTGATCTCAGCCATCGTGCTGGCACGTAGGACTATATATAATTCATAAGGTAAACCAAAGTAGCCCATGGAGCACCGGTTGCAATGGACTCTCACCATCTCTTTCCCCTAAGCCGGTAGGTCATCATACTCTGCAATAACTGGAGCTTCTGAGAGATTTTCAAGAATAGCCCAATGTAAATCCCATTTCACTAGTCGAACCTTAAATGAGGTGCTGTGGAGGTATTTAGCCATGTGTTTAGTTTGTAAGAGCAGAACGCTTTCTGCACAGGGAGATGTGACTGCAGTAAATTTCCACTGAACCCTCCTTGTGTATCAGAAGCAACAAAAATTGCATGGCAATATAACTGAGACCTAGAGCAATTTAACACGGTCTCCAAACCTATCATGGAATTTTAAATGAACTTGGAAGAGATATTGGGAACTCTGCAAAGGAGGAGTCCTGAAACTGACGCTGGAATTGATTTTTTTAATCCAAGTCCCTGTTATGGCAATATGATGTGTTGACCACTGAGCAATTAAGTGAAGACAGATGATTTCTAACAGTGTTGCAGAGTTTGCTCTCTTAATCTAATCCTTTCTCGTCTCTGTGTAGATACAAATATGTCAATCATCACCACCAGGTTATCGGAGCATGGGTGAGTGACCACACTCTACCCCTTCTCAGCACCTTGCAGAACCAGTCCCTTTTCTTCCCCACCCTGGGACAAATGTTGATTTACTTTATTTGGCATAAACTAAAAACAGCCATATTCACTGATAATGGCAACTTTAACTTTCTCATTCATGGCTAGTTATCTGTCACCCATATCCTCAGTAATGCCAGAATAGCTATTACCTGAGAATTATGTAAATGTTTTTGCAACATCTACAAAAGGAATAGAAAATATAATTTCTGTGTCCTGCAAAAATAGTGGCTGTATTTTCTTTCTTTATGATTATATTGAGGAACTGAAGTAAGTTTTTGAGAACAACATTGAGAAGGGATGTCTGTCAAATTTTGGCATATGGTATTTGACATCATTTTTTTTTTTAAACCTAATGTTGAATAGGTGCATAAGTAATTGCTGGATTGAGGCCTAACTCCATTGGTGCTGCTTTATACAGTCTCTTGACTCTTCTGGAGACTTTCTTTCTGTAGTTTGTGATATTTTTTGGGTGGGGGCGGATAAAATAAAAATAGTACAGTGCAGAGCATTATCATTTACATGAGTACTAATACAGAAGAACAAGGTATGGGATACATAAGCTATTTGCATGCAGGTGAGAGAGAGGCATGCTTGTTTAATTTTTGAAGGTCATAATGCAGAAATTACAATTATCACAACAACAAATGAAAATATTGTCCAGAATTAATCTTGTCATGATTTTCTTGGGACAATAATATCAATCATTCTTGGAACATAAAGGAGACAATTAGCTATCTGCCTGACAATCAACTAAAGAATGGTGAAAGCCAGGCCTTCCTTAAAATCTTGGAACAATCATTTCTATTAATTTAGTTTCTATGTGAGTTTGAAGATATACTATGCAAACTGCTATATATCATTGTTAATAACCATTTTCTTTAAATAGAAAATTAGAAGCGGAAAGCTTGATAGTTAAGGGGACATGTTTTCTCAACTGTAATAATATATACTGTGTCTGTACTAAATTAGATCATCCATGTAAAACGTGAAGTTGTCTAAGATTAAGGCAGAGGATTAAGGAAAGAAAGCAGCTGTCTATCAGGAGGAGGAGGAAAGGACCTTTTGAATGCTGTCCCAGAAATTAAAAAGGCTCACGGTAGCCACAATGAGTGGCTAAAGCACGTGTTTGGGGTGGGAAATGACAGACCAGACTACTGAGAAATTCCAGTGTGCTGGCGGCGACAGTGCCAGCTATTGAAGGCGAGAGGCATTTTACAAACTACCCAAGGACGTGCTGCTAAGCCAGGCCCGCAGAACTCGGAAAGAGTGAGGGCCATATTACTGCAAAAAAACCAGCTGTGGGCTGAAAAGCCCCGCCCCCATCTGCTTCTCCCCACCCCACTGCTTGACTTGCCCCACCTCTACTTACCCCCCACGGGCTGCACAGTGAGCCCATGCAGGCTGCATGTGGCCCCCGGGCCGCATGTTGTGCAGACCTGTGCTAAACTAATGAGTGTGTGAAGCAACTGGAGTCTGCATTAGGGGAAGGCGCTACAGATGGCAGTAGGGCCGGCTCTACCTCCCCACCCCCCCCAAAAAAAAAAAAAAAGCCACCTGAACTGCTGAAGGGAAAAAAGGTTGGCCAAATTGTGCTGCCCCAAGAATTACCAGAATGCTGCCCTTGGCACATGCTTCCTCGGCTGGTACCAGCAAACTTGTTTTCCTCCCCTAGGATCTCAGTATAGGCCACCCTAGGTACTGAAGAGACAAATGGTGGTGTGTGGGGAGAGCAGTAGGCCTGGCTCTGTGGTGTAGGCAGTAGCAAGTGCTTATCTACAGACTCATAGAATCTCAGAGTTGGAAGGGACCTCAAGAGATCATCTAGTCCAACCCCCCTGCTCAAAGCAGGATTAATCCCCATTTTTGCCCCATATCCCTAAATGGCCTCCTTAAGGATTAAGCTGACAACCCTGGGTTTAGCAGGCCAATGCTCAAACCTCTGAGCTATCCCTCTCTCCTGTATAGTGTATGTGATTCTTGTGTTCATTTGAAATAGTAGTAGAAGATTCATGAATATTCATAGTCAATGAATCACACACATACTATGTCTTCATTTAAGAGTTCACTACATTGTATGCAAGTGAAGTAAGTACCACAGATAGGTTCAATTTGCCATACGCCGGTCTGGATTTCTAACACTCTCAAAATTGGAACTGGGATTTTAAGTCATAGGCAATCTGCAAAGATCAAAGTTGGACACTCCTGAAATGCAGGAGTGTTTTTTTTTATCAGGGACTCCTGTTTGGACCCATCTCTAATTACTCACTTTTGGTTCTGATACAAGAACATAATTTTGTTACTCCATTTGCACCAATTTCTATGCAAAAATACTTCAGAAAATTCTTAGTTTTGACAGAAAAGCCTTTGTCAAATTGAAGAAACACTGTGAATTATGGTTTTGTTCCAATGTAGATCTAGTTAACCCAATTATTGTTTGCATGTTTAACCTGCATTTGGTGTATAAAGCAAGACTGAAGTAGTCCAGATGGTAGCATCTGCTTTAATAATCCATAATCAGTGCATATTACTTTGTCATTTCACTGAGATTTATGAATATAACTTATTGTGATGATCATATATTAGTGTGATGTCATAAGTCGCCAAACTAAAGTATTCTGGTGATATCTGGAGATAATGCTTGAGAAGGCCTTGGAGTAAATCCAATTTAGTAAAGAGATAAGAGACCATTATTAAGAACCTCATAGAAACAAAGGTTTTGCATTTAGCTGAGGTAGTCATTGTACAATACAATAGCCGTGTGTGTGGTGCATATTCATAACTATGTTGTTTTGTAAAGAAAATCTGTTCATATCTGAATTGCTATTATCACCTAATGCAAAATTTCTATCTAGCATCAGTATTATAGCATTCCTTCTTGTGTAATTTGATGGCTTTATTAAATCCAGACTTCATGTTAATTGGTACTATTAATAAAAATCTCTTGTACCACATCTGTAGAGGCACAAGGCATCCTTTGTAAAATCATTCCCACTCTGGATTATAGGAAAGCATGGATCAATTGAACTTATAACAGCAGCATATGAAATGTGTAGAGAGAATTTTGATTTATCTATTTTTATTTTCTCTAAGCATCATGTTTATTTTAAGCTTTTTTTGAAGACATAAAAATGTACAAAATTAGTTCCAGGTTGTTGTTCAGCACACTTTTTAAAAATATTAACAGAGTATAATCTGCACGGAATACAGACATTTAATGGTAGAATTTCAGCACAGAATTTGTGTTGGTATTAAAACAGAACTTTTTTGTGCAGGATGGAAGTAACAAATGCTGTCATTTGTCCTTAGTTTGAGCACTTTGACTCCTGAACTGGAAGAGTTACTGCCTATTAGAAAGGATGTAAACCAAAGTTTGACAAGCATTTCCACTGTTAACCTCCTCCCTTCGAAATGACATTCTAAAATACTCTAAACAGTAACTATGTTTTTTTCTAGTTATGCAAGTGTCTGGGAGGTTTGCCAGCCTTTAAGACTATAACAGATCTTACCATTGTTAAATTGTTCTGTTGTGGAAAATAACTCGTGTTTGGAGGGGTGAGGGAAAAGGAGAGTAATTTTCAGTTCATAATTTGGTTTAATACAAAATCTTTCAGTAATACATAATATAATGGATGGGATTTTCCTCTCACTTATGCTGGTTTTATGCTGTAATAAACAGCATTCTTTTTCTAACACAAGAAATTTCACAAACTTAGAATTAAGTTTGCTTGAATATATTTTTTCAGTGTGCAAACACTAACTAAAAAGGAAGGGAAACCTTTAGGGAAGAGTCCATGCAACATAATACCAATCTGAATGTTACCTCACTTTCATCAACAATCCTTCACACAGACTTCTGTGTATTTAGATTGTAACTCTAAAACAATCGGATAATATAGCAAACACTACTAAAAATCCCATAACCAATTATATTCCGATGTACCTTCATAATGTTGTATAGTGCAGTGGTTTTCAAACCTTTTTTCTGGCAATCCAGAAAGAAATTTGATACCTGCAACCCAGCGGAGCTGGGGATGAGGGATTTGGAGTGTGGAAGGGGCTCAGAGCTGGGACAGTGGGTTGGGGTGTGGGAGGGAGCTCTGGGATGGGGTTGCAGGCTCTCAGGTGGGACTGGGGATGAGGGGTTTGGGATACAGGAAGGAGCTCTGGGTGGCACTTAGGACTGAGGCAGGGGATTGTCTCAGGCAGCTCCTGGTCAGCAGTGCAGCAGGACGCTAAGGCAGGCTTTGTGCCTGTCCTGGCGGTGCAGAGCCAGTGCTCGGGGCAGGCAGTGTGCGGAGCCTTGTGGGGCCTCCCATCCCTACCCAGGAGCCCGGCCTGCTGTTGGCCGCTTCTGGGGCGCAGCATGGTGTCAGAACAGATAGGGACTAGTCTGCCTTAGCCAGGCAGCACTGCCAACGGGACTTTTGAAAGCCCGGTTGGCAGCGCTGACCCAGTACTGAATCACAACCCACAGTTTGAAAACCACTGGTGTAGTGAAATAAAAGATAAACAGACTGGAGTTAAAATTGTGCATTGCATTGTAATTTTTTGGTTCTTTTTGGTGTACAATGAGGATGACAGAATAGTGAATTGAAATTGAATATATAAAGAGCACATTTGTGTCAAGTGGAAGAGTGTCGTGATTGTAGTGGGATACAGCTTGGACACACACATTTTGCTGGCTGTGACTGTTTACTGAAAATGTATTTCCTTTTAGCCCTTCCATTGAGAAGAAATACACTTGAGGCACATCAGTTCAAAGTTCGCAAAGTTTTATGGGTGAGAATTTCCTAATCAATCTTTACATATATGTAAGTAGGGGGTTGGGACAACCTGCTGGGGTTCCCATAATTGTGAGCCACTGTTACCCTTAAATACAGTGTGGAAATCATCAAAATACAACACCAAAGCCAAACTCAAGATTTATCAGAGCTGCGTACTTTCAACACTATTTAAAGGAAGGGCAGTCCAATGTAAGGGATATAAAGAACAGTTTTATTATTTACTATTTTCATACAGCGAAGAGAAGCTTATCATGATGCAGAGTATGAAAGTTGACTGAATCTCCATTTCTATTTAAATGGCATTTTCAGTTTTTAGTCACAACTTCAGTAACCAAAAATGTGAGAGATGGGCTTGCCATTCCATGCAGGAAAGGCATATGTGTTATGTATAACATGGACATGCAAATAATTATTATCGAGCAAGGTCGTGGCCTGTCCTATTCATCCACAATGTGGGTTAACCAGACAGGGAATAGTGGCCACAGTGAGGGTAGCCTCGGTGAAGCTTCTACATCCCATGACATGAAGGGGGGCAGAATGTGTGTATGGAATGGGCAGAGCTTTCACTCTGTCCCCCAGTGCACTGATTAGCACAGCTGAGCTGAAGTGATTAGGGGTGGAGGGGAAAGTCTGCACTAGAGCAACAAGGCCCTGGGGGAGATTTTTTTGGAATCACAATACCATTCCTGGAACACTATATACTGCTGTTGCTGTGAGGCTAGATTGAGAGTTTATTCTCAGCTATTATTATTTTGTTTATTGTCATACTGTTCCACCTATCTGTGTTATAATGGGAACCGGATAAAATTGGTGAAAAATATTTTATCAACAGTTAATTTTGCACCCCAGAAATTGTGGGGGGAGTGTGTGTGGTATTTTTGTGATGCTTTGGGAGACTGGAAATTTTCCACTTCCAAACTTGGGGCAGGAGGAGGAATGAAAATTAATCTTTGCTTCATAACTGACCTGGTGAAATTTTTTACCTGAATGAAGAAAAAAAAATTTATTTGAATTAATGTGTGAATCTGCTACCCTTCTGGTGGTGACACAAATTACAAACAATGTTTCCTTTTCTTTTCTTTTTTTTAATAGCAAAATCTGGCTCAGTTGAAACAGATTTGAGAAATTTTAAACAAAATTGTAGTAAATTTTCCCATGTGGATCTTGTCCAGCAACTAATGTTTTACAACCTTTGGAATTTGGGTTTCTGTTATTATTTTTAACAAGCCCCTGGTTGTTACAGTGTCTTATATTCACTAAAAACAGTAAAGTCAAAAAGCAACTTTGGGTATGTTTTTAAAGAACCTTTGAGAGAAAGAGTCCCGCTAAGACATTACACCTTCTTTAAAAATGATCTAAAACTTTAAAATTTTAGCTGCATAAAAAGCATCTGAAGATCATGTCATGGAGAGTTCCAGGTAGTCCCATATAATCCTTTCTCTCAGTATACCCCAATTCGCTTCCACTTTCCCATAATAACAAGAACTATTATGTAAATGTAGCATTAACACACATTCCTAGGGAAAAAATATAAAATTAATGTGAACACGGATTTGTGGTTGGAGTAGAAGAAAAACAAGCTTGACTGGACCTGAGGCATGTTCTGTTCATAAGAATTGCAGTGGGAAATGAGACACGTCATTCCCGTATGAAAACGTATTTATTTACTCCTCCATTGTGCTCCAA
The DNA here is from genome assembly GCA_007922305.1 of Dermatemys mawii. Classification (NCBI taxonomy): domain Eukaryota; kingdom Metazoa; phylum Chordata; order Testudines; family Dermatemydidae; genus Dermatemys; species Dermatemys mawii. The sequence goes on along the minus strand of ML677332.1, from coordinate 16,259,112 downwards.
AGAGTTCAAATATGTATTCGACAGATCAATGTTATTTTCTCTGAATAAAGTCTTAACTGTTTTGCAAAGAATGGTATATGCACAAAGCATTCTAACAGTAATAGTGATCGATTAATTGAATGTAAACTTAGTCTCTCAGAAACTAGAACCCTTATACATGATTAGTTGTAAATGGGTGTTCTATATTTCAGCCTTTCTCTCTTGGGTGAGAAGTAAAAATGTTCTTTAATGTAGGAAGTTGAATGCTTTCAAAGTAATTTTATATGCTGTTGAAAAGAACAATACATGCATAGTCTGATCTAGCAAGTTATAAAATATAACAGTGAAAAGGGAAATACCTGGTGCTTTAGCAAGCTTTTGTAATACATATGGGAAAATCTGTTCTGGCCTATGAATATCTTTTGGAAGATTTGTAAGTGTACTCAAAAAGCGTTTGATATACAAGTGAATTAGAAGTCTACAATAGCCTTATATTACTTCTACATTTGCTGCAGTTGTGCCTAAGTGTTCTATTTTATGTAGTTGTAATCCAGCCTAAGAAATAATGAACTATTCTGAAAACTGAGTTGTTGTTCAGTTTGCATTGTGGCTATATTCCCTGCTTTTGTTTGGTCTGCGTCGGTTTATTCTGTTTTGGTTTGAAGATTACGGCCCCAGCTTGTGGTTAATTCACAAGTGTGTGAACTACATGCACAGTGAAGGGTTGTGTAGTATCAGGCCTTCAGTTATTTAAAATTGTTATTCTTATATTTAGATGCAGGTTTTTTGATCAATTGCTTCATTTTAAAGACAAGAGGAAGTCCATACAGTTGAACATATATTTTGGATTCTCCCATTCCTGAGGCCCAACTTGCAATACTCATGGCCTGATTTTTTCTCAGGAGTGTTCAGCACCCAAATGCCAACATAGGTCACTAGGACGTGCAGGTGCTCAACACCTCTGAAAATCAATCCTTGTGTGTAAAAATTGAAGCACCAAAATTTAGTGGATACTTATGCAAATGTAGGCATGTATATTGCAGTACATAACCATTTCTTATAAGACAAATGTTGGGGCATTTAACCCAATAAAATATACTTTTTTTCCCCCCCATTTGGTCAAGTCAAAACTTTCCTTCTTGGCAGCAGAGGTCTCTGAAAATAGCATAACTCCACAGTATAATGACAGCTGAGGAGAGAGTTTTTTCTGTCACACACCTAACAGATTTTTTGTTGTTTCATTTTTTTCAGTATTAATAAAACTGTCTTTTGAATATCTCTGCTTGGTGTTTCTGATGTCATTTCACACTCAATGAGCAACATGTCTCTTTTACATTACTAGTGCAAACCAGGAGTAACTTCATACCTTTTATAACTCAGATGAAAGCTAAGTCATTCTGGGTTTACACTGGTATGAGAGCAGACTTTGGCCCAGTTTCTTCAAAACATAACTTTTTTTCCCCCACTTGTCTCTCTCCGTCCTCACTGACAACTTCGCTCTCCCTTTCTGTTTCCCGGTCTCTCAACCTCAACAGCAGTAGCATCTTAAGAACATAAGAAAGGCCGTACTGGGTCATACCAAAGGTCCATCTAGCCCAGTATCCTGTCTACCAACAGTGGCCAGTGCCAGGTGCCCCGGAGTAAGTGAACCTAACAGGTAAAGATCAAGTGCTCTCTCTCCTGCCATCCATCACTCCCCTCTGACAAACAGAAGCTAGGGACACCATTCCTTACCCAGCCTAACTAATAGCCATTAATGGACTTAACCTCCATGAATTTATCCAGTTTTCTTTTAAACCCTGTTATAGTCCTAGCCTTCACAGCCTCCTCAGGCAAGGAGTTCCACAGGTTGACTGTGCGCTGTGTGAAGAAGAACTTCACACAGCGCACATCTTCTCTCTCCTTTCTCACTCCTATCTAGTTTGGTTTGGGTTTGCTGTTAAGTCATCTAGCATCTTCCTCTTCTTCCAAAAATTCACCTTTTCCTCATAATCCTACCTCTTGTTCATCTTTCACTTTGATTACTCTAACTCTTTCCACCTTGACCCCCGCATATCTTTGTCCCCGGCAGCCTACCCAAAATACTGCTGCACCAACCATATGACTCCCTCCTCAAATTCTTCATTGATTTCAGTCTCTTACCAGTTCAAATTCAAATTCCTGCTCCCCGGTGTACCCAAATCATCACTGATCTCATGTCTCACTACTCTACCTCTTGCTCCATGGGATGGGAGAGTAGGATGAAATGAGAGCAGTTCAGTTCAAAGTTACTTGAAATTTTAGGATTTGTAAGTTTGTCACAGGAGCAAGAACATTGTGAGAAGGCTGAGCATCATGTTAGAAAGAGAAGCCCGCTGGTAGCTGTTGAGGATTCATTGGTTTTGCATGCTCACTAACAGAATTATGTTTTAGTTTTGCCTTCTCTTGCTAACTATATAATCAATAAGTGTATTTTTATTGTTAATATTGAGATAGTGTTGTTTCCCCATGAAACAACATGATTTTATTTGCAGTAGGACCAAGCACCATTAAGAAATGTTTCATATGTTGCTGAAAATCTCCATTTGGTCAAATTTGCAAATGTTCCACAGGATATAATAAATCCTCTTTTTACTGACTCTGAGAACCCCCTCTGATGTTGTTGGTCTGTGCCACAACTCTGTGCTTCAGGGCTTCTATCCATCCTGTAATGACATTATTCAGCCAACTTAAAGTAATATGAAAGCTCTGCTTTATTTATCTTGTCTGTTAATGCAGGGTTTTTTTTAATCCATTTGCTGCAGAGCTGATAAAGTTTTACTAATTTTGTAACAGTGGCTGTGTAATTTCTGTTCTGCTAGCATGCACATTATTAGCTAATTTTTCAGGGTTTTTTTTTTAAACTTGGTTGCAGAACTTTGTGTGGGGCTGGAAGTAGGATATAGCACAAGTGTTCATGCCTGACATTTACTCTTAACAAAAAATATTTGACATTCGTTTGGCCTTTTCAAGTTACAGGCAAAATAGTATTTGACATCAAATACTTTTCCCACATTTCTCACTGTTATGATGCACCTATGAGTTTTTGACCATTCTGACCAGGGCCAGCTCTAACTTTTTTGCCGCCCAAAGCGAAAAAAAAGGGGGGGGGGCAGCCAGAATGTGCTGCCCCAGGATTGGAGGAAATGCGCCCCTTAAATTGTGCCACCCCGGGTACATGCTTGCTAGGCTGGTGCCTGGAGTCGGGCCCTAACATTTCTTTGTACAAGAGTTCTCAGGTCATAGTGACATAGGGCTCACATTGCTGTTCTCCTAGTGCTAGCAACCCTGGGAGCATTAGTGTAGAACGACTGCTGGGGTTTTTACTAATGTTGCCTGCCACTGGTCAGAACAGCTCTAGTTATCTTGGAGCTAAAAATGCTAGCATCTGGTATATAGTGACATGTTCATCCCTGGAGCTGCACTAATATTAAAACAATGGTCGGAGAAGGCCTGTCTGTGCATGATGTTTTGCAGATAGAAAAGAAGATATGATTCCAGCCCTGAAGAGAATGCAAGCTAGAGTCACACCTGCTGGCATAGTGAAATGCAGATTACTTCTCTCTGAACCACAGACAGAATAACTTCATAAGGGGATCATTGGGAGAACAGGGGAAAAACTCCATGCATATGAACCACTTCCCTTCTGAGTATCCTATCCTTTCTCCTCCCACTCCCTCCACTGAGGCTGTGATGATGGAGAGCAGCAGTATAAGCATTGACAATTTGGGGTTCTCCTTCTCAGGAACTGTGCACATTTTCACAGCTATAAATCTCAGATAGGTTAAAGGCCTTGAAAGTGTAACCCATGCCTGCTTGATGTGGTGGTCTGTTCCCTTTTAGTGGTATCTAAATCATCTAGAGATTAATGAAACTGCTACAGCCTTGGCTAAGAGCCATGTGGCTTAGATCATGCAGTTGATCAGTGGTAGTAAATAGGTACCCTGTGAGCCAAATCCGCAGTCTGTGGGCCAAATCCAGACCGCCAGATGCTTTAAAATGGACTGCAACATCTTTTTATTTACTTATTATTATCATTATTGTTGTTTTTGTATTTTCTCTGGAGTTTGAACTTTAACAATACCTTGACAAAAAATAGACTACCCCTGTAATAGATTGAGGTCATATGCTAAGTTTCAGAGGTCCCAGATTCTCTCTCGCCCACTGACAACGGGGGTCTGTCAGCATTACAGAGATTCTTTGCCATTGGATCCCCTGGGTTCATGATTTGGCCCCATGTTTTATAAACACTTATGACAAGCAAATCTCTTTTGAAGGTAATTCTTCTAGAGAGAGCTAGAGATTTAGTTTTGTTTTTGTTTTTTTGATCTGTAAATGTGAGAGGGGAGTTTCCTTTCTTTGTAATTAAGTTTTCAAGAAATAGTTTAACTAGAGGTTAAATGTGAATTAAAATATTATCCATTAACATCAGGTACTTCGTCATAATCTGTTGTACTATTGGAGAGAGTGGATTTCTGTTTGTGCAGCAGAAAGAATTGCCATAGTCAATTAAAATATTTATTTAGAAATAAGTCTGACAACTTGAGCATGAACATAAAGACTTTCACAAACTATACATGCATCATAAAATATGAATTCAAATATATACTCCCCTCAGTGCACATTATCACTAATGGGAGTTTTTAAATCAAATGGGAATAAAGAATATTTTTTACTCATAGTAATAACCCAATATGCTGGCAACAATCTAGACTCAGGATGTGGAGATAAAACTAAAAAGGGAGAAAAGAGTACAGAATGTCTCTAGATCCAGCTTTCACAATCTGAAAACTGTTAAAATGGCTTTTATTCATAATTTCAAACACTGTGATTGATGTATATAGCCCTTCAAAAAGCTTTTTCAGGCTTTTTACATTAGATTTGCTCACAAACCCTAAGATAAAATGACTGTCCACAGAAGTTTTAGTGACCCATACACTGAACTAGTTTGAGTATTTAGTCCCCATCATCACACAGAATCTAATTAGTGAAAAATTATAAAAACTAAATGTATAGACAGGCAATCCCACCCACCAAACACACACACACAGAGCCATGGCCATGGATCCTCCTTACTTTGCTCCTCTAGCAGATTTCACATGTGGTGTACCTGGTTCATTATGTTTATATTTTGTAAAACAGCTGTATTTGAGGAGTGTAGTTTAGTGAGAAAGATACTGAAGTCGGAGTCAGGAGATCTAGCCTCTGTTCCTTGTTCTGTCACTGACAAGTTGTGTGACCTTGGGCAATTCACCTCTGTGCCTCAGTTTTCCCCATACATAAAATGGATATAATGATAGTCATCCTCATTTGTAAAGTGGCTTGAGACCTGATGAAAGGTGCTACATAAAAGCTAAGTATTTGGTAATATTACACTTCTGGCATTCAGAACTAATATTAGACCTCCTAGATGATGATAAGTACAGCCTTATATCATTGCTACAGAGAGTCTGTTACATCATCTCCTTTGCTCTGCCAGTAATGGTCTACGGCTCCATTGTTCACTTCTCCCTCAATCATTGCTATCCTGTTTTCCACACCACCATTTATGCATGGAACACCCTTCCTGAGCTGATCTGCAATGTTGCTCTCCTCTCCCCATTCACACCGCTCCCCAGGACCAATTTCTACTGGCACCTACAAGAAATTAACTATCCAATAATGGCTGGGTAGAAGAGATAATTGGGTGTTAATTTATATAACTAACATCCCTCTCATCCCAACCCCTTCCAAAACAACCTGACATTCTGATTATCCACTTGAACATATGGCTTGTATATTTTATCCTCTTACCTTGTAAGCTTTTGGGGGAAGAGACTGTCTTCCTTTTATGTCTGTACAGCCCCTAGCATATTTTAAGTCCAATTGTAATTTGAATAATATAAGTTTGTAAACAGCAGTAGTGGAATTCTGTAAATAATCAGCTACACAGGACCACATCCCACTTTGTGGAAATTCTAGGGTGCATGGTCAAAGTTAATTTTTTCTCATACAGAGGTTCCAGAGCATTAGTTAGATTTAGTGTGTCATCATCACATTTTGTTTTGGGACTGGCAGGTGGCCCTGATATTAAGCTAAATTTATTAGTTAATGTAATAGTTTGATTGAACACTTGTAAGTAATTTTTACTAATGTTCTATTTTTCACTTTTTCATGAGCTCAAGGTGAGTACCAGAATAACTAAAACAAGTAAGGTTTGGTCTACACTACAAAGTTTTCTACACTACAAAGTTTTATCAGCATAGCTCTGTCGGTGACCAATGTGAGAAACCCACACCCCCGCAACAACACAGCTGTGCTGGCTCAACTGCCAATGTAGGTGTGGCTAGGCCAACAGAAAACTACCACTTGGGACATAACTCATTTTTCATTTGGGAAGGCAGTGTTACCACACCAAGAGAGAAAGTTCTTCTGTCAGCCGAAGCTGTGTCTGCACTTGGGAGTTCTGCCAGTTTAGCTACACTGGCAAAGCCTTTATAGTGTAGACAAGGCCTCAGTCTTTCGCAAGTGCCATTAGAGTGCCTAGAAACTTCAGTTAACGTGATGGAAAATGGCATGCTGTATAGTTCAGTAGCTTTGTTGTAACTTGCTTTTGTCTTATCTAATGTGGCAAAGTTTGTATCTAGTGTGGCATAAAGAAAAGGAAATTCATATTTCAAGTGGACTGGTCAGTGCAGTTCACTTTTGAATGGTTTTGCCAGAAAGTTTTGAAAATTTATATTTTAAAATGAAGGTATCATCTTAGTTATGTGTTTTGTTTTTTTATAAAGCATTTTAAATATTCTAAAGTTATGTTGGGAAACAGATCTTTAGGTGTATAACTATTATCTGCTAAACTGCTTAGAGAATTTTGTTCCTTGTAAGTATATATGTTAATTTGGTAACAGTTTACACTTGCGTAGAAATGTGTAAAAGATCCCCCCCTCGCAATGGATGATGGACATAGCATGATCTGCTTTGTGCTTAGTAAGAACTTCAGGCATGGAAGGCATTCTTTTGATAAAAGGTGCTATATATAACAAAAGCTTTCTAATTTCTCTCTTGTATCACATGACACCAAATATATCAGACTGACTGTTTGCAGCATGCCGGGCACTTGAATTCTTTTGTAGACCCATAAAAAGATTGCACTAAGTACTCAAGCAAACTTTAAGTAGCTATGCATCTAGTTTTACTTCAGCTGTCCGGATAAAACGGGGAGTGGAACAAATAATCTTTTAGTCAGGTATTAAATAGCCAAGCTGAGCACTTCAGTGAGTTCTCTGTATGACTGATGATGTCAAGATCTCTTTTCTAGACAAATAACATGTTTCCTCATGTGCAAATACAGCTTCTTCATGAGAGACACCATTAAGGATGCCAGGCATCTCATCACATACCTATTAAGAGCTGCCTCCTGTTACCACTGAAGTCAGTTGAAAATCTGCTACTGACTTCAATGGGAGAGTGATTGAGCTATTAATCAGTCTCTAGCCATTTCAGTATTCAGACTTCTATCTGGGTTTACTGGAAAATAATGAGGGGAATGTCAAACTTTCTCACCACTCCTTGAGCTGGGAAAGATTACTAGTTTCTCCCTATGTAGAGTTTAAAAAGGCACAGTGCTGCTTTTGAATGTCAGATTACACTGGTCTACAATTTTTTAGAAGTAGTCTGCTTCAGAGATAAAATGTGATATTTTGATGTGCTGAATTCAAATATGACAATTAAAACAACTGATTGGTTACTGTTTCTAAGATATTTAAGTTTTTACATTTTATGTCTATGTATATTGTGTAGATGGTAGAGTTTTAATCATAAATCGTAAACCTAGGTCTTTTCATGTGTTTATGGTTGCTTTACATGATAATATTTCACCTGTCCTGTTTAAGTAACACTTTAAAAATCAGCAAAAGGGTTATATAAATAAAATGTATTATGAAACAAAAGGCAAAAAACTATCATGTACATAGTTTAGTCCTATTCAGTGTCTACTTGGCGCTTCTTGGCTTGTCTCTTGTATTCATTAAATGGAGCATCTCTTGTCACTGTCCGGCAATAGTCTGCAAGCATTGATGGGCTCCATTTGCCCTGATAGCGTTTCTCCATTGTTGCAATGTCCTGGTGAAATCGCTCGCCGTGCTCGTCCCTCACTGCTCCGCAGTTTGGTGGAAAAAAATCTAGCTGAGAGTGCAAAAAATGTATCTTTAGTGAATGTTGCAACCAAGGCTTTTGTATGCCTTGAGGAGGTTTTCCACCAACAACCTGTAGTTGTCTGCCTTGTTGTTTCCGAGAAAATGTATTGCCACTGACTGGAAGGCTTTCCATGCCGTCTTTTCCTTGCCACGCAGTGCATGGTCAAATGCATCATCTCGAAGAAGTTCACGAATCTGAGGACCAACAAAGACACCTTCCTTTATCTTAGCTTCGCTTAACCTTGGAAATTTTCCACGGAGGTACTTGAAAGCTGCTTGTGTTTTGTCAATGGCCTCGACAAAGTTCTTCATTGGACCCAGCTTGATGTGTAAGGGTGGTAACAAAATCTTCCTTGATTCAACAAGTGGTGGATGCTGAACACTTTTCCTCCCAGGCTCCAATGACTGTCGGAGTGGCCAATCTTTCTTGATGTAGTGGGAATCTCTTGCACGACTATCCCATTCGCAGAGAAAACAGCAGTACTTTGTGTATCCAGTCTGCAGACCAAGCAAGAGAGCAACAACCTTCAAATCGCCACAAAGCTGCCACTGATGTTGGTCATAGTTTATGCACCTCAAAAGTTGTTTCATGTTGTCATAGGTTTCCTTCATATGGACTGCATGACCAACTGGAATTGATGGCAAAACATTGCCATTATGCAGCAAAACAGCTTTAAGACTCGTCTTCGATGAATCAATGAAGAGTCTCCACTCATCTGGATCGTGAACGATGTTGAGGGCTGCCATCACACCATCGATGTTGTTGCAGGCTACAAGATCACCTTCCATGAAGAAGAATGGGACAAGATCCTTTGACGGTCACGGAACATGGAAACCCTAACATCACCTGCCAGGAGATTCCACTGCTGTAGTCTGGAGCCCAACAGCTCTTCCTTACTCTTGGGTAGTTCCAAATCCCTGTCAAGGTCATTCAGTTCAGCTTGTGTTATGAGGTGTGGTTCAGAGGAGGAGGATGGGAGAAAATGTGGGTCCTGTGACATTGATGGTTCAGGACCAGAAGTTTCATCCTCTTCCTCTTCCTCGTCTGACTCAAGTGAGAATGATTCTGGTGCATCAGGAACCTGCAGTCCTTCTCCGTGGGGTATTGGGCGTATAGCTAATGGAATGTTTGGATAATGCACAGTCCACTTTTTCTTCTTTGACACACCTTTCCCAACTGGAGGCACCATGCAGAAGTAACAATTGCTGGTATGATCTGTTGGCTCTCTCCAAATCATTGGCACTGCAAAAGGCATAGATTTCCTTTTCCTGTTCAACCACTGGCGAAGATTTGTTGCACAAGTGTTGCAGCATATGTGTGGGGCCCATCTCTTGTCCTGATCTCCAATTTTGCAGCCAAAATAAAGGTGATAGGCTTTCTTAACCATAGTGGTTAGACTGCGCTTTTGTGATGCAAAAGTCACTTCACCACAAACATAGCAGAAGTTATCTGCACTGTTCACACAAGTACGAGGCATCTTTGCTCACTTTGGCTAAACAGAAATGTGTCCCTTTGCAAAATCAAACACTGACAAATAAGAGAGCACGACACTGTATGATTTCTAGAGCTGATATAGGGCAATTTGTTCAGCAGAGTGGTGAAAGCTTCGTTATGATTGCATCATCCATGACTTCTAGGAATAACATGATGCAATTCATATCATGTATGACGCAATACCAGCTTCAGATTGCATCATTCATTGTTTTGCCTAAAAAGCAAGTACTGTCCAAACCCAGTCATAGATTTATTCATAGATCCAGTCAAAGATGTATTTTAGTCATTTCTGGTTTAAATTGAGATCTCTTCCCTTTATAACTCACTCATCCTCCGCCATTCCCATGTCAAGGGTCGTATATACTGACCCAATAGCAAATCTTGAAAACTAGAGCCAATCAACAATTTTAAGCATCATTTTCGTTCTCAGTGACCCAGAATTAGTAAAGTTTGACTACATTTATTTCAGAAGCATTTTGGCTGTAGAGCAGTGTTACCTGTCTGTGCTTTACTCGTAGTTCTGCTCTCCTTATGCAAAACTTTCTTCCTGTAATTGCTAAACTTTTCCTCATTCAGCTAAAGAAACTCAATTTAATGCGAGTTCCAAGTGTTTGGTTTAGAAATTAGCTATGGCAAAGCGAATATTAGAGGTACAGTTTTACGTGTGGTCCAGATTCTGCCAATAGGATTATGAAAGAAGTAAGGTACTAACTACTCACTCATTTGGTATAAGGGGAGCAGAATCTGGCATTAAACTTTTAGGTACGGATCAGTGCCAATGGAAGTGATATAGTTGCTGACTGAATAAAGATATCTTGCAGACAAAAGACAGAAACAAGAATATGCAGATAAATTTTCATGTTTTTCCATTCTAATTTGACTTGGTAGATTGTCTGTTTTCTTGTGGCCCACTTCCTATGTGGCTCCAGCACCTTTTTCTGCCCTTTCTTATGGCCTCAGTCTGCAGAACCTAGCCGCCTGTCAGGAGCTTTCTTTAGCTCCCTTGGTTCCTGCTTGCACCACTGAATTGTCCCAGGTGCTGGGGCTCCTTCCTCCTGCAAGGAGCCTACATTTCTCCCCTCAGGCAACAGTCATATGTTCTGCCCTGCATCCCTTCTTATATGAGCTTGTCAGGCCATGATTATCTGCTCCTTTTAGCCCCTTTCTAATTAGCTGCCTCTGGCGTAGCCTCCTGAGGGCTACTTTTAACCCCATTTCTGCCAGTGAGGGGCAGCTGCCCCATTACAGTTATACATGGAGAGTTTCCTATTGATCATTCATATAATGCATTTTGTTAGAACATTTGCTATTAAGGATATACAATTTTGTGCATGCTGTATGTGTAGTATTGACAACAGAGGTCAGCACAAACTCAATTCTTAGTTTGGAATGTACCTTCTTTCATAAACATGCACATTGAGTAACTTGTGGAAAGAATGGGCATGCATCAAGGGAGGATAGATGGCTGTGTTTCAGTATAGGAGCTGTGGTTTTGTTTGAATCTTGAACCCTTCTGTGGGATAAAATGGCAAAACATTTGCTCAGTCAGTGACCACATTCCTAAAGCTGTTCTCTCTTTTTATTCTATGTGAAGTCATATCTCACTAGTTACTAAACTCTAACCTTGCTATATTTTCTTTTCATGTTGTAGAACAGGGAGATGAGTAACAAATCAATTCACTGCACCCTGTAATCTGGCAGCACATTGTATAATTTCTAGCCATGTAGTTTCTTGCGGTAGCAAATAACCTGGAAAATCTGAGCGACTCACGCTGTTTCATTGTACATGAAAGAAATGTTACTTCATATGGTGATTTGGTGTCATCATGTGATTAAAAGATCCATTGTCAAATAAAATTGGGAAATAGTAACAAAGTAAGATGCATTTTTTATTTTGGAGTAATGCCGGTTTCCTGGACCTTACTATAGCAACTCCAATAAGGGCTGAGGCTTCAAGTTCCCCAATGGTAGTAAAAATGAGCTCTGAAGTACACCTTAAATGGGTAAAAATATTTCCATGACCCAAAGGAGCATTTTTTAAAAGTAATTAGGGACACTCAAGAATTTGAAGACCAACATTTAACTTTCCTTAACATTGTTATAATTTGGTAGGGAATATCTTCTGCATCTAAACAGTTATTTTGAAAGAAATTGAATAAGCTGTGCCATTATTTTGTGCTCCCTCTCACTATCATTATTTTCAGAGCTGTGCAAATATCTCTGTCGAATGGGGAGAAACATCTTTTATAAAATGAAAACTGTTTTGAACCTAATCCTTGTTTTTTAATGCATACATTTAGGATCAATATAGGACTTTAAATTAATTGGCTTCCTGTGCCAGTTTTCTGGTCTCTGATCTATCTCTAGGTACTTGTGACTTACTGTGA
>ML677332.1:16192023-16247049 GCA_007922305.1 Dermatemys mawii | reverse complement strand
TTAAAATTCATACTATTCTCAGGTATCTGATACTCAGATCAGATACTCAGATCAGATACTCAGGTGCTCTGATACTCAGATCAGATACTCAGACCTCAGTGGTTTGGGAGCCAAATTCACGATCAACATTACCTAAAGAGCCACAGCAGTGTGAATTAATTGTTTCATTTGCTATAGTAGTGTGTATTAATATTTAAACAATATGACAGGAAATATTTAGTTATAACTAAATATATATATATATAGTGGAGCTGGAGAAGGCTCCCTATATAGAGAGAGGTTAATAGCTTGGATTGGTTAATAATAAAGTCACACACGGTGTTTCAATATGTGCTGCAATGAGCCACAGGAGACACGTTAAAGGGCTACTCGAGGCTCATGAGCCTCAGAGTGAGTTTCACTGTTATAGGGTTGGTGCATCCCAGTTTAGAGTACATGATACAAACCATGGAAAATCAAACTGAAGGCACTAGGTTCTCTCACAGAGAAAGCAGGGCCTTAAAACTCAAAGGGAGACCTTATATTTTCAGTGAAATTGAAATCCATGTTCTACTCATGTGGCCTGATGGACACACAAGACCTGGATTAGAGGTTCTACTGAGGAGGGCTGTTGTGGAGGCTGAGTCAGCTCATGCACACTGATAAAACAGGTGGTTAGTGTAGTAAAGATGGTATTAGGGTGAGCAAACTGTTCAGTAAGTGTTTGTGGGTTGTTGTCTTATCAGAAGCAGAACTTGGCAAGCCACTTTGTGGCAGCCTCATCAGCGACGTGCAGAGCCCTCAGACCGCCATTAAATGTGGTCAGAGGCAGTTGACAGTGATGTGACACATTGTCTTTGGGATCCTCTCGTTGGCCTCAGTTGTGAAAGCTGCACATTGACCCTAGCCTGTTCAAAATGGCCCATGAGTGGGGTGTGGCAAATCAAAGCTGGGTACATACATGGTCAGGTTAGTTATAAGAGACTAGTTTTGGATGTCAGCTGCAGACCCTTAGCGCATCCCATGAAATATCGGATTCATACTAATGATCCAACTAATGAACTGCATTCAAAGTCCTTTCTAGGGCTGAATCTCAGTCACTTGCTGCTAGCCAATGTTCCTGATGCAGTTCCACCCCACCCCTACCCCCCAGTGTTTGAGCCATTGGGTTAGCCCTGAGAATATTGCAGCTTAACACTGAGGGATTGTTGGCAGCCAAACGCAGCATTTTCAGTGTTTATTGATCATTGTGGTCATTGATCATAAGGGTCAGGCATCTGCAGATTTTTCTGAGGCCTCAGAATTCCTGCAGTGGCCCCTGCCAATGTACCATCAGATATAATGGAAAAAATCATCCACATTTGCAGACATCCAAACTGAGCCTTCAAAAGCTATCTTATCTTTAAGGCAAAAGTACCTGATTCACTAGTGCTTTTAAGCACTTGCTTTCCTTTCTTTGACTTTAATGCAGGTGCTTACGTACTTTGCTGAATTCAGTCCATAACATGGAAATAAGTTTTAAAAATATGTTCCAAATCTAAGATCTACTAAAATACAAGAAAACAAAATTAGGAACATAGGAATTATCATACTGGATCAGACCAGGATTCTATATAGTCCAATAGCCTGTCTCCTGCTGTAGCCAGAGCCAACTGCTTCAGAGGAAAATGCAAGAAACCCCACATTAGGCAGTTATGGCCGCAAAAGAGAGCTTTTTCCTGACCCCCAGTAGTTAAAGGTTGGTTTATGCCCTGAAGCAAGGTTGTTGGTTTGTTTAAAATATTCACTGTTGTAATTCTGGATCTTCTTGTTAACTGTATAAATGTCCAATTTCTCTCAAATCCTACTAAACTTTTGCTCTTAGTGATATCTTGTGGAAATGAGTTCCACGGGTGGAATGTGTAGAAAAAGTGTTTCTTTATACCAGTTTTCAATTTGCTACTTTTCAGTTTATTTCAGTGTCTCCTTTGTATCATGACATAGTGTTGCCAACTCTCATGATTTTATCAACTTGCACAATATTTGCTATTTTCCTGGAAGTCAAGTGCATTCCTGAGAATTTCAGGTTTAATTATTTATTTATTTTAAGTACATTTTTAGCTCTTTGTGATTGTGGAAAAAAGCTTGAAAATGTCAGCTCAGTACACCCTAAAGCCTAAAAAAACCCACCAGATGGCAATGAAAAAGAACTCAACATTTAGTTATTTTTAAAACTCATGATTTTTTGTGGCCTGACCCTTGAAGTTTTACATGCTTGGAGTTGGCAATACTGCAAGTTGAACAGTAGTTCTGGATCTGCCTTCCATGTGCCATTGATTGTTTTGTATATCTTTGTATTTGTGTTTTTCAGATCCTTAGATATTTGCTCTTCTTAAAAAAAAAAAAAGAAAAGAAAAAAAAGACACTAAGCAACTTTTTTTCATACGGAGGATAACAAAAATAAAATAGGGGATGGGAAGCATGATTTGTAATTGCATTTAACTGGTACAGCTAGGTAAACTTATTCATATAATCATAAAGGTTAGAGCTGGAAAAGAGATATTAGAGATCATCCCGTTTGAACTATATCCCTGTGAATGTGGGTGAACTGTTCACGTAGATAGGCTCTTCCCTGCTAAAATAATAAGCAGATTTCTAGTATTTTGTCCTGCTTAAATCCAAAGCAGTGTCTTATATCATTGTTTGTATTGCTTAAAATGCCAAGATAGTATGTGGTAATTTTTGACAGTGTTAGTGATACTTAGCTATAAAGTTCTCAGACATTGTTATTCCACACAATGCAGTAATGCATAATTAATAAATAATTGGTGGGAGGAGTTTTCTTTTATTAATGGTTGACAGTCTTATCTCTCTCAACCGTTTAATTTTGACAACATACCAGATAGGTACTTATTTATCCAATTCTTGAATACAACTGAGCTGGACAAAACCAATCGATGTAGCTGTTAGTGAAGACCAGAAGTAAGCAGCAAAGTAAATATTTACGTTTTCACAAACACAAAGCCCTATGGAATTTAAAATTAGACTGAAGGACCAAAGAGTTTTCCATAGTTAATAAAGCAGCTTTGAGAGCAGAGCTGAAGAAATTTCATTCTGACACGTGTGCCATTACATCAATGTAAGGTTTTATGTTTAAAGATGAGAATTAACATAAACATGAGTCAGAAAATTCAGTTAAGGTACCAATAGCGAATGAGTCTTAATATTAATGTGCTCTGTGGAGGAGTTACCACATGGGAATTCTGTCTAAATTGTGTGAATATCAGTCAGAACATTGTGTTGACATAATTTTATATTTAAAATATTTTTAAAGAAATTATTTATTGGACTGAGCCGTCTCAGATTCAAATTAACAAGTTGTGTGTGTCTGTTTGTAAGAGCATAAAGTCAAATGTCTGTTTTGAATACATAATACTGCAATTCACGTAATTCATTGTGCATAACACCATTCTGTATGTTGGTTGTTAGTTGAAAATGCCATCATTCTATTGCTTGTAGCTCAGGGAAGCTTTAACTTTTGCCAGCAGTAAGAGCCCCTTTCGTACCACACCAGGATCTTCCATACAAGGTGAAATAGCCCAACTAGGCTAGTTTTATAGTCCCTTTGCAACACAGTAGTATTGCACTCAGGCTAAGGATCTGATTCTGTATTCTTTACAAAGGCACTCAAAGTGGTAGATGAACTTTAAGGAGGTGCTACCAGTTTTTAAAGCCATTAACAGTGTTAACTCTGGATTCATTTGAGATCTCCCACCATTGCACCAGAAAGTGATTTTGGCCTGTATTAGCCCTGCAACACGGAATTTTAGAAATAAATTGTCATTTGATCCCCACTCCACATTTTAAAAAAAGTGACGTAAATAACTAATGTTGTCCCTGTTTTTATCATCTTTCCCTTCAGTCCTTCTATATAACCGAACATATCTAAGGTTTTTCTTTTTTAAAAAAAAAGTTGCTTTTAATATGTTGTATTTGAAGAGGATGGTATTTTAATAGTGTTAAACTGCATTTATTTTGTTCTGTTACATGGCATCACAGTGTTCTGGAGATAGGGAGGTTAGAGGGTGCTACATAAGTAATATTACTTAACTGGAGGTGCTTCCAGCATATCATCAGAAATGCATCTATTTCCAGCAGATGCGGATAGTTATTTAGGGCTAGAACCTATGTAACTTCATTAGGCAAGTATGTCAAGTTTTAAAAGCCAGGATCGAAACGAACATGAGAGCTTTGTCAGAAGGCATTACAGCAGAACTGCTGGACCCTATTATAGGGGGGAAGCAGCAATAACAACCAGAGAGTGTGTAGGGTACGTAGATATAGGTGAAATGTACTTATAGGGAGGAAGCATGAAGGAAAAGGGAGAACTATAAAGGAAAGGCAGGAAAGATGAAGAGCCCTTAAGGTTTCAGAGGTTGGCATGCAATTGAACAAAGCATATAAAGTTTTCAGGGTTTAAGCAAGCCATTTGATGCTTGCGTTTCTGTAGCGGGTAAATTTTTATGGGATGGGGTTGCTAGCCCCACACCCAACCCTCCTCTTTTTTCATCCGGGCTTGGGACTGGCATTGGCGGAGTTAGTGTAAGAGCAGGGGTGGGCAAACTGCGGCCTGGGGTCCACATTCGGCCGTTCAGACATTTTAATCCGGCTCTCAAGCTCCTGCCGGGGAGCGGAGTCCAGGGCTTGCCCCACTCCATGTGTACCATGGCTCTGCGTGGCTCCCAGAAGCAGCAGCAGGTCCCCGCTCTAGCTCCTACATATAGGGGCAGCCAGGGGGGTCTTCACACTACCCCTGGCCCAACCACCGCCCCTGCAGCTCCCATTGGCCAGCAACTGTAGCCAATGAGAGCTGCAGGTGTGGTGCCTGTGGATGGGGCAGCACGCAAAGATGCCTGGCCATGCCCCCGCATATGAGCCGGAGAGGGAACATGCCGCTGCTTCCTGGAGCTGCTTAAAGTAAGCGCTGCCTGGAGCCTGCATCTCTACCCCACTCCAGTGCCCCAGCCCTGATCCCCCTCCCGCCCTCTGAACCCCTCGGTCCCACCCTTCTGCACTGCAGAGTCTGCACCCCCAGCTAGAGCCCTCATCCCCTTCAGCACCCCAATCCCCAATTTCGTGAGCATTCATGGCCCACCATACAATTTCCATAGCCACATGTGGCCTTTGGGACAAAAAATTTGCCCGGCCCCTGAGCTAGGGATAGAACTCAAGATTTCCTAGTCTTAAACCACATCTGTGTTAACAGTTAACAGCATTAGCAACTTGATTATCATGAGTAGGCTTGAGAGTTAACATCTGATTCATGAAAAGGAGAGTTGAGGCAATACCCGTCTCTGACTGATTGCAGATTCAAGGCAGCCACATAGTTGTTAAAAATTTGATTCAGGCTTTTCACAGTGATAAAAAAATATCAGTAAAACAGAGTTATATTTTGTGGAGAATAGTGAAGTCTGGGGACTTTCTACCTTGGTGGGTTTCTTAGGGGAACCAGGTTAAGCAATAAGCAGTTTGAAAGGGGAAGTTGTCCCCTAAGGACAATAGTTTAGTTGGAGTCTATTTTCACCTACTTGAAATTAGAGGCACTGACCCAGGTTAAAACTCTCTTCCTCATCTTCAAAACTGGTTTGAAATGCAAATCATGTATTAGGAGTTGAACAGTATATCTGACTGAGCAAAGGAAGCAGGATGTATTAAGACTAGTTTGTTCTTAACTTCCTGGCAGATCCTATTACGTGTATGTGGTTGAACTTGAGTAATTACAATAAATAAGATCACAGCATTTTTATATGTGGGTTGGGCTCCAGATTATTGTAGGCATGTGTGTTAGGGGTGGTGGTTATATTTGGGGATTGTCATTTGTTTGGTAGTGAGGCTACTACTATTAACAATGAA
This sequence comes from Dermatemys mawii, assembly GCA_007922305.1. Lineage (NCBI taxonomy): Eukaryota > Metazoa > Chordata > Testudines > Dermatemydidae > Dermatemys > Dermatemys mawii. The sequence goes on along the minus strand of ML677332.1, from coordinate 16,241,178 downwards.
AGACTTCACAGATCAGAGCAAAAGGAAAACTTCACTATAGAAACCTGTGAAGGTAAGTGAGTTGCTTTTGTGTTTCCCTAACTGATTTATGTACATTTATTTAAATGTACTTTAACTTACAATTAGAAGTTAAAATATCTTTTTTCAAACTTGTTAGATATTGAAACAAAGCTATTCCTCCAAAAACAGTTTTTCTTCTTACATAGAGATAAGTCCTTTAATATTTGTTTTGTGCTTGAAGTTTTACATGTACCGTAAGGCATCTTATGAATTGCACATCTGTTGGTGTCATCTGAGTAGAGAAACTGTCAAATAAGTTAAAATTGCAAAGAGATACCAGCAAATACGTGTCATGTTTCAAGGCCTTGACCCTACTGTGGGATCCACTGACAAGAGTCCACATTAGCAGACACTTGTACAGAATTAGGGCCAAAGACTGTAACTGACAACATACAGAATCTAGTGAGCTGCTTGAAAACTCTTGCTTAGACTAGACAAACAAGCAAGAGAGGCGTGTGTGGGGAAAATGAAACTTGCCTGAAGCTCAAGCAACAGGTCTGGCTAGAAAAAGATGTCAAGCAAGTAGTATTACATTGTCGCTCCGGAACAAATTACACTGTGCTCTACTTTTTTAATATATTATTTATGACAGGGCTTTTGGAGGGTTTTTTTACTTATCTTGACTTTCAGTTGAATAATAAATACATTGTGGCAGATATGTACAATTAAGTGGTGTTGAAAAAAAAGGGACAAGGTACAGCAGGACCGTGTGAAATAACGGCAAACTTTTCATGCAGTTTCCCACCCAAAATTAACTCATTTTTTTGCAACTCAGAAATTTTAGGTGTCATTCATTCATTCGTTCATGCAGTCATTTATTTTTGCAGTGAGATCAATTTTTACTTGACCTCAGGGTCTTGTGTTAATGTAAAAATTTTAATAAGCTGGATCAATATCACATTCACAACGAAAGGTTGAAGTTTCTGTCATTTTCATAGTGACTGTTTTTTCCCACCTCTAGTCGTAAACAGATGCATGTACCCAAACGTGTATATTATATTTAGGAAGAGCTCATTTTCTGGCATCTCATGCTAATAATAAATGTGAATTCATCTGGCTGGTTTAAGCATATAGGATGCCATGGCCAAAATCTTACACTGCAAATGAGGGGCACATAGTGCAGCTCAGAAGCTAGAGGCTTTAAGGAAACCTTTTTTTAAAATATGCCCCCTCTCCCCCCAGTCATCAGCCAGTTGTCCAGGAACCTGACTGCTCTCATTTACACAAGCTGTCAATGATCCCAAGGGGCCATAGTACAGCCAGGGATTGCTAGGGAATGTAGACGTGCCCTATTCTTCAGCCAAAGGGGCAAGGTAGAATAGGAGCCTTTAAGCAAGGCATCTTTGTGCCACAGGAGGCTCCTCCTACACTGATGTGATTCTTCTGTGACCCAGTATGCCAGGATGAGGGTCAGTACAGTGGCAGAGTGATGCAGAGCAGCCCAATTCTAGCTGTGACTCAGGGCCAGTATCTCTGGCAGGCAAAAAATGTTTCCTGAATCTAATAATTATAACAAATACCACATTAAAAGATGTGGCAACAAAAGACCAGAATCTTGCTTAAACTACTAAAACCAAGAAACTGGATCAACAGCATTAAAGCAAGTTTCTATAAACGAGGAGAACATAACAGATTGCAGAATATTTGTATAAATGATAAGTCTGTTTGGAAATACCCAAGTTGTGTTTAGCTCAATCAATTTATAATGAAGATCAAATAGGTCTGAGGGGAACCTGACTTACATGCAACCCAGTAATTTTTAAAAACTCTAAATATTATTTTTTTAAAAAAGAGAGAGAGAAAGCAAAACATTCAGGTGTGTGGACAGGCGCATTGTAACACAGACATTCTTTACTGCCATTACCTCAGAACATGCAGGTTCTCTGATTCCATGTTCCAGTTCTGGTTCATCTTGCATGCAATATAAATAAAATATGTAGATATAAATTAACCTTAAATAGACATGGAGCCATTGATGGCTACCTGTTGAGCCTGATGTTCTAGCCAGTTTATAGTCCATTCATCCAGCCCATACTTCTTTAACTTGCTGGCAAGAATACTGTGGGAGACCGTATCAAAAGCTTTGCTAAAGTCTTGTTCTTTGTGTATACAGTGTGAGAGACACGTGCCATCTGGACTTGTTCAAGATTAGTGCATTCTGCACCACATTTTAGTATTTTGGAATGCTTAGTTGCCTTCATCATCATATTTCTAGCAGAAATTGTTTTCAGTGTTTCTTGCAGCACTGTGAAGTTGCCACATATGCTATAGAGAATAAATGTGTATGCCTGCTGTAGCTTGTCAAGGTTACAAAATAACGCTTTCTGCACAGGGTACTTATAATCAGCTCTATAGAAGGTGGACTCTATCCTTATATGGAAGATACTATCCTGCTTAATTTTAAAAGGGTTGGGGGGTTTTTCTTAAATCATCTGTTGGTGGGCGGGGGAGGCGGGGTTGTAGACTGAGATCATATCTGTTTTGTTTTGTTTTTAAACCTGCCCAAAATGGTTGTTTCCATTCCTATTCTGCATTGATTAAATGAGTGCAGGGATTAGGAATAGGTGGAGTTAGTGCAGGAGTAGGCAACTTATGGCATGGGTGCCAAAGGCGACACAGGAGCTGATTTTCAGTGGCACTCGCACTGTCTGGATCCTGGCCACCAGTCTGAGGGGCTTTCCATTTTAATTTAATTTTAAGTGAAGCTTCTTAAACATTTAAAAAATCTTATTTACTTTACATACAACAATAGTTTATTTATATAATATAGACTTATAGAAGGAGACCTTCTAAAAACATTAAAATGTATTACCGGCACACGAAACCTTAAACTAGAGTGAATAAATGAAGACTCGGCACACCACTTCTGAAAGGTTGCCGACCCCTGAGTTAGTGTATTAATCTTCCTAAGATTATGAAATAGAATTTTTATTAACATAGCAATTTAATAGAAAAAGGCCCAAAGTAAAAATGTAGCGTTAGTTCCCTTGTATGGATTGGAGAATGATTCTCTTCTGCTTCTCTACCTGATGTGAAGACATCAGTTTGTTAACACCACAAGCTGTCTGTGGCAGAGCTGGAATTTGAACAAGGTTGTTCTTGGCCCCTCTCATGTCTGTTCCTTTAGACCAGTGGTCTTCAAAGTGGGGTGCACAAAACCCCAGTGCCACCGCCAGTCCCGCATGGGAGACTGCCGAACTCCTAAGCGGTCTATTTTTGTCGCGCCGAAATGCCGCCACAGAAAGTGGAAGCTTTTTATTTGGCGGCATTTCGGCGGACATACCCCAGGGGGCCACAAGTTGACGCCGGACTGCGGTAAGGGGCCACGGCCGAAAAACTTTGAGGACCGCTGCTCTGGACAGCACTGTTGTTATAGAATGGACAGGTGAGTTGTATATAAATGGACATAAAAAAACAGAAAATAAATAGTGCAATGATTAAACAGAGAAGTCATTTATCATTAACTTTGTGAATATTTCACAAAGCCCTGTGGAGAAAACCATGCATCACGGAATTATTGATTTGTAACTGAAGTAAGTTATCTTTACTTGATAGCAAACATAGGGACTTGATAACAACAGATTTGAAGACTTAGGGCTATTATAAAGAGAATGGTGCTCAATTGTTCTTCATGCCTGCTCTCAATAGGACAAGAAGTAATCTATTTAATCTGCAGCAAGGGAGATTTAGGTTAAATATTAGGAAAAATTGTCTCACTCTAATAGTTAAGCACTGGAATAAGATTCCAAGGGAGGTTGTGGAATCCATATAATCGGAGGGCAAGGAGAGATATTAAGGACAAGTTAGACAGACAACTGTGAGAGATGGTCTAGGTACACCCGGTCCTCCTCAGCCCAAACTGCTGGACTCAGGGCTGGCCTTAGTGAAAATGTTGCCCTGGGCAAACCTGTAGTTTGGTGCCACCCTCCCATCATCACCTCAGGCTTCCACTGGCTCCCTGGGCTGTCCCCTTCCCCAATCCCATCACCTCCAAGCCATTACCTATACTTCATATGGAATGTTAACAGGAAAGTCCATACAATGGACCATGGGAGATGCCCATCTACACTGAGAGTTCAGTATCCCTTGATGAGCCACTTACTTTGACTAGTCCCTTCAAGATATGCTGGCTAACAATCTTGTGGGCGTTACCCCAGGAGCAAACATTTTAAATACAGGTTTAGAGTCAATACTCATAACTTCAAATGCAAAACTGATGCATGCATACAAATAGCATAAACATATTCATCAAACGATAATATTTTCATAGACATCTTACATGCTACATTTTGTACAAAATTTGTTGTGTATATATAACAGTCATTGCAACAATGATCTACATGGTCATGTTTTAATCAGCTAATGTCACAATGAATAACTGCTACAACCAGCAAATTCCTAGGCCACTGTCATTCAGAAGAGCAGAAGTAAGGGTGGCATGGTATATGGTGTATTGCCACACTTACTTCTGTGCTGCTGCGGTGGCTTGTGGTGCCTGGTGCTTGGCCTGTGGCTCAAGGCAGGCTTGGCACTGTCACATAGGGGCTGCCTCTTGCCAGAGCCTACAGCTCTCTTGCAGCCCCCTAGCTATTCCTGTCTCACCACGAGCAATTTGACAGGAGGTTTCAAGCAGTAATAACAATAATAATAATAATAATACAAATGTGTGTGTGTATGAGAAGGAGAGAGAGAGCGAGCGCGTGCACACCTGTGTGTATCTGTAACTGACACACACAATCTGTTGGGGGACTGCACCCTGGGTGTGGGCCTCGTTTGCCTGGACCTAAGGCTAGCCGTGGGGACCAGGTCCCTTTCAGATCTACATTGATGTTCATATCTATATTTTCTACTGTAGCAGGTCTGCTACAGAGCTACGATGTTTCTTATGATACAAAGGTTTGAAGTCTTAGCCTTAGGAACTCTTTCAGTATTGCATGACTGTTTCCCTGGTAAACAGAAAATGGATAATTATATTTTAATGCACAATTTATTTTATGCCTGACTGATTCTCATCCTAGTGTTTCTCTTCTGAAAGCTCACAATTATGAGAATAAACGTGGGTGTTTAATTACCAGTCACGTCATTGAAAGTGGACAATGGAACTACCACTGGGTGACTACCATACAAAAATATCTTCATATACATATAGGTTGTCATTGGATATATTTATTTATTAACTTTTAATTTTTTAATTATTTATTATTTATTTTTAAAATAATAAAATTGTCTTTCCAGGACTTTAGGTACCCTAATATAACTACTCCCACAATAAATACAATTTAATTCAATGTCATCAGAATTAAAATAATGAGTTCAACAAGAGCTCGCCAACCACCTACCCTTTCATCATATAGGAAGCATGCCCTCGGCTTTCTGCAGAGACTCCGTCAAACATATGGCTTTTGCAGCATGCCTTAAGTCAGCAAATTTGGGCTATTTCAGATGAAAGACTAATAGCTCTCTTTATTCTTTGGAATCTAAAGGATCCTTGTTCAAGTAAACAGAAAGATAAGGAAGGCTGGTTGGGGCATTCCCCCACTTAAAAAAGATAGTTTAATGACTGGCTATTTTAAAACAAAGTATTGCACTGTCCAATCTGGTATTATTCATGTGTTTTTCCATACTCCACCACTGTATTAATCAAGAAAAAAAATGCAGTACAGTTATACCTGAAAATTGGCCCCAAGGGCAACTTTCTTACTCTCCAGCCTTTAGAACTGGTGCTGGTATTCATATTGGTAATCATATGGCATGAAAAGGAACACCTCACATTTTCATTTTAATCATCTCTTTTTAAGTGAATTATGGCCAGAACTACTTTGCAGAATCACTTGCTAAAGTTTTTTACTTTTAAATAGCATAACTTAAAGTTTATTTTAGGTAAGCATGTTTTTCCACATCTTAAAAGGAATAACTCTTCCTCTACATCCTTCTGTGAAAGGCTTGTTTAGCCACAGGTGCTTGTTGGATTTTACAGTCAAATAGAAAAGTCCCCGTACAAATCCATTCAACAAAGACCCTGGCATGGCTCTGAATTAGGTTAATGTTGGACTACTATTCAGAAATTTCACTTCTGAGAAGCAATGCTTGGCGTGAGAGCAATCTGGTTCATTCATTCAGAAAAAGATAAGCTAGTGTTCTCATAGATATTTATCAATAGTTAACTAAAATAGACTCAAATGGTCTTTCTATACATATCTTGAATACTTGGGTCGCCTGCTGTGGAAAGTCTACTCCAGGGATGGCCAGCCTGAGCCTGAGAAGGAGCCAGAATTTACCAATGTACATTGCCAAAGAGCCACAGTAATATGTCAGCAGCCCCACATTAGCTCCCCGGTCCCAGCACCTCCTGCCCACCTGCAGCCCCGCCAATCAGCTCCTCCCTGCATCTCCCAATCAGCTGTTTTATGGCATGCAGAATGCTCTGGAGGGAGAGGGGAGGAGCGAGGGCATGGCAGGCTCAGAAGAGGCCTTGAGAAGGGGTGGAGTGGGGGCAGAGCCTGTGGCAGAATCAGGGGTTGAGCAGTGAGCACCCCCTGGCACATTGGAAAGTTGGCACCCGTAGCTCCAGCCCCAGAGTCAGTGCCTATACAAGGAGCCGCATAGTAACTTCTGAAGAGCCGCATGTTGCTCCGGAGGCACAGGTTGGCCACTCCTGGTCTGCTCGAAAGGAGGTACAGCCAAAGGTGAGAAGCCACTGAACCGAGAGCTCAAGTAAAGCTAGGAGACGACAAATGAGAAAACAGGGATAGGAGTGAGGGACACAGGGTCAAAAGCGGGGAACCAGAGTGGGACACAGAGAACCCTGGACAGCGCCCACCGCTCCTCAAAGGGAGCCAGTGGATGCAACCCAGAGGAACATTGTCTGCCTTCTTGTTGGGTGAATGCACTTGGGGTTCAGAAACTTGCAGGAGACTATAGTTTGTAGTCCCTAGAGCCACCAAGGGATGGATCAGGCCTCCCTATGGGAGAACAGACAGAACACAAAATGCTGATTAAAATTCATTATTACCAAGACTTACAGCATTTGATTTGCATGTTATAGTGATATGAAAGGTAGGCAAGCATGCAGAAGTGAAAGGCCTATTCAGCCAGAGTTGGTGCTGGGCATAAGCAGACTAAGCAATTGCTTAGGGCCTCAAGCAGCTCGGGGGGTGGGGTGGGGGTATTAATTATTAGTATGTGTTGTGGCAGGGATGGGGGCACTACAAATATTCCTGCTTAGGGCCCACAATGGGCTAGCACCGGCACTGAATAATTCAGCGATAGCCTGGACATTGGACATACCTCAACCATAAAATAGATATATGAGAAATTTTACTTCAAAGGTATTCTTAGCACCAATGGGGCTGGAAGGATTGCAGAAATATGGGGAGGGGGGCAGCTTGGCCTGGCCACCGCTTCTTCATGACAGAGGGGCATCTGGGCCAAGGGCAGGGGGCCTGCTGTTACAGCACCTGGTTCGGTCAGGGGCCAAGCGGGGAGCCTGGGGCACCCCCTCATTGTGCCCTGCTGAATTCTGGTTCTCAGAAGTGTCAGGCATGTCCTTGCCTTTAAAACAATGGGAGGCAATAGCCCTTCCCTCACTTCCCCAATCCATCTCCAGCATCTGCACCTAGCACAGGCTGCCAAAAGGTGGTGCATGTTCTGTTTTCTTTTGAAATGTTATCTGTTGATGACAGGAACTCTTACTTGGAAAGGAATCTGGCAGGGGAGTTATATGATCTTTGACCCTTTTGGGAGTTGAGATATTTTTGGAAAATATTGCCTGGAATTTTACAGTAATATATCTGATATCAGGTGGGGACTGAACTTTCAACAGAACCTTAACTCTGCTTTCGAAAATGGTTGCTAAGTTAGGAAGAAGATAATGGTGGGAGGCCAGAGCTTACCTGTAATGGAAAGATTAAACTTGCATGTACCCGGGGGGAGCAAGAGTGGGACCAAAAGGTGCTGGAGCAGCCACAGCAGGACATGTGAATGGACGAGACAACAGGACTCAAAGGGGTTGGAAAAGGCCTGGGATCAGGAAGGAAACCCCTGGACCCTTCTGCCCAGCCTAGAACTAGTTGTAGCCCCCTGCTGCTGAGTCTTAGTACCTCCCCTCAATCTCCCTCCTGCCCCTTCACCCCCCCACTCATGGGGAGCTTCTGCTACCTCTTCACCCCCCACAGATAATTATATAGCTACTTTCCAGAGTGAAATGATTGAGGGAGCATTTTGGCCACTTGGACAGAACGGGAGAGCTCTATTTTCAATATGTTGTGGAAGAAGCAGCTGAAAGCTTGGACGATAGGCTGACTGTGTGGAGAGAGGAGTCAGAGAAGACACTAGCATTGATTCATGCTGAGTTGAGTACAGGGCACTTAGGGACAGGGATTCGGAGGGTAAGGAAGTTCCAGATGCTCACCATGGAGGTTTAGTGTCTGGGGTTTAAGTTCCATTCCTCACTCCCCAGGCAGCTTCTGTCAATCAGAGTCCTCGGGAGCCACACCAGTGGTATAAAAATGTCATACCCCACTGGAAACCCCAGGAATGATGGTAGCCCACAACTGCCTGACCCCTGATAGGAGAGTGAATCTTCCTTCCTCCTCAGATGGGGAGGGTGGGAGAGAAGCAAGCCAAGTATCTGGAAGAACCCTTCGCCTCTGTTTAAGAAAGAATCTGTCTGAATCTCAAGCCTTCCATTCACATTTTAAAATCTGATATTGCTGATTTTGGTGAAATTACATAGAAGAAAAAACGAAGGAAAACATAAATGAACAGCTGGAAATGCTGGGCTAAAATCATTGCTAAATGCAGGAGTGACTCCATCGGTTTTTATGGAATTGTGCTTGATTTTGCCAGTGGGTGAATGGTCTGGTTTACAGCAGAGCCCTATTGAAATACATTCTCTAAAAGGTCTGTGTTTTAGTGTAATATGCATGGCTTCATTTCCCTCTTTTTATTTTTTTCCAGTAGGAGGAATAAAGGTTTGGGCAAGTCAGAAATCATGGCTTCTGATGCTAGTCATGTGCTTGAAGCAGCCCTAGAGCAGATGGATGATATCATTGCAGGTATGGTACTGCTCTGTTTAAGATCAAACTGATTTGATCGGAACCTGATTCTGAAAAATGCTGAGTAGCTGCAACTCCCTTTGACAACCAGTTAGAGTTGGGGCTACTCAGGCCCTCTGTTTTTGTTACCAAACTTTGTCTTTGAGTCAGTCAGTCTCTCTCCCTTCTTCCCTCCTCTGAAGTACCTCTCCCCAAACACATTTCAAAGATAAACAATAACAGTCTTGGCACTGGAAAACTTCACATCTCCAAGATTATTTTAGATAAATCAGTTAAAAAAAACTACCTCATTGTATTGCTGTAAGACAAATTTACCTCTCTGTAAAGTTATAGGAGGAATTAAACACACACTAGCATGTGTGGTAGAATGCCTGCTAGCTGGAGCTTGTTCTGTTGAAATCTCATGAACATTATAATAAGCACTAATTCCCAAATTTGCCTTACAGCATGGGCCTGGTCACTGAGTTACTGGGAAACAGTTCACAGTTTGGGTATTAAATGTTGAATTTCAAAAATTAAATTTGTGTTTGCAAAACTACTTCAGAAATCTTGCCAAGGCTGAACCATCTAGTGGTGTTGTTTTTTTAAAATGATATGCTGTTAGTTTTGTTTTAGTGTTCTAGGGAGTGAGATTATATAATTTGTTTGCTGTATGCCAGCTCCCAGCGCTAAATTATGCATCTGTCTGAACAGCGATGGAGATGTTGCAGGAGCAACTTGAAGTCCCCACACAGAAGCAAGCAAGCATATCTGTCTCCCAGCATTCCAGTGTACGAGAAGGGGACCTCTGTGGTTAGGTCTCCATTGACCTTTGGATTTGCATAGGCACCATCATAAGCTGAGTACACTCCCAGGGAGATATCTGGGCAGAGCTATGACCTCGCCCTCTGTACAATAGGAGGGCACTTGTGACAGCTTTTTAAGTGTGTAGTAATGTCCTGAACCTCTTTCTCTCCTACTACCCAGGGAGATGAATCCAGCCTTTGGTACTTCAGTTGTGCATTTCTTTGTGACTTCCCAATAAAGCTCAGTCTCAGGAGGCTCATAATGGAGCCTCAAAATATTGGTGCAAAAGTACCCCATAAGTCCAAGTTATAGATACCAGTATTTTTATTTTAAAATATCTGATCCAACCACAAATGTCCTTTTTGTTCTGGACACACAAGCTGTAGCAGGACATAGATAACTTTAGCAAAGAGGGTAGCAAGACTGATGACTTACTAGGAATCAGGGGTGAGATCAACCGTACTACTTGCTGGAATCTAAGTAGCCGCTAGAAAGAAGTTTCCTTTATGGGTAAAGGTTGGGTGGAGATGTGGAGTGTGGTATATGGCCACAGGTGTGCCATGGGAAAGAGAGATCCAGCCCTGCTGCTCACTGCCAGAGACAGAGGCTTCTATGGGTATAAATCCCTATTGGGTAGTTTTGAATTTTAATTATATTCATACACTTTTCTATACAGCCTTTGTTGTACAGCACTGGAATTCACCTTTGATTTTGGCTTTTTTTTAATAAAGAAAAGTTATAATGTTAATTCCACATATTAATCATAGTTTAACATTAAATAAAAAATTCTGGCCACAATTTTCAAGTGTGCCTGTGGCGGGGCTCGCACCCCGTCGGCCCCTCTTGGGTCTGGGGCGAGAGGCAACCCCGCCCCTTTCTACCCCTCCTATGGGTGAGCGCAGTCTAGCAGCCCAAAATCTCTGTCTTAGGCCTCTATGACAACACGGCCCACTGACCAGAGTCTCTTGCTTGCCCCCCCAATGGGAGCGTGTGGCTTACCAGCCAAAGTCACTGCACGCTGCCTCTGCAGCAGTGTGGCCCAATGGCCAGAGTCTCTGAGAGTATGTTGAGGTGCCAGAAAAAAAAGGGGGGTGTTGAAGTTTTTCTTGAAGGTTTTTTTGTTTTGCAGGATGGTTACCTTTAAATCTGTTATTGTGTGTCCAGAGACACTGAAGTGTTCTCCTACGGGTTTTTGTATATTGACATTCCTAGCATCTGATTTGTGTCCATTTGTGCTTTTCTCTAAGGACTGTTCAGTTTGGCTGATGTACATAGCAGAGGGGCATTGCTGGCACATTATGGCGTATATTACATTGGGAGACGTGCAGGTGAATGAACTGATGATGGTGTGGCTGATCTGGTTAGGTCCTATGATGGTGTCGCTGCTGTAGATATGTGGGCAGAGTTGGCATTGAGGTTTGTTGCATGGATTGATTCCTTAGTTATTATGGTGCGGTGTGCAGTTGCCGGTGAGAATATGCTTGAGGTTGGCAGGTTGTCTGTGGACGAGGACTGGCCTGCCTCCCAAGTCCTGTGAAAGTCAGGGATCATTGTCCAGGATGGGTTGTAGATCACGTCTACATGTCTACCAACGTAAAATACATGTCTACCAACGTAATATACGCCATCATGTGCCGGCAATGCCCCTCTGCTATGTACATCGGCCAAACTGGACTGGACAGTTTGGTATTAGCCCACAAAAGCTTATGCTTCAATACTTTTGTTAGTCTTTAAGGTGCCAGAGGACTCTTTGTCGCTTCAATATGAAAACAGTGCACCTCCTCCCCCTCTTCAAAATCTGAAAGACCCAACACGTCTATAGCTCATCCAAATAAAAACAATTTTACTCTAGAGCATGCAGCTCAGTGCAATATAAAATATATTTGTGTTAGAGCGTATGAGGGTAAGATTGTCGAACTGATTACCAAATTGAGTTGTATTGGGCATGATTAAATTTGACAGGTAGGTCAGCGTTCCCAAGCCTTTTCTGCTTCAGTACATCTATACTGATAACCTGCCTTCATAGCTGTATGAATTAGGGATGCTGAATGATTAGTTTAAAGTTAGCTGCCTCATTTAAAATCTCCCTTGAAATGCAAAAGAGAGTAATGTGGTTGCCAATTAACAGGACCAATCCTTTAGCCAACAAAACTTGCTTACCTTGTAAGCAATAGGCTCAGTTTAAAGAATGTTTTCCATATGTCAGATCTAGTAAAGACTGCACAGAATGGCAGACATAACTTTGGCACTGACTCTGTTGCTTTGAGCAAATAATTTAAACTTCTCCTTTGTTAGCTTCCCCCTCTGTAAAATAGGGGGTAATATAATTTGTGTATGTGTCTCAAAGAGGCTGTGGAGATTGATGTTTGCAAAATTCTTTGATCCCATTACATATTTTTGTATTCTTTTTATCACAGTCTGCTTCTTTATGCCATTGGCCCGGGAATCCATTAATTTCTTTTTTTGGATAATGACCACAAATTCAGATCTAAAGGCCTCTGTAACAATATTTTGGTTTTGAGCAGAGTTAGGGAGCAAAGATGGCACTAAGAGTTCTAAAATTTAGCAGCTAATCAGTGAGATTAGTTTTCCCTTTTGTAAAAGTTGTTGCATTTGCAATTTATTATTAAGGAAACAGAAAATGTATGTGTGACCTGAATGTATACAGCGTATGACCGCTGAAGAAGTAAATAATTAACAGTTGCAAAGAAGTTGGACAAACAAGAAATTGTCCAAATAGAATACAGTTTAAACAAACTCTTTTTGTTGAAGGAGTAAATGGTTCATGTTCATCTGATTGTCCTGGTCATATACTAAAGAAATTAAAATGGTCTTTACTGGAAGTTATCCCTAAAAGAGCCTTGAGAACGGACTTGTTAGTTCAATGTAATGTATTTTCCTCAAGGAGTCTGGTTGCTAGAGAGTAAGTACATATCACCATAGTGGGTCAGACCAGCAGTCCATCTAGCCCCGTAGCTAGTCTTCTGACAGTGACCAGTGCCAGGTGTTTCAGAGGGAATTAACAGAACAGAACAATTATCAGTCCTGCAGCTGCTCCCAGGACCCTTCTGCTGGCTGGAGGGAAGGGTGCTGATGTCAGTGTCTCCCTCCCCCCAGCCTTGTACCCCATCTCCACAGAGCTGGGGAGAGGCAGGGAACACAGCCTGGCTCAGGACTCAAGAGGTGCTGCTGTGAACAGTAGTGAGTGCCTTTCTTAAAGAGACAATGCACTTTTTCTGACATTTTTGCAGCAGCTAACTCTGTCTCTCCCGACACATTCTTGCATTGTTGTTATTACTTCTTGGTACTTCCTGCAATGCACATATACTCTCTGTAATTTTATTATTTCAAATTGTGTTATTTTAGTGCTTTAACTGGTCTATGCATTTCATAATTTTTACATAATTGTACTTAAATTTAATTCTTTGGGTAGTGAGTTCTAAAATGCCTAACCTGTCCTGACTGGAGTAATTAACCCTATGGTAATTTTTCAAAAATGTATATTATCTAGGTTTTTTGTTTCTACTGGTCGCACACATCCACACATACCTCAGTGCACATTAACAAAATTTATTCCACACATGGATGGAAATAATTAGAGGAAACATTGGGTACCATGGATTTATATAGTGGCATTATGATATTTTCTGTCTTATTATCTATCCCTTTCCTAATGGTTCCTAACATTCCTTTAGCTTTTTGACTGCCACTGCACAATGAGCAGATGTTTTCAGTGAACAAGCCACAATGACTCTGAGATCTCTTTCCTGAGTTATAACAGCTAATTTACAACCCATCATTTTGCATCTATAAGTGAGATTTTTTTCTAATATACATTACTTTGCACTTGTGAACATTGAATATCATCTGCTGTTTTGTTGCCCCATCGCCTAGTTTTGTGAGATCCCTTTGTAATTCGTCATAGTCAGCTTTGGACTTAACTGTCCTCAGTAATTTTTGTATCATCTGCAAACTTTGCCACCTCACTATTTAGTCACTTTTCCTGATCATTTAGGATCTGATTCCCAGGATCACCTATCAAGTCTTTTTTAAAAATCACCATTACATCAGAGGCTGAGTTAAGTGATAGGTTGCATACCATAGTTAATAATTCTACCGTTTCATATCTGAGTTCCTTTGGAACTCTTGGCTGGTCCTGGTGACTTACTACAATTTAATTTTATCAGTTTGTTCCAAAATCTCCTTTACTGAAATCTCAAGATGGGATAGTTCCCCAGGTTTGTCACCTAAAAAGAATGACTCGGGTGTGGGAATTTCCCTCACATCCTGTGCAGTGAAGACTGATGCAAAGAATTAATTCAGCTTCTCTGCAACAGCCTGGTCCTCTGAGTGCTCCTTTAGCTGCTCAAGTGTTTAGTGGCCCTTCTGAAGTTTCCTCCTTCCATCCTGCGTACAGATGTGGTGGTCTCATCTCAAAAAAGATTTACTGGCATTAGAAAAGGTTCAGAGAAGGCAACTAAAATGATTAGGGGTGAGGAGAGATTAAAGAGACTAGGACTTTTCAGCTTGGAAAAGAGGAGCCTAAGGCGGGATAGGATAGACTAAGGAATATAAAATCATGAATGGTGTGTAGAAAGTGAATAAGGAAAAGTTATTTACTTGTTTCCTTAATATAAGAACTAGGGGCCACCAAATGAAATTAATGGGCAGCAGGTTTAAAACAAATAAAAGAAAGTTGTTCTTCACGCAGCACACAGTCAACCTGTGGAACTCCTTGCCTGAAGAGGTTGTGAAGGGTAGGACTATAACAGGTTTAAGAGAGAACTGGATAAATTGATGGAGGTTAAGTCCATTAGTGGCTATTAGCCAGAATGGGTAAGGAATGGTGTCCCTAGCCTCTGTTTGTCAGAGGGTGGTGATGGATGGCAGGAAAGAGATCACTTGGTTCGGTTCACTCACTCTGGGGCACCTGGCATTGGTCACTGTTGATAGACAGGATACTGGGTTGGATAGACCTTTGATCTGACCGAGTATGGCCATTCTTATGTTCTTAAAAAAAAAAAAAAAAAAAATTGCTGTTAATTTTTGTGTCTTTTGCTAGTTGCTGCTCAAATTCTTTTTTTGGCCTGCCTAGTTATACTTTTACACTTGACTTGACAGTGTTTATGTTCCTCTCTATTTTCCTCGGTAGAATTTGACTTCCACTTTGGAAAGGACGGCTTTTCGTCTCTAATTGCCTCTTTTACCCCTGCTGTTTAGCTACAGGGTCATGATTTTGTTCGGGGATTTGTTTTTTTTAGCGAGGGTGGGTGGGGGTGGAATATATTTAGCTTGAGTTGAGCCTCTGTTATGGAGGTTTTAAATAGTTTCCATGTAGCTTGCAGGCATTTCATTCTTGTGACTACCCCTTTTAATTTTCATTTAACTAGCTTCATTATTTTGTGTAGTTTCCGTTTCTGAAGCTAAGTACTACTGTGATGGTATTCCTTGGTATTCTTCCCCCTCTCCTCTGCAAGGCTGTTAAATTTACTTTCATTATGGTTTCAGTTACTCAGCGATTCAGCTGTATGCACCTCTTGCAGCAGAACTTGTGCTGCACATAGGAATAAATCAAGAACTGCCTTGCTCGTCGTGGGTTCCAGTTCTAGCTGCTCTAAAAAGTAGTAATTAATGGTCTCTAGAAATCTGATATCTGCAACCTGGCCTGAGGGACATGTACCCATTCAATATGGAAATATTAGAAATCCCCCATTGTTATTGGGTTTTCTGTTTTTCAGCCCCTCTCTGATCCTCCCTGAGCATTTCAGTCACTGTCACTATCCTGGTCAGGTGATCAGTAGTATATTCCTACTGCTATACCCTTGTTTTTCAATCATGGAATTTCTGTCCATAGAGATTATGTAGGTGGTGGTGTAGATTCTCATTTCTTCCCATCGATTCCCAATCTGCCCCCATTAGCCTTCTTATGAATAGTGTCCCTAGCCTCTATTTGCCAGAAGCTGGGAATGAGCATGGGATTGATCACTTGATGATTACCTGTGCTCTTCATTCTCTCTAGGCATCTGGCACTGGTGACTGTCAGAAGACAGGATATTGAGCTAGATGGACTTTTGGTCTGACCTAGTAGGGCCATTCTTATGTTCTCTCCTGTCTGTCAGGGTTCTTTGCCTGTTGTTATCCCACCAAGACAGTCCAAGCTTAATTCTCTGAACTAAGATTTCAAGACGAATGAAAAATGAGAGTAACTTTTTTTGTCACTTTGGATTCTGACTTATGAAATTCATTCCAGCATGCACATATCACTATCCCACATCAACTTTATGAAATCAGAATATTTCCCAGTGGCTACATGCTTTCCTCTTGAATGACCACACATAATCATCGGGTTCATTTGTAGTCCAATATCTTTTCATACTATGTGAGAGCTAACCTCATAGTCTTTTGTAAATAAAATAGAATTCACAGCTTTGCCTCACAAGGGATTGAAATGGCTCAGACCTAAAAGGTAACACTTAATACTGTTTTGTGTAATCAGTTGGCACTTTGCTTTTAAATGGACAGTAAATGGTGCGTAACTGATGTGGGCAGTACAGAACTCTTATAGTTGTATGGAATGGGTGCAAGAACCTCTTGTAGCCACTTTTTCCATGTTTTTGTTCCCTGCACTGTGCCGTCCAGCGTTTTGTTCCCTTCCATCCTACTTGTGACTCATAGTATTTTAAAGAGAGGAAAAAAAGTTGCTTGTATTTTACCTTTTTCTTTGATAAAGATGTGTAACACTTTGCAACTAGTAATAAACAGAAATTACAGAATTTTACTCAAGCCATGCATTGTTAAGGATTATAATTGAAGTAATGGTGATTGAAATAGATAATTAAAATAATAAGCTATTAGTTTCCTCTTGGATTAAGGTAATTGGACATCCAACAGTAACAGTGGCTGAAGCTGATAATCTTTGTATTTTGTGGTATCCTTTGTATCTTCTAAATACAGTGTAATTACCTTAATAGTTTGGACTTCAATTAGAATTATATTGTCTCTCTTTTTATATATTAATAAAAACCCTGGAATATTTTCAGGTGAACAAAAGAAATAAATAGCTCAGACTGTGGATGTTCTGCTTCCTACAGTCTCAGGCCTTAATTAAATGTGTGTATTGTAAATTTTATAGAGTATACTCAGATTATCTGAATTAGGATAATGGTCTTCTGAAGTTGCAAGCTAGAACACTTATATAAACAATAGGCATATGAAAGGGAAAATGCATCAATAAATGACTTCTTTGAGACAAGATCCCTGACAGAGAAATATATAATTTCCTATCCTACCACTGCCAGAAACATGTTTATCAAGATCTTGTCATAAAAATACGGTCCTCTTGTCTCCTTCTGTTTACTTCTAAGATGGAGACAGCAAATATTGGCGCTTTTTTTATAGAGGATATTAAATGCTGACATTTAGTTAATGTTGAATTAGCGAATTATATTCTGTTCTGTTGTCACATGAAAAAATTTAGAAGTGACAAGGTTATAAACTTTATAACCCTAGCTCAATGTGATGGGACAGAAAATAACCTGGGGTCTCCTACCAGCACTCCCAAGTCACATCTTTTCCTAACACCCCATCAAGTGAGAAGTAAGACCTGATATCGAGGGTGCTCAGTCAGATTCATTTTCTTTGTTTCTCATAAGAGTATTTGTTTAAATTTTAAGCCATCTTGCTATATTTTCTAGTTGTCTCTCTACTTAGCTATTCCAGAGGACGTGCCTATTAACTACCTACATTCTGTTTTGATTTTGTTTCTGTTGCCAGCCAGGTCTCTGGTGTTTTGTACTGAACTGCATGGAAGTGTGTGGACAGGGATTAAATGCATCATCAAAGATTCTGTATACTGCAAATAATTTGGTGCATCGTGATTTATTTTTTTTGGTGAATGTGAATGACTTCTGTAAACGACTGGGTGCTGTTCTGATTTTTAAAAAAGCCATGTCTTGCCTTATGATTGTATAAATAGTGGCATCGTCTGTCTCTCTCATTCCTTACCCAACATTGCCAGAACAATCTGAACTTCGTAATTTCCTCAATTTTTAGTGTGTTTGATCCTGCAAAAGGTTATTTCAACTATTTCAGTTATTGTCCGCAAAACCTGCCTCCTTTCTTTTAATATACTAAGCAAGTGGTGTAGTCTGAGCCAAGACCTCCTAAATTCTATTTCCATTTCTGACACTGACTGATTCTCTCTGTGAAATAGGAATAATTATAATATTAATTAATAATTAAATAATTAAAAAACAATTAATCGCAGCTAATTCACTTGATTAACTCAAATTAATCGTGATTACAAAAATTAATCGTGATTAATCGCAGTTTTAATTGCACTGTTAAACAATAGAATACCAATTGAAATTTATTAAATATTTTGGATGTTTTTCTACATTTTCACATATACTATATTCTGTGTTGTAATTGAAATCATATTGTCTATAATTTTTGCAAATATTTGCACTGTAAAAATGATAAACAAAAGAAATTGTATTTTTCAATTTACCTCATACAAATACTGTAGTGCAAGCTTTTTGTTGTGAAAGTGACTTGTTCCTGTGCTGCTTCAGAGAGTTTCTTGAGCAGATGGTGCAGTTTCTTTTGGGACCCAGACCACTCCACACAAGAGATCCACTTCCTGGACACTACAGTGCAAATAAGCGATGGTCACATAAATACCACCCTATACCAGAAACCTACTGACTGCTATACTTACCTACATGCCTCCAGCTTTCATCCAGACTACATCACAGGATCCATTTTCTACAGCCAAGCCCTAAAATACAACCACATTTGCTCCAATCCCTCAGACAGAGACAAACACCTACAGGATCTCTGTCAAGTGCTCTTAAAACTACAGTACCCACCTGGTGAAATGACAGAGCCGGAAGGGTACCCAGAAGTCACTTACTACAAGACAGGACCAACAAAGAAAATAAGAGAATGCCACTAGCCGTCACCTTCAGCCCAAATAAAATCTCTCCAGTGCATCATCGAGGATCTACAACCTATCCTGAAAGATGATCTCTCACTCTCACAGATCTTGGGAGACAGGCCAGACCTTGCTTACTGGCAGCCCCCAACCTGAAGCAAATATTCTCCAGCAACTACACATCACACAACAGAAACTCCAACACAGGAACCAAACCCTGCAACAAACTCCAATGCAAACTCTGTCCACATATCTATTCAAGGGACACCATCCTAGGACCTAACCGCATAAGCCACGCCATCAGGGGCTTGTTCACCTGCACATCTACCAATGTGATATATGCCATCATGTGCCAGCAATGCCCCTCTATGTACATTGGCCAAACCGTACAGTCTCTCTGCAAAAGAATAAATGGACACACATCTGACATCCAGAATTGTAACCAATCAGAAACCAGTAGGAGAACACTTCAATCTCCTTGTACACTCAACAGACTTAACAGTGGTCATTCTTCAACAAAAAAAACCCTTCAAAGACAGATTCCAACAAGAAACTGCACAACTGGAATTCATTTGCAAACTTGACACCATCAAATTAGGCCTGAATAAAGATTGGGAGTGGCTGGGTCACTGTAAAAAATAATTTCCCCTCTGTTGATACTCCCACCTTATTAACTGTTGGGCTACATCCACTGTGATCAAATTGGCCTCATTAGCACTGACCCCCCACTTGTTAAGGCAACCCCATTCTTTTCATGTGCTGTATATTTATACCTGCTTACTGTATTTTTCACTCCATGCATCTGATGAAGCGGGTTATAGCCCATGAAAGCTTAGGCTCAAACACATTTGTTAGTCTCTAAGGAGTCACAAGGATTCTCATTGGTTTTGCTGATACAGACTAACATGGCCCCCCCTCTGAAACCTGAAGCACAAAGGCTTTTTGTGGTTCAGAAATCTGTTCATGTGAGTCATTCAGTTGCCAATTAAGCTTTTGAAGACTGTCTGTTATTAACAAGTTTCATCATCCACAGAGTTTCTGTAAATATGTCTGAATTTATATTTGTCTTGAATGCTATTTTGTTCTATTATGAACAGTAGTAAGGGCTTGGCTACACTTACATTTTATTGCGCTCTAACTTGCTGGGTCGGGGTGTGTGTGTGAAAAATCACCCCCCTGAGTGCAGCAAGTCTGAGCGCTTTAAAGCGCTAGTTGGACAAGCTCCGAGCAAATCCCCTCGTGGAGATGGATTACCAGGAGCGCTGGGAGAGCTCTCTCCTAGCACTCGTGCATGACCACATTCACACTTCAAAGCGCTGCCGCGGGAGCGTTTCCAGTGTAGCTATATCCTAAGATTAGCAAAAAGAAAATCACACAAAAAAGGTAAGCAGCCTTGTGACTATTTAAGGCTAAATGCCTTCCCTTTCCCAACAAACCAAAGAATGTATTATTTGTATACTTTCAGAGATTCATCTTTTTTGATACAGCGTTCTTGTTTTCTACAGCCTACTTAAAGTTACCACAAAGCTTTCTGGGGCAGACAAGTTCATTTTGGATTTTGCATTATAGAGATGTCTTCTCTCTCCTGCCTCCATCAAATTGTTTTTATCACAAATCTCATTGGGCTAGAAAAACCCGCAGGAGATGGTCTAGGAGAGGAAATCTGTCTGAGGGTCTCTTCACAGAATTTCCCTAAGTTGGATGGGAAGAAGGGTGGATTTTGTTTTCCTCTGACTTGTAAAATGGTCTGTGATTCTGCCTCTAAATCCACTGCTGGGATCAATGGTAATCCACTAATGATGCAGGCATTTCTTCACACTAACTTTGAGGCTGCTGGCCTATTCCCCTTTCCATATTTACTTGGGATTGTAATTTTTTTGGTGAGTAGGGGATATCTATCTCTCTATGTGCATATACAGTGCCTAGCACAGTGGGACCCAAATATTGGCTTGGTGCTTTTGGGCCTACAGTAGTACAAAAGGTAATAAAAGCTACCATTGGAATCTCTCTGAATGCAATACAGCCTGAGGTAAATGGACTGGGGGCAAAGAGCAGGGCTGAACACAGGGTTCTCATGCTGGTGGCCTTTGTTTTCAATGGACTGCCCGATAACCATGTATTTAGATGAATTTTCTGCCCTTTCCATGGGAAAATGGACCTTGTTTTCCCAGTTGAAGAACTGAAAGGAAACTACAATCCTGAACTCAATTTCCTAGCACATATGAGGGAAGGTAGCTATGCAGTTGTGTACCTGCCTTGGGTTATAGCATTATAACCAATTATTGCAGTTTGTCTTTAGTGTTTGAAGTTTCTGTCTAGCTGCAAACAAAATATTTTCAAACTTTGGGGGCTACACAAAACATAACACGATGTAGAATATGTACAAAGCCAACATAAGCATTTCTAGGCTTGTGAAACAATTTACCATGCCCTCCGCTACCCCAATCCCTGATCATTATAATTTTATAGCTCTCTTTGGTAACTTATTTCACAAGACTGCAAATGCATTGCTTTCCAAATTGGATTATGTATTTGCCCCAAAGCAACCTTTCCCTGGAATTAGCTGAGTGGCTCCAAAGAACTTTGAACTGCAAATAGGCTTTTATGTTCACAGAATAGGAAACATGTAACTGAAAATGATGTACAGTTATCCCCATACTTTTGAATACCTTGTACAGAAGCTTTGTAACCTCAGTCACCCACTATCTGGATATGCAGGCCAAAAAAGGAGTCGGTTAACCCTGAAAAGATGACTTGAATTGGTCCTAAAAGCACTTTACTAACAGCCTCATGGAAAACATATTTGTATACATTAGTGTGCAGAGCGCCCAGCCAAGATCAGAAATCCATTGTGCTAGACAATGTATAGATGATTCCTACCCCACAGAACTTACAATCTAAAGATGGACAAAAGGTGGGAGAAAGGAAATATTACTTTTCCCTTCTTTATGGATGGGAAACTGGGGCACAGAGAGATTGAATGATTTGCCTAAGATCACCCAGTGAGTGTGTGTGTCAGAACTGGGAATTGAGCCAATTTTCCCTGAGTTCCAGTTAGGTGCCTTTAGGCTTTAACCATATCTTTCCCATCTGGAGTTTTTAAGCAAGAAAGCGATGGTAGGAAAACATGTGCAGTCTTTCTTTTGATCCTAGCATCTCATCAGGTTTCAGGCTGCAAGGTGATCCTCATTCTTGCATTCACATGCCTGTCTGGTATTGTAACTCACTTGTGCTCTTTGCAGTTTTTAAGTGGACATGGTTAAATTGAACATATACACAGTATTTAATTAAACTAGTTCCTGTGGGTTTTTAGTTCTGTTTTTTCAGTTTCTTCTATTCTCCTTTTCAGATGAACAATGTATGTTCTGTCTAATATAAAGATATTTAACTGAATAAGAGGAAGTAAGTCAGTGATCTGTTTGAGTCCTACCAATGTTCAGCCAGCAAAATAGGAAGCTGTATGAATTAAAATGTTGAATGAGTGTCTACATTTCTACATCACTTCTCTCCCTTGAGAACTATGCCTTGGGATTGCCTCCAGGGGAATTTGTTTACCCTCAATCAAAGAGCAAAAGAACTGCAATGGCAACCCACAGCAAACTGGATTAAAAATAACAGCGTAAAAGAGGACAGTGTGTGCATGTGCTTGCAAAGGGGAGAGAAAGGATTATGTTTTCTTGATGATTCACTTGAATCTGTGTGTCTAGCTCCCATTCCAGAAACTGAAAGTTACTGTGACAAAGTTCCGAGTCTGTATTTGTGGGTCCTGCGCTTCCTGGCAGATTTAGGCGCTTCAGAAACTCATCCAGGCCCCAGAGTGACCTCCCTTTCTCAGTAAGTGATTAGGGGAGACAGAAAGGGGGGAGCCCGGGCCCGCCCTCTACTCTGGACTCCAGCCCAGGGACCCTAATAATATCAGCTAAGATGGCTGACCTTTTGGTCACAAAACACAATACAATTCCCTGGGCTATTTCCCCACAGCAGTCTCCGCTT
The DNA here is from genome assembly GCA_007922305.1 of Dermatemys mawii. NCBI lineage: Eukaryota > Metazoa > Chordata > Testudines > Dermatemydidae > Dermatemys > Dermatemys mawii. The sequence continues at coordinate 16,218,348 of ML677332.1, read as the reverse complement.
CTTCAAATTCCACTTCACCCTTATCTCAGGGCCTCCTTCCTTCTGTACGATATGTTGTCCAACACTCAGTCTCACCAACAGCACAACTTCCTTCCACAGCTCCTGACACCCACACCCACCTGACTAACTGGGAGGTTTTTATCTGGTTTCAGCCAGTCCCTGATTGGCTTCAGGTGTCCCAATCAGGCTAGCTGTTTCTACTCCTTTCTAGAAGGTTCTTAATTGGCCCCAGGTGTCTTGATTGGCCTGGAATGGCCTTTGGCTATTCAGGGAACAGGGACCTACACATCCTGAGGCTGATATACCTGCCTTCCAGCACTCTCCTGTACCATTCTGGTCTGACTCCGTCACATTACCCATATAGGGGCTTGATCCTCCAGGGCGCTGAGCTCTATGGCCGCAATGCGGCAAAGCATTTCAGCATGTGCTTAATTTTAAAAATGTGAGTAGTCCCCTAGATTTCAAGTCAATGGGGTTTTGTTGCATCGAAGCTAGAATAGTCAGCAGCTTGCAAGATCCAGCCTGATATCCCTCTGGTGGTAACTGATGAATAGGGTCATTGATGAAGAAATGTGATTGCATAGAAGACACTTTATTTACCAAAAGAAAAGACTTCGATTTATTTTTCTTATTGATCATACCTGAGCTCAAGGTATTCTGTATCTGTCTGTCCTGCTGTTCTCCAACCACTTTTTTTTCCTCACCCCACTATAACTTCAGACCGCTGACGGAGGGTTATAGCCTACAGTTTATTTCTATCCTACCCCCATTCCCCATCCCACTTCAGCGACCCTTCTCATGAGTTTCCTCTTTTTCACACAAGCCATAATTAAAAGGTGGATCTCAGTGATGCAGGAAGTTGTTGAGGCCAAGAATTCAGCAACATGAACATTTATATAGATAATATCCAGAATTTTACAACAAAATACTAACCAAAATGTTTTTGAAGGAAGAAAAAAAACTATTGATTGAGGGTTTATGCCAGTCTCTTAACTGTTAGGGGTTAAGAGAAGGTTTCACAGGGGAACAAAGTATCTCACGTATGGCTCACCATGGAGTTTCTTTCAGTTTCTTCTGTAGCATGCATTCTGGCTACTGGACTAGATGGAACAAGATCCAGTATGGCAATTCCTATGTTCTAATTGGAGTTTGTTTTTCCCCACCCTGTGTTGGCCCTTATTTGCTCCCAGTCTCAGGGTGACCAGATGTCCCAATTTTATAGGGACAATCCTGATATTTGGGGCTTTTTCATATATGTGTCTATTACTCCCCACACCCTGTCTCAATTTTTCACCTTTGCTATCTGAATCGGAGGGGTAGCCGTGTTAGTCTGGAATTGCAGAAGTGACAAAGAGTTCTGTGGCACCTTAAAGACTAACTAAAGTATTAGAGCATAAGCTTTCATGGGCTAATACCCACTTCGTCGGATGCATGCAGTGGAAGTATCCAGGGGCAGAAATAAATAAGAGGCAAGGGCCAGGTTAGAGATAACAAGGTTAGTCCAATCAGGATGAACCAGCTTGTTATCTCTAATCAGGGAGGATGAGGTCCTCTTCTAGCAGCTAATCTAGAGGTGTGAACACCGAGAGAAGAGAAGCTGCTTTTGTAGTTAGCTAGCCACTCGTAATCTTTGTTCAATCCTTGATTGATGGTATCAAATTTGCAAATGAATTGCAGCTCTGCAGTTTCTCTTTGCAGTCTCGTCTTGAAGTTTTTTTTGCTGCAAAATGCTGACCTTTAAATCTTTTATGGTGTGTCCAGCGAGGTTGAAATGTTCACCTACAGGTTTTTGTATATTGCCATTCCTGATATCTGATTTGTGTCCATTTATCCTTTTTCGTAGGGACTGTCCAGTTTGGCGAATGTACATAGCAGAGGGACATTGTTGGCACATAACACCATCACAGGACCTAACCAGATCAGCCACACCATCACTGGTTCATTCACCTGCACATCTACCAATGTAATATATGCCCTTATGTGCCAGCAATGTCCCTCTGCTATGTACATTGGCCAGACTGCAAAGAGAAACTGCAGAGCTGCAATTCATTTGCAAATTTGATACCATCAGTCAAGGATTGAACAAAGATTACGAGTGGCTAGCTAACTACAAAAGCAGCTTCTCTTCTCTCGGTGTTCACACCTCTAGATTAGCTGCTAGAAGAGGACCTCATCCTCCCTGATTAGAGATAACAAGCTGGTTCATCCTGATTGGATTAACCTTGTTATCTCTAACCTGGCCCTTGTCTCTTATGTATTCCTGCCCCTGGATACTTCCACTGCATGCATCCAACGAAGTGGGTATTAGCCCACGAAAGCTTATGCTCTAATACTTTAGTTAGTCTTTAAGGTGTCACAGGACTCTTTGTCACTTTTGTTATCTGATCATCCTAGCTGCCACTTTCGTTTCTGGCACTCCCTTCCCACATTGTTGGTGTGGGAGGGAAGCTTAAACTACTGCTGACTATATTCTGTGCTATCACATATTTTAAGCCAAGGATGCTATCCAGTTTTCCTGTGTAAGGAAAACAAACTCCTCCATGTTGAAGCCTCAATTCAAATTTCCGAGGCTTGCATTTAGTTGCCACTCCTTCAGCCCAGTCAATGCATGCTTACCAAATGAAGAAAGGGGGCCTTGCTCAATGAGCTAAATTTACATCATGTCATGGGGAAATGTCTCCTACCCCCCCTTGTTAGGGTTTTTTAAGTGATAGAAAAGCATTGCATCAGCAATGGGTTCTTTCCAGTTCCAATTTCCTGTCCATCTTTTGGTAATTTTAATCAATAGCAAGCTGATATTTTGGAACTTGGAACTTAAAACTTTATCTAAGGGCTAACTTCTGCCCTCTGCTAAGACTTTAGTGGAGTTGCGCCTGTACAGTGCCTTGAAATAAGAATTTCTCTCTCCGTATTGCTGGATTCTGTTTTAAGAATGTGAGAAGGGATTTGCTAGCAGTGTATATAGGTAACTGATTTTTTTTTCTGCCAAAGCTTAGTTTTTCTGTCATGATTGTAATGAAACCTGTTCTCACCTGGATTTCTTGCTAAAATACAACAAAAGTCCTTTTTGTAATACAAGAGAAATGGGGCTAGTGTGGGGTCTTTCAACTACATTGTGACATCTAATGGTTGTTAAGGTTAATTGCAGATGGTTTGGGGGTGGTTTGGTTCGTGTTTCGCAAATCTATCCTGGACTTAGTATCCTTTTTTTATATGTAGTGATCTGAATGTTACACCTCTGTCTCATTCTGAAAAGAGACATTTATTTGTCTGTTTAAATAACAGTTAACTCAAAAATGTATATGTGCTATCAGAAAGACGTTATATTTACCTTCTCATTAGTTGTTAATCATGCCTATAAAGTAGCATCTAGAGTGTAGCTATTGTTCTATCATCGAATTATATCCATATATTTATTGGAGATCTTTAAAATTTTTATAAATATCTCTTTTCTCTCCCTCTTTACTACTTGTATTAGGTACTAAGGCAGCCACAGAGTATGCAAATGGCATATATGACATTGTGTCACCTGCTTCATCAATATATTTGGGCACATTTCAAATTTTGCATCTGCTAGAAGATCTGAAGATGGCACTAGAAATGCTAGATGATCCTCAAGAGAGAGAAGCTTTACGGAATCAGGTACCGGGAGATACAGCAAGATGTATACGGGAATGGCTGGAGGAAAACCTGGTGAGTCATTATGGACAACTTTTCCATCTGGTTGGGGAATAATATTGACTCCTGTATCTCATGGTTCACTTCTTTTAGTAATGGAATTCCAGCTGCAGCAGTCTACTCAAGTTTTAGACCTTAGAACGCTTGGTGTACTTCAACTGTCCGTACTAGGCTAGCATACCTGGGTGTTGAAGGTCTAGGAAGGTGGTGAGAGGAGGGAGACGGAGAGAAGGAGGTGGAAAGGAGGGTTTAAAAGTGCTGCCCCTCCTTCCATGCCCATTCTGTTGCCCCCACCTGGAGAAAAGCAGTTGAATTGGGATTTGTAACTGGATACAGAACCTTTCACCTCTAGTCTCAGGGTCAGAATGTGACTATGCAGTGGCATGTGATTCTGAGGCAGCTAATATGGAAAGGTTTAAAGGGATCTCATATGCTCCTAGCTTTCTATATTTTGATGTATCCTGACTCTCCAAAGCACCCCTTGTGTTTATTAAGAGAGGAGAGCAGCAAGCATAGCAGAGAGATTCATTGTTTGCTCCTGCTGCACCAGAGCATGCAAGGCTGGGTTGGGAGGCAGGTAGGGAAATGAGCCACCTGCTGATCTAGTTAAGGAGATGGAGGCTCACTGGAGTTGTGAGTAGGCCATTAGGCAACCTCTTGAAGAAGATACCCAATGTAGGTGTGGAGGAGAAATAGGTATAAACTGCCAAAATGCACCTCCCCAAGAAGACTTGCAGATATGGGGTGGTTAAGTGAGGGGGATGAGAGTTAACAAATGTTTTCAAAGCTTCAGAAAAGTTTGGCTCTGTGGGTGGGTAGTGGCAGTTTTGGTTGGCCCCGCCAAACCATTTTGCTCTTTCCTAATTGTGGCCATCGCTTTTGATCCAATGTGCATCACCTCCAATAGCTGTCCTGCTGTTAATATATACTCAGGCTTCTGGAATACTTTCTGCCTTTTATTTGTCTTTGTTAACCTGGCCTGTCTTTGAACTGCATACTCTAGAGGTGCATGGCTGTGGTTGGAAAATTTTTATCTTGGACCTTCTGAAAGGAAGGAATGGGAAGTTGGTACAGATTTAGTGGTTTTTAAAAACGTTATATTTAATTTCTCAGTATTGGAATCTGTCAGCCAGCTCCTGAGGTCAGTTCTTATTCAGTCCTCTCTCAGGCATACTCTCGCTGAGTTTCCTGGGTAAGAATTTAGGCAGGCTCTCAGGACCTGGTCCGATGGTAGGCAAAGGAAAGTACTTATTAAAATATAAATATTTTTAGTACTTTATATACTAGTTTTACACTTTTATAGCCACCATCTAAATGCATTGGCATAAACCACAGAGCTCAGGGGAGTTTGGCTCTGGGATTTTGCTTTTGGCTCCTTTCTTGTACAAATATGAATTAAACTTTACATCTCTGTGAGGCTGGTAATACTGTGAGTATTATCCCCTTTGAATTTAGACTCCTCTGCTTTATACTACTCTTGTAACAAATGCATGTTTTCTCATATAGTACTTTCCTCAATATGGGAAATCATCCAGAACAAAAAACACAGTTTGCTTCCCAAAACGTCATTATTTGTAGTTGCAAATCTTGCAGCCCTGTCTAGTACGCCATGAACCGTGTTGATTTGGGTGAAGTATCTGGGCTATATATGTTCAAAACCAACACATTACTGGTACCTTGTACTATCTACCTTTGTGTCTCTTGTGGAACAATATTTCTGCTTGCAGTATTTCTCCTTTTTTAATGTTTTTTACTTTATTATATTAATCCTCAAACTCCACACCACGTTTTGTTTTTACTTCTAAGGACACACCTAACCCTGTATCTAGGCATATACGTGACTCACAGTAGCCTGTTCAAAATGACAAATTATTTTGGAAATTACTTTTGCATTCTCTCACTCAATAATGGCAGTTCTGGTGAGGTGTCAAGAAAAAGCCTGAGCAAATAAATGAGTGTACATCATCCATTGGAAGTCGTCAAACTCATGGTCTGCTCAGTGAACTTGGACATGAATTCTAGAGTTAAGATTCATACTCTGAGAACACTTCACTTCCAGCCCTGAGCATTGAAATCAAAAGACTGGTAGTAAAATGGACCCAAGTGATCTTTCCATCTCCCATGATATGTGAGAAAGCGTGGTCTCCCAAGATAGCCAGGCACCAACTCATAAAGGGCTAGCTTTGACTACCAAAGCAAAGCAATAGCTGGTACAATCCATGAAGCACAGGTACAGTATGCTTCATGTAGCAAACCCTAGCGAAGAGAATGTCTTCCATTCTGCTATAAGGCTATGGGCTTGGCTACAATTGCAAGTTAGAGCGCAATAAAGCAGCTCCAGGTGCCCTAAATCCTGAGTGTCCGCACTGGCAAGGCACGTAGAGCACATGGACTCTGCAGCAGGAACGCTCCTGGAAATCCATCTCCATGAGAAGCATAAAGCTTGCTGCGCCTCGGCTGAAATGCCCAGACCTCAGTGTGGTTGAGGTGTTGCCTTACTACACTGTGACTGACTGGCCTCTGGAAACATCCCATAATCCCCTGAAGTCAAGTGATCACTCTTTTCATTGTTTTGAAATTGGCTGCAGGCATGCAGATATACCCTCAAAGCTCCGTTTTTGACATCCGGCATGCTTATCTGCTCCGAGACAAAGCAAACCATTAGTGTGGAAAGCTGTTGGTGGGGGAGGGCGGTCTGCTGCTGTCTGACCTTACAAGACAGCATGCTGACACACTCTCAGTCCCTTGAAACACACTGTCTCTCTCCTCCTCCTATACACAACACACTCCCTGTCACACTCCACCCTCACCCCTCCATTTGAAAAGTACATTGCAGCCACTTGCACACTGGAATAGCTACCACAATTCACTGCTCTTTGTGACGTTGCAAGAGCTGCTAATGTGGCCACACCAGTGCGCTTGCAGATGACAGTATAAACACACAGCAGCGCTTTCCCTGCTGTGGTCTCCGAAGTATGGTTTAACTTCCAGTGTAACTGCAAGTGTAGCCAAGCCCTGAGTCTGCACTACCGCTAAGGTTAGTGTAAATTATGTCACTCGGGGGGTGAATAAATCACAAGTTACACTGCCAGTAACACCGGTGTCAACACTGCTATGCTGGTGGGAGAGCATCTCCCATCGACATAGCTACTGCTGCTCGCAGGGGCTGGAGTAGTGAACCCGATGGGAGAGCTCACGAGTGTATCATTTAAAAGTAATGCAACAAAACCTCACAAATGGCATTTTTGTGCAGCAAAGCTCAGTAACTAAATAGGAACAGAGACTCAACTGTTTTATCATTGGCATAATTCATAACCAGAATTCCCCCTTGATGTGTTCTCACTTCTGGGTTGCCTAAGCCTACTGCTATTGAGGTGACAGATGTCCTGATTTTATAGGGACAGTCCCGATTTTTGGGTCTTTCTTATATAGGCTTCTATTACCTTCCATCCCCTGCCCTGATTTTTCACACTTGCTATCTGGTCACCCTAACTGCGACTGTTTCAGATCTTCCTGAGAAATGAGAGTGGGGATAGAAAATGTAGAGAGGATTTTTTTGGTCACTTTCCAGCACTGTTGTTCATTTGTATTGCAGCAGCACCTACAGATCCCAGTCCCATTGTGCTAAGGACTGTACAAATGTGTTAAAAAAAATAAAATCCCTGCCTAACAGTTTACAACTTATGGAACAATACCACTTTTGTCATTGATACTCCCAGTTGGGAACTACAGCTACAAAGTGCTAAAGTAGACATGGCCATGCAATTTGGTCCCTCCCAATCAGTACTGAAGCACATTAGCAGGGTAATGCGAGGGAAGCTTTAGGACTATTGCCCATGCTCTATATCTGTTCTATCAACCAGTCACAAAGCACTAAATCCACTCATTTATTTTTAAATCTAAACCAATTATAGCTGTGGCCTTCTGGGGAGTATCTGCTGTAGATGTAGGGTGCCACAGAATTTAGTTATGTTGATAGAGTGTAAATCCAAAATAATCACAGACCAGAAAGTGTTATACCCATCATTGCTTACCTGCATTTTTGTAAATGTTTATTTTAATTCTTTTCTATGGAGAGAATTTGTTGTGACTTCATGATTCCTAAAGAGATGAATTTTGTACTTATGAAAATAAGGGCCTGACCCAGAACCCATCAGAGGGAATGGAAAGGCTCTAAAAGCAGACCATTTGCAGCAGTAAAGGTAGTGAGACCACATGCTCATACCATAAGGCTCCTTCCTATTCTCTCTCAACCTGTGATCAGGGAACCCCAAAGTTTCTGAGACTAGGAGTGTGGAGACTGTGTGGAGTGATGCTTCTGAGGCTGCTGTCAGTTCTGTAACTTTAAAACATATCCCAAAGGTGGATGTGATGTAACTAGTTGTGGTTCCTGGGTATGAACTAGCTGAATGCATAACAGACAGGAATGCTACTGAAAAGCCAGGTGTGCAAAAAGTTCTTGAAGTAATAGCTTTAAAAGCTGTGTCATGCAGTTTTCAAACAGAGAGAAAGAGGAGTGTAGCTAGTCCTGCCTGGCTTTTTTTATTAGATTTCAAATTCTAGTCCTTCTAGGACTCTGATTCCAAAAACTGTGAGACAAATCTACCCTCATGTCAGAGAAGGGTAAGTCAGAACTGAGTTTCACAGGAAATTTATTGAGTGTAATAGATGTAGGCAGCTCATTAAGTAGGGCTTAACATTCTCTGTAACTTAGAACAGGACTATTGTTTTGACAAGGTTAAGATGGAATAAAGCTGTGTTAATTGAAAAGCTGTAATTACTTACTTAATCAGTACAAGCAAGAACTGTATTGAGATTCTGTGCTTGTGGGTGAACAGGTCTGTGCCATTTAGAAATGTTTTGTATTTGTATCTGACACACTGCAAAATGAAAGGTAAGATTATTATGGGCAACTGCTATAAAATGACTTTGGGTTTAGTACCACAGTTATTGTTAAATATTTCAGCAGTGCAAGGACCAAATGACGTATCACAAAGCGGATAGTAGTTTCAGCATTAAAAATTAACCACTGACTGTGCTTGACTTGGTCAGCTACATGATACATATTTAGTTACCATTTCATTTTGCTAACTCCAGATGAAATTCTGCACTGCTAATGCTTTTTTGTGTGTTAGGCTCTGCAAAGATGCATTTCTCCCATAAGAATGTTTGGATCCACTTCAGCAGAGAATAATTCTAACATGATTTTTAACATGAGTGACAATCTAGTTTCATAGATTGTAAAATGTCTGTAGTTAGTTTAAACCACTTTACCATGGAGCATTGTATACTGATCATTAGAAAGCTGCTGACTCTTAAAAAGATGGCAATATTTCCCTGATCGTATTCACTTTGAGAAATGTAACTCTGGCAAACTTGATAAATCTATTTGCCAGATGATAAGGAAAAAAGAAGAGTAGAAAAATCTGAAATACTATACATATTTTTTAAATGATTTTATTTTATTTCATCTACTCTTGATTTGTAACAAGTGCCTATTTATTTCTCTGGGGGCTTCCACACTAGTTAAAAACATCCCATTCAACAGATTAAATAGAATAGCCTGCACGTAAATTTTTAGCTAGTACTTACGTACCAATAAGAGCTGTTTAATGAGAGTCAATTCAATGCCTATTAAAGTCAAAGGGAGTCTTTCCATTGACTTAGTTGGGTTTTGGATCAAACCACTAGGCCCCAGTTCAGCAAAAGAATAAAAAACAAGCTTACAAATATGTTTATTACCCATTGACTTCAAAATTTAAAATTTGCACGTACTTAAATACTTTGCTGAATTGGTGTTTTTGGTGCCAAATCCCTCTGCTCCCCGCTTCTCTAAATGCGACTGGGATGGACTTTTCAGAATTCTCAGCCCATAACATATAGATATTACTGCTTTGCAAAGCTTCTATCCTAAGGCCTATTGTTTTCCCTAATGGCTCATTGCCCTCAATAGGCCCTTTCCAGTCAGCTATCTAGATTGAAAGCATCTTGTCTAGTGGGTGTTACCCACGTGTAACTACATTTGAAATACAGTTACATAGTCAATATTCATTACTCCAGGTACAAAAATGATACATGCATACAAATAGGATAATCATATTCAACAAATCATAACTTTTCCAATGACACCTCACATGGCTTATCTTGTACAAAATGCATCATAATTATGCCATAATCCTATCATAATAAGGTCACTGTGAAGAACATGGAGTGCAGTGTCACAGGGATATTTCAGCAAGTGTCATTGTATAGGTGGAAAGGATTAAAATATAATTATTCTATTGTCCACTGGAAATAGATCATTCTTTTTTGTACAGAAATTTAAGGAACACTGCAGTGAAATTGGTCCAAAATATGGATTTTGTAAAACATAGCTTTTACCAAACTTGTTGCCAATGTTTTCCTCAAACTTATTTACAAAATTTGTACAGAAATATTTTTTATCAAGTAAACACTACCCTGTTCACAACTCAGACACTGCAGAATTGTATTAGTGTATGAGGACCTGAAAGTGAAATTAACTATGTTTTTCTGAAAGATATGCTCTTGTTCAAACAGGAATTAATGCAGGGAAGTTCTAAAACCTGTGTTATACAGGAGGTCAGACTAGATGATCACAGAGGTCTCTCTTGGCCTAATAATCTGCAAACTATAAATGAAAGTGTGGCGGGGATTGTCCTGGGGTTAAAAGGGGGCGAGTGATCCCCACCTCTTCTACACCTCCACCTGTCCTACTACCCCTTTGAGGTACCATTCGCGGGGTCTGGGGGCTGGCGTCCTTATAACCCTACCTGCTTGTGGGAAAGCGTGACCCAAAGCCCCTTTGACCTCAGCCTCTATGGCAGTGTGACCCAATGGCCAGAGTCTCTAAGTACTCCTTCTATAACAGCGTGGCCCAACGGCCAGAGTCTATAGGTAAACAGCCTCTACAGCCAGAGTCTTTTGGTGCAAAGTCTCTACAGCAATGCGGCCCAATGCCCAGAGTCTCTCACTCGCTCCTCCCCTAATGGGAGCATGTGGCTTACCAGCCAAAGTCACTACACACGCCACCTCTGCAGCAGTGTGGCCCAATGGCCAGAGTCTCTGAGAATAAGTTGAGTCACAGGAAAAAAGGGGGGAGTTAATGACCCCCGGTGGGGGAGGCCGGGCCCTCCCACCTTCACCGGGCTCCGACCCAGGGCCCTGTCCAGGCGGCGTACTCCCGCCCAGGGTCAGCGGGGATCCAGACTGCAACACGCTGACCTTCCCTTCCCTGGGTCACTTCCCACCAATCCTCTGTAGATCTGGTAACTCCAGAGTCTCTGGGATCCTCAGCAGCCGTGGCCAATTGCTGGGGTCTCCTTCGCCGCTGGCAGCTGATCCGCACTCCCGGATCTTCAGCTCTCCCTGGTAGAGGCTGTACCTGGTCGGGGGCTGAAGCCTCTGCAGAGTGTCCTTCCTCTCTGGCAGCCAGCCCAGACTGAGTAATCTGGCAGACTTTTATACTGCTCTGACAGCGTGAGCATGCCCAGTAGGACTTCCGGGGCAGGGCTTCCTCTGCTAAGAGGGAGTAGTTAACGCCCTCTATCCCAGTGCGGGGTTGGTCTGCCCCGTCACAGAAAGTTATAAAATGATCAGTTAGTTTTCATTGATCAAGCTGAGAGAGGGGCAAATAAGTGAAGTGCATAAATAGTGTAAAGTAAATTAAAGGTTCAAAATTCTTGTTTTATTTTAGTGATCTAAGGTGTTAGCATAGATAAAGGAATACTATTTTTGCAAAAATAATTTATTTTAGCTTTATTCGTGCCCTTTTAAGTGAGATGCATACAACATCAATATTAGATTTGAAGGTTTTGGCTCATTTAAGGAAAAATAAACTTCTATACATTTATATAAATTTTCATCTGCAGCTGATTCTGCCACATCGGGATGAGGATAGACATTCTTCTGTGCAGTGCAAATCGAATCTGATATATTTGTCTGGAAACAACTTGACTGTAGAACTTAACTGTTGAGAGGCATCATGGATCTAAATATAGTTTGATCTCCCTAGCACCACATGGCATTAGCACATATAACATTGAAAACTGACCTGCAGAGAGATTTTGGAGAGTAAAAGAGAGCCTTCGTTTTGCATTCATTTTCATTCATCTATTTTTTCTGACTTACAGCAGAATGCTGGAGTAAGTTTACTGAATAGCACTTTTTTTTTAAAGTACAAAATATAGGACCCAAAAATTGAGCAGGGGGATTCAGAGTGGTCAGAGCTAGATTTAGGGTGTCTATAATAAAAATGTAGGGTTCCCCCCACACACATTTGGAATACTTCCTTTTCATTAGTTAATAGGACTTATAGCGGAGACTATTCTGTTTGTTTTCAAGAACCCATTTGGGGATAGCAATTGCACATTTGCTTTTACAAGGATTTTGAATAATGGATCTGGACAAATCCTATATATCAAAGTCTCAGCTGTTGTCTTAAGTGCCTTTTTCCTTTGCAATAAGCAGCTGACAAACGTGTAAAAGTTCTTTTCCCCTTGTATCTAAAGCTCCGCTTACTGACAATTCTTCATTTTATATTTCATCTGATCTTGCCACTGCAATTTTCAGTTCTTCCTATTGACATAGTATGATGCACTGATGTAATTTTACAGATATTGAGGTTTAAATGTAATTTGCAGTATGTGAGAGAAGGCTTTTGTTGAAGGAATTATCTATCAAGGGCTGAATAAGGAGGGATTTATTTTATTAAATCATGAAAACTAGATAAAAACTAGGTGTGCCACAAGTGTGTGAGAGAGAGAGCCATGCTAAAAATCTCTGTTTCTGGATATCCAATACAGGATTGGAGATCTTATTGGAATTGTATAGAAACAGTATATACATAAAGTATTCTAATTTACAACTATCATTCAGACATTCAATCTGAACAAAATGTATTTGGGTAATCTGGCCTGTCACACCTGTAAGATAACACAGTATCTCCCCCAATAAAGATAACAGTATCCTGTAATTCAGGCCAAAAGCATAACATTGCCTGTGGAGGTGCACTTCGACTTTGGTTCCGGCTAAATATATTTTCAGGTTTTATCATCTTTCCAGTACCAAATAGCTAAAAAGCCTAAGTATTGTAGCTCATATACACATAAATAAAACAGGACACATAGGATGGTAGGTTTTGTTTACAATCTGAGTAAATGCTGAAGTTGTTTTATTTCCTATTCAACTCTGGATTGAATGTTTTAAGAGGAAAATAACCCAGCCTGCACTCTATCTCACTTAGTTGGAGGAAGAATCACATTACTGCCTGATATAGTATAATTAATAATCATAGCACTAGGTACAGGATTTATATAAATGTTATTGCATTAAATTTTGCTAATTCCAAGTAATCTAAAAGACTGACGTATTATTTCTCAGTTAGTGCATAGTGAATCTAGAATTAAAACAGATCTAGAAACTAATGTCATTCCCTGCCAGGTTATAATAAAATACTGTAGGTAAGCCTTTGCTCTGTTTTTTTAAATTAAAAAAACCTGTAAAATACTAGGGTGTGTGAATCCTCAGCACGCAATCATTATATTCTTACCACAGTCCATTTTATCATGCCACTTACTGGAAATTTGTCAGGCTGAATACTGCAAGCCTGAGCTGGAAAGTCAGACTACTAACAGAAATTTGTACATTAGTCTCATCAAACATTTTCCAAGTTCACATGTTCCATATTGATGTATCTTTCCCACGCTGGAGCAGACCTGCTGGTTTTGGACATTCGTAACAGTAGTTTTACATATGATTAAAAGGTAAATGTGTTTAGTTAATTTTACACCAAGGCTAAGTACTACAATTTCCTATATTCTGCATTTTTATTCTAAGTAAACTTAATGAAACCTCAAATGTAAATTGTAGCTTCTTTGTGACTGGGTCTGAAAGTGTATTTCAGTATGTCGCAAAGAATGTTTGAAATTGCCAAGAATGTGCAAATGTCTGTGAATGAACAAGTAAATACTAACTTCTCTCCAAGCACTAGTGGTACTTTATGTAAACTAAGGGAAGAAAGCCAGTTTTTACTAGAACTACCAGGATGGTTTAATGGTGCTAGAGAGCTATGGTATAGTATGACCTGCAATTGGGAAAGGCTCCAAAGTGTCCTGCACCTGCTCGAGGAGTTATGTTTTCATCCAGCATATGTAATAGGAGCCTGGCTTAATCATGCTGGCTTAGAAAACAGGAAAGGATTAAAAAAACTGTTTGATCTCCTTTGCAAGTTAAAAGTCTTATTTGTCCTGGCACGCACTGATGCTTCCACATGCAAAACTCCAAATAAACACTTCAAAGTTTTAGTTCCAAAATCAAAATTGTTTCTCCTTCTGCCTAAGAGATAAGCGGCTTCTCTTTTCTGCTGCTGATCCAAATATGCTATACTGTACATCCTTTGCGATGGGCTTGTCATCCAAAGAGTGTCACTTGGTCTTGACTAGATGGCTGAGACCCAACTGTTGGAGACGCCTGTTGATGTTTCTGCAGTCATTGCTCACTACATGTAAAAGGGCTGCTGCCTTTTGCTCAGATGGCCTGATTTTTCTTTTCAGCACATTCACACTCCCATTCTGCTGATGAGACGCACCACATCTGCTTACCACTCCCTAGCTGCAGACATCGGGTTTGGATGCCTAGGGCATATTCACATTCAAAACCTGCCAGTGAAACCTGGTCCTGTTTTATATAAGGAGTGCCAGCCAATCAAGGAATCACAGAGCACTGTTGCTCAGGCCTCTTAGAATGGGACATGCTGCAGGCTTTAGCTTCTCAGTACCTCTTGGTGGTAACCTAGGCTGGTCCCTTGGTGGTAATGAGAAAGTGGCATCTGCCTGCAGACTCTAGTTCTAGGTCCCTGGGTTCTTATGGCGCCAGGGTCCAGCCACTTTGAGGTGCAAATTCCTTCCCAAACCCAAATTGTTGTCAATATGGCCTGAGAATGTGAGCAAGACCCGCCAGCTAGGCATCAAGATAAAGGTCTCAGAGCACTGGTCCAGTTGTGCCCAATCTCTGCTTCAGAAGAAGTGGGGAACAGAATATCCAGCGTTCATCTACCAAGTATGGATTGGGGGTAGAATTGCTTCCTGACCCCTGGAGGTAACTGACTGGAGCCCTGAGGCATGAGATTTGATTATAGCCATTATCCTAATGCAGAGCTTCATGTGTTATGAGCATATTAAGAGACTATAAAAGCAATCCCATGAATGGAAAGGGTGAACATGGGGACTCATAGATTCACAGAATCAAAGGCCAGAAGAGACCACCATGACCATCTAGTCTGATCTCCTGCACACACAGGTTGTAGAATTTCTCTCAGAAGCTGGATTAAATCAGATCCTTTAGAAAGATATTTCCTAAAACCTCCAAGCAATAGTGAGTCCACCATCTCCCCTGTAAGCTATTCCAATGTTCTTTGGTAGGAAATGTCTTATTTCAAGGTTGAATTTGTTTAACTTCAACTTCTAGCCATTGGATCTTGTTATGCCCTTGTCAGCAAGGTTGAAATGCCTCCTCAGAGAGGAATCTGTTGCATGTGCAAGTACCTATACACAGTGATCAAGTCACCTCTCAACCACCTCTTTGATAAACTGAGCTCATTAAACCTCACATAATCTGTGCTCTTAATTTCTGAATGTATTATCTTTTGCCTCTGACTGAATTATAAAGCATTTTGCTGGATTGTGATCATTTAACCAGGTGATTCAGATCCCTGTGTAACAGTAGCCTTTCCTTGCTATTTATTATCCCACCATTTTTTACATCTTCTGAAAACTTCACTGGCAAAGTTTTTTCATCATTGTCCAGAATGCCGATGAAAATATTAAATAGCGTTGGACCAAGAACTGATCCCCTGGGGACTCTGTTAGAAACAGTCCCACTCATTGATATCTCTCCATTAAAACTACATTTTGAGATCTGTCAGTAGAGCAAGATTTTAATCCATTTAACGTGTGCCCTGTTAACTCCCTATAATGTAAGTTTTTAAATCAAAATGCCCTGTGGTGTTAAGTCAAATGCATTGGAAGAATCCAGCTATACTATATTAACACAGTTGTATCAATCAGATCTGTAATCCTGTCCAAAAAAAAAAAAAAAAAAGCTTATTCAACAAGACCTTCCTTCTGTGAAGCGAAGCTGACCGGCATTTGTTTTGGGGTTTTTTTAGTCTTTAATTCTTTATTTCACCTGGGATTAACATCATGTTAACTGGTCTGTAGTTCCCTGGGGCATCCTTTCTTAGAGTGACCAAATAGCAAGTGTGAAAAATTGGGATGGGGTTTGGGGTGATAGGGATCTACATAAGACAAAACCCCAAATATCGGGACTGTCCCTATAAAATCGGGACATTTGGTCATCCTATCCTTTTTACTCTTTTATTAAAAAAATATTGGAACTACAATAGCAGCCCTCCTATCTTTTGAGAGTTTCTCTAGTTTTCCAAGATTTGTTATTTTTTATCATTAGTGGTTCAGAGAACTCCTGAGCTAGTTTCTTTAAGACTACCGGTGTAAATTATCTGAGCCAGTTGATTTCAAAATGTTTAATTTTAGCAGATTCTGCCTCACATCTTTCTTTGTCACAGATAGTAAACTTTCTATTCCATCCACAACATCATACAGGATAGATGCATCCTCCTGCTTTGTTCTAAATGCAGAATAGGTATATTTATTGAATATTTCTCCTTTTTTTACATAACTATTTATAGTTTTATCATCTGCATCTAACAATGGACCTACACCTGACATAGGGTTTTTCTTGTTGCTAATATGTTTAAAAAATGCCAACTTATTGTCTTTACCCCTATTGGCCATTTATATTTCATTAATTTCCCCTATCAATAGCATATTTTTTTTAACTGATAGCTTATATTCATTGCCATTTACTTTCCCTTTTTTCTATATTTTTATTTATTTATATATATAATCCTCTTAACCAAGCCACTTTCTTGTGCAGCATAATTTTTTACACTGTTAGTGGATTTGGACAGTTTTTGGACATCCAAAAACTATTGGATAGAATATCCTTGAACAATTCCCCATTTTCATTAAAATTTTCTTCTTTAAATTTAATTTTGATGTGCTCCATTTCAGGGGGATTTGTCCTCAGAGCTGATACCCTCCCCTCCCCCTGCAGATCTGCCAGTGGCTAGAGGAATGCATATAGAGTTCCTGAATCACTGTATTGTGTCGTTCCCTCCCCCCACCTTTCTCCAACCTCATATGTCAGCATGTTCCAATAGGATCACAGTTCACAGACATTTTTGCTGGGTGCCAACCCAAAACATCCTAACGGGTTTGCTTCAGAACATATAATGTTTTCTACAGGGCCTCAGTGAGGTTGGTAAGAGAATAATGGTGCCAGGAGTGTCTTCAGCCTTAGAGAAGACAAAAATGATATAAAGCAAGCACTCCCTTCTCTCCCCAACCCCAGCAGCATCTATGACTTTTTGTTTCCCTTCCACTTCTGGAATTAGATGACAACATTGGTCTCTGAATTGCAGGAGGTATAAATAAGAGCCTGGAGCAGACTGATCCTAGTACAGGGGCAGGAAATCTATGGCACAGGTGCCAAAGGCGGCATGCGAGCTGATTTTCAGTGGCACTCACACTGCCTGGGTCCTGGCTACCAGGGGGTTTTCTGTTTTAATTTAATTTTAAGTGAAGCTTCTTAAAAAATTTTAAAACCTTATTTACTTTACATACAACGATAGTTTAGTTCTATATTATAGACTTATAGAAAGAGACCTTCTAAAAACGTTAAAATATATTACTGGCACTGAAAATCTTAAATTATAGTGAATAAGTGAAGACTCGGCACACCACTTCTGAAAGGTTGCCGACCCCGTCCTAGTAGATTTAGAAAAGTATTGTGGCAAGTCTGTTTAATATTTGATAAGGGATTAAAAAGAGTATTAGAGCTTGTAAAAGCAGATTTAATGCTTCTGATTATAGATTAGTAAATAGCCAGAATTGCACAGGGTATTAGCAGTGTGGTTTATATTTATTATATATTAGCCAAGACATTCATGTGGATCTCTCCCTTGATCTGTTTTGAAAATGGAGGCATTGACATTGTAACAGCAGCAGCTGTGATCAGTGGGTCTTTTCTGAGAATTCACTGGGAAAGGAAGGCATTTTGTTCAGTGATCTCTGGCTACAGACAATGGACTACAGGAATTTTGCTATTTTTAAGATGAATGTTTCAGATTATATTCCCATATCTGCTGTCTCTCTTGTGTTTTGAGGGGGATATAGGCAATAAAGTTTCTTGAAAACTAAAATTTCTCAAGTGAAATACTAAATCAAATACAGTACCAAGAAAAAAAAAAGAAGTCTGGATTGAATATAGGACTGCCTGCTCAATTTTTTGTAAAAAGGAATAATTAGAAGTTGACAATTGTTTCTTAACAGCAGATATAATGGAGCAATATAAGAGTAGCCTCATGAAAGTACTTCCAACCCTTAACATTTTCTCCGGAGCTCGTCTTTGTACACCCCATACAAACCAGCCCACCTTCCTAGTTAAATGAAAAAATACGCTGATTAATCTTAACACATTTGGTTTGTATCCTGCTTTATTCATTTGGTACTTGAAACTCTTTAGGGCCAAAGCTCACGTAGGAGAGAAAATCCAGCATGCAGGTGACAGGCTAACATCAAGCATGTGACTGTTTGGAATGTACTTTGTCAACATTCCTAGCTGATAAGGGACTGACTGAGTGTAAGATCTCTAGAAATTCAGTTACAGTGTCACCTTTAGTCAGGAAGAATGACTGTGACAAAATCAAGGCACAGTTGCATGAAATCTGAAACAAATCATTGGACAGGAATAAGGTATGTTAGTAATTTAAAATATTCTTTATAGCAAGAGAGATATTGTTCACCTGTCTGTGAATATTATATTTGGACAGTAATAAGCAGAGTAATGCAGCTTTTTTGGCGCATAATTAATTGATTCCACTGCTGTCAAGCAATGACATTTTGAATGCAGGAAGTTTTAAAGAAATTATGGTTTGGGTTTAATTCACCAATTAAAAGCATAATGTGGGGTGCAGGGAGAGAAGCTTTTTAACAGAGGCAAGTTGCTTTTTAAAAATGATCTGAAATGAGGGGGGATTGGAAAGTTATCTGAAATGAGGTTTGGAAAATGAGCTGAAATGGATGAAGTTCGGAAAGTCTGGTTCCACACAAGTAGTACCATGTAATGTACACTTAAAGCCCAAGATAAAATTGTAACTAACTACTGTTGTCCTGCCTGAAAATATGTTTCAGAACTTTCAGGTCTCTCTATCTCAAGCTGTAACAGTTCATGTTTTTAGTTCCAGAGATCCTCGGTATATCAGCCAACATAGTGACTGTCACATATGGGCATATTTAATATGTGTAAGATATATAATATAGACACATGAGAAATGAGCGTTTTTATGAGATTTTAAATGATACAGAGAGTTGATGAGATAGGCAAATACAGGAAGGCTGTGCTTAAAGTTGCCAATTCTGACTGAAGCTATTCCAGGAGGGGTTTTTTTTTCCCAGCATGGCATCATGTCATTGTCTTAAAATCTCTTACAGTCTCCCGATTGCTTTCAGTAGTCACTGGGAGATCAACGCCAGTTCTGGGAGAATCCAGGCCAATGCTGGAGGCTTGGCAACCATACCTGTTCTAGAAGTTAAGAACTGGAGAACTACTAAGAGAGGCCTTTCTCACCAACAAAAGTGAGCTATCAGCAAAGTCTTACGAGGCAAACCTGAAATGAATACATAAAATATCCTAATTCTTTCAGAGTGCTATCACCTGGAACATGGCAACTTTGGCAGCTTACCATTCTGTTACATTGTCAGAGGTTTGCTTGTGCCTTTAATCATGCTAGCACTTTTTTAACATCTCATTCTTTAGAAGCAGGGCCAGCTCTAGGCACCAGCAGAGGAAGCACGTGCTTGGGGTGGCACATTGTCAGGGGCAGCATTCCGGCCATTCTTGGGGCAGTGCATTCCGGCCACCTGCACACCCCCTTCCCCCCCCCCCTTTTTTTTAGCTTCGGCAGTTGCGCTCTTTGTGCTTAGAGCAGCAAAAAGCTAGAGCCAGCTCTGTTTAGAAGTCGTACACATTTTCCCCAGCATGCGGCTTTAACTGAGAAAAAGGAACTTTTAATCAGAGCTGGCAACCTGGGTTATCCCCTCCTCTGCTTTTTGCCTTGGAGGATATAGAACAGAGCTCCTTTCCCCAAAGTCTCTCTGAGAAGGAGTTGAGATAACATGGCAGCACTCCTCTCACTTCTCCAACTGCAGAAGCTCCTCCATATAGAATCAGAGGACTGGAAAGGGCCTTGAGAGGTCATCTAGTCCAGTCCCCTGCACTCATGGCAGGACTACATATTATCTAGACCAGGGGTGGGCAACCTATGGCACGGGTGCCAAAGGTGGCACGCAAGCTGATTTTCAGTGGCATTTGCACTGCCTGGGTCCTGGCCACTAGTCTGGGGGGCTCTGCATTTTAACTTCATTTTAAATGAAGCTTCTTAAACATTTAAAAAAACCTTATTTACTTTACATACAACAATAGTTGGCTTATATATTATAGACTTATAGAAAGAGACCATCTAAAAATGTTAAAATTTATTACTGGCACGTAAAACCTTAAATGAGAGTGAATAAATGAAGACTACACCCTCCACTTCTGAAAGGTTGCTGACCCCTGTTCTAGACCATCCCTGACAGGTTTTGTATCTAACCTGCTCTTAAAAATCTCCAGTGATGAACATTTTTACTCGAGGCCTCTGTACTTGGAGATGTCTTTCAAGGAAACATACTGCTTCAAACTCCTGGTTGTTTCTTGCACATGGTGGTGCCATTGTTGGCAGTCTTATTGGGCGTGGGTTCCCTCTTTCTGCTGTTGAATTCTCTCTAAAGGCAGAAAGAGTTTGGCTGGGGAACCTAGAGGCAAGGGGCATCTGTGTGAGTGCCGTAAGACCTGCATGGGTGTGAGGATGTCATTGTTGACTCAGCAAAGGGAAAAGCCCCACTCCTCAAGACACCTGAGGTAACATAACCTCGGTACTCATAAGGCATCCCTGTTTTTTTCAGAGGTTGACATGACCTGGATCCTTTCATTTAACTTCTTACAATTTTTAAAATATTTTTGTCCAAAATAATTCTCTCTTCATATGGAGTTGTTTACTGTCCAGTTTCAAGTTAGGACATTTTCACCAGTGAAATCTAAAAAGCTGAAACTGGAATTCATAAAGAAAAATTAAGTCGCAGCCATAATACTTTGTGTAGGCACTAGGGGATGCCACTATAACAGGCAAAATCGCCTGAGACTTCCCCTCCCCACAGAGCCATTACTTTGACTTTACACTTATCTTGGCATTGCAAGTTTGAAATGTTGCCATGCTATGTGGCTTCAGCTGCAGTAGAAAAAGACTGTAGAATGCTGGGGGCATATGATTGTTCTTTGTAAAGATGAAACTTTGCCCCTTCTGGCAAAAGTTTTGTTCATAGAATATTTGACTTCTCCATAAAGGTCCTCCTTGAACCCCTTCTATTTTTACAGTGCGTTCTGTGAAAACAGGCAAGTAATTCAAAGAGCAGGGCTTATTTTTAGGCTTAACCCCAGCTTGAAATCAACTGAGAAGCTGAGGAGTGTTATGATAAACACAGAGTAAAACAGAGACAGGAAGTAGGGGGTCTTTGGGTAATGAGTTCCAGCCACTCTTGAAACAGAAAGCCAGGGAAGGCATTACTTGAAAATAGTTTCTCTATGAGAGCTTAGTAATTTTTAGCTTGTTATTTTGCCATTAATAGGGAACAGTTACTGCAGGTTTAGAATACTATGGAAGGCTCCTTTTTTCCAAGAGACCATCTGGCATGATACATCTTTTGAAGCTTTTAGAATGATGTTGCTGCTTGTCGCTAATTGTGATCTGCACTAAAAAAACCAGATGCTCAGAGGGGAGAGTCTGAAGTTTATGCAGTTGTGTGTTATATTTACATCCGTCAGCAGAGTTTGGGATAAGCCTGAGGGACAGAGGCTGGAGAGTTAAAGTAAAATATGAACGTGGATTCATGCTCTTAGAGGTAGGGCGGAAAGGGGAGACATAGTGATTGCATTCTGCAAGACGAAGCTCTAGCCTCTGTCCAAAAAGTTCCTTTTAACCCAGGAAATATTATTGCTGAGATGGGCCCAAAGCATGGATGGTGAGATTGATATTTACAAGCACTTCACGTGGCTAAAGCGGGTAAGTAATATGTTGTGCTCTGTTGTCTCTTTGTAAAGACTTGTTAGTAACAGACTTTGACTTTTCAGCTTTGTAAGGAAAAACATATTTAGTGTCGCAAACTTAAATAATTGCCAAGTTCTTCATGAAAATCTAATTATAGGCATATCTCCATGAGCAGGGAAAAATCAGCTCTCTTTGTGCTTAAAATGAAACTCTGAAATCAAGCTTTCAACAAATGGAAAATAATATTTTCATTTGGCTGTTACTGAGATTGTAAACATACAGCATGCTTCCTTTATAAGAGTTTATGATAAGCAATGAGAATATGTTGTGGATAACTTTGTGATAATGAGGGTATTTGTGTCAGTAGTTCATTTAATTAACTCTTTCTGCATAGGTGTAATTGCACAGAACTTTGAGGGGGGGTTACACACTTGCTATCCCATGTAGTTAATATATTTTTAAAATAGAAGAAGTACAATTGAAATCTTAAGTTCATGGTGAACAGTCTGAGCTTAACACAGTTATTTCTAAATGTAACTGTTTAAAGTTGTCTTGTCTAAAAGTAAAAGAGCAGAAAACAGAATTTTTCTTTTCACCTAAAATTAAGTGTGTTTCTAGTGGATTTTTATAATTTTTTTGTATCCTTTCCTGACACTAATCTTCAGTTTTTTAAAGATAGCAATAAATATTTTTTGTATACAAAACTTTTCTTTTCTAGTTTTCCAGAAATAGTGTAGCATTTAAAGTTTAGTTTTATGTATTTCGTGTAAATATTTTCTTGCAAATACTATGCATTCTCATAAAGAATCAAATAAGTATTCATGCCAGTACAGTTTTCAGATTGTCTTTTAGTGTCTCAATTTTTGAAATATCTGGTGACTGATTTTAAGTATGTTTTATATAAATAAAAATAAGTAAATATATGTAGGTAGAAATCTATTCTGTACGTGAAATGTGAACAGGATCTGCAATTTTTATTGATTTCTTGAATTCCTGGAAAGCTTCATAATATTATCTCAATCTCTGATAAAGGCTGAAGCTTGAGAAGCTTGAAGTTCAGTCAGTCTGAAAAAATTATGTGGAAAATATTTGCTTCAGTCCCGGAGGTCCTTGTATCTATGCAGTTGGGGTATGCAGCAGGAAATGGCAGTTGGTAATATTATACTATCAGAGGTTAGCCTGTGTTTTGCATAATTAAAGCAAAGATAAATAACTTTTTATTACTGTTTTCCTAGGTCAGAAGTTAAATCTTTCTACTAAAATAAGTTGTCAAGCTATACATTTTCCCCTTCCTCATAAAATTTCATCTCTCAAATCTTATGTATGCCAAGTAAAGGCTTGTGTTCAGTAAATAAGATGTGCAGCATACACGGTAAACTGAGGCTAATAACACATATCAGTTCTCGCTAATGAAATGGGAATGCTCAAGAAGTAGCTTTCTGAAAGTTGGACTCCACAATGATGAATTTTAAATTCCTTAAGAGTTAGCTCGAAAACATCATTAATCTTTTGTTCCCTATTTTGTGGAGTGCTTAACACTGTATAATGCTTTCATGGAAGAATTAATTCTTGAAACAGTGGATATATTGGGATTCTTTCCAAAAACAATGTGCCAGAAATGTATGCACTGTTAATATAGTACACACTCTATAATCTTACTGTACAGAAATGAAAGTATAGTGACATACAGTAGTTGTGTGTAATTCCTTTTATGTTGATGACTTTGGGCTTGTCTTCACTACAGCGGGGAGGGATTGATCTTATGGCGATCGATTTAGCGCGTCTCGTCAAGACGCGATAAATCGATCGCCAGCACTGCCCCCGTCGACTCCATAACTCCAGCTTGACCGGAGGCGTAAGCTGGAGTCAACGGGGGAGCGTGCCGCCGACTGCCGCCGCTGTGAGGACGGCAGATAAATCAGCTGCAGATATGCAGACTTCAGCTACGTGATTCATGTAGCTGAAGTTGCATATCTGCAGTCGATCCCACTCCCCTAGTGAAGACCAGGCCTCTAAGGCAGTATCAATACTGCTCCCTTTCCTAGAAATGGTTTTTAAAGAAAAAGGTGAGGGAGTGAACGGAAGTGGAGAACTGCAAACAATCTTGCAGTGCTCCCAGAAGAGCCTGAGGTGTTGTGTTCCCAAATTCCTATGATAAGTGATAAAATGTTGCAACGATCTAAGTGATTTATTGAATCCTCGTGCCCCAGAATCCCAGTGTTGTCACATGTTCTGGCACTGACTGTGATTGCATATAAAGATTTCAGATCCTTTAATCGTAAACTGATACTCTTTGGCTGTTAATAAAAGAACTTCCCCTATGATAGAAAACAGTTTCACCAGTATAAAACACTTAAGGGAGAAGGATCAGTTTTGATTTTACAAGAGGTTAGGTGGAATAGCTGGATTTTCATTACGGTATAACATCTGTGGTCTTGAACTGAATTATGGGAGTGTAGAGTCAAATGTAAAATGCAGATGATGCAGCTGATATTTTCAGATTCCCAGAAAATCAGAATCAGTCCCTTAACAGCAATCTCCTGTAGCATTTAACTTCTACAGCCGCAAGTGCCAGGTGATAGCTGGAAGGAGAAAAACCACTTAGATCAAATTGAAACAAATGTTACCACAATCCAGCTCTGCCATCTGTACTTTCCTAGCTGTGAAAAGACTTGTTAAGAGAGCAGTGCCAAGAAGGGCCCTGGGCATTGGCTGAGTGGCAGAAAAATGAAGGAGCAAGTCAATAGAGCCAAGAAACACCACGGCCTGTTCTTGGTCATACAGTAGGCACAGTTAAAATGTTTTATTTTGCCTTTTACTGATAGGAAAAATATTACCTGTTGTAGCAATATTCCCTATAATAAGCACATGGAATAACTCCCCAAACCAGTAGAATCTTAACTTACTGGTGGAAAGCCAAAAAAGTAATTTAACTGTGCCTATTGCACACTCAGCAAATTGTTGATATGGTAGGAAACAATTTTACAACCAGCAGACATTCAGCCTATAATGGTTAAGAACTTGAATAAGATCTGGCATATGTATGCAACACGACTGTAGTGGTGGTATGTGGTGTTTCAGTCTGCCATTTGTAATTATGGAGACATTCTAAGAGACCTTGCTATCTACAGACAAAAGAGAGCCCATCAAGATATACAACTGTGGAGGCCATGTAAGCTTGTATTTGTGCAAAAGTGCCTCTCCATCCTGAGAGGACGTAGAATAGTCTTTATACATAGCTGTACTTCTCTAGCATCACAGCTCAAGAAGCAGCAAGTTGGGATCAAAGCCCCTGTGCATGTTTGTCATACAGCACTAGTTTGTTGGAGACTGCCACCACTTCCAAGCCAATTTACAGAAGGCTAGCTCTGTGAGTCAACCAGGGGTGAAAATAAGTTAAAGGACTTACCGGTATGCCGGAAGTCCTGATTAGGGGCAGAGCCTCAACCGGAAGAGGCGTGTCCTCAACCAGAAGAGGAAGGGGCTTAAAGCCTCCGGCCCTTTAAATCAAGATTTAAAGGGCCCCATGCTCCAACTGCCACCCCAGCGGAGCCTGGGCCCTTTAAATCACTGAGGAGCCCTGGGGGCTCTCGGCTCTGGCAGAGCTTTAAAGGGCCCGGGGTGGTAGGGGCAGCCAGGAGCCTAGGGCCCTTTAAATCTCTGCAAAGCCCTGCTGCCGGAGCCCTGGGTTAGCGTCCGTGGAGCCCCAGGGCCCTTTAAATCCCCTCCAGAGCTCCACTGCCACTACCTCAGGGCTCTGGCAGCAGGGCTCAGGCGGGGATTTGAAGGGCCCCAGAACTCCAGCTGCCTGCTACCGGCCCAGCCCTTTAAATCCCTCCAGAGCCCCGCGGCCTGAGCCCTGGTGTAGCGGCAGCAGGGCTTCGATGCAGACTCCCTGCCACTCCCCAGGGCTATGGCAACAGGGATCTGGAGGGGATTTAAAGGGCTCGGGGTGGTAGAGGCTGTCGCAGTCCCGAGCCCTTTACATCCTGACCTGAGCCCCGCAGCCGGAGCCCTGGAAGAGTGGCGGTGGGCTCCGGAGGGGATTTAAAGCGTCCTAGGGCTCCAGCCCTGCTACTGCCCTGGAGCCCTTTAAATCCCCGCTGGAGACCCGCCGCTGCTCCCTAGGGCTCCGGCAGCAGGGCTCTCACGGGGATTTAAAGGGCTCGGGACTGCGGCAGCTGCTACCGCCCCGAGCCCTTTAAGCCCCTCCTGAGCTCCCACTGGCTGCGGTTTGCTGTCCCAGTCCAGTGGGAGCCACGGGGAAGCAGCGCGCGATGAGAGCCGGCAGGTAAATAAAGCTGCGGGCCGCTAAAGGGTACTTACCCTGCGGTCCCGCGCCACCTGCTGCCCTAGAGCCCTTTAAATTCCCGGGAGACTCGCCACCGCTCCCCAGGGCTCCGGCC
>ML677332.1:15991405-16191623 GCA_007922305.1 Dermatemys mawii | reverse complement strand
AAAGGGCTCTAGGGCAGCGGCTGGCGCAGGACCGCAGGATAAGTACCCTTTAGCGGCCCGCTGCTATATTTACCTGTCGGCTCTTGCCGCGCGCCACTTCCCCGCGGCTCCCACTGGACCAGGACAGCAAACTGTGACCAGTGGGAGCTGCGGGGAAGCGGCACGCAGCAAGAGCCAGCAGGTAAATAAAGCAGCGAGTCCCGCTAAGGGTACTTACCCTGCGGTCTCGTGCTGACTGCTGCCCTAGACCCCTTTAAATTCCCGGGAAACTTGCTGCCGCTCCCCAGGGCTCAGGCCACCGGGCTCTGGCGGAGATTTAAAGGGGTGGGGGCTGCGGCAGCCGCTACCGCCCTGGCCCTTTAAATCCCCACCAGAGCCCGGCGGCTGTAGCTCTGGGGAGCGGCGGGGAGTCTCCGCCGAAGCCCTGCTGCTGCTACCCCAGGGCTCCCGCCGCAGGGCTCTGGTGAGGATTTAAAGGGCCTGGGCGGTAGTGGCTGCCGCAGCCCCGAGCCCTTTAAATCTCCACCTGATCCCTGCTGCCGAAGCCCTGGGGTAGCGGCAGGGGGGATTTAAAGGACCAGGGGCTCTGAGCCCTGGGCCCTTTAAATCACCGCCAGAGCCCCGGGATTCCTGGCTGCCTACCCCAGAGTTCCAGCTGCTGCTGGGAGCCCCAGGCCCTTTAAATTGTCTACTGAGGAAGCCAGTCCCGGTACGACGCACCAGCTCTTGCCGGTACACTGTACCGGCGCAAACCGGCTTACTTTCACCTCTGGAGTCAACCCAACATCAGTTAGGAAAGATATCATGGTCTCCCTAATTAAATCTTCCATGACAAACTGAGGAAGCTGGGAATGAAGAGAAAAAGAGGTTCCCATCTAGGATAAGGTCAAAGGATACTTATCTCTAAAATGAAATCTGTTCAGTTCCCATGAAGTGGGGAAGCAAGTTCTTCCACAGAATTTTATGCTTGCTTCCAATATCCTCACTCTTCCCCATTTCTATTTTGTTTTCTAGTATCCCTTCCTCTGTCCTAAGTATAACTCATATTTCTGAAATAAAAACTGTGATCCCCATTGTTGCACATGGGAGTGTGTGTGCACAGATAAGTGGTGAGCTAATGATACTAAAAATAAATGTTGATTTGTTCACTAACCATGGGGTGAGAGTTGCCTGAAACTGTTAGCCTTCACTGGTCTAATTTAGTGAAGGATGTGAAAGGGAGCAGAATGGACAACCCTCTCCCCAGGGCTGGTGCAAGGATATTTCGCACCCTAGGCAAAACTTCCACCTTGCACGCCTGCCCACGGGAGTCCTGTGGTAGTTTCATGCCCCTCCTCCTGCCACCCGGGGAGCCCTGCAGCAGCTCCCCACCCCAGCTCACCTCCGCTCTGCCTCCTACCCTGAGCAAGCCACCGCCACTCCACTTCTCCCGCCTCCCAGGCTTGCAGCGCCAATCAGCTGTTTGGCATGGCAACCCTGGGAGGGAAGAAGATTCAGGAGGGGCGTGCTCAGGGGAGGAGGCGGAGCATAGATGAGCTGGGTTGGGGAGCGGTTCCCCTGTGCCCCCCCTCTGTTACTTGCTGCAGGTGGCCTTCCCCACGTCCTCTTGCCCCAGCTCACCTCTGCTTCACTGCCTCCCCTGAGTGCGCTTTTTGCCGCCCCCAACCACTTGGTGCCCTAGGTGGCCACCTAGTTCACCTAGTGGTTGCACCAATCCTGTCTCTTCCATTTGTTGGGCGGAAAGGGTAAAGATGGGGAAAATAAAATATTAGATTTTCCAAATACCAGTACTTCTGCCACATTCAGCTATCCAGCTCAGAGCAAACAATTTCAGCAAATGTTCATGCTATCTAGGAGCGTATAAGTTCCTCTAGCTCTGCCTTGCTTAGTTTCAGATCATGTGTTTTTATCTCTGTCTAGCTGGCTGCCGTTCTCCTTATTCTAACCAAAAGTGAGAGATGGGCTGGGGAGAAACTGGTTGCTGCTTGTTTCATTGCATCCAGGTGAACAGAGAGAAGAGCCATGTATCCAGCAACTCCTCAAAAATCTCTATACGGTCTGGTAGCTCTAAAATATCAATAGATTGGATTTGGATTACAGTCATATTTGGAGATTCAAATAATATCCCCAAATACAAATATTTCACAAAGAATATGCTACGTGCCCATTGCTACATAAAGCATAATTGTGGAATGGAAGTAGTGACCTTGATAAGTCCCAGGACAGTGATAGAGGTGGGAATTACATATTTTTCTCAATAGCATTGACCCCACACTAGGCTGATCCTGAAATAAGCGGGTAGGGGAATGACGTGTTCTCTTTCTTCAATTTGGATGCAAATGACAAATCATAGGTTCTCAGACTGTGGTCCATGGACTGCTAGTAGTCAATGCAAAACTGGTTGGTCACAGACTGCTGGCTCCACTTCTTTGTTTTCAGGTGCAAAATTGCAATAGAAGACAGAATACATTAAGCATGTCCTTAATATTACTTTTTCCATGCATACAATTGCCGTAGTTGCCACAGGGAACTTACTCAATTCCCTGTAGAACTGGAGATGGCTCATGTGATTGTGAATGGGTGGAGAGGAGAACTCTGACACAAGCTCCCTGTTAATGTATGGGCACCTTACCAAAAAAGTTTGAGAATCGCTGATTTATGTGTCTGCGAGCTTTATTATTCTTTCAATATGGCTTCTTAGAATTAGTGCTGAATTACTTTCAGAGTAGTAGCCTTGTTAGTCTGTATCCACAAAAAGAATGAGGAATACTTGTGGCACTTGAGAGACTAACAGATTTATTTGGGCATAAGCTTTCGTGGGCTAAAACCCACTCCATCAGATGTATAGAGTGGAACATACAATAGGAACAGATATAGATATACATATAGATATACACACACACAGAACATCCAAAGATGGGAGTTGCCATACCAACTCTAAGAGGCCTATTAATTTAGGTGAGCTATTATCAGTTGGAGAAAAAAACTTTTTGTCGTGATAATCAGGATGGCCCATTTCAAACGGTTGTCAAGAAGGTGTGAGTAACAGTAGGGGAAAATTAACATGAGGAAATAGATTTCATTGTGTGTAATGACCCAGCCACTCCCAGTCTTTATTCAAGCCTAATTTCAAGGTATCCAGTTTGCAAATTAATTCCAGTTCAGCGATTTCTCGTTGGAATCAATTTTTGAAGAATTTTTGTTGAAGAATTGCCACTGTTAGGTCGGTTACTGAGTGTCCAGAGAGATTGAAGTGGTCGCCTATCAGTTTTTGAATGTTATGATTCCTGATGTCAGATTTGCGTCCATTTATTTTTTTGTGTAGAGACTGTTCGGTTTGACCAATATACATGGAAGAGAGGCATTGCTGGCACATAATGGCATATATTATGGTAGATGGTAGATCTACATTGGTAGATGTGCAGGTAAACAAGCCTCTGATGGCATGGCTGATGTGATTAGATTCTATGGTGGTGTCACTTGAATAGATATGTGGACAGAGTTGGCACCGGGCTTTGTTGCGAGGATATTTACTTGGTTGGTGTTTCTATTGTGTGGAGTGTGGTTGCTGGTGAGTTTTTGCTTCAGGTAGGCACCTGTCTATAAGCAAGGACTGGCCTGTCTCCCACGATCTGTGAGAGTGAGGGATTGTCCTTCAGGATAGGTTGTAGATTTTTGATGATGCACTGGAGAGGTTTTCGTTGGGGGCTGAAGGTGATCGCAAGTGGCATTCTGTTACTTTCTTTGTTGGGACTGTCCTGTAATAAGTGACTTCTGGGTAGTCTTCTGGCTCTGTCAGTCTGGTTCTTCACTTCTGCAGGTGGGTATTGGCGTTTTTAAGAATGCACCAAACTGGACAGCTCTTTACACACCTAAGCAATGCCTTCTCTGTCTATACTGCTATTTTGAACAGTGTAATGTCCCACTGCCAGAGACTTTACTGCCTCAGGCTCTGGCTGCAGGGATAGACTGTGGCAGAGGGGAGACACCAGAGAGAGGCTCCATCAGTTCACAGCAGAAAAGACTCTGCTGGGGGAGGCTGTGAGGAAAGATCCTCTTCCTACTTTTGGAGACTTTCCCCACCACAAGGAACTGCTGGAGCTTGTTCCAACCACAGGGAAAGGCACCAGCAGCAGGGAAAGTTTCTGGTAGGGGGAAGGCAGTGGGGAAAGGCATTGTTTCTATTTTCACAGTGGAAAATTGAAAATTTGGGGCAAAACTGAAATTTTCCCAAAGAAAATTTTGATTTTTGCGGAAAAGGCATTTGCCATCAGAAAATAATTTTTACAGAAAATTCCTGACCAGCTCTATAATTAACACGTTTAGCTTATAAACTGCAAACTTAATTTATCAAAGGTTTACTCATTGCACATGTTTATTTTTGGTCTTTCAGGCTTAGTCCTCAGACAATATTTTCATTGTCTCTGTAATAAGTCTTGCTGGTCCTGGATTTTAGGCATGTAATTATAAAAGCCTGCTATTTACTGATCGCTAATGAAGCTATGTCTTTTAATCAGGTACTTAAAAGTCTTGTGATTTTAGTGTCAAAGGTCCCACATTCAGTCCCTGCTGGCGTCTGTCTGCATCGGCGTAGAGGAAACCAAGTACTCTACTTTTACAACTGCAGAAAGTACTCCAGCCATCCACAGATGGCCTTGGGTTATATTACATTATTTGATCTAGTCTTTGTTCACCACAAATGTTGCCCAAGTCTTAAACAACTGCAACATGTCAGTCTACTACTTCTGTTTAACAGGTCATCTTGTCTGCACTTATCTGACAAGTACAGATAATAACTCACTCACTAGCTGACCTGTTAGCAAAGATGATATTTTCCTGCTAACATGAGGTTGATTCACTAGTTTTATATGGATATTGAATAATGCACATGCACTTAGGGATGTTTCACAAGCGTACAACAAGACAGACAACACTGGGCAGCTGTACATTTGATAAACGTGAGTGCAGCAAAGTACCTCAGATATCTGTGATTTGATGCTGATCTAATTTTTAGACAACTGACTCTTCTGTTTCAACTTGGAACCCTGTTTGTTTCATGAGAAGTTAGTTATGGCAAAAAATGTGATATTCATTTAGTTCATTGTGCCTGTAAAATCTTTCCTCTAAACATAAACAGCCACAGTCCTGTTTCCTAAAAACAATGTAGCAAAAGGGGAAAGCCAGCAGTAAAAAGAGTATATATCATATATAATTCATCTTCTTTTTCATCATGAACACAATCTCACTTTTTGGGTAGAAGCTTCTCCTGCTCAGGTCTTGAAATCTAGAACCACCTTTCTGTTTCTCTCCCGCTCAGTAGCCCTCCTTTCTCTTTTAAATCTTGCCTGTCCTGTTGAGATTAAACTAAACAGAAGTTTGAAAAATTGCAACAGAACCTACCTACTTCTCAAGATTCCTCTACCATTATCTTTATCATCACTGACCTGATGGTCAAAGACAGAACATCATCAGCAACTAAGCAAGTACATTGTCTAACAACAATATTGCATCATATTTTATTTTCCCAGGCTTGAGCCCAATTACACAGCCAAAGCAGATTAGTTCCAGGGGATGCTTGTAATATTGAAAGCATTGATGTGGCTCGTCTTCTTCCAAAACTAAGAGTCAGACGTGCTAGAGAGGAATTTTATATTCTGGGAAGCTGAGTGAGCCACCGTACTTCTAGCAAAAATGCACAGCATGATCAAATGTCAGATCTTCTGAAAACTAAACAGAATATTATTCGCCAGTCTAAAAGCAAATCTAAAATTAAACTGCAAATTTCAAGGGAGAAAGAAATTCACCCCATTTAGAAGTGGCCAGCAAAAAGACTGTGCAATGTTTTTAGCTCCTCACAGTAGAGTTTAGGCAGGACTAGTGGTGCATATACCTTGTGCTGCAGGGAGGGGTTGGCAGCCCTGTGGAGTGGGAAGTCAGGAAGCTGCTCAGCTCCACTGTGCTGCCAGTGGTGAGTGTGGGTCCCAGACTATTTTAAACAGCCCATGGATGCACGCCGGAGGATGGGGGGTAAGCACCCAGGGGCGGAACGCAGGGCCGAGGGAGAGACCAGTGCTGGAGCCAGGCCCGTGGTGCCTGGGCACCAGGAATATTTCTGATGTCTAGGCACCACGGACCCATAGAACTTGCCGTCCAAGAGCCCAGTATCCTGTTCTGACAGTGGCCAATGCCAGGTGCTTCAGAGGGAATAAACAGAACAGGTAATGATCAAGTGATCCATCCCCTGTTGCCATTCCCAGCTTCTGGCAAACAGAGGCTAAGGACACTTCAGAGCATGGTTTTGCATATCTGCCCATCCTAACTAGTAGTCATTGATAGACCTATCCTCCATGAACTAATCTAGTTCTTTTTTGAACCCTGTTATAATTCTGGCCTTCTCAACATCCTCTGGCAAAGAGTTTCACAGGTTGATTTGTGCTGTCTGAAGAAATACTTTCTTTTTATTTTTTTTAAACCTGCTGCCTGTTAATTTCATTTGGTGACCCTTAGTTCTTGCATTATGAGAAAAAATAAATAACACTTCCTTATTTACTTTCTCCACACCAATCCTGATGGTTATTTATGGAACTCTATCATATCACCCCTTAGTCATATCTTTTCCAAGCTGAAATGTCCCAGTCATATTAATCTCCTCGTACGGAAACTGTTCCATACCCTAATCATTTTTGTTGCCCTTTTCTATATCTTTTTACAATTCCAATATACCCTTTTTGAGATGAGGCAACCAGATCTGCATACAGTGTTCAAGATGAAGGCATGTCATGGATTTATAGAGAGGCAATATGATATATTCTGTCTTATTATCTATCCCTCTCCTAACAATTCCCAACATTGTTAGTTTTGGGGTTTTTTTGACTGTTGCTTCACATTGAGTGAATGTTTTCAGGGAACTATGCACAGTGACTCCAGTCTCTTTCTTGAGTGGTAAGAGCTAATTTAGATCCCAGCAGATTTATATTTTAATATATAATTGGGATTGTTTTCCAAAGTGCGTTACTTTGCATTATCAACATTGAATTTCATCTGCCATTTTGTTGCCCAGTCACCCAGTTTTGTGAGAACCCTTTGTAACACTTCGTGGCCTGCTTTGGATTTAACTATCTTGAGTAGTTTTGTATCATCTGCAAATTTTTCCATCTCACTGTTTACCACATTTACCAAATCATGATAAGAGACACCTCAGCCCACAAGAGCTTACAAGTGAAATAGAAAAAACAAAGAGTGGAAGACAGGAAATATTATAAGCCCCATTTTACACATCAGAGGCAAGGCAGAAGGGACAGATCCTCTGACTGTGCAAACTGGCAGAGCTATGTTGAAATCAATGGAGCTACACTTATTTGCACACACTGAAGATCTGGCCCTAGTGATTTGTCCATAATACCATCCTTTCCTGCTGTTGCATTGTGTGGTATCTGCTGTCGTAGCAATTTGCCGCATGTTCTTCAAAAATTACTAATATGTGGAGTTGCTCCTGCACCATCGAAGGCAAAGGGAGCTTTGCAGTTGACTTTCAGTGGAAGCAGACTCAGGCAGTGTTTCAGGAGATTATGTTGTTGTATACAGATGGTTTATTTGCATAAATTCACTGCTTTCCACTGTCTTCCGTTCAGTACCTCTGCGGACACTGTTGTGCTTTTGATTATTATTAAGGCCCATAATTGCATGGTCACTGACAGTGACATTTAATACTATGTTCTAATTTGACATTTGCTTTTTTCCTATCTGCTCTGCCCAGTGAGTTTACTTTAAAAATCTAATTAAACAGCTGCAGTAGTTCTTGATAAGTTGCTAGCTGAAAAAGGTGGTAATAACCCATTAACAAGGAATTCATTTTTCCCCTTGCATTGGTTTTATAGTAATTATGTTGCTTAGAAATGCATCTACTGAGATGTAGCCTATAAAATGCAAGGTAGCTTTTTGTGGTCTACTTTGACAGAAATTTTGAAGCAAAGGACTTGAAGTAAATTCTGTAGAGTCTTACATGTTGGAAGAATATTATGTAAAGATTTATTTCTGGGCAGAGTTTTTAAAGACTGTATTCTGTTAAACTTTCATTTTCTCTATTATAAGCATTATAAGATATTTTTAATAAATTCATAATAGTAAAAAAGTATATTTTCCTGTAGCCTATAGGGACTTAGTTACAAAGTAAGCTATACCCTGGAATTACTTTAAAAATGTGAAGTGGATCCTTAAATGGCTTTCCAGCATGAGCTATGATTAATAAGAAGTTTTATTGACTAAGGATGTCAAAGTAGCACAGTTTAGTATGCTTCTGTGCATAGTCTTCATGGTTCTTTGTTTGTATCATTTCCACCGATGGGTCCAAGATACAAAGTTTGGTTCTTGAAGTGAATTTTTAACATTCCAAAGTTTGCAGGTGTCCAAAGTCTGAGGTTCAGTTAGACTCACCTCTATTCGTTCTCTATAGGATTTGCTGCTTTTCTTCAGAAAGTTGCTGCTTATCATTATGGAGGCTGGATTCCTTCATAGTTTTGGTCTAATAATAAATATTTATTTTCAGGGCTTGCACTACAAGAATGTTCTGTCAAAATGTATTTTGCAAATGCACAAATTTGCACGTCAGCACAAATATTTGCATTTATGAATTTCCAACCTATTTGTGATATTTCCAGTGAAAGTTTGCATGACAAATAAACAAATGAACAGCAGAAAGAAATGCCTGCCATGTAATACCTTACAGGCTCACCAATGGCTGATGGTACACTGATTCCAGTTCAGGCCACAATTGGTATTCCACTGAATTTGGAAAAGTGGTAGTATGCACAAAGGCCAGGAGTGACATGAAGTTCTACTGGATGTCATTCTTGATCTTTGGGTATTCAGAAGTATCGATCCCTACAAGTTATCTAAAATTCACCTGCACTTAAAAGGAGTCTCCAAACTGCTTATGGCATACCAGGTTGCTCTTTGCAGAATCATATTCAGTATAATATGTGTATTTATTTTGCATTATTACAACTCCTGTGGTTCTATATTACTTTTCATTATGTTTGCTATTGCTTGACATTTTCATTTCAGTTATTTGTTTAAATTCTTAGTATATTATTATCTTCAGTCTCAGGTGAATCATCTTTCTTCTGCTAACAATGAAACCTATCAAGAACGACTGGCACGATTAGAGGGTGATAAAGAGTCCCTCATATTGCAGGTATGTAGAGTAGTATATTATCAACATATTTGGTGTTCAGGGGATAGAAGTTAGAGGGAGTCCAGAAAGAGACATGAAGCCAAACACCTTGGTTCTGTTATATCAATAAGAATATGTTCTGTGCAAGAAACATTTACTGGCCATTGTATATAAAATTGCCATTGGATGTGAGGAAGGCTTGCCGTTAACTAGGCTGGTCACCAACTCAGTTGATATTTGTGTGTAACACAAAGATAGGAGAAAAGAGAATGACCTAAGCAAGAAGAAAAATCAAATCAGAAATAGTGGACACGTCAGTTGGCTTTCTTCACAGTATTATGTAAAATTCACAAAAGGGACACTGTGGAGTGACCAGATGTGGCAGGTCGAAGAGATTGCTCTGAGTCTGAGACATTGTCCCAGTTGATTCTACGGAGAACGTGGTTATGTGCCAATTTCTATAATTGACTGGGAACTGGATATCTCGCTCTTGTGCCCAATTCTCTCCCGTTTTCCTGGACTTCCACTTCCTCTGTCGTGATCCCACCTTCCTCAAACACTCATTCTCTTTCTTCTTCAGTGCCAGACCCTTCTGCTGGTGTAAATCCACGGAAGTCAGTGGAGTTATTCTGACATTTGGCAGCTGAGGGTCTGACCCTCAGGATTTATGACTGAGTCTGAGGATCCAGTTGCCCTACTCTCTTTTTCTGTTGTAGTTGTTCTTCCATGCATGAGAATAGATGATATGATCTGAGAAGTTCCATAGTTTGTTGTTCAGTAGCATACTCTGACTTCAAAGGTGAGGTGATAGATCCAGTGGTTCCGTAGTTATAGGGCGAATGTGAGGAACTTGAAACAGGAGAAATTATGGAACTGGAAAGTTGGGATCAAGAGAAACTTACAGAGGCAGGAAGAAACACTCTCCCTAGTGGTATGGTTCCTCAACTCACACACTCCTTCCACTCTCCAGGTGACATGAGACTCTCTAGCTGTCAAATTCTTCTCTATCCCAGGAGTCAAACCACAGCCAGACATCAATATTACTGTATTCCCATTGCCCAATCCTTCTTCAGAAATGTGTTTAACATCTGGCTTTCCCAAATCTTGTTTCTCTGTCAAGAAGCAGAGAAAGCTGTAGGTTCTGTGATCATTCCTTGCCTTTGGATTGTATCTGAGCTGTTGTACTTCCTTAAAAATCTGAGGGAATGGGAGAATTTGGCAATAAATCCAGGGGAAAATAAGTCTGAAACAGGTTCAGTTTCTTCCAGGTTTCCTGCTTCCCAGTTTACAAGCCTCTTCCAAAAGCAGGGCCTCTTTCCCACATGAATAGGTTTTATTCTTGGGAAAATAAAACTATGCACAAGATAAAATCAAGCTCCTTGAGTCTTTCTGAATATTTTTCCCCTTTCCTTTACTGCACAGTCGCTGTTCTTAAAGCCCAAAGCAGAAGTCTCTCTAGATATGCAATCTTTATCCTTTTCCCTCTGCAAGTGACTCCTAGTCCACCTATCCATAATACATGTGGGTTTATATTCTGTTATCTCAGTAATGAGCTTCTGTGAACGTGTTTTGTGTTGCATGTGTTTCTGTTCACACTTGCTTTAATTAACTGAGTGATGTTCTCATTACCAATCTAAAATAAGCAGTAAGCCTCCCGTGAGACATACTCTTTTGGCATGGTTTGAATTCTTAATTCCTCTCTAATTAGAACTGCCAGTGGCAAAAGCCTTTGCAGTAAAACTTCTGTTTGAAACTTTGTTTAAAACCATAAATGTTTAGTTCTAAGCATGGCTGAGACAGCTACTTGGGTCTGTCTACAAAGACATTTAGTGAAATTACTTCAGAAATTTGTTGTGAATGTTCCCGAAAGCCGGATCAGAGTTGGTTATTCAACATATTAATCTCATTCACTTTCCCACCCCACCTCACATTTTTTCACCTGTTTGTGTTACAGTAGTACTCACAAGGCCCCAACCAAGACTAGCGCCCCATTGTAAAAGACCATTGCTGCCCTAAAATGCTCACAGTCTAAATAAGTGGTGTCCAAACTTCTTTGCCTGAGCCACAGAGGTGCCTGCCCCCACTCCACCCCTTCCCTCAAGGCCCAATCCCCACCCTGACTCTTTCTGCCCCATTCTGCTCCCTCCCCTGAGCATGCCCTGCCCTCGCTCCTCTCCCTCCCACCCAGCACCTCCTGCACACTGTGGAACAGCTGATAAGGATGGGCAAGAGGCACTGGGAGTTAGGGGAAGGTGCTGATTGGTGGAGCTGCCAGTGGGTGGGAAGCACTGGGAGGGAGGAGGAGGATCAGGACCACCATTTTTTTCCTCTGTGAATGCTCCAGCCCCAGAGCACCCACAAAGTTGGCACCTATAGCCTCCGTGGTGCAGAGGACAAGAGGAGTGAGGGAATGACTGGTGCACACTGCTCTCCTGCTATCCCCAGATGGTGTATGATCTCTTAGGGACCATAGTTGGCACAAGGTTATGCAGCCTCTAGGCTGCTTAGAGCATTCCTGGGCCACACAGCGGCTGAAGATGAAGCAGCGGGAAAGGCAGTTACCGCTTACGTCTGCCCTGTAGTGAGTGGGCTGACTCAAAACACCTCCGTTTTAAACCTTTCGTAGTTAAATTCTCTCCCATCAAGCCTCACTGCTGACCAGTGCTTCTCAATGTGCAATATAGATCAGAGGTGCCACATCAGCCATGACGTTATGTGCTGTAACCCCGTGACGGTTTATGGGAGTTCATGCAAGTTCCTCTTTTCTCTTGTATTGCCTAGTTACACCCTTTGGGATCTCAAACAATAAACATGCAAAGTCAAGCAAGTGAGTTAAAAGAAAGGGACTTTCTCTATAGAGTTTAGTTGGTTTTGATGACTGAGGTGTGTGGTGTATGTAGGAACATTGCTTTATATACAACCCAGTAATTCCCAGAGGGTCTGGCAGATGTGAGACCTAACAGAGGAAAACAATGTCATATTAAGCTACTAATGTGCCTCTTAGCTTAGTTATTGGAACATTCAGCACATCTAAAGCTGCTAGGATTTTATTAAATGTGTATGCAGGTCACCTTTTCCTTGGGGATTACAGTGTTTACCCAGTTATACTGCAACCTTTTAAACAGAACTTGCATTCTCTCTTATAGTGACACCTGCAGGGAGCAAACTAAACTGAAATGCAAGTTGGCCCTTTTTCTCCCTCTCCCCTTATCTTGCCTCCTCCCTTCCCATCTCTCCCTTTACTTGCCATCTTCATTTCATGGAGAAAATGGACAAGTTAATTAAGTATTTAAGCAGAAGCAGCTTTCCCTCTAGAACCCATGTCTCTTGCTGTGAGAGCTTTACATGCTCCATTGAAGGTTTTGGAGATCCTCCTCAAGGACAGCAACTTATCTAGTTGTTCTTATGCTGGAGCTGGGCATGATAGCAAAGGTAAGGTTGTGTTTAACAGGAGTTTAGAAGCCTGAAGTTAGATCCTATCTAAAGTAATAACCAGGGCTGAATAAATTCTAAGAGTGAAGGCTTGGGTGTTTGTAGCAAACACAAGCTTCAAGGCTGAAGGGTTTATTGACCCAGAATAGGGAAAGAGAGTCAAACTCTTGCTTATGGTAGCTGACCTGTATTGAACCATTTAACTCTATATTAGGGGTCGGCAACCTTTCAGAAGTGGTGTGCCGAGTCTTCATTTATTCACTCTAATTTAAGGTTTCACGTACCAGTAATACATTTTAATATTTTTAGAAGGTTTCTTTCTATAAGTCTTTAATATATAACTAAACTATTGTTGTATGTAAAGTAAATAAGGTTTTTAAAATGTTTAAGAAGCTTCACCTAAAATTAAATTAAAATGCAAAGCCCCCAGATTGGTGGCCAGGACCCAGGTAGTAAGAGTGCCACTGAAAATCAGCTCGCGTGCCGCCTTTGGCACCTGTGCCATAGGTTGCCTACCCCTGCTTTATATGGTGAGGCATGGCTACATAATTAGGGATATAAATTCAGAAATCCTGATATAAGACTGTCTTAGCATAAAATAATTTCAGAAGATTTTTTCACCGTGTTTCTGATATGACACTCAAGCATTTGGAAGCTCTGCAACACATTCCCACACCTTTGCAAAGACGTCATTCAGTAAACTTGGCTGCAGATGCTCCTCTTGTCCTGCCAGGGTGCCACCGTGGTGCCTGCTCTACAGCAGCCGAGCAGCCTCTCCCCAAGCTGGATCTGAAGGGAAAGGAGCATCTGGCAGAGGTGGCAGTATAGGGACAGAAGATTGGGGGTGCCCAGTACTGGCCTCCCAATGCCCACAACTACAATAAATTTTGTGAAGCTCCGTATCCTATCCCTGCTATGGCTTGGAGTATGTTTACCATAAGTAGTTACGTGCAAATTAATTGAAAATGTACTTATTAAATTATTTTGTTTTAAACACCATGCTTCAAACAGCATACTCTGCACTTCATTTCTAAAGTGTTTACATATGAGCATTGTTAAGGATGTGAGAAGGCCTGAAATTTAACTTCCAAAGATGCAGTGCGCGTCTTTCACGATGCCTTGTTCTGTGGAATCTCATTCATTCCTTTACAGCCACTTTTAGAAAGAAAGAGGAAACTTAAACAAAAATGAACTCATCACACAAATTTCAGTCCGATTTTAATTATATTACTGCCAAGAAATTGGACATAAAATCTGCAATTTAATCCTTGCTGGGTTTTTTGGGGGGCGGAGGTAGGGGGGCGTTGATGTGCATAAATTATAAGCTCTTTAGGATCTGTCATTTTTCTTCTGTGTTTGTACAACACTTAGCACAATGGGGTCCATAACGGGGTCTCTCAGGGCTACCCAAATACTAATAAATAATAACAATAATGAACTAATATATAAGATTATGCAGAATAGGCTACGTCACATAGGCCTACAGGGTGGATTTTCAAATCTCTGCAATGTTATTCTGAATGCATTTTTGAGTTAGCTTAACTCAGAAACTTAATAAATCGGGCTTTTCTTATCACAGTTTACTCTTTTGTAAACCAGTTTGTAGCACCATTCTTACAGTTCCTTCGAGTATTACTAATTGTTTCCTTCACAGCGATTCATCCCTTGTTTTTCAGTTCTTTTGCATTCATGTTTTGGCTTGTAAAGCTTGGAAATTTTTGTGGAGTAGAGCTTTGTCAAGACTAAAACATGCCTTTTACATATCACATTCTTTTATAGCTTCAGAAAGCTTTATTGATAGGTGAGTTGTTCTCAGGTTCTTGTAAGAAGTTCTTTAATTGGTTAGTGTCCTGAAGAACAGTTTTATTGTTTATTCACTTTAAGGAGTGAAGTGCTAACAGTAGCTGAAATAACAATGCATATTCTGATACCACTTAAAATATTAAGAGTATTCTGTGCTATTTTTTTTAAAGAGAGTGTTTACTGTACACATTGGTATATGATTTACTCAGCCTGCTTATACACAGTCTTCCAGAGATGTTGTCTTAAGTGTTTTCTATTTTAAAACAAGTACAAGAAAGGTGACTGATCTTTTCAAAGCAAAGATATTGTGAGACAGGCTTTGAGGTAAGATTAAAAATTTGTGTTTGTTTTTCTAGAGAAAGATGATATGATACTCAGGAATGTGAAACTTTTAAGGACTTTCAGTGAGACTGGATTTAAAAATACATTTTGTGCTGGACTGTTTGGTTAATAAACTTACCTGACATTTATTTACACTAAGTTCAAAAGTGTTCTCCTCACCTTGTTCTCAAATTACAGGTGAGTGTCCTCACAGATCAGGTGGAGGCCCAAGGAGAGAAAATCCGGGATCTAGAAGTCTGTCTTGAGGGGCATCAGCTGAAACTTAATGCTACTGAAGAAATGCTTCAACAGGTAAAGTCTAGCATGGGAGGATTCTTATGCAATCTCTTCCAAGATGGAGGAACCATGTATGCATGCTTCTTAATCTGTAATGCCCTGAGTAAATGGACATAAAACAGTTTTTTGTCTCCTTTTATTGTGTCTATTGCCTTGAACGATATTTTCATAATACTTGTTCGTTTGCTTTCCTGGTTTACCTGGATTTTACCCATCTGTTGTATAACACTTTAAGCAGTAGACATGTAAAATGAAACCACTGTATATTATTCAGAATACTCAATCAAATTAAGCTAGAGAAGGGCTGGAGAGATGGTTGAATAACTTGTTAGATAGGTTAAATATAATAACAAAATACCAATTTCTGTAGGGGTCAGTTCTATAACATGTACTGCTTTAAACTGTCTCATGCTTTTATATGATTTGGTTTGAAGTTGAATTTTAAACTCATTTGAAGTTGAAATGAATTAGGCTAAAATTTTCTTTATTCATTTTTATGAGCTTTTTTTTTTCTTCTCAAAGAGAGCTACTATATAAAGCTGTTTTTTCCTTACTTCTAGCCATGTGCTTATAAAACCACAGTTCACTTTCAGTATGCTGTTCAACTTAACCCATCCCTGCCATTTCACAGCAGGGGACAAGAGAATAGAATGCAGCATAAAGTAAATATGGTTAAGCATTTCAGACAGCAGTGGCAGTTTCGAATGACAAAGATTCTGAACAAGTTACACTCTGCAATTTTCTATGCCTACCAACAAGGCATGGAAATGCTGAGTGTCTACAGGTAATTTAGATTATAGATATTTGAGAAAAGAGTAGGAAATCTTAAAATCAAGGCTGTAGATTTGAAGGGCAAATTAATTATTGGGGAGCTTATTTGTTTTGATCTTATCCAAGTGTTATATACACTTCGTTTTAGATAATACAAAATATGCATGACTTTACATTATTTCTGTATTGTCTTTATTTATATAGACATTCTCCATGTTTATGGTAATAGTGTTTCTGGCACACACACATTATGTAAACAGTGGCAGTCTATATATAGTAAAGT
Source organism: Dermatemys mawii (assembly GCA_007922305.1). Classification (NCBI taxonomy): domain Eukaryota; kingdom Metazoa; phylum Chordata; order Testudines; family Dermatemydidae; genus Dermatemys; species Dermatemys mawii. The sequence continues at coordinate 16,175,544 of ML677332.1, read as the reverse complement.
TGGATCATGTCTCTTTAAATTCACAATTTTCATATGCACCTCGTAGCCAACAGGATTTCTTAGTAGTATTAATGATCCCAAACTTTTCAAGCTAGAGGAAGTTGGATTCACCCATATAAACTGTGCTAGACTTTGAAAAATGCCAATTTAAACACATGATTTTCTATTCAGAAGGTGAATCTCTAGAAAAGAATGGTGGTTATTTAGAACATGGAACATCAGAAATAGAATAAAAGCATTCCTAATCAGATCTGAGGGGATTTTTTTTCAAGATCAGTGCAGATGGAGTCCAGATGCTCGGGGAGTGGGGATTGGTGGGGTCGGGGGTCTGAGTGCAGCTGGTTGGGGCTCAGTGGGGTGGGGGTCCAGATAGGGGTGTGTGGCCGGGTGGTCCAGGTGCAGGAGGGGTGGGGCAGATGGGGGTAGCTCCCCATCCAGTGATCCTTCCACCCATGGCTGGGGAGTGATGGGGGCAGCCAGGGGAAGTTCCTGGGAGTGAGTCTGACCCAGTCCCTGCCCCAGGAGGGGCCTGTGCCGGGGGAAGAGGATGTCTCTCTGCACTGGTGCCTGGCACACAGTAGGCACCACCAGCTGAAGCGTTCCCAGTTCTGCTCTTCCCTGGCTCAAGGAACACTTTAATAGTAAGCAAGAGAAACGGAATCTTGCACACATGCCCAGTCGCACCCCGGAGATGGTAATTTATGACTCCCCGGCAGGGGTGCTGGAACAGTTTTTATAGTGAGGGTGCTGAGAGCCATTGAACCAAACTGTAAACCCTATAAATAATGAAATCCACTTGAAGCCAGAGGATGCGGCAGAACCCCAATACCCCTAGTTCCAGCAACTACACTCCTTGACTGTTCCTGATTCCCAAACCAGACGTGCCTGCTCAGGACCGCTGCCTGGGAGGGGCTTGTGAATCAGTTATTCCACAGGGAAAGAGTAAAATCTGCCAGGGATATTAGTTCTGTCCTTGCGCAGTGGTGCAGAATTCCCCCAAGAATAAACATTATAGCTATTTAACTCTTGGGTAAACTGAAGCTCAGACACTTTTAGACCCTGATTCTTCAATGAGTTACATGTCAGTGTACCCTAATGTCTACATAGATCTCACTGCAGGATCAGGCCCAAAGGTATCTACCCAGGATCATACCACAAAGCAGTGGGAGAGACAGGAATAGATCACAGGAGACCTGACTCCAAGTCTATTATTAAACTATTGCACACAGTATTTGTTTCATTTAAATTAAACCTACACATTCTACACATGGTCTGCATTTCTGTTACCACTTCCATTGTTTCTGGGTAGGTGTGTACAGTAAGGGGAGCAAAAACTGGTGATTTATTTATTAGTTTTTCAAACAACATGTAGGACAAAAATCTCTTTATGAATTAGCCATTGTGAAATTTTATCTTCAGTTTAATTTTCTGGTCACTGACTTGTTAATGTAGGCCCCAACTGTGCAAAGGTTTATATATGTGCTAAATTTTAACTATTAAAGTTTTAGATTTTCAAAAGCATCTAAGGCAGTTAACAGTACAACTCCTCTTGCCATTCAGCGATACTTAGGTATTTGAAAACATCAGCCTTAATTTATAGTTGGATTGCTCATCTACTGTATATTGAATTGCATTGACTCTAACTTAGTGAATATCAGTTCACTTTGTCTTTCTTTGTTGTGTTAAATAGTAAATGAGAAGGAAAAGATCATTCCTCATGCATGGAAAAACTTAGCGTGTATTACTAGAACCAATCTAAGCCAAAATGCAACGTGGATCAGCATGTTCACTGTTCTGAAAATAACAATAATCTATGTTGTTCCAGAATGTGCTCTGGCTTTTTAATTTTATTTTCTAACAGATAATACAATTTGAGTTTCTCTCAAAGTTAGTTGTACTCCAAAAGCGCTACCCTTAGATGTTGTCTGTTTTTGTATTGAGCCTCCTTAAATATGGTTCCTATAGTAAGATATCTGATTATATCTCTGCAGCATCAGTATGTAATGCTACCCTGCAAAATACATACCAGCTGAATCCAGACTAGCAGAGACTTGCCCACAATGTAAGGGCAGGGCCATTGGCTAGGATCTTTTCGGTTTATAATTTACGGTTATTTTGAACTCTGCTTTAAAGCTACAGTGCAAACACTTTACAAACAGTGGTTTAAAAATAAACTACTCATGTATTAGTATTATGCAAAATATCCTACGTTTCTTGTAGAGGATGAAAAAGCAGAGGGTAGTGGAACAACTCAGGTGCTGGAGAGTAGTCTGGCATGCAAATCTGTCAAGATCAAGTTCTCATGTTTTCTTGAATAAACTTGTAATGGTGGTTCTGCTTTCACTAGGGCTTGATTCATAGCCTAAAAGCCGTACCAGGGGTCTGTTTCAAAATCCATTGAAGACAATAGGAGGTTTTGAATTGATTTCAGTGGGTTTTGGATCAGGCCTTAAATTTAGAAAACATGTATTCTGTCTTGTGAGGAATGAAGAGGGACATGGGTGTGACTGGGGTATTTTTCTTTTCTTTTTTTTTTCTTTTTAAACCACTTAACATATTGGACCTTTCAAAAATCCACTGAAATCAGTGGAAAAAATTCTGTTGACTTTAGTGCTTTGGATAGGCCCTAAATTTACATCCCATTCTGACTGAGAAGAAATTCGTCCTGAAGTTTGTTTTGATGTGTGAGTTCAATACTAGAGATTCCTGAGTCTATCCTCTTCGTCAAAAATAAAGAAATAGAAGAGAAGAGAGTTTTGGAAGTTCCAGTGCAGGTCTTTGATTTAGACAAGGCTTTCATCCACAGATAGATAAACATTTGGTAGTTATATTCTCCATCTGTAGGTAAATTATAAAGGGTGTGGCAAGGTGCAGAGTCTCTGCCCTGACTCACTATTGAAGATTGTCTATTGTCTAATTAGCCTTGGAAGGATTATCCAAGATTGACCAAGTGAATTAGTACAAACAGGGCTGTGGTAAACTTAATCTTCCAAGAGCAAGAAGGGTTTGATTCCTCACCGCTAGTCTTGGTTTTCAGCATGTTGTGCTCCTCCCTCATAGTAGTTCCAACTCCTTGCCATGCTTTGATCATTTGCTTCCACTTGTCATTCATAGCCTGCATTTGGCATATGATCAGTAATAGTCAATCCTCAGGACTCTGTGTAGTTTGTTCAGATAGTCCCCATAACATTATGACAAGAGGTGTTTCCCATGAAGTCTATTGCCAAAGAGTCTTGGATCAGTCAGACTGTCTTCCGGACACTGTCGCTTAAGAATATAAATCGAAAATAAAGATCTGAACACATATGGGTCTGAATTTATGTCCCTTCTCTTCTTGGGGTGAGAGTCTCGCCAAACCACTTCCTAGGTTTAAGAAGCAGGGGGAAGGTGTATGGAACACTGTCCTCACCTGTGTTTTTGAAAGGGCTGGCCAGAATACCATTGGAGAGCATGGTTCCCCCCCACAAGCAGTAGGGGCTTAAAAAATGCAGGGAGAAATGGTGCAAGGGCATCAACTTGTATGTGTGACCCACAGTAGCCTGTAATTATTTCATTCTCACTTTCCTGTATACAAGTGGGCCAGATTCCTATCTTGGTTGCAATGGTGTAAATCTGGAGTAACTATTCACCTCATGGGGGTTTTGCTGCCCAGAAAGGGCTATACTGTCAACTTTCAGTTACCTAAGATACCAAAATACAGACAAGTTTCACACTTCTTTACAATTTGCAGCAAGTACTTGCAGTAGTTGGCTTGGTGCAAGATTTTTAAATGGTGATATATTCTGTGCTTTTATGGTTGTTAGTAAATTTATAGTAGCAAACTGGCTAATGTTGCTATCTGCATAGGTGAGCATTGCACACCTTTTGCTAGTTTACATTTAATATAGGTACTGCTCTGTTCTTCATACATATATGCAAACACTATTCAAATAGACAGAGTCTCGGTAAGTTGAGTTCTTTCCATTTGTTTGGCTATATAATGTGCTAATGGTGAATCAGAGAGCTATAATTCGCTGTCTGCTTCTGTTTTGCACCATTTCATGGAGATTACACATGTACGTTGCTCTCGGCTGTGTTTTGAGTTAAGCAAATATCTTATTTCTACCACAGCTGACACACAGCACTTGAAAAGTGCAGTCCTCATTAGTGGTGGTTCTTGCTGAATTTTGCTAACCAGGTAGGTCTCTAACCATTTTGTTTCAAAACTGCTTTAAGAAAAGATGAAAAGTACAAAGTGACTCTTGAGCAGAGTATTTTACACAGTGTATTTGTGCAAAATAGTTTTTCTTACATGACTGAGAATCTTCCCTATTAATGCAAAGCATGACTTTCTTCCTGTTCCTATGGGCTACTGAATATCCTGGAACTTTTTGTACTTACTTTTTTGGGGGCTATATAAATACTCTATAGAGGCCTTTTTTTCTAAATTATCTTATTTCATTTAAAACCTTCTTATAACAACTTTGTAAGGTCTATGCTTTTCCAAGCCAGCTAAATCTGCTGTGTGAATTTGAAAGTGAGCAATAGCACATGCCCAGATTTAATTGGAATTATTAAAAGGCATATTTTAATGTAAAAATCTAATTTATACAATGTACTCTGAGCATTTCAAAAATAAATCTGCATTTTGAAGTAGGATGCATGTTTTAGGTTTGCTGTGCATTGATCTGTGTGGTGTACCTAATGTAACAGCTTGTGCATGGTTTTTCTTTTAGTAATTCTGCTCTAAAATAATATTTTTCTTAGTTTTTAAGAGTCACTTTTTAAACAAGTTACTTTATCGAATTAAAAGAATTTAGTATTAAAAGAAATACTAATTACATTTCAAAAGCAAGACATCTTTGTAGAATACATTCTATTTTTGCACTGGACTTTGGCTCTTTAAAGATCCTCCTAAAACCTCTGTAGCCCAAATTACCCTTCTGTAGCTCATCTATTATCTTTTTTACTTGAAAACCAACAACACAAATTTGTATTTTCTTTTCTTACAACTGCATATTTATTCAAGCTGGTTTCAAATTGCATTTATACCACTGAAGTACTGTATAATTTCTCTGTAACAAAATGGGTTATATTCTGCTACTGAACTGTTCACTAGAAGCATCTGCTAGAAGATTAAAGTAATTACTTCCAGATGTTATTCGTTTCAAGAACTTTAAACTGTGCTTTCTATCAAACCAAATGTTATAGACTTTCTAGATACAGGACAGAGCCTCAGCTGATGCAAAATAGTGCAAAATAGTCACTTATCACATTGAATAGCATCTTATTGCTCAAACTGAACCATTAAAATCAACATGGGACTACTGAATGGATAAGATATACTGTTCTACATGAGTAACTGTGGCAAAATCTTTCATGAGGGAATACTATGCAGTGTAGTCTAAGGAAAGATCTTGTATTGCATTGAGGCACCAGTTCTTGACACAGGATGTTTTTAAAAGTGGTATTACTGATGTATAACGGTCTCTAACAATAATAAAGAAACTTCAAACTGATGTAAAACTCAAGAAGTACTTTAAACATTTCAGTTAAGGAGTAAGTGTAGTCTGTCAAACTAAGGTTTATATATGGGAGCCAAAGTGCAACAGTTGCAACAGACCTGGTGCTCTAGCCTTTTTAAAATGTTAATTACTTCATGCCAAATTCACAATGAGATACAAAGCTACATAAGAATGGCCATAAGGGTCAGACCAATAGTCTGTCTAGCCCAATACCCTGTCTTCTGACAGTGACTGGTGCCAGGTGCTTCCATGGGAGTGAATGAAACAAGGCAATTGTCAAGTGATCCATCCCGTGGTCTAGTCTCAGCTTCTGGCAGTCAGAGGTTTAGGGATACCCAGAACATGGAGTTGCATCCCTGACCATCTTGGCTACTAGCTGTTGATGGATCTATCCTCAACAAGTTTATCTAATTCTTTTTTAAATCCAGTTATATGTTTGGCCTTCACCACATGCTGTGGCAACAAGTTCCACAGGTTGACTGTGCACAAAAAGTATTTCCTTATGTTTGTTTTAAAACTGTTGCCTATTAATTTCATTGGGTAACCCCTAGTTCTTGAGTTATGCAAAGGGGTAAATAACACTTCCATCTTCAATTTCTCCACACCATTCATGATTTTGTAGACCCCTTTCTGTATCCCCCATTAGTTGCCTCTTTTCTAAACGGAACAGGCCCAGGGCTTGTCTACACATACAGCATAGCAGCGCAGCTGCACCACTGTAGCACTTACTGAAGAAACTAAGCTTCTCTCATTGGCACAGGTATTCCATCCCCCCAAGAGGCGGTAACTATGTTGATGGGAGAAACTATGTCAGGTAATAAGTCAGTATAACTGCATTGCTCAGGGGTGTAGTTGTACACAATGTAATTATACTGACATAAGTCTGTAGTGGAGACCAAGCCCCAGACTTTTTAATCTCTCCTTGAATAGAAGCTGTTCCATATCCCTAATCATAGTACTTTTCCTAATTCTAATATATCTTTTTTTTTTTTTTCTTTTTTTTAAGATGGGGCAACCCATATTGCATACAGTATTCAAGGAGTGATTTATATCCATATCGTGGATTTATATAGTGGCACTCTGATATTTTCCGTCTTACTATCTATCCCAGGGGTGGGCAAACCATGGCCCGCGGGCCATTTTAATCCGGCCTGCCGGCTGTGGGGCGGGGCTACTGGCCTTGCGTTCCTGGCCCAGGTGCCAGGCCAAGCGCGACGTGCCGGGCCGCAGTTCCCTGTGATCCGGCTGGGGGCAGGCCAAGCACAGGGAGCCGCAGGGCCCCGCGCTGCCTGGCCGGGGACGGGGTGGAGTGCGAGGAGCTGCGGGGCCCCGCACTTGCTGGCCAGACCCAGCGCGGCTGCAGCTGGGCCCCACGCTCTCCGGCCCGGGCCCTGCGCTCCCCGGCCCAGGCACTGGGCCGAGCGTGCACGCCGTGGGTCCCCGCGCTCCGGACGGGGGCCGGCCAAGCATGAGGAGTCACAGGACCCGCCCTCCCTGGCTGGGCCCAGTGCGGCGTGCCCCAGCGCTCCCTGGCCAGGGGCTGGGTGGAGCGCTGGGAGCCGCTGGGCCCTCGCTCCCCAGCCGGCGGCAGCGCGGAGTACCGTGGGGCCCCGCGCTCCCTAGCTGGGGGCCGGGTGGAGTGCGGGGAGCTGTGCGGCCCTGGGCTTGCTAGCCGGGCCCAGAGCGGCTGCCACTGGGTCCCGTGCTCCTTGGCCGGGGGGAAGCGCGGAGCCTGGTGAAGGAGCGCCCAGCTGAGTAACGTAATGGGGGGTCTTAGGTGGTGGGGTCCCCTGGTGATGGTGGTTAGTGTGGGGGGATCTCAGGAGGGGGCAATCAGGGAACAAAGCAGGGGGGCTTAAATGGGGAGGTGGGGTCCCTGGGGTCGTGGTTATGGTGGGGGGATCTCGGGAGGGGGCAGTCAGGGAACAAAGAATGGGGGGGCTTAGATAGGCGGTAGGGTTTTGGGGGGGGGGTTTTAGAGGGGGGGTCTCCAGAGGGGATCAATGAGGGGACAAGGCGCGGGGCGTGCTGAATGGGTCAGGGGTTCTGAGGGGGGAAGTCAGGGGGTGGGAATTGGGTGGGGGTCAGATAGAGGGCGGGGCCAGGCTTCTTGGGGAGGCACCGCCTTCCCTACCCGGCCCTCCTCACAATTTATAATCCCAATGTGGCCCTTGGGCCAAAAAGTTTGCCCACCCCTGATCTATCCCTTTCCAATGAATCCTGACATTGTTAGCTTTTTTTGACTGCTGCTGCGCATTGAGCAGATGTTTTTAGAAAATTAGTTATGATGATTCGAAGATCTCATTCTTGAGTGGTCACGGCTAATTTAGAGCCCATCATTTTGTGTGAATAGTTAGTTATGTTTTCCAGTATGTATTACTTTGCATTTATCAACACTGATGTTTAAGTGCCATTTTATCATCCAACCTTGAGAGATCCCTTTGTAACTTTTTATAGTCAGTTTTAGGATTGACTATCTTGAGTAATTTTGTGTCGTCTGCAAACTTTGCCACCTCACTGTTTATCCACTTTTCCTGACCATTTATAATATGTTGAACAGTGCCGGTTCCAATACAGATTCTTGTGGACCTTGCTATTTCCTTTGTTCCATTGTTTAAACTGAACTTTGATTTTTACCATTTGTTTCTAACCTTTTAATACATGATTTACTAATCCCTGAGGGGGACCTCCTTCTTATCCCATGACTGCTTAGTTTGCTTAAGAGCCTTTGGTATGTGTCCTTATCAAAGGCTTTCTGAAAGTCCAACTATACTATACTGGACCTCCCTTGATGACATGCTTGCTGATACCCTCAAAGAATTATAAAAGATTGGTGCACCCCTGCAATGCCCCCACAGATCTCAGGGTCTCCCCTCCCCACCCCCTATCCCCACCTTGCCTCAGCCTATGGGCTACTGCCAGTCACCATCAAGCCCCCGTTCACTGGGGCTGACTGCAGTCTGTATAAGCCAGTCACCATAGGCAAGAAGAGTTGGCCTGCTGCCTCTGCCTACCCGTGGGCTGCCCCCTGCAACCGCAGTACCCATTCTAGGCCCTAGACTAGGCCTTGCAGCCTGGGGAGTTGCCAGCCTGGAACTCCCCAGCTCCTCTGGCCTTTCCCCCCAGCCCTGCTCCACTCCAGGTACCTTCTTAAGCTTCCCCAGCAGCCAGGCCAATCTGCCTCTACAGCTAGAGGAGGAGACTCACTCTTGCTTCTAACCCACAGCCCTCTTATAAGGGCCAGCTAGGTCCTAATTGTATTGGCCACAGCTGCGGCTGCTTCCTTAATCAGCCTGGGAGCTGCTTGTCCCCAGCCACAGCCCTTCCCAGGGCTGTTTTAACCTCTTTTCTGCAGGAGTGGAGCAACTGCCCCACTACAAGCCTTTTTTAAAAAAAATCTCCATTATTATCAGATGTCCTCAAGTCTTCTGGTACAGAGCCTGATTCAAGTGATAAATTAAGTACTACATTTAATAGTTTTGCAGTTTCATATTTGAGTTCCTTCGGAACTCTTGGAGAATACCATCTAGTCTTGGTGATTTCTTAAAGTTTATCAGTTAGTCCAAAAACTCCTTTATTAACACCTTAGTCTGGGGCAGTGCTCAGATTTGTCACCTAAAAAGAATGGCTCAGGGGTGGGAATCTCCCTCCTATCCTGTGCAGTGAAGAGCAATGAAAAGAGTTCATTTAGCTTCTCTGCAAAGAGTTTGTCTCCCTGGAGTGCTCAGTTAGCACCTCAATTGTCCAGTGGCCCCAGTGAATGTTTGGCAGGCTTCCTGCTCCTGGTGTATTTAAAAATTAACAGCAAATTTTTTTGTATGTCTTTTGCTGATTGCTCTTCAGATCTTTTTTTGGCCTGCCTAATTGTGCTTTGACACTTGACTTCATAAAGTTTATACTCCTTTCTATTTTTTACAATAGGATTTGACTTCTAGTTTTTAAAGGATGACTTTTTGCCTCTAACCACCTCTTTTATTCTGCTGATTAGCCATGGTGGCATGTTTTTGGTCCTCTTACTTGTTTTGATTTATGTTATACATTTAGTTTGAGCCTCTATTACAGTGTTTTTAAATGGTTTCCATACAGCTTGCAGGCATTTCATTTTTGTGACTGTTCCTTTTAAGTTCCATTTGAGAAGCTTCCTCATTTTGGTGTAGTTCTCCTTTTTGAAGTTAAATTTCTAATTTTAAAGTTACAATACTAAAGCCTGCTCCAGTTTGGGGGTAATATAGACTTCTGGATAGTGATCCTTTACAAGATGCTGTAGTTGTGGTCCTTTATCTTTGCTTTCCGGAAAGACTAAGAAGTGTGAGGATAACTTTTATGTTTTATATATTGTAAAGTTTTTGACTCACAGTTTGGAAAACAGAATTTGTGGTGGAAAAAGCGGTCACTAGTGAAATGATATATTGAGTGATTCTTGGAATAACGTTTCTGAACAACATTATATCAATAAAATATTAAACTATAAATACAAACAAACAAAAGAAGAAATAGATGTAGCTCAATGAAATAATTCAGGAGCAGATAGATGCAACTCTTTCAAGGCTGCATAGGCAGAGGCATAAAACTCATCAGTCCTATTCTGTTTATTTTCCTGTCTGTGCCCAAGACCTTTTGCAATGTCATCAGCAATGGGCACAACTATGGGAAAAGTGGGTGCTTCAGATAATTGCTGTTGCAGCACAGATGACAGCCAATTACTATTTTTAATCCAGACAATATTCTCCACCAATAAAAAAATATTGAGGTAGATTAAATTTGGGTTCTAAATAGTTAGTGGCTGTATAACTTTAAAATGTTTGCTTCCTTTGGTTTTTAAAAATCCTTCCTTGGTTGTAAACCATATTATACACACACAATAATTTTGAACCAGATTCTGATCTTAGTAACATCAGTTTAAATCCAGAGTAGCTCTGCTGACTTCAGTGAAATTCCTCCAGATTTATCCCATGTAAGTGAGATCAGAGTCAAGCCCCCTTCTGGGTACAATTTTCAAAATATGCCTATATGCTTTAGGAGCTGACATTTTATTTTTAAAGGCTACTTACACACTTAAGACCCATTGACTTTCAAGCAGGTTTAGGCTCCTAAAAATGGAGCACTCTGAAAAATGGGACAGAGGTGTAGCTAAATACCCTAGGTGCTTTGAAAATTACATCATTTGTCATCTTATTTTCTTGATTTTGACTGCCATGGAATTGAAAGGTATGATAAGAGAAATCTTAAGAGATGGATGTTTTCCAAACACGACACAATACTGGTATGAGAATCACTTTTGCTATTTCTATCCAAAGCCTGCCATGCTCTGCCATAGTTTTCTAATACTTCAAAAAATAAACTCAGCTCACTCACTTGCTTAAGCAAAAGCCTTGGCCAAATGTTTCTAGTTTAGTATGTGGCTCAGTTTAGACATTGTCTTCTGTGCTGGATTCCAGTTAGATCACATCACTTTCCATTCAACATTGTTCACTTTGCAGCATGCATACTCTTCCAAAATTAACAGTTGCTTCACTGTGCAAAGAAAACTTTCAAGGTGCATTTCACATGATAGGAATGCCTATCGTGTGAAAGGTGCCTGTCTCTGTTATCGCAGCATCAGAAGTGGATTTCTCAGGCATTTTATAGGATTCCATGTTGAGGAACATGTATTTTGCTGAATAATGCATTATAAAAATCTTTCTCAATCTAAATCATTGCATTGTAATATTAAAATCAATCTCTGGGTAAGTGTTCTGGAATTCAGGCACTTGGCCACAGAACTGCAGAATACTCTATGAAAACATTTTATCTGATGCACTGTTTTCTGTTGTGTCTTCTGAAGATTTGTGTAGGATTATTTGTCTGTGCTTAATTCAGCCTCCACATACACCTCCATCTTGATGTCTCAGCCATGAAATAGCTCAGACACACACATTCTCCTGAAAAAAAAAATTCTCTAGTAGTTTATATGGAAGAACATTTAGGAAAAATAGCTGCAAAATTCATTGACATCATTGGAAGGATACACACCGTGGAGGGGGTAGAAAAGGTCACTTTCCTCTTATGTTTGAAGTCAAGTTGTTTGTTTTGCTATTGCAGAAAAATCAATCTCTTTTCAGCTATTTTCTTCTTCATAGAGCATTCTGTTGAACTTGAAAATGTTTTCACTCTAATATTTTATAAATCTGTCACAATTCCAGTAACAACATATATAATAGTTATTTTTTCCAACAGTAATAAACGCTTATTTCAAATTTGTCTGCAATGCCACATGTTTTTTAAATTATAGACAGTGAATTCGTAAGAACGGCCATGCTGAGTCAGTCTAGTGGTTCATCTAGCACAGCATCCTATCTTCTTACAGTGGCCAGTGCCAGGTGCTTCAGACAATGAAATAAACAGTCCAGGGAAATTATCAAGAGATCTATCCCCTGTCATCCAGTCCCATCTCCTGGGGACACAGGAGGTTTCATCCCTGGCCATCTGGGCTAATTGCCATTGATGGACCTATTCTATGTGGATTTAGCTAATAGTTTTAGCTAATTGTTTAATTTTTTAAAAAATCCTTAAAAGTAAAATCTTATTACTGTTTACAGTAATTAAATTTTTTAAAAATTATACTTTTGAGTGAATGTGGCTCTTAAATAAGATATAGAGTCATCTTGAATCTGTACTGAAAGTGTAAATTCCTTGGGCAGGGACTTTTGTCCACATAAATGTTAGTCATACATTAGTTCACTGCTAGTAGTGTCTTATATAATAATAATAATTAGGGGGAAAACTCTGCTGTTCTTTCAGGAGCTGCTAAGTCGAACGTCGCTAGAGACTCAGAAACTAGATCTAATGGCAGAAGTTTCAGACCTGAAGATTAAGTTGGTTGGCATGGAAAAGGAACAGAGTGAATATGAAGAGAAGCAGAACAAAGCTGATGTGAGTCTCACTTAGTTTCTTGTTTACTTTTTGATGCTCAGTCTCGTGTGTGTATATTATACTGTGGTTCTGAGAAGCACTTGAGCTGAAATACGTGTAAAAGTGCCACCCCTGCTTACAGAGCACTGTTTGTACCTTTGGTATTCTGCCCTACATACTACTGTATTTGTGTCTGTGTTTTCCTTTTTATACTTACTAATGTCAAAGGTTACTGTGCCACTTTAGTCAGACCCAGAGTCCATTTCAAAAGCATGCATTAAAGTTATTCATCACTTAACCCTTCCTCTTCCACGGTCCTGTAGGAGGGGTGTGTAGGAATCCTGCCAAAGGCAACAATGCAGTTCTGCAGCTGCTACTGCAGTTTCAAGTCTACCACAGCTGATATGCTCCCCATTTGTGGGGAGGGAATGGCTGGTGACTCAGCACAATCACGAGCTGGTCCCTTACAACAGATCTGTATTGGTTCTGAAGCTGACCTGGTGGGGGTGGGAGGGCAGGATTTTCCCTTATGTGGAGGAAGGATGGGGTTTTTGCAATTACATTGTACATGTCAAATGAAGAGAAATCTTGGTGAAAATAAATGTCTATATGGGATAAATACTAGACCCTACCGTAGGTATGGACACAGCAGAACCTTTATTTCTAGCACATAAGAACACAAGAATGACCCTACTGGATCAAAGATCCATCTAGCCTAGGATCCTGTCTTCCAACAGTGGCCAGTGCCAGGTGCCCCAGAGGGAATGAACAGAACAGATAATCATCAAGTGATCCATTCCCTGTCGCTCATTCCCAGCTTCTGGCAAACAGAAGCTAGGGACACCATTCCTGTCCATCCTGGCTAATAGCCATTGATGGACGTATCCTCCATGAATTTATCTAGCTCTTTTTTGAACTTTGTTATGGTCTTGGCCTTCACAGCATCCTCTGGCAAGGAGTTCCACAGGTTGATTGTGCATTGTGCAAAAAATACTTTCTTTTATTTGTTTTAAACTTGCTGCCTATTAATTTCATTTGGTAACCCCCTAGTTCTTGTGTTATGAGAAGTAGTAAACAAACTTCCATATCTACTTTCTCTACACCAGTCATGATTTTGTAGACCTCAATCATATCTCCCTTTAGCCGTCTCTTTTCCAAGCTGAAAAGTCTCAGTCTTATTAATCTCTTCTCGTATGAAAACTGTTCCATACTCCTAATCATTTTTGTTGCCTTTTTCTAAATCTTTTCCAATTCCAATATATCTTTTTTTGAGATGGGGCGACCACATCTGCACACAGTATTCAAGATGTGGGCGTACCATGGATTTATATAGAGGCAACATGTTTTTTCTATCCTATTATCTATCCCTTTCTTATATATTCCTAGCATTTTGTTCGCTTTTTTGACTGCCACTGCACATTGAGTGGATGTTTTCAGAGAACTATTCACAATGACTCCAAGATCTTTCTTACATGGGGTGTTTACTCAGTTTACTTAGGAGAGATTTGAAATTCAGGTTGTGTAAAATATTTGTCCTCCATAATGCTTCCAACAAACTGTTGGACATATACTGTTCATGCATAGGTTAGCTATAGGAACTGTCATTTACTGCTTATTTCTAGGTTTAGAATTTGAGTTTTTTGAGCTTCCCAAGGCTTCTGAAACTTTGATAGCTTTAGGGAGGATAAATTCTGGCAGTGGTTGACTATCAAGTAACAGCAGCCCTCTTTATCATCTTTGGCCTCCCCATGATTTTTCACTCAGAATTATCAGTGTTTTAAGTGTTAAATCCCATGCAACTCTAAGGTCTAACCAAGTCTGTGTAATTTACTTCACAAAGAAATCACCAAATAGCTCACTAAGGGGTAAGTGCTCCCAAGAATCCAAACCCTCCATCAGAATTGGGGTAATCCCATTTTCCTTTGGATTGTGTCAGGAATTTTCAAAATGGGGTCATGATTTCCTTGCCCTATCCTAAGTGATAGGGGTTCTAGTTTGGTGGGAATGGTTGAGAAACGTTGGGTTAAAGTATGTGCCAAATGATTAAGTGCTCTAGGGTTGGTAGACCTGACCCCCACCATAACCCCAGTGTGAGGGTCAGTTTGATCTTGGCTGCTAAGAGACCACCACACAAAATTGTGATCTTGTATAGCCAAAGTAAGAAAAACTGACACTGTGACCTGTGCTTATGTTTGAGGTAGGATGACCATACAGCAAATGTGAAAAATAGGGACAGGGGTAAGGGGTAATAGGAGTCTATATAAGAAAAAGATCCAAAAATCGGGACATCTGGTCACCCTAGTTTGAAGAGTTACGCTGTGGACCACCTGGTTGCTTCAGAGAGCCAAACCTGTGCAAACCAACACTGGCGGAGCAAAATAACCATAATGTACATAGCACCCAACAGTAACTGCATCTGTTACATAAAATTTGAAGTTGAAATTAACATTTGGAACAGGCTAGGTGCATGGGAGTGTGGGTGAAGATGCCGGAAGCAGAGCGGAAAGAGGCTGCCTTCCCCAGCCACTGCCTTTTCTGGGCAGCCTCATACCATCCACCAGCCAATCACTGTGCGTTAGACTGGGGCTGGGATTGACCAACATGGGTGTGACATTGATTGATGGGATGCTGTGTTGACACTACCCGGAGGGGATAGTGCTGAGGCTCCACCCTAACACCAATGGTATTTTACTCCAGAGGCATTCTCTAGCTAAGCCGTTTTAAATTGCCAGCAAATTATATTGCATATTCAAACTTGCCTCTTGCAATTGGATTTTTTAAATGTATTTTTAAATGAGGATTTGAAACACAGGATAATTCAACTAAAACATATTTGTAATTTTTAATTCTGTGTTTTTATATTTCAAACCAGTTGTTTCCTATTAGCTAGATAGAATTTATTAAATTATATCTCTAGTATTAGTGGAAGATGAGCCAAATTCAGATACACTTCTGTGACTGAGTTTTATTTCTCAAATCCATTTCACTTTGTCCTGCACAACATGCAGCTGTGGTTTGGTTTTGATTTTACTTAGTAACAAAAGACCATTGAGTCTCTCTAAGCCCCCTTCAAAAGTATTAATTTCACACTGAATGCCACTTGCCACTGGCTCTTCAAAAGCGCTTGATAATTGAAAGCTCTATTTTTATCCATGTAACAGAGGGACCAAGAGGATAGATGTTTGTAAACCAACAGGCTCCACTCCTGAGCTTTGCAACGTTAATGTCCACTTCACAGAATAACTCTCTCTTGTCACAGTACAGCACTGTAAAGGTTGATGAGCTGGTTTCTTGAGACCCACCTGAAGAGATCTCTGTAGCTTTTTCTTTTCTTTAGAAGCTCTGGACCCCTTGCAAATTATTTTAAAAATACAGTGAGGTTATATAAAGAGCTGCAGTATCAAGTGACCAGCTGCATGGAGACTCCTGCATTATGTGTACATAGGCATAACGAGGGCTTCTATTAAGCGGTGACAGGAACAACTGTCATGTTTCCTCCCCCACCCCGCTACTCCTCCCGCTCCACACCTGGCATTGTACACTCTGGCTGTATTAATGGACTATTTGTACAGTGTGGGCTAGACAGGGTAGCTTACACACTGGTCTGCACTGAAGGCAATGCACAGTCACACTCCTTGAGATCTTTGGTGCACAGAGGGTGTACACATGCTGCACTGGTCCTTCTGGCCCATTGGACGATGCAATCTTCTTTGTCTTGGGTAGACAGCGATTTGGTGCAGGAGAGGGACACAGTATCATGAGTGTCCTCTTTGGAGGGATTGTGCCTTGGCCCTCCTGGCAGTGGGAGAGAGGAATTGGCTCCTGGCACTCTGCTTCCCCATGTCTGCCCCCCAGCACATCTACATAAACTTGCCTTGTACATTTTTTTCAGATTTGTATGTTCTTTAGTTTCATTTGCTGGTGTAATAAAGCAACAGTGTAATTTCCTGAAGTTCTCATGCAGGCAAAACTACTTCAATGGGAGTATGTGGATGCAAAGACAAAGAGCTTTGTGCCATATCCTGGAGCTCTAACTCATCTGAGGCGGCAGAATTGGACCCGTAGTTTTTAGCCATGAGAAAACGAATCTTGGAACGCTTCTTGTTTTTTCAGTAATTGTTTTCTGCTCAGAGTTTACTGGGATAAGAAGAAAGACTCAGACAAACAATAGCAACTACTTTGCCACCATTTTAGTGCTGAGTAGGAAGAGTTACATCCCATGTACAATGATTCTTCATCCATTGGGGCTAGGGTTATTTAGAGAGGCACGTTTTGTTTGTATCTCGAAATTAAAACCAAAAGAAACACCTTTATCTCAGGTATGTGTATATCTCTAAGGAGCCTATCACTATGGTGTTAGGGCCTTGCAGTCCTGGAGCTGCTAACAGGAGAAGTTGACATACAGCTTTTTGCATTACTTGGCCTCAATCCAGATTTCATTTCCATGATCTTCTGAGCCCAGTCGGAGGGGAGCCCAGTGTGGGGGAGAGATTGGTAAAAGAGAGAGGGCACGTTCACTGTTTCTGGATGTTCTTGTGTTTGTGCTTATATTCAGAGAAAGTCCAGAACCACAAGTCTGATCCTGGATCTGTCTCTAAACTTCCCTGAAGTTGAAGGAAGTTTAGATCTGCTCTTTGGCCCAACTCAAACTCTTGCTATAACAGCCTTTAATGCTGAGAGAGGAAAAGACCTGATATAGGAAAACATATAGAAAGATTCCCAGAAGATGAGAAGCAAAAAGGGAACGATAAAAGTAATGTACTCTCAGCCTTGTACTCTCAGGAGAACAAGCAGCCACAAAAGCAGAGACTTCAGCTGAGCTTCTCATTTTCCCTCTATGGACCCAGCTTATTCTCTGAGGGGGGCAGAGAGTTTTACCCCAATTTATCAGGGGTGGCCCAAGGCAAGTCCACAGTGCATAGACACACACAGGGCCCCAAGTTCCAGGAACCAGTCACTGGAGCACAGTGGGAAAGAGTTGGAAAGCAGAAGAGACCTTCCCCCAGCTGCAAAACTCCTGCATTTCCATGGATGGAATCTACAGCTAGAGTACCTACCAGCCCCTTACCTGTGCCAAGCAATACCTACAGAAGTCTGCTTGGGCCCCACACATCTGATTTCACCAAGGATTCTGAAACGCTAGCTTGGCTCTGCCTCATAAAGGCAAATAGTGTTCCTGTTCACTGCCGACAAATGCAGAATAAAGCTGGGATTTTCAAAGGAAACTAAAGGAGTTAGGTAGTCACCCACCTCCCACTGAAATTCAGTGGAAGATGGGTACCTAGTTCCCTTGGTCTCCTTTGAAAATCTCAGCCTGTAGCAATAGTAGTACTTAATAGGAACTTGCCAATACAGTGTTAATTTTTTTAAAAAACTGCTGCTTTGTTGTGGCAATGACTGTGAGAATGGAACAAAATCCAGACGTGGAAAATCAAGGTCTCTGGATAGTATCCTGATTTTACACAAAGCCTGTGCTTTCCAGGAGTTCACCTGGCAGTGCCGTGATAGGCTGATGGGCTTAGCTACAGAAACACATCCCTCCCCACCGCCCTGCTGTGTTATTGCAAAGTTACTAATGGATGTGGTCACTCAGTCTTCTTGGCTGAGGGATACAATTCCACCTGCATTAGCTGGTGCTCCAGCAGACTGGCTTTGTTACCTGCGGTCCTGTCACAGTGTAGCAAAATCTGTAAAGGAACTAATACCCAGACTTTGCAGGCCATGCAACTTTTCCTAAATGTAAAAGGGTCTGTGCATAGTTTTATATGCAGTATAAAACCAATGCTAAGTGGAGGAAAGGATCTGAAAACAGCACATACTTAGGCCCTGGTTCAGCAAAGCACGTCAGTTAGCCTTAAAAGTTAGCCTGTACTTTGCTGAATCAGGGCCTTAGCATGAAATACCAGTCTGCTATATATCTCCTCTAGCTTGCTGATGTTCATAACTTTGGAAATTGAAAGGGAAGGTATATTTAAACCCTTTGATCCTGCTTCCAGAGTTTGGTGCCATTAATACACCTCGGTTGGTTCTGTAGAGTATTTGCTTGTTTGGAATAATATATGGCTAAATCCAGTAAGCCTCTCCCCTGCACAAAGAAGTTCTCAGTGATCCCTACTACAATTTTAGCTAGCTTTGCATTTACTGCACTGCAGGAGAGTTTCAGGTAAGTGTAAACTTTTAAGAGGATTTTCATGTTTTGTAATAGAAAAATTGGAAATCTCCCTTCCACGCCCTTTGCAGGTCCCCAATCCCTTTGGGTGTTCTGCTGCCCATTAACTTTCCCACTCACTTAGGTGATTGATTAATATCATAAAATTTACTTTACCAAGGAAAAATGAAAAGCTTTAAATATGTGATATCAATATACATGAATATTAAGAGAGCAATTCCAAATTTTTGTAATATCTGAAGGAGCATTGAAGATTATGAGCAATTTAATTAAGGAGGGAAAATAGAACACCACATAGCTTTTACTACAGACTTGCTCTTGGTTTTCTTCCCATAACTAGAAGTCCTGTTTTTTTGACTCTTCCAGGGAAGCTGTTCTCCATCTTTATGTATTTACATAGGATTATTTTAAAATTGTGTTATCATTCTGGGACCTTCCCTTTTAGAACATCATTTTGGCTTCTCCAATATGTGTTGCTTAACCATGTGTGACAGGAATCTGCTCAGAATGTTGGGGCTAAATGGCAGAATGGATGGTTTAGGGACCTATTGTTCTTATCCTTGCTAGTCCTAGGTACAAAGAGACTTGTTAGTATAGGGGTGGGCAAACCTTTTGGCCTCAGGGCTGCATCTGGGAATAGGAATTGTATGGTTGACCATGAATGCTCACAACATTGGGATTGGTGTGCAGGAGAGGGTGAGGGTTCTGGTTGGGGGTGTGGGCTCCAGGATGGGACCAGAAATAAGGATTTCAGGGTGTGAGAGGAGGCTCCGGGCTGAGGTGTGGGGGTGAGGGCTCTGGTTGGAAGTATGGGCTCTGGGGTGGGGCTGGGGTGAGGACTTTGGGGTGTAAGAGGGTGTTCTGGGCTGGGACTGAGGGGTTCAGAGAGTGGGAGGGGGATCAGGTCTGGAGCAGGGTGTTGAGGTGTGGGGAGAGGCTCAGGGGTACAGGCTCTGGGTGACACTTCCCTCAGGTGGTTCCCAGAAGCAGCAGCATATCCCTTGTCCTACTCTTATGCGGAGGCGCAGCCAGGCGGCTCTGCGCGCTGCCCCACCCCAAGTGCCGCCCCTGCAGCTCCCATTGGCTATGGTTCCCGGACAATGTGAGTTGCGGGGCAGGCACTTGGGATGGGGGCAGTGTGCAGAGCGGAGTCCCCGGTTGCTTCTTCATGTAGGAGTCAGACGGAGGCAATGCGGCTGTTTCCAGGAGCCATGTGGATTGGCCCCCAACCCTGCTCCCCATCTGGAGCACCGGAGAGGGGCTATTCTGCTGCTTCCGGGAGCCGCGTGGAGTGGCCCCTGACCCTGCTCCCTGGCTGGAGTGCCAGAGCGGGGCAACCCCAGATCCTGGTCCCCAGCGGGAGCTCTTGGGCCATATTAAAATGGCTGGCAGGCTGGATCCAGCCCATGGGTCATAGTTTGCCCATCGCTGTGCTAGTAGAATGAAGGTCAACTAATTTATTTTCTGGAGTAGTATTTCTTTGGAATGGATGTCTGTAATTATAAATTATATGACAGAGTAGATTATGGTCCAATGATCACATGGCAACTTTCTACTAGTAAGTGACGTTGGGTGCATATATTAATGTATATAACTGATCCCATTTCAGCAACAACAAAAAAGTCTGGCTGTGGTCCCAAATTGCCCCAGAACAGCTCTCAGGACTGGCCAACGTCACAGTATGGGTTCCAGTTGTCATTATATCTCTGTATCCTGCTGGACAGATTGGTAAAGACCTGGCCCCAAATTCTGATCTCCTTCATGCTGGTGTACCTCACAAGTAACTCCATTAATTTCTCTGTCTAAGGTATTTCTAAAACATCCATCATCTTGGTATATGAGCACTAACTTAAATGGAGCTACTCCAGATTTTTGCACCAATTTACACCTATCTCATGTAGGGGAAAATCAGGCTTTGTTTCTTAGTCTCTTCCCAGCTTCATGTGTTCTGTAGTCCTGTGACTGTGTAATAATCTTCTATGGTTCCTGTCCTTTATTTCTTCCTTAATCCCCCTCATTTTCTTTCTCACCTGTCTCTCTTTCCTTCTTGCAGTCAGTAGTGAACCTGATCAGTGAGCTACAGGAGCAGATGTGTAGACTACAGCTGGAAATTAATAGTAAAATCCAGGAAAGAAAGTCTCAAGATAGGAAACCTGAACTGACAGCTAATGGTCCTCAGGCCAGCACAAGATCAGTGGTAGAGAGCCTCACCCAGAAGAATTGCTCTCTGTGTGATGTATGAGAAGTACACTTTAGCATAATTTTGTGCATTTCCCCCTTTTTCACAAAAACTGAATTCCACTAACCAGAATTATGTTGTGAACTATAGGCATTAATCTGTGTGACTTTTTTTTAGAGTGTGTGCTGTGTTAATAATAAACCTAGTGCCAAATTCTGCTCTTATTCATGCCTGCTTTACCAATGCTCAGATGTCAATGAGAGCAAAATATGGCCCTCTTTTTTTATAAAGTTTGCATTTTGCTTTTAACTCTCAAAAGCATTTTGTCATAACAGTTCTGTTTTAGAATGCCAAGAATAGAACTATGTTTGCTTGCATTGCAGCATATTTTCTGAGGTGATCTGTCAGCATAATCATGCATTGTGACACTGAATGCAGTGAACCACTTAAGAAGTGCATAGCACACTTGCAGAAATAATTTGCTTTTCCTTTCATTCTGTTCATTGTGTGTGTTCTGATAGAATGAAATTAATTAAAAGACTCAGTAAAAGACTTCAGTTCGTACTTTTAAAAAATTAAAAATCTTGAAGCAATTTTTTTTATTCTCTAAAACAAGTGCTTATGATAAAACATTTTTTATGTTTACAGTACAAACCTTCACTTTATTTGATCAAAGCCACTCACGTGTCAGGGTAAAAGGTATTTTGCTTAAGCTGTTTAAATTGAATGGAGATGGAGTTTCATTGGCATGCTTGAAAGTTCCAGGTTGCTGCATTTGCAGTATCTCCTTAATTATTTGTGGGATAATTTCTGGAAAGCCGAACTATAATCTGCTCATGTTGACAGAGGATTTTGATTTTTTGTTGGTTGGTTTTCAAATAATTTTTCTGTCACTTTTTTCATATGATTTTTTTTATAAATATCCTCTGTTAATTTAATATACGACTGCTGTTTCTTGCTTAATAATTCTCTCTGTCTGGCAGTGACTAGTGAGTCATTAGAGTATGTATGAACTGCACATTGGAGAAAAAGGTTGAAATTTATATTAAGGTATGAATAGCATCATGAATGGGGCTCCATGTTTAAAATGCACATTTGAAGAACTGTTGTTCTTGTTTTCCCTGAGACATAAGTACAAGAATATGCGAGATCCATATCTTTGGATTAGGCTTTGGGTTTGTCACATTACAAATGTCAGTTCAGTGAAATAGTTCCCCCTCGATGCCAGTGCCAAAGTTCATCAGTAATGTTGGTCTCAGAAAATGAACACCGAGGTTATAATCATCTTAAAAGAGGGGAGGGATTCAAGAGGCAAGATGTGGTCAGATAGATGGAGGTCATTAGGATCCTGTCTGACAGCTTTGGGTAGGCCCAGTGACAAGGATAACCCTTGTGCTTGGATGCCTGGTGATGGTAAATTGGGAACCAAGGGAAAAGGCAACAGAAGTTGCATTTCAATATGATAAATTACAAAACATTACCATTCATTAAAACCAGAGCTTGAAAAATGTACCTACTGTGGACTAAGCCCACTAACAAAATATACTGATGATTTTGTTTGTACATATTCCATAACCATACCTTCTGTAATTTAAAGTAATAAGATGGTTATGTGTTGTTTGTTGTGTGCTCTTGTAAAATACGGTCAATTTTCTGGGTTTTTTTTAAATGAGATTTATTTTCTCTTTTGGTTTTAAACCTTCCTCATCTTTCTTTTCTTTTCTGTTGTAGATCATAGTGTATATTTCCTTCATTGTCTTCCATATCTGTTTCCTCTTTCTGCTTCCACTCCCTTGTAACTCTTTCCCTATGTTGTGTTCTCTACCTCCTCTTCTGTAATTTCTGTCTCCTCGTGTACTTCTGCCTCCCAGATTTCTCATCCCAAAATACCATGCTCCCCTTCCCCCTTAATCTTTCAGAATTTTGCCACTCAAACAAAGGACTTGGGAATTTTACCAAACTCCTTAAACATACCAGATAGGGGCAGTGCCCAGGTGAGATGTCCCTCCTTCCCAACCCTCCATCTTAAGCTGCTGGGAAATGGGAAGGAGCTGAGGTTCCTATCTTGATGCTCTTCTAATACCCTACTCAAAGTGTCGTCTTTTATATAAGCCTTCAGCTAGTACTTGTCCAATAGATTTGAAGTAGAACCTTCCCTCCCCAGCCAAATCACCCTGGCTGTTAGAAGGGAGGAGGAGTGTTCTCTGTGTTCCCTTTATATGTCTTATCTAGATATCTGAGGGACTTTATAGAGGCCCCATAATGTAGTATCTGAGCCCCTTACTATCTTTAACAAATGTAACGTATGTATCTTCACAATGCCAATTTAAGGCAGGGAAGAACAGAAAACTCTGAGCACCAGCAGAGAAGACTGAACAGTCCATCTACTGATGGATTAAACAGACATGACTCGTCTCCCTGGGGGTTTTAAACCAGTTCAAGTTGAGTTAATCGGGTTCTATAACGCTAACGTACACATGACACAACGCATCATAGTGCACTTACAGTGAAACGCTGGAGTGCTCTAGCAAAATGGACTAAGTTTGCTATGAATTAATTTAGTTAGGTCTGTTGTTCGTATGCATGCACTGCTCCAACAGCTATCTCTCAGTGCTTTGAGGTTAACCACTGCTGGCCTGTCTATGTATCTCTGTGTACCCCTTGCTCTGGTGTAAAGTTCCCAGGACAGACCTTCCTCCATTTAAAACTAGGCATGAGACCAGCTTTTGCCCATTTGCTCCTGGGCTCGAGTGTACCACTATTCTTGCTATACTAGAGCAATTCCACTCCACAGTCCCCACAACTTACCTTGTGCTACTGTTTGGAGCCATGTTGAGATTGTCATCTGGGAAAAGTCAGTGCAGGAAGCTCTTTTGGTCAGACAACAGGATAAAGAACTGTTTGTGGAAAATGTGAAGCAGATGTCCGTGAAGAGTCATGATTGGGACACCAAGCAGTGCTGGAGAAAGAACTCACAGCTCAGGAAGGCCTACCTTAAAATGAAGATGCAGAGAAGGCATCCACCAGGAGCCATGTGACCTGTCCATTTTACAAAGAACCGGACAGACCAGCAAAAACTTTTGGATCTTGCTGCCAGCACTTTTCCCACTGTCAAAGGGCAACCAGCAAGACTCATTGCAAGATGAGTGGGACAACGGCAGAAAAGAGCTCTCTCCTGAGAGCCAGGTGAAACCAACCCAGTTCCTGCCCTGAAGCTGTAGAGCCTGATTCCTGCCCTCTATCAGCCAAGCCCAAATCCCAGCCAGTAACCCAGACCGGGACCAAAGAGGCACATTCTCTGGAACTTCGGCGGCATGTAAATACCTATCTTTACAGTTTATTCATTATTTATTATTATTATTATTTACTTATTATTTATTTTATTAATTGTGTTATGCTGCAGTGCTGATTTCTGTCTGGTGGCCCATAGCTTATTTTAGACAGATATAAATTAGGAATCATTCTGAGTTTCCCAAGTCCCCTTTCCTCCTCTCTCCCCCCCGCCTCCATCCCTTTCTCCCTCTGACCGCACCCCCCTATCTACATTCCCAAGATGGTAGCCGTTCTACTTGAGCATTCAGCCTCTTTTCCATCCTACAGCCCGGACCATCAACAGTCTTCAGGCCCACTCCACAGAGGGTTCATACCTATCTGCCAATTTTCCTTTCACCTTCCCTTATCTGTCCTGCGTGGCGAACCCCCTTCCACCATCACCCATTTGCCCTCTCAGAATGGCAGCTAGCAGCATGGCACATCCACAGCCTCTACCCCACCGGCGTCCTGTGACAGATTAAAATAATATATTCGTTGTGCTAAAACACGACAGTTATTGAAACACTGGTTACAGGAAAGGGAATTTGGTTAGTGTTCACAGTTTACATGAGGTACAAATGTTCATTGAATGCCTAGTGCAGATACAAAAGGTAATGCTCCTCACTGAGGTATAAGTGTCCTGTACATTGTAGCTGACAGTTATTGTAGGACCCTGTCTATTTTTCTCTGGATTTTCTCTCTGTCTGCAGGCGAGATAAAGCAGAATTTAAGACTGAGAAATGGCTTGAGTTTGGTTCTCACATGATAGGGATTGTCACATGCTCATTCTTCCCACTATAGCTCGCAACTTTGCGGGGAGGGGTAGCTCAGTGGTTTGAGCATTGGCCTCTTAAACCCAGGGTTATGAGGTCAATCCTTGAGGAGGCTGTTTAGGGATATGGGGCAAAAATCTGTTGGATGATTTAATCCTGCTTTTTGAGCAGGAGGTTGGACTAGATGATCTCCTTATGTCCCTCCAACCCTGATATACTATGATTCTATGAACTCCTTTCTACTCCAACAGCACTTCTGGGGGACCATCATGGTGAATGGATTGGAATGAATTCTCAGCATATCGCTTTGGTCTTCCTTTTGAATGAAGCTGTTCTCTAGTCTCTTCAGTGTAACGTCATCAAGACTCAGGATAGCACAAAGGGAATGTAGAGGGGATTATTATGTAGCTCATGCCCTGATGCCCACTTCACCCCTATGAAAGCACAGAGCCACCTCCCACGCACAAACAAAAGTGCAAAGTATGACTGACTGGGAACATAATTCTCCTGCC
This sequence comes from Dermatemys mawii, assembly GCA_007922305.1. Taxonomy (NCBI): domain Eukaryota; kingdom Metazoa; phylum Chordata; order Testudines; family Dermatemydidae; genus Dermatemys; species Dermatemys mawii. Next base: position 16,150,204 of record ML677332.1, on the reverse strand, counting down.
CCCAATAATCCAAGACACAGTGCAAGACAAGATAGCATATACTGTACGCACTAAAATTCCAGTGCAACCAGTACCTTTCCCACACACAGACCTCTTATCATCTCTGAGGTTCCCCCGAGTCTGGGAAGAATCTGAAGGAGGTAAAGTCAGTAATAATTATTTCCATTCTCCTGTAGCCATGACACCTGCAATGGTCAGACCACCAAGGAGAAGGCCTCTGTCAATGGCAAATGCCTGCCCAACCTGAGGGGGCATAAAAGGAACAAGATAGTTGCAAAGCTTGTAGCAGAGTCCTGCAGAAAAATTCAAGATGGGTGAGAGGAGGAGGCAGTATCTGAGGAGCCAAAGGGAGAAAGAAATGGAGCTGTCAAACAAGTCATTGGCAGTGGCCAAAGACAACATCACAGTCATCAGGAAAAGCATTGCCATGACCAAGGAGAGCATGGAATAGGATAGGGAGATGCAGAGGCAGTTCAGAGAAACTATATTAAGCCAAAATATGCTGCTTTGTCATATGGTGATGCTAGAACAGCAGGCATTGCAGCTCTGAAATGTGGGACCAGCCACATTCTTCAGCCCCTGGACAATACAAGTTACTGGGGCCACAGAAACTCCACCCCACTCCATCCCCTTGCAGCTGTGTTCCCCAAGGCCATGTTCCTTGCAGAGGTCAACCTCTGGGCACAGAGAAAAAATGCTCCTGAGAGCCTGGCTCTTTTGAGTCCTTCAGTACCCCTGATAACTGAGCCACAGCAGTCCATCCCAGAAATCCCACAAACAAGAAGAGACAGAAGCAAGGCGTATACTTGCCTGTAACTTTAGGCCCTTCTGCCCCACCAGCTGTTCTGCACTGCACTTTCAATGTCGGCTGCACTGTTGTGTAATACAATATTACAGCAGCTTTTAATCGTATATCAGTAAAAACTTAATTTTTGGTTTGTTACATGACTCTTGTTTCATAATCAAAACCATTTAAAATTCATATATAATGTCTCATAACTGCATGAAAGTTAGAAATCCCTTTAAACAATGGTAAAATAATTTATGGAGTTTTACAAAAGTACTTGAACAAGGCCCCACTTACACCACCCAATGAGCCTGAATCCCACTTCCAGGCGTAATGGCTTGTTGTATAGCTACACTTTTCAGGGATGAGACTCAAAATAAGAACAGTGGGCATCCCAAACAATATGTCTCTGGGTCTTTTCATTTTCTGTGGGATACCTGGCTGGCTGCTCAAACCGCTGAGCAAGATCTGGACCTCATCCTCCCATCCACTGTTAAGGCTTTACCCCTTATCCTCACAAATATGGGATACAATACAACGTGCTGATATAATGCTCAGCACAATTTTTTTTCTGATGCTTCCAACCTATTCCACAAACAGCACCATCTCCCTTTCAGATGGCCACATGCACCCTTGATTACCATTCTGCAACTGCTGAGTGGGTAGTTAAAAAGCTCTGTCATTCTGTCCTGGTGCTCTGCAATTGGCTTCATTAACCACGGAAGCAGGACTTAAGACAGGTCTCCCAGAATAACCAGAGAAACATTCACACTGCTAATGTCCATAGTATTCTGGGGCCACACAGTCCTCCTTCCCTTAGTTTGAAAAGGCCTGAGTTCTGATCATGTACACTTCCAGTGTACCCTACATTTATGTCTGTAAACCCACCACGGTTGTCAACCAGCCCATGGAACACCATGGAGAGCTACTCTTCCAATTCATAAGTTCTGTGCCTTCGTGGGGAAATGAGGGGTTGGGAGGGGGCAAATGAAAGGAGATGAGTTTATAAGTTGTCCCAGACAGTTTGATGGCTTTGTATGTAAATAGTGCCCAATAGTCTCCTGAGCATTACCCAGCTTTATAACTGGATGCAATGGTACCTATTCCATGACATGATACTCCTGCATGAGAATGTCCCAAGCAGTTGATCTCCCCACGTTGAATTGGTTTGCCACCAACCAGCAGCCTTCTGGAGTGGACAGCTTCGTGATGGTAATGGTGACCTGCTTCTCTAGGAGCACAGGGTACAGCATGCTGGTACGCTGTGGATGAAGCCCCAGCATTGTAGAACAATTCGTTCCTACCAAACCATGCAGAGCAGAAATGCTTTGCTCAACATGGTGGCAGCTGTGAATATGCACAGACTGCTTGGTGTGTATTTCAGCGCTCAAAGCCAAACAAGATCAGCTCTGGAGACCACATGTCGCATCCCTGAGTGTAGGATGTGGCAACAGCAACAGCTTCCCCAGCAGCAGGAGGAAATTCAGCAACAGTGAAAGCAGGACAAGGGTGAGGAAGAAGAGGAGGACACTGAGCAGCTAGTTCTGGAGGACCAGCTCCTAAGGAGTTTCAAACCGTGTGAACACTATTGGTGCAGCTTGTATATGGTGCGTTATCAGCCATGCAGCAAAAAGCTTTGCATTAAGCCTCCACCTGTAGATATATCCTAATAAAGCTTCCAAGAATCTTTTTGTTGTTGTAAGTGCATCTCTTTGCTGCATCAGTTAACATGGAACCTTCTATTTACTGATGAGTCTCTCTATCATCAGCTTCTCAGGTAGGGAAGTAATCTTATTTGTCTGTAAAGTGTTTGTGTATGGTGCCTGACTGCTGAATATTGCCTCATCTGTTTGGTGTTTTTAGGTACAGGCATGTCGTGTTTTACGCGAGTGTTTGGTTCTGCGGTTTCCGCATAAAGCGGAAACCGCGTATAGCCATACCCCATTGACTTCAATGGCCAGCAAAATTGCCCGCTCTAAAGATAGTTTTTATATTTTTAGTTTTCCCTTTCTTTTTTTCGTCGACTGTGTAAAGTGGAAATCACACAAGTTAAATGCGCATAAAATGTGACATGCCTGTATCTTAAATACCTACCAGCAGGGGGATTTTCCCTTCTGTGAACTTTAGGAGACACTTGGGCAGCATTTCAGTCTTCTAGATTTTTTAAAAGAACCTCTGAAAGCCCTTGGTACAATATAACATGGATATAAGGGGACCTGAGCACTTACATTTCTATGCACCTGAACACATCAAAGTCAACCATCTTTCCTACACAACCAAGCAAAGTTGGCCATAATTTTGGCCACATCGTTTCAGAAAGGATTCCACTTAATAATATAGCAAATCAAAGTAGCTTTCATTTGTTTAACTTAGCATGCACAAATAACAAGGAAGAGTTTGTTTTGCATGGATGGCTCACCATTCACTGGAGTGTGTCATGGATGAGCTTTAAATTCATGTCCTTTAGAAAACAAGTATTTGGTTGAGCTCTTTCTTTAGCTGTTCTTTATTTTTTTTTTCTCTTGCAGGGTTTACTTCAGGAACTCAAACATCTCAAAATTAAAGTAGAAGAGCTGGAAAATGAAAGAACCCAATATGAATGGAAATTAAAAACAACCAAAGTAAGCACTAAATTTAGCATTTATGAAAGACAGACTTATTCCATCCTGGAAGTGGATACTCCCTACTTCCCGCAATATTTACTTTTTTTACATTTAATACATTTCACTGATGTCTGTAAAATAAGATTTTGTTTGAACAATCTGTTGAATGCAGATTTTGTCTTTAAAGTTGTGCTATCTTTTTACTTAGGATTTTTACTCTTCCTGCCCCCCTTTCTCCTCTCTTTTTCTTTTCCCAAAAACTAATATATTGGCTAACAAAGGAATTGTTCCATGAGAAAGCCTTCCTTTCAGGCTTTCTATTTTATTTTTTCTATATCAGTTACTAGCTTCTGGAGTAAGTTCTCTAGCTTGAAAGTTACAGTTTTATAGATGCAGACAGACAGCAGTGGGAGGAAAAGTGCAGAGCTCTTTTGGTGTACTACATGAGTAACTTTCATGGAGTGTAAGGCCAGAATAGGTCATTGGATCACCTTGGATTTTCCCCAGTTATTTAAATATTGAGCCCAATAAGTTGTGTTCGACTAAAGCATGGACTCCTGAAAGCCATCCAGTCTTGATTTGAAGACATCAAGAGATGGATAATTCACAACTTCTCTTTGAAATTTGTTCCAATGGCTAATTACCCTCATTGTTAAACATTTGTGACTTCTTTCTTGTTTGAATCTGTCAGGCTTCAGCTTCCAGCCATTGGTTCTTGGGGAAAGAACAAGTAAAAGACTATTTAGATAAATTAGATGTAGTAAAGTTGGCAGGGCCTGATGAAATTCCCCTAAGGGTACTTAATGAAGTAGCTGAAGCAATCTTGAAATTGTAGTGATTATCTTCAAGAACTCATGGAGGATGGATAAGGTCCAAGACGTCTGGAGGAGGACAAACATAGTACCTGTCTTTAAGAATGGGAAAAGAGAGGATCCAGGCAGTTAGATTAGTCAGCCTAACTTTAATATGTGGAAAGATTCTGGAACATTAAACAATCAGTTTGTAAACATCTAGAGGATAATGGGTTAATAAGTAGTAGCCAACTTGGATTTGTCAAGATCAAATCATGCCAGACCAACTTAATTTCCTTCTTTGACAGGGTTACTGGCCCCATGGATGGTGTAGGGGAACAATAGATGTGATACATTTTGATTGTTAGTAAAGGTTCTGACACAGTCCCACATGACATTCTTATAAACAAACTAGGAGATTGTGGCTTAGATGAAATTACTATAAGGGAGGGTGCTAAACTGATTGAAAGACCACCCTCAAAGTGTAGTTATCACTGGTTTTCTGTCAAACTGGGAGAAGGTATCTATAGGGGTCCTACAGGGGTCTGTTCTGAATCCAATATTATTCAACATTTTCATTATTGTTTTGAATAATGGAGTGGAGAGTTTGATTAAAAAATCTAGGAGGGGTTGCAAGCAGTGTGGAGAACGGGATTAGAATTCCAAATGACCTTAACAAATTGGTGAATTTGTCTGAAATCAACAAGATGAACGATAAGAGAAAAGTAGTATATTTAGGAAGGAAAAATCAAATACACAACTACAAAATGCAGAATAACAGCCTAGGCAGTAATACTGCTAAAAGGATCTGGGGGTTATAGCAGATAGCAAATTGAATGTGAACGAACAATGTGATGCAGTTACAAAAAAGGGTAATATAATACTGTGACAGACTATACTCTTATGTTCACCACTTTTACAAACTATGATAAATCTTGTACAAAGTATATCTTGCAAGGTATCATTTGAAAAATCATAATTCGCTGATCATGATTGCCCTGAGAAAATGTGTGGCAAAACTGAACATTATAAAAGTCTACTGTATGATGTTACTAATGCATATTTGTTTGGGGAAGCTGCACAAACCAGTTCTTCAGAGACAAAAGGCAAATGGATGCCTCAGCCAGGTATCAACAAAATCAGTTGGACAGTCACCGGGGTAAGCGGCCATTCGTTGGCAGGAAGAGGGATGTGAACTCAAGAGGGGGACTGAAACTAAAAAACAGAGACACAAACACCCCCAAAGCTCCCCTTTTTCCCTCTCCCTGTCCACCTCATCTTCTGCATGTGAGCCATTGGACTTTGGGGGAGGAGCTCTGATGTGAAAGTTAAGAGAGAAGAGTATGTGTGAGAATAATCTCTGCTGGTTTTTTTCCACCTTCGTTTTCCCCTCCTGGTTGATGACTCTGTTTCCTGCATAAATGCAAATTAAGACAAGCACACATTCCTTTATTTAAGATTAGCAGCCGTGTTAGTCTGTATCCGTAAATAAGACAAGGAATACTTGTGGCACCTTAGAGACTAACCAGTTTATTTCAGCATAAGCTTTTGAGGGCTATAGCCCACTTCATCAGATGCATTCCTTTCTTTGTTTAGGACAGACTTGATTCTGCCTGGGCAGGTCAATGAGGTTTGGAACATGCTTTAGTAGCAACATACAGGGGAATCTTAACAATGTTGCCACAGATATTTTAGCAGGACAATACTGATCAGCAAATTGAGTTTTTAAATGATATCTTACAAGGCATACTTTCTACAAAGATTATTACAGTGGTGTGTATACAGGGGTGTGTATTCCATCACAGTAATAAATCCATCTTCTGAAACAGTGACAATGAACTTTCTAGGTCTTTGGCAAGTTTTGTCAAAACAATGTGCAGTCTATTATCTTCAGAGATAATGACTGTGAAAGGGAGGAGTGTGGAGGCAGAGGAAAGAGAAGTGGGGGAGAGAGAGAGAGAGAGAGAGAGAGAAATGAGTGGAAGAAGATATGGGAATATAAGTGGAAAGGAAAGGAATGTAAGTGCAGGGAAAGGAAGAGGAAAATTAACTGTGGCAATGATATGCAACTGAGTAAAAGAGGAAAGATCAGAGTTTTTAGGAGAAACCAAGACTGAAGAATGGGGTTGAGGAGACAAGTCCAAATCTGCTATTAGGGAGTCTGCTCTTCTGTCTTCCTATTGCTCCAGCTACTGACATAAAAATTTGAAATATCTCCCTGGCTGGGATATAAAAAGTACATTAGTCACCAAGAACACATGGTAATCATTCAGAGGTTTAGTAAGCTGAATTCCGATATTCCATGGGGATTTGATGGCAGAAATGGTGAGCCTTTGCTGCCACCCAGCTGCCTGCTCCATCATGTGAAAATGTGTTTTCACCTACTAAATTAAATCTCTCCCCTTCTTCCCAGTGAGATCATGGGTTTTTCTTAACTATAATGTCTTGAGGACCTTACATTCAAGATGCTAGATACTAAAGTGATATGTCTGTTAGAAAAGTAATAGACAGATCACAATAAATTTTTACTGAGGCAAATGCTTTAAGTGCTTCTAAAGATGCACAAAAATCTGAAAAATGATGCTGCTTTCTTAAATAGCCCAATGTGTTACAGCCAGCTCCTCTCAGATGGACTAATATGAGATAATAGTATCATTATGTTGCCAGTTGGGCAAGTCTGTATTTCTCTCTGCTGGATTTTGAGAAATTTTAATGTGTGAGATTTTACCCAGTCATAAGGGCAGCCTGAATTCTGATGTGTGTACATTAATGATTGTGTTTTGATCCAAATGAATGTTTGGTTTTCAGCCCATGCATTGCTTCTGCCATAATTGCCATCTAAAATATCTGATGCAGGTGAGAGCAAGTTTTACCAGATATCTGACAGCAGTGGTCAAACTTAGTAGAAGTCAACCCAGGATACTTTTCATGTGTTTGAATATTCATCTTTTTTAATATGATGGACACAGAAATATTATATCACAACAGTAGAATCTACACCTAATCCAAACATACAATTAACATAATAAAAGTGACCCATGACTATGGTGAAAAATTCAGCATTCTCTCCCAAAATATGAGTAAAATTTGGGAAAATATTCTGCTCTCTTAGAGTAGCTGTTGCAAATGACTTTGAGTTCCCTTTTAGCACTATACCGTTGGCCCAAGTAAAGCCTTGTAGAAACTGTTAGGAAAACAACTATCCTTAATGCTTTCTGTCTGTTCCCAGATTATTTACCAGGAAACAGCCTGATTGTATTTGATCAGGCTGTAAAGTTCTGAATTCTTAAAATCCCACCATCATATTTCCTGCTCTGCAGGGCTAATATCATTGAAAAACAGTGAGTACCTGTAAAAGATATATCCTTCAGCAGGATAGGTGGCATTTTTAAGGCTCTAGGAGTTTCATAATATTAAAAGAAGTTATAACTCAGGGCCTGGAGTCAAGTGAAGTGACTTTTTGTTTGGGAATTGAGAATGAGGGGGTATTCAGTGATGGTGACATTCTGAATTTTTGTTCTCTTCTTTCAGGCTGAAATAGCTCAGCTTCAGGAGCAGTTAGCTCTCAAAGATGCAGAAATTGAACGTTTACAGAGTCAACTCTCAAGGACCTTGGTACATAATGAAATTGTAGAAAGAGGTAAGAATGGATGGGGAAGAAATCAAAGTTGAAATGAAAACATATATCTTCAGTTCTGTGAAGCAGAAACTGCTCAGCATTTAAAGCAATGTAAGGAGATCCCACAGTACTGCCTTCTACAATTTTTTGGGGAGAGAGGGACGGGAGGACCACTCTACTGACTGGCCAAGTAAGAGAAGTTGGTATCCACAGAGCACTAAAACTTCTAATGCAGAGAACTTTGTTCTAAATTGAAAGACAATTTAATGTTTCTTATAGCCATATATTTGTAAAATATTGATCTCAAAGTTATATGAAAGAATATTTCTAATTACTTTTTAAAATTACCAAACTGTTGTTTATCACTGTCACCATGCCTCAGTGTATCACAGCTGAGATTCAGGATAACCTGCTAAGAAATAGAGTAGACCCACCCCCAAACTGGTGGTTATTCTATTGTTAGATATACCAAGACAGAAACAAAAGTAAACCTCTGTCTCACCACACTGGTTAACATGGACTGAATCTCCATCAGGTTCCTTTGTGTATGTCTGCATTATCAAAAGGGAACAATGCTACACAGAAGAACTATTCCCCTTCCCTCACTCCTATTCCATTTTCAGCCAAGCTTACCAACGTTCCTTGGAGGGTTGACCTCACCCAGCTTCCACTGGATACTGGGGTGTAGAAAGAGATGATGCTATAGGTCCATGACTCCCTCCCTCTCCGCTGCTCCCCCTCCCAAAGAGAACTGCTGAGTCTCCTTTTCCAGAAGCGAAGGAGACAATCTAGCCCTTTACTGTTGTATCTTCCATAAGGGGTGAATACCTAGTCAGGCAGTTCTCTAACACTGTATTAGCAGTGTTTGATGCTGGTCATCTGTAGAGCTTGTGCATGTTGAGTTTTACAAGGTTTGTATGTGACACTATAAAATACAGTTTCCCTAACAGTGTTTTGAAACCTTAACAATTAATTGAAAAGGAATTTTTCCATTAGGAGATTAATTTAAGATTTTCTCAAATATTGAAAGAATTTTTTAAAAATGAGTATTAACTACAAAGAAGTCAAGAGCTTCACACCTTTCAGTTTTCCAAATATGGGTCCATTCCTGCTCCCACTGATGTCAATGATTACTCTCTCTGATTCCAAGAGGAGCAGGAGCAGGGCCCAAATTTGTAAGTGCCCTAATGAAGCTACGGAATTGGTATATATTTGAATGAAATGATATGTAGCAATAGCAACCTCTCCTCTAAAAGAAATTGTCAAATTTTCTGGTCAAACTTTCTGATTTTCTTCTGAGACACACAAGGACAATAATGTCAAGATGTACCTGTTATGCTTGAATGCATATTCTGACTAAGTTGCCATACAGTATCTAATCTGTGCTTTTTCTACAAACTTTATTTGACTTTCACCATTTACCATCGTAGAGGCACTATATAGGAGAAGGCTAAAAGAAAAACGTAAGCCTTGAGATTCACTTTTGGCATTTTCTTAATGTTCGTTTTCACACAAATTATAGCTAAAATGCATTCCTGCAGCAATAATTTAATGTCTGTTTACATTCAACTGCTTTATCAGAATGTACATAAGACAAATATTTTGTTGTTTGCAGCAAGCAGACAGCTATTAGTCCTGCTTAAAGCTTGAGTCTGATTTATCACTTCAAACAAATATGAATGAAATCTCATAGGTTGCTAAATCACATAGCTGGACTTTAAAAGGACACTGTCAAGGTTAATAGGCCCTAGTTTTGACCTTCATTTTTTTTTATTTGCATGTAAAGCCAAAGTGATAGTTGTTTCGTGCATCTGTTCCATTTCATTTTTCTCCTTGTGGTTTTTGGAAGATAGTTTTGTTTGAAAGCCTGCTTCTTCTTTTCACCACTGAGGTAAATAAGGGAAAACATTTTGGTAAGAAAATAGATTTTCATTCAAACTTATATGGGGTTATTACAAACAGTGAGAATGAAGTTTACTGTAAAAATAATTAAAATACCTTGACATGGTTCTTTTGAAAGTATAATAGCAATGAGTGAAAATTAGTTCCACGTTGATCTTTTAAAGCTTTTTCTAAAAAAGCTTCTTTCTTTTTAAACCTGTCTGATTGCTTGCTCACTGCTTGCTGGGTTTTGTATTTGTTTTGATTTGATTGTGTTAGTGCATCTCACATGTTGACTAAATGCTGTTTTCTGCATGAGAAACATGTTTTCAATACCTACATTTTAATGTGTGTTAATATATTAATCATAGCCATCCATTGCAAAATGTATGAAACTGGCAATAACTAACTGAAATTAATAATTAAAGTATTTACAAACAATTAGAATGTGAAGCTTGAATGTTCAACCTTAAACTATTCATTGTAAAAAGGTTTACTAATAATACCTTTTACAAGACTAAATTTTTCCCATTTCCCTATCAATTGTATCACTGTCTTTGAGAACTGGGTAACACAGTTCTTTGTGAACCAAACACATCAATTTAAAAATGTCCAGGAATGTGTTCTTTGCATGGAAGCTACAATAGGTAAAATATTTTTAGGTTCTGTTTAGTCATCTACATTTGGTTAGTACAAATGGGGGATATGAGATGGTTTGTGGAAGTAACACATGGAGAACTTATGGCCTAATTATGATTAGCTAAGAAATACCATTGTCAGCTTTTGTAAATTTCCAGAATTACAGGTTTGTGAAGAGACACAATTTTTGCCTACTTACTTTCATAAAGAACCTACAAATCTTGCATTGTAAAGATTGTGATATTCATGGTACAGTTCTGTATTCACTGTTGGCATTGTTGTCAGTTTTTATTCAAATTTAGAAAGTTTGTAATAGATTCTGGAGTCCACAGAAACCTTTCCCTTGTGCAGTGAAGACTACAAGAAGACATTCAGAATTACTGGAGGATGTCAGGCTTTCTTTTTTATTGTTGTTGTTGATCTTCAGGCTTCACAAATATTCTTTAACTACTGTTCATGTAAACTATACAGTAGGAGTCAGCAACTTGGGGCACGCGTTTCAAAGGCAGCATGTGAGCCAATTTTTAGTGGCACTCTGCAGCCAGCCTGGGTTTCGGCCGCCAGCCCCATTCAGCCCATTGCCTGCCTGGGTGAATGGAATCCTACGCCATCAGCAGGCTGAGTGGGGCCAGTGGCTGGGACCTCATCTGGCAGGAGCCAATAGACGGAACCCCAGATTGGCAGCGGGCTGAGCCACTCAGCCCGCTGCTTGTCTGGGGTTCCATCTGCCCCTAGTGCTGTGGGTCTGGGGTTACCTCCACCAGCCCATGTAAATGTAATATGTATTACTGGCACGTGAAACCTTAAATTAACGAAGACTTGGCACACCACTTCTCAAAGGTTGCCGATCCCTGCTATAGATCATTCTTCCCACCTGGAAGGTAATTTCTTTTAAAATTATTTCTATAAATATGACATAGAAGAGCCCCTCAAATCTCTAGAGAAACAAGTGTCAAATCTTTTTCACTCAAATTGTTAAAACAAAAACCATTATATAGTATTCATTATGTAGCACCTTTAATATCACCGCAATTGGCAAGCCTGAACTATTCATAGTTGAAGAGACTTCCAAAAAGTGTAATTGTCACAGTTTAACTTTACTTGTACTTTACTTGCATTCAGATGGCCCAGTGATAGGCCTTCTATAAGAAACTAAGTAGAATAGAACAAAAATGATTTAATCTAGATTAAATATAATAAACATTTTCCTTTAACATTTTAAAAACTGTTTTAGATCAAGAAGTTCAACGACTGAAGATAGGAATGGAATCATTGCTAGCTGCAAATGAAGAAAAGGTGAGGAAATGGTTAGGATTAACTTGCCCCTTTGCAGTAATAATGGAGGTGTGTCTAGAAGATATCATTTATTGCATCTCTGCAAGGATCTAAAATGCTGCTTTCGTAAGGTCAGCATCACCATGAGTTGCCTGGTGTTATGGGACTGATCTGGCTAACCTTGAAACTGTGACGCTGACCTTTCAGCAACACTTTGAGGCCCTCTAGCTACTCTTGCATGGCTTTCCATTACAGAATCTGAATCAGGAGTGCTTTGACACTCTCAGTTTAGATTTAATATGGAGATATACCTGTCTCATAGAACTGGAAGGGCCTTGAAAAGTCGTTGAGTCCAGTCTCCTGCCTACAGTAGCAGGACCAAGTACTGTCCCCTGATAGATTTTTTTGCCTCAGATCCCTAAATGGCCCCCTCAAAGATTGAACTCACAACCCTGGGTTTAGGAGGCCAATGCTGAAACTACTGAGCTATCTCCTCTACTTCTCCCGAGAGTGACCTTTGAATCTGAAACTGAACTCATGGGTGTAGAGAGCCAGAAGAGTCAGGAAATGCCAAGAGAAAAGTTAGAAAAAATACTTTGACAAAATCTTTAAATAGAACAATGTTCCTACCCTTTGATTCCGCTGCTCTGTGCTTGCTCTTCTGAACTATCTTTGAATGGGAGGCTTTAAGGCACAATCCTGCAAGATGCTGAGCAGCTTCAAATCCCATTTACTCATTGTTTAAGTTGTTTCTCACTCTTGCAATAAATAAATAAAACCGCTCCCCACCCTCTAACAGGACCCCCAGAACTCCCGACCCATCCAGCTCCCTCTTCTCCCCACCTGCCCTGACTCCTCTCCACACCTCCGCCTCAACAGGTTCCCCCCCCCCGCCCTGAATCCATTACCCATCCAACCTGTCCTCCTCCCTGTGCCTTGCATGCTCCAACCTCTCTCTATACCCCTGCCCCCTGAGAGGCCCCACCCCAGAACTCCTTACTCATCCAACCCACCCCCTGCTCCTTGTCCCCTGACCACTCCCTCCAGAGACACCCCCCCACCCTAACTCCTCCCCCCAGGACCCTTCTTGCTCCCTGTCTCCTGACTTCCCTGACCCCTATCCACCCCCTGACAGACCCCAGGACTCCCACTACCCATCCAACCCACCCTGCACCCTGACTGCCCCCTCCAGAGACCGCCCCCAGCAACCCTCCTGGGATCCCACCCCCTATCCAACCCACCCTGCTCCCTGTCCCCAGACTGCCCCCAACCCTTATCCAACACCCTGGCCCTGGGCCCCTTACCACGAGGCTCCTAGCAGCATGGTTTGCTCTGCGCGGAGCCTGACACACTGCCCCACGGGAGCGAGCAGCCCTGCCTCTCAGAACACTGAGCACGCGGTGGCATGGCTCCAAGGGTGGGGAGGAAGGTGGGGAAGGGGCTGGCAGCTTGCTGTGCTCGGCCCAGTGCTCCAGTCTGGGAGCGCAGGGCCCACGACTTGCCATGCTGGGAGAGCAGTGCCATTTGCCCACCCCTGCTTTAGAGTGTGCCTGGGCACACCCCGTGCGCATGCTTATGGTATCAAATTAATTTGGGTTTTTTAAATATACTAATACATTTATACATTTCAGCAAATAGTATGTCCAATGCCAGCTGAAAGTTGAGGAATAAATGTGCTGTACAAGGCACATGAGATTCTGATACAATTTCTTTTAAGAATAGGCACAAATCTCAGGAGTCACAGTGAATGTATAGCTATTAATAATATGTATAACTTACTATATCCACAAATGTATTGGTATTAAATTTGTCACTTTGAATATGAATTCCCTTTAATGTTTTTTTGCAGGACCGTCGAATAGAGGAGTTAACAGTGTTGCTAAGCCAGTACAGAAGGGTGAAGGAGATAATGATAGCAGCTCATGGTAAAATAAGTGTTGTGGATAATGTTTGATGTGTGGTTTTCCTGAATACTGTTTGTTCTGTAATGAATAGTCCTTAATAAAGTATAAAAAAAAATCTGTTTAAGGCAAATTATAATTTTCATCTGTAACATTCTAGGCATTTAATTTTGGTTAACATGCTATGCTACACATCATAAAACTAGGGTCAGAACTGATTAGGAGATTTAACCACACCACTCCCATTCATATAGACTTATGTGGCTGAATCCCTTCATCAGGTTTGAAAGTCTTAACCTAAAAGTTTGTTTTACATCATTTAATAGCATTCTATTCTGAAATTCTGAATTTCTGAATTCTGTGTTGCTCTAAATGAAGTCATTAAGATTCCTTAACTCGAGAGAGCTTCCCAGTCAACCACATTTGTTTGTTTTTAGACTAGTACTTACGAATCCTAGTAAGAATTGGGACCCCATTTTGTACAAAGCATAAAAACTCTGCCCGTGTAAAGCTCAGCATCTAAAGACAAGTCCAGCAGTGGTTATAACAAAAGTGTGAAGAAGAGGACACAAAAGCAATAAGTGCTTGTGTTAACAAAGATCTGCAATGTGCATGACTAGATGCTTTAATTCTTTAATTATAGTCTTCTTTAATTAATAATAAGACACAAATTGCAGCAGTGCAATATGGCTCCAGGAGACCTTAATGGGATGATAAGTCAGACTGTAATTAATGCTATACAGATTTCTTTCATATCAATTTAATTCCAAGTGCAGCAAAAATTATCAGTAGTCAAACAGCAAGCTAGAATTATGGGTGCAATGTTTCTGTACAGGTCATTCTTTTCCTTGACTTAAGAAGTGTTTTTACAGTAGGTTCATTACAAAGAATGTCATTCTAGGATGCAACTGAATGGTGTTAAGAGAACCCTTTTTCTTAAATGAGTATAGTAAATTTTTCAAAAACAAATATTCACAGCTGACTACTTGGGCAAGTGCTGAGGTGAGAGAAACTACAGCCTTATCAATATATTACAAAACACTGCTTAATATTATATTCTATTTCAATATTATTCCATTTTTCGATCTTTGTTAAGGAGCACACATGCACAAGATTTATTCAGACACTCTTTGAACAAATTCCAAGTCAAGACTTGGCTGTAATTTGATACTTTCTCTATTTCTGCAGCAGTTATTGTAATTAGCTATTATAACATGTTAAATCTCAAAAAGGAAACCTTGCTCTACGCAAAGGCCCAGAAGAGAACATAACTCAGAAAGAAAAATGTCACTTCTTCCACTTCAGCCTCTGTTTCAGATTTACCTTCCAGTTGCATATATCTACCCTGCAGACTTCTGTGTCAGAGTTACAGGCTGCTTTGACATGTGACATGGATTTATTTCATTGTGAATTAGCTTAAGTATTCTGTCACTAACGTCAAATGAATGCTGGAAATATTTGTGAGTTCTGTGCAGTATCTTCAGATTGGGTGGAGGAACTCTCGCTAGGGGACTCAGTGATCCGGCAACTGCTGTGGTTAAAAAAAAAAAGTACTCTGTAAATAGATGAACTGGAAAATAGAGAATTTAATGTTGACACGTGAATCATTACTGATTGTCATTACCGATAGCCTGTGTCAGGATAAAATGACATTGGATTGTGTGTACCAGAATTTCAGGGTACATTGCTGTATTTAAATAAATGCCATCTTGTAACTTCACTTTGAAATGAAGTATGAGAACCTGGAATATGATAGAGAATGGTTATTCTACTGCATGTGCCTTTTAGTAAGAGAAATGTAGCATGTAAAGTGACAAAAATAAATAATATTCAGTTTGTTTTATTTACATATAGATATAATGCTCCATTTTAAAGTCTCACTTAAAGATACTGTTTAGGACAGTTACTTTTTTAAGCAAAAAGAATATATAGAAACCCAACAAATGTTCATTTAGCCAGTTTGTCTATTTAAGCTCTTATTTCCTTTAACTCTTCCAGGCTCTTCAGAGAGAATTCTTTCTGGTAGCAGTGAAGAAGAACTTGAGGCAAGTTTGAAGAAGTGGAATCTCATGAATAAGCCTCAAGCAGAACTACTTAAACCCGAGGTATTTAACAAATATATTGTTTAGGAGTAAATTCTTCTTTTAGCTGCACCATATCAGAGAAGGTCTACATGATTGATCTCACTATGGTTGCAAGAAAATAACTGATGGCAGAATTTGGCTCTAGGTGTATTTATTTTCACATGTATGCCTGTGTTTGGTTGGGTTAGTTTTGAGATTCAAATACACATGGACTAGAATCACAAACTTGGACTCATATTTTACACAGATACCTCCAGGAGAATTGTCACCAACTGTGGAGTCTTTGCTGCCACAAAAAACTCCGGAAATCAGGTAAGATACTAGTTTTGCTAATTGTCCTAGGTCTAAATAACGTATTCAGATATTTACATTTAATCTTGCCTATTCATACAAAGCTAACAATATGCGGTCAGATGAGGATGCACTGCTTATTGTGTATGCTTATAGTGCTGACTTAGCAATGTTATTGATTAAGAGATGTACATAGCACATAATACTTACAACAAGCTCTATTATTCTGATTAACAGTGGAAGCATTCCAGTTCTTTCAAATAACCTTATTTCTCCACGTGAGGAATCCTTGGAAACCAGAAGTAGGTAAGAACAATATTACTTGAGACAATTATCACCAAGATTACCTGAAATCTGCAGAACACTTAGTTCATCAGTATTCTACAGGTGACTTTGCCAGTTTTTGCAGTTTTGGTGGTTTTAAAGATTTCTATCAATTGCAGATTATTCTCAGAGTGGTATCACACCATTTCTGTAACATCTTGATAATGTATTTGATTCCACAGACATTATTTTGTATTAATTGTTGTTTTAATTTTCCAATATCATTATTTTATACTTTCTAAGGATTCCACAGAAAAAAATGTCAAGTAGTCTAGAGGACTTGCAGAGTGAATCCCTGGAAAAGGTTGGTTCATAAGTATTTACAACTTTTAGCATTTAATTTTAAATCTTAAGAAATTAATGTCAATTTATATAATATATATTCTGTCTGTTTGCATATGCTAAACATAACCAACACCAATACTGCATGTAAAAAAGGCTTATGATACTGTCATTCAGACCCTCTCTGTCCCACCCCACCCCCCATGTCTGAGCTTAGAATGAACCAAATATTTGCCTTGTCTACACAGACACATCCTAATATGCAGCTTTTCAGCTAAACAAGGCAAAAGGGGAAATGCATTGACATGAAGTATCTCCAGTGTATAAATGGTAATGGCAATTAATATCCTTTTGAATTGCACATCTCAATATGCCTTTACGTTTCAGGACACAAGAGTTGTGCCCTGGGCCACCCTACAAATAAACAATATACTTTTTTTACATATTTTTCTTTTTAAAAGTAGAGGTTTTTATTCAGAGTCCGACGTTTTCAGGCCTCACCATTACACTGCATTCATAAAAACACTCTATTGTTCAGATTCAGCATCTGACGCCGTAAGAATATAGACTCTTATTTCCTGTTAAATGTACAGTAGGAAGCTGTTAGCTAGGAAGCATTTAGCAAGTCCTGATTGACAACCATTAGCCAATTCTGTTTTATGACATTATACAGTATTTATTCACTGTGTAATTTCACCTTATCAGCAAATTGTAATGCTTTTGCTCAGGCTAAAATGGATTTAACCATGAACACAATTGACATACACTTGTTTTATTTGGAAAAGAACTTTAAATCTTATGAGTTGCAAGGACTTTAATCGTAACAAACCTTTTAAACTGTTAATTAGATCACAATGTAAAATAAATTAAATTGCTAAATATTGAAGCTATTGTTTTATACCTTCCCAGTATTGTGGTTTGATTGTTTGCTTGTAAATATATTTGTCACTTCTCAAGCTAGACATTTAATATAAATGGCATTATTGAAGATGGTATTGCTGTTATATTATTTAAACAGGGGGAAGCAGTGTTGCTAATGTCAAAGCTAAATGCATTTTAGATTGGCTTATTTTTCATTTTGATTAAGTCTTATTTCAACGCGATCAAATGTATCATATTTTTACTCACTAAATTTAGGTTTTCTCCCACTGCCACTTTAATTTTGCCAGAGTTTTTTTGGTATGACACAATTCCTAGGTTTGTGTAATATTACTTATCCATGCACATTGATACATCATTTTTAAATGGAATTAATGAAACCATATCCAGTCAAAATATGGTTCATTCCAAAATTTCTTCTAGATTTTGCCAAAACCTTTTCTGTGATTTTTGATTTGTTAATATAACTGCAACCTAACAAAAAGTGTTTAAAACTTAGTTTGCACTCATTTTATTGTAATAATACATATGGTAAATGAATCAAGGACTAACATTTTTAGTTCCTTGTAGAATTTAAAGGTCTATTTTCTCCTTGATGTGCTCCTGTATATGCTGTTAATTTTAAAAGGCTATATAGGATGCATATGCAAAGGTATGTGTGCAGGTATTCTGATTTGGGCTCTGAGCTACTCAGCTCTCACAAGCTAAGCACCGTAGGGCTTGGTCAGTATTTGGAGGAGAAACCAACAAGATGACACAGAAAATAGCATTAGTGAGTTTAGGCCAAAGATGGACAAACTATGGGCCACATCCGGCCTACAAACTCCTGGCTGGGGAGGCTAGCCCCTGGCCCCTCCCCGCTGTCCCCGCTTCCGCACAGCTGTGCCGCTGCATGGACAATGCGGCTGGCTCCGGCCTGGCGGCACGGCTTCCAGTCCCACTGCTCTGAGCACCACGGTAAGGGGGCAGGGAGGTTGGATAAGGGGCAGCAGGTCCTGGGGGGGCAGTCAGGGGACAGGGAGCAAGGGGTGGTTAGATGGGACGGAGGTTTGGGGGTGGGGTGGTCAGGGGATGGGGAACAGGGGGTGTTGGCTAGGCGTGAGAATCCCGAGGGGCTATTATAGGGTGGGGGTGTGGATAGGAGTGGGGGTTTGGACAGGGAGCAGGGTGGGTTGGATAGGCATGAGAGATCCGGGGGCCTGTCATGGAGTGGGGGTGTGGATAAGTCGGGGCAGTCAGGGGACAGAGAGCAGGGGGGAGTTGGATAGAGGGTGGGGCCCCAGGTGAGTGGTTGGAGTTGGGGGTGCCAGGTGGGGGCGGTCAGGGGACAAAGAGCAGGGTGGGTGTTGGATGGTTGAGGGAGTCTCGAGGGGGATGGGGGGGAGGCGGGCCAGTCTGTTTGGGGAAGCACAGCCTTCCCTACCCATCCCTCCATACAGTTTCACAATCCTGATCTGGCCCTCAGGCCAAAAAGTTTGCCCACCCTTGGTTTAGGCCTCAAATCAACAAAGCATTGAAACATATGTTTAAATTTAAGCACATGACTAGTTCAGAGGAAATCAGTGGGACCTATGTGTTTAAGTGCTATGCTGAATACAGATGGGATTATTCATGTGTTTAAAATTAAGTACCTGCTAACTTGCTTTGCTGAGTCCAGGTCATAATAGTCAGTACTCTACCACTGAGGCTGTAATAGACCAACAGTACGGGTACTGTATTGGTGAAGGTATAATATTTGACATGGGATCTAAGACTTAGGTCCTTTTTACTTGCAACAATTAAAGATCCCAAAATATTTCTTTTTTAAAGTAGAAGTTAGCCTTGTTGACCCAGCCAAAGTATTGTTTGCATAATTACATTCCTATCTAATTCTTCATACAGCTGCAATTAGATGACATATTCTTCATTTCATATCCTAGATCATGATGTAATATATTGTTATGATCAGTTAAACAGCTGACATATCTAACCCCACAGGAAGCAATAAATAAATGTTGGATGAAGTAATTCTTAATCTTCAGGTCGAATCCTGCTCCTGTGGAAGTTCAAAGCAAAAATCCCGTTGATCTCAACAGACACTAGATGGGGGTCATTTTGGTAAAGTGGTTGGGGAAAGACAAATGAGATATATACTATTGAATGAGGAGAGAATAGACCTCTTAATATCTTCAAATAGAATCACTATCTAGAAATCAGACTAAAATTGTTGTTTTGTGTTGTATGTATGTTTATACTAACATTTGTCTGTTACTTTTTTCCATCAAACTTTGAAATTACCCTCCCTGCAACTCCATAGCATGTAGACGGGAAACCAGTAGAACCTGTTGTAGAACAAGAGGTATATTGACTGTATTTTGTGCATTGATGGAGTGGCTACTTTTTCACTTCTCATTCAGTGTCTCTTAAATTGTTTTTGTATTGTTAAAGTATCAACATTTTTTAAAAGGTGGGGGTCGGACTTGGGAGGAAAAACTCTATAATCTAATAAGGAAAATAAAATAAGTTCTTTAATCACTCTTCAGTCAATCAGAAAAGGCATAACAAGATCTAGTGATTGAAAGCTAAAGCTAGACAAATTCAGAAAAGAATTACAGTGCAGTTTTATAACACAGAGGGTAATTTATGATTAGAACAATTTACTTAGACATGTGCTGGATTCTCCATCGCTTGCTGTCTTTAAGTTAAAACAGGATGTCTGTCTAAAAGAGCTGCAATAGCCAGCTTCAACAGGAGTTTTCATTTTGATCCAGAAATTGTTGATGAGGTTATTTGCCCTGTGTTATGGTGGCGGTCATATTGTCATCATCTAATGTTCTATTTTGGTCTTAATCTATGAAAACAGACAAACCAGATCCAATTCTCATTGAAATCTATGGTAAAAATCGCATTGATTTCAATGTGAGCTGAATAAGACACTCTGTGTAGAAAATATGACACAAAGCAATAGTTTATAGCCTCACTTTTATCCTTTTATCCTCACTAGTTTGAGGGATGGGGGAAGGATTTAAAAAAAATTAGCAGCAAAACATGAAAATACTTATGTACAAAGTACAAAGTTGCATAAAGTTATTACATATGAAATATAATAGCTGTGTAAAGTAAATTACACATTGCTCTTGGAGTACAATTGTACATCTCCCATGTATATTTTAGTAGCCATGGTTTCTATTGTATTTCTCCTGCAGCATGCATAGTAAAGGTAGGGCTAGTACATGAGGGTACATGATATATTTCTGTGGGCTAAATATGTTTTGCATTCTTTATCCTCATGCATTCCTTTCCTTTCATGTACTCTCAGGGTATGTCTACACTACCCGCCGGATCAGTGCGTAGTGATCGATCTATCGGGGGTCAATTTATCGCATCTAGTCTAGATGCAATAAATCGATTCCCGAGTGCTCTCCCGTCGACTCCGGTACTCGTCTACCGCGAGAGGTGCAGGTGGAGTCGACAGGGGAGCAGCAGCAGTCGACTCACTGCAGTGAAGACACCACGGTAAGTTGATCTAAATATGTCAACTTCAGCTACTCTATTCTCGTAGCTGAAGTTGCATATCTTGGGTCAATCACTACTGCCCCCAGTGTAGACCAGGGGTTAGATAATACCAAAATAAACATTTAGTAATAAGGCTCTGATCCAAAGAACACCCACAACTCCCATTGTCTTCAGTAAAATCAAAGGGTGCTCAGCACTTCTCAAATGAGGAATCAGTATTTCTAAATTTCTCCCACTTCTAGAACGTGCACCAAGTCCTAAGTGATGGCCTCTCGTCCTTTCATTTGGAAGAAACCCTGAACAAATAGTGATATCAACAGTCTACTGATTTTACCTGGACAAATTTTCAAAGCTGGGAGCAGCAAGTATGCCTGTTAAACCCACACTTCAGCTTAAAAATAGTCTCACTTGACTCTTAACAATAAGAGTTGTATGCGCAAATACAGTTTTTTTGCAGGCACGTCTGCAGTTTTTTTAATGCATCCATCATGCCTATTTAGAGAACTTGGCCCACCAGAGTAGGTGGCTGTACAAAGTTAACAAAATTCAGTGTTTCCCTTACTTAACTTAGCCTATACAACAGAAAGGTAAATAGTTGCTTTGTACCGCTCACTTTCAGTACAATATATTGAATGTTGATGTTTTGAGGGCTTCATGCTGTGAACACTTACTACCAGGCATAGGCCCTACCACTATGAGTAGTACTATTGACTTCAATGACATTATGCATAGTACTAAGCACTGTGGCTGGGTGTGAGTGTAGACTGGGACCTGCTCTAGTATGAGACAGGCAAAAACTGTATGGAATAGTTAGTGGAGTTCATGTAACCACTCTAAACAGAAATGACTCTAAAACATCAGTTAACCCATGCTTTCCCCTCTAAAAGTTATATTAAAACTATTAGTAATTTAAAAAAATAAGTTAGTGCAAAGTATATTAAATATATGAAAATTATCTTAACTAAATGTAGTTATTTAGTAAAAAATTTTAGCCTAACTTTGGTTTTCATAAAAATGCATCTTCTATTTAATGTTCTCTTTGTTTTGCATCTGTATTTACATCTTGCTGCTAGAGCTGGGTGATTACATTTAACCTAAGTTTGATTGAAACTCAAATGCTTCTGGGTTCACATTTCACTAAGGCCCGGTCTACACTGGGGGTGGGGTGGGGGGGTCGACCTAAGGTACACAACTTCAGCTACAAGAATAGCGTAGCTGAACTCGATGTATCTTAGGTCGACTTACCTGAGCGTCCTCATGGCGGCAAGTCGACCGCTGCCGCTCCCCCGTTGACTTTGCTTCCACCTTTCGTGGCAGTGGAGTTCTGAAGTCAACGGGAAGAGCGCTCAGGGATTGATTTATCGTGTCTACACTTGATGTGATAAATCAATCCCTGATAGATTAATCACTACCCGCTGATTGGTGAGTACTGTATATGTACTCTAAGGTGCAACTCTGTGTGGGAGTAAGGGTGCAGGGGGGAGGGAGCATAGTTTTGCCTGTCCCTTGAATGAATAATGTGCCTTTTTTTACAATTATTATACAAATAATTTGTGTTTTTTTTAAATACAGAATAAACCATATGTGAAGAGTAACAAATATCAGACCTTGCCAGGGAAGCTTCTTCGACCCACACACAACGGAGATCATGGAACATACAATACTCCCACTTCCCTAAATGTATTTGGAATGAGTGACAATGAGGACAACAGTGTACTGAGCCTGAGTATGTATTCATACTTCCCTGCAAGTGTTTGAATAATTGTGTATAAATATAAACAAATTCCTTTGGTGTGATCCAGCTGACATAACAACTGTTTTATATTCCTTTAAGTTAGAGTAGTGGGCTGTTTCATTCAGAGGATTCAGGAAAGAAATTTCTGTTCCTTTTTAAGAGAGTATTTAAAATCAAAATGATGCATTAACTTCCCTGGTTGCAAAGTAAAGGATACTCTAAAGTCAGTTTACTGATTTCTGTTACGTTGAATGATAAAATTGTGCTGGCATCACGTCACGTGCTTCTTGGATGTTAGCTAAATCATTTTGTTAATAATGAAAAGATTAGAAATTGGCAGGGGGAGGTATTATAATGGGTAACAAACCTCTGCTGTTTAAAATCAGGACTTTAATCAAGCCCCTCACACACATGTGACTCTATGAATAATAAGTAATAATCGTTCAATGCAAAACCTTCCTGGGAACTCCAGGGCTCTCTCACCTCTTTTGCTAAACAAGAAAGCTAGCCAGGCCAAGATAAAGATAAGTTTTAAAGCAGTTGGTTAAGAAAGTTATTTTAAAGAATTACTTTACCCCAAGATATTAGCCATCTGACAAAAAAAAAAAAATCTGTATTTTATTCTTTGTTTACAGTCTAACTAGCATGAATGTAAACACTTGCTTCAGGAGAAAGTCTTGGTGGTCTATTTTGTTATCAGTATATATCGCATAAATTCATTGACACTAATGAGAGAGAGGTGCATTTACTTTAGAGACCTATCAGATTTAGAACTTAGAGGAAGATGTGTAGTTTCTTTTCAAACTGCTCCCTGTCTTAAGCATGTATTTTGTTTATTAAGGCCTAAAGTTACATGCATAACATGGGGTTTTCTAAGGGGGCTAGGTGCCTAAATGCCCTTTGTGCCTACAAAAATCTCACTGTTAAATCCATATTTAAGCAACCAAGACTTCATTTCATAAAATCATTTAAGCTACATACATACTTCAGTGCTTTTCTAGAACAGGTCCTAATTACAGAATCTGATTATCAAACGTGCTGAGAACCCCACTCTTCCCATTGAACTCAGTTTCCTCATTTCTAATGAATTCCATGTAGCTTTGGGGAATGCTCCTTTTGAGATTTTTTTTTTATTTTTGAGCTCTACTGTAGGTTTGCAATAAATTTCAATTGACTGGAAAGAGGTTAAAAAGAAGTATTATTAGTAATAAACAAAAAAAAATCCTCCCCCATCTGTTTTAACTGACAATTTGTGCAAAACTTTTTAGGTTTCATACATGCCATTGAAAATTCATTTTCATTTTCAGTGTAGCTTTGCTTTCTGTCATTTTTTCCCCTGCCTTTGATGCTTGGTTATTTATTTCTTTGCTTTTCTATAACTTCATTTTGCTGGATTTTCCATCATATTTGCTTCTTCATCTGGCTTTCTGCTTCTTGGAATGACTGAAGATCGCATCAGGAGTATTAGTGCACCAATATTAGGTACTGTATCCAATCAAGATGCAATTGTAACCTACTATGAATTTTCCTGCTTGCTTTCTTTTCTGTTTTTCTCCTTTAAAAATACTACTTGCAGGTGCGGATTGGGAGTCCTAATTAAGTTAGGCAAGTATAATTCTGAAACAAAAAAACAGCTTTTCTTTCTTAAGTATTAGGTGTTGTCTGCACTGGGAACTTACTTCGGCAGAGCAACGTCACTCAAGGATGTGACAAATTCACCCCCAACACATAGCTATACCAACCTAACCCCTGGTATAGACAGCACTAGGTCATTGGCAGAATTCTTCCATTGACTGTCTCTTGGGGAGGTGGATTAACTACAGCGACAGGACACCTCCCATCAATGGTAGGCAGTGTTAGCAGTGAAGTGTTATAGTGCTGCAGCTGTGCCCTGTTGCTTTAAGTATAGACATACCCTTAGTGTGGGATTTTCAGAAGCACTCAGCAATGGACCCATTCTGCTTCCTCTGAAATCTGGTAAAACTCTGATTAACTTGGAGGGGAGGAGAGAGGCCAATGATAAGAGCTTTAGAAAAATCCTATTCCTATTAAATCAAAATCTCTTAAGAAATTAATGTTAAGATGCTAAATATTAATTATAAACTGATAAACATCACCAATACAAACACTTTTATATAAACTTAACTTAATCAACTTTTATTATAGTTTATTGTTTGTGTTGAGGTTGTACCTACAAGCCCCAATCTTACAGAATCCCAGGAATGTAGGAATGGAAGGGCCCTTGAGAGGTTAAGTCCAGCCCTCTGTGCTGTGGCAGTGCCAAGTATCCCTAAACAATCCATGATACATGTTTCTCCGACCTCTTTTTAAAAACCTCCAGTGGTCGGAAGTCCATAGTCTCCCTCGGAAGCCTAGTCCAGAGTTTAGCCACCCTTATAATCAGAAAGTTTTTCGTAATATCTCATTTAAACCTCCCTTGCTGCAAACTAAGCCCTTATTTCTTGTCCTATCTTCAGTGGACATGGAGAACAATTGAACACCATTCTCTTGATAACAGCCCTTAACATATTTGAAGACTATTATCAGGTCCTCCTCAGTCCTCTTTTCTCAAGACTAAACATGCCCCGTTTTTAACCTTTCCTTAAGTTTTCTAAACCTTTTATCATGTTTGTTGTTTCTTCTGGATTCTCTCCAATTTGTCCACATCTTTCTTAAAGTGTGACACCCAGAACTGGACACAGTACTCCAGCGAAGGCCTTACCAATACCAAGTAAAGTTGGACAATTGCTTCCCATGTCTTACATGTCACACTCCTGTTACTATATCCCAGAATTATATTGTCATTTTTCTGCAGCTTCATCACGTTGTTGACTCATATTCAATTTGTGATCAACTATAAATCCCTCCAATATTATCACCAACTTAATTAGTCCCCTTTTTGTAGTTGTGCACTTGATTTTTCTTTCTTAAGTGAAGTACTTTGTACTTATCTTTATTGAATTTCATCTTGTTGAATTCAGGCCAACTGTTCAATTTGTCAGTTATTTTGAATTCTGATTGCGTCTTTCAAAGTGTTTGTAACTCCTCCCAATCTGCTGTCATTAAATTTTATAAGCATACACACTATTATCCATTTTAGTCATTAATGAAAATATTGAATAGTACAGGGCTCAGGACTGACCTCTGCAGGACACCATTAGATACACTCTCCATTTGACAGTAAACGCCTGATAACTACTCAGTGAGCAGGACCCCATTGTGCTAGGTGCTGTACAATACAGTAAAAACTTACTGTCTGATTGTTTTCCTGTGCCAAAGTCCCATTGAAGGCAATGTGGTTTCTCCTTGGGTACTATAGGGAGATTGAAATCTAGTGCTGAAGATCTACTGTGTAAATCTAGCAGAATTGTGACCTTAGTTCAGATGGACTGTGTATTGCAAATTGAATGACTCACCTAAGTGATTTGAGACATCCCTGGGTGTATGTGTGGGACCTTTTCCCATGTAAGCACCCCCTATAGTAGAGATCGGAACCAATATTTAATCAAGTTGCTCAGTCACCCCAATATTTAGGAAAGATGTAGGGAAGAATAAAAGGAACAACTGCAACAAACCTTAGCCCTGTTTCCATTTCTTTCTCACGGCATTTCTAAGATGGAGGGCCAGAAAAATTAAAATAACTGTCAAGTTAGACAAGTGTACTAAAGGTGAGTTTCCGTACTCACTGTTCCTCGTGATTTCACAAATTTGTGAGGATTCTATCCCACTTGAGAAAAGCTGCATAATACTTTTGTTTCATTTCTTATGGCACTTCTTGACCAATCAGGATTTCACAATTGACATACTGGCCCAAATTTTTGACTGGCATAAATCCATTATTTGGCTCTGTATCCATACACTGGGATCACCTCAGATTTCATGATTATAAGAAGAGGGAATTAGAAGTTGTTATAACACAGAATTGGCCAGCTCTGATAATCCATCCACCAGAGGGCAGTGCTACCAATGCAGACGAACTATTTTGTTAGCTACAGAGAGGATATAAAGGGCATTAACCAGACCAGCTGCTGCTGTTCATTAATGAGACCGACTGTGCTAAAGCAACACAGAGCCACTGTGACAGGTCTGCTGGACTCCTCACTCCCTTCCCTAATCTCTAAACAGCTGACCCAGCCATCCCACACATGGTGGCAACCATGCATTACTCTAAATGCTATTTACTGTATGACTGATGTCATTACTATTTAAGGAACTTTCCACTGTAACACAAGTTCAGTTCTTCCCACAGACAAGGGCTGAAGTTAATGGGAATGCACTAGTGTACTTGAGAGCAGAATTTGACCTTTTCAAAGTAAGATTCCTTGAACAACTTGTAATAAATGGTATCAATCCAAATGATTTTCAGAGGTGAAGCTGAGTGGGTGTGGACACTCAAGTTTTTGCTCAGTGATTCACAGACTTCACTTTGGTCTAAATTGTCTGACTTATGTGTACTCTGACTTTCTGCATAAGGGCATTTGTTGGGGAATGCATTCATTTTTAAAGCCATTATGGCTTCACTTCTTTGAAGTATTGCCTTCCAGATAGTTTTTGAATTAATATCTTGTACATTGTGGACAAGTATCTTAAAAAATAACCTGTCTACTCTTTTTAAAATCTCAGGAGAGACAGAGAATATGGATGGTACAATAACTTCAGATGAACTTTCACCCCTTTCTTCTGGAACAGAATCGGGTCCACAGTCTCCATTGTCTCCAGAAAATAAAAAGAGTCCAAAAGGCATCAGGAAAATCTGGGGAAAGTAAGACCTTCTCATTGTTCATCCATGTCCTGTCAAAATGTTTCAGATGAGAACATTTTCAGTTTACAGCATGTTCTAGAAGACCTAGAAGATCTGTATCCGTAATAAACCAAAATGTCAAATGCAATAAGCAAAACCAGCAACTCTGCAGTGTCCATGTGGGCAGGTATATGTGTACACATCAGATTGAGAGAAAATGGATTCCACTACTAATAAAGAAGCAGACATGCTATAAGAAGAAATTCAGTATAAAGGAGGAATCCACTGATTTCTTAATCTAATACATTAGTTGGAAGACAAAAACTTTAATTACCATATTTTTTCCCCACGAGCCTTCCATTTCTGAAGGCGTAAATTACAAATACAGGTTTAGTCTTACTCTGTCCTTTCAGACACTTGCCTGTTTCAGGTCACCAGTCGTTTGACCGTCCCAGTGTTTAGACTGGGGTACAGTTTCAGGACTGATAAGTGTTACTTGCAGAGCATCTAGCTTTCCACAAGATTTGGTCTAGCTGCCTTATCTAACCACCTATGTAACCTTCATAGTTTGCTCAAGAAAAGATTAAATAGTCCCAGAAAAAAAAACATAATAGCCAGATCTTAAAGTTTCCTTGGAACTTACAAAAAGCTGAAATTATCAGAGAGTTCCGTCTCTTCTCTCTAGCTTTAGTATAAATGTTTTGGGATTACTGTAGGGCTAATGAACCTTTCTAGTGTATTGACTTTTTACGTATGAAATGGAAATGCTGTATGTCATGCTCTAATACTTGGTGTTCTGCTCTCTGTAAAGAATAAGAAGAACTCAGTCAGGTAACTTCCATGCAGATGATCTAGGTTTGGCTGAATTTCGAAGAGGTGGTCTCCGTGCAACAGCTGGACCTCGATTATCTAGATCAAAGGAAACAAAGGGGCAGAAGAGGTAATCACTCTTCAGTAGTACTGTGAACAGACTGTATCTCCTGTGGTGACGTACTGCCCAGCATACTTCACTACAAATGAAGCTCACTATAACTAAAAAGGATTTTTCTGGATGAGCCTATCTGCACTGTTGCAGTTGCAGCGGTAATGACACCTGCTGGTTGGCAAGTCTGAGAAGCCATAATTGCTCTTGTAACAAAGAGCAAGTGTAGCATAATGTCTCCCTCTTTGTTCCGTGCTTTGGGAATAACTGCAGGCTGACTGGGAGTCAAAGATCTCATCTTAACTCTCCCCACGTGGATGATAGAAACTTCTCTTCTCTCTCCGCTGAGTTTTTCAAGAGTAGGTTGAGCTGAATCTATATAGGAATGTTCAAATTAACATACTACATATTGCAACGTATATTTACCATATTATGTACTGCAAGACTAGATGTCTTTTTTTTTTCTTTTTTTTTTTTTTTTTTTACTGCAATCCAGAGAACAGAGAGCACATCACTAGATATTAGTAATCACCCACATGGCAAAGACCCTGCTTCAATGAACCTTTTGGTTGTTCTTCAAACAAGATCAAAACCATGTATACGCAATTGGTCCATGAAATTAAGTTAATTTGTTTATAATCTTTTAAACATTTCTCAGTGTTGTCAGCTGAAGTTAATGAAACTTGCAGGATCAGGCCCTAACGTACTACCTGGTATGTTGTTTTTTTTAACTGAAGTTGGAAAAAGTGTATTTAAAAGTGACTTTATTTAAAGTAAAACTGTTGATAAAGCATCACTAACCTCCCCATGCCAGGTTAGAAGTCTTTTCTAAAGTGTCAGTTAATTCTCTTTAGTGTGATCCTCAGACTGCACTTGTGCTTTTCAGTGACTACAATGCCCCCTTTGCTCAGTGGGGCACAGAAAGAGTTTGTACCTGGCTTGAGGACTTTGGTCTCGGGCAGTATGTCATTTTTGCACGGCAGTGGGTGACTTCTGGCCACACATTATTAACAGCAACACCTCAGGACATGGAAAAGGTAAGAAATCTGGAATTACTGCTGTCTGTTAGGCAGGTGTATATGGCTTGTCCTTCTTTGTATCAGTCCATGGGTCACCTTTAGATGCAAGCATCAAAATATAGCAGCTAATTCAAAAAGGTGCAGAGTCTTCTTTATATAGCAAAAACTAAAATCAGTCTCTCTCACATGTATGAGTTCTGAGATAAAAGGCACTGCATAAGGACAAGCTATTTCTTATAATTATTTTATTATTACAGGAACTAGGAATAAAACATCCTCTGCACAGGAAGAAGTTAGTTTTGGCCGTTAAATCGATAAATACAAAACAAGATGATAAGTCTGCACAACTGGATCATATCTGGGTGACACGTAAGTGCTTGTAGAATTGTGGGACTAGAGGTTGATTAGTTTTTACCTCAACTGAGAAGTAATGAAAATGTTTAATGTTTTTCTTGTACACAGTGAATGAGAGTTTATCATAGAAATTTATGTGAAAGCCAGCTGATTATAGGATTGTCTAAGGGCTGGTCTTCACTAGGCGGGGGGATCGACTGCAGATATGCAACTTCAGCTATGTGAATAATGTAGCTGAAGTTGGCGTATCTGCAGCCAACTTACCTGCCGTCCTCACGGAGGCGGCGGTCGGCGGTGCACTACCCTATTGAGTCCAGCTTGCGCCTTTTGGCGAGCTGGAGTTACGGAATCGACGGGGGCTCTGCTGGCGATCGATTTATCGCATCCTGATGAGACGCGATAAATCGATCGCCAAAAGACCGATTGCTACCGCGCATAGTGAAGACAAGCCCTAAATGTATGTACCATAGTGGCAGTTAGAAGATTTCATTGGAAGAATATTTTAGAGATTTATACTTTTAAAGTTTGGCTCTCTTGAATGCCAGTTATAATCAATATGTCTTATTTTTTCAAAGCTTACTTGCTTTTTGATTCCTGTGGAAATCATAACTGGATTTAGGACTCAGAAAAAGGCAACTGGAATTCAGCTTAAAATATCTCAGGCCAGGGATCAAGCAACCCCTCCAATGTAACCACCTTGAGGGGAACTGAGTGCGAGTAACTAGATTTTTTATTCCTAGTATAGTAAGCGCTAAACAGTACTGTAGAAGTCACAATCTCAGTCATTTAGTCTGTCCTCTAAAGCATTTCAGGAATTTTATTTGTGGGTTTAGGTGGGAGCTGCCTGCCCCTCTCAGACAAAGGGAGGGCTGTTTTGGGCAGAAGGCCTTGAAAGGGTAGTGAAAATAGGTGACTTGTGTTTCTGAAAAGGGTCAGAGGACCCTGAGTATGAGTGAAGGTGCAGAGGGTGTAGAATTTCATCTTCAAGGATTGTTTCTTGATCTGAAAAGACTTCCTAAATCTGGATTTGTTTTCTCCACTGTTTTTATATTTTCAGGATGGCTTGATGATATTGGCTTACCTCAGTACAAAGATCAGTTTCATGAATCCAGAGTTGATGGGAGAATGTTGCAGTACTTAACTGTGGTAAGATGGCTTATCATAAAATCGCTTTCCCTCCATTCAGACTGACTCTGAACCCTCCATCTTGTAAATACGGTAGATGCTGCTTAAAAGCAATCCCGATATTAGCAACTTCTGATTAATGGCAATATATTGCCAGGAACCAGTCCTATCCCATTAACAGCAGCGTTAGTGGGATTCAGATATTAGCAACAGCATGCTTCTTATTAGCGACTTTTTTTGGAAGACAAGAGCCCCCTGCACACACGTTTGTGAGGCTGCAGCTAGGGAAGGAAGGGCTGGGACATGTCTTCTCTGGTTGCAGCTTTGCAAACCTGCCTGTGGCCATGCTCAGCACATCCCAGTGCTTCCTTGTGGGGGTGCAGCTCAGCAAACGTTCCCGCAGACAGGGACCACGCAGGAAGTAAGGGGCTGTGGGCTGGGAGGGGAGGCTGAGGGCAGAGCAGTAGCAGGGAGAGGGGCTGCAGCCCAGATGTTGGAGCTGCACAGTACCTCTCCCTGCATTCTTTGGGTTGCACCTTGCCAGGGAACTGCGTACAGAGAAGGAAGCACTCGACATGCTGAACCCTGACACCAGGAGAGGTATCAAGTCGGTCCATGGGCCCTGCATCTGCGCTGCAGTTTCCCTCCCTGCTGGCATGTTCGCAGGGCATCAGACAGGGTTAGGCCTGCCCAGTGCTTTCTTCCCTAGCTGCTGCCTGATAAACCTGCCTTCCACTTATTAGCAGCTGCCACATAATAGCAACTTTTTGCTGTCAACCCAGGGGTTGCTAGTAAGCAGAGTCTACTGTATTCAGGAAAGAGGGGGGAATTAGCTACTATTTCACTGGTAACTTTCCAGTAATATTCCTTTTAATCTGAGGGCTTCGCTCACATTCAGAAGAATCTCTACAAGGCAAAAATTGGTGGGATGGCGGGGGAGGTCACCTTATCTAATGAATGGTAGCAGGAGAGCCACCCAAAGATAAACCAGTAGTCACTATATCTGCCTTAGGAAATTCAACTACAGCTGTTTACTGCAAGACAGCTGACTACCAGTACCATATCCACACAGTATGTTTAAGAGTATAATGACCTACAGTGTGGGCAGTTCAGGATATTTAGCCTGTTCGCTAGGTAACAATTGTATTTAGCAAGTGGAGACCAGCTGTGAACCCAGTACTTTATAAGGCCTTGCCAAATTGGTATCAGAACCATACGAGCTATAGCTATGTTTAAATATTTATTGATAATAAGGCTCTAGCATTACTTCCTTGTCTAGTGTGGATAAAGATTTTTCTTTGTTTTGTAACTGCTATAAAACAATTGTATAATTCAAGTGGGTATTAGTCCATAATATAACTTTGGGTAGCTCTCAGGAGAAAATGTCTGTCCTGCTGATCAAGGAGACCATGCTAGAATCCTGATACCTATCACTTTATTTAAATATGGCTATAGCAAATAAGAGTCCAGTGTGGACATGGTCTTACTCAACTGAGAAACACTCCAGCTCCAGTTTCTACTTAATAGACCAATAATCTTCAAGAGTTCTAGATTAATTTTATTAAGATTCATCTGTTTTTCTAACAGGAATGCATGCCATTGATCTCATCTGGATTTCTTTGGTACATAGAAGTGTCACAGCATTGATTTTCCGGGAGCGGGGCAGGGGAGGAGAATGTCATTGTGCAGTGGTATTCTATGCCACTTTTACTCAGGCTTTTCCTCTTTCAGAATGACCTTCTCTTTCTGAAAGTCACCAGCCAACTGCATCATCTCAGTATTAAATGTGCCATTCACGTGCTGCATGTCAACCAGTTCAATCCCCATTGTCTACGTCGGAGGCCAGTTGACGAGGTAAAGAAGAAATTTGTGTGTCTTGAATCTAGTGTTTTGATGCTGCATGCTCTAGCCATGCCCCCTCTTCTCCTGCTTGCCACCAAAGGAGTTATTCACTAGTGAAAGAAAACTAACTGTACAATATACCAGCCACTGCAGCCAGCCTCTGCAGTCTCCTCAGGGAAGTTCCACACCCAGAGGAGGAAAATAGTGCACGTTACTACTTATCCTCTTCTACGTTATCAGCCCAAACCCAACAGCAGGTTCCTCTCTGTGTTCCCATGTAGAAGGGAGCCAGGTGACCTTAACTGGTTGGCACAGGTGGTATAACTGGATGAAATAGGACGTACTGAGAAAGGTACAATTTTGGCTGAATATCCAGAAAAGCTTCTGTAGAACAGTTTCCTGTGGGGCAAGGTGGAAGTCCCATTGTTTGGTCCCACATGGGACCAAGTCTGCACTGTCAGTGAGACAGACTACAATGTTAATAGATATATGCCATCTGTAAGTGCCAGAGCTGCTTAAATAAATTATTCAGTGAATCTTGCATTTACTTTTAATTATTCAACCACTTCTTTTCCATTGTTCTCCCAGTCTGTAGATTTTGGCAAATCATTCACAACTATGTAAGAATTTAATATCATTTTTGAGTGAAGTCATTGGATTTTTTTTTTTATTTACTCAACTCTACTCTCAACAGCACATAAACTAATTTAGCCTTTCTCCAGCCAGCGTCAGTTCTTCTCTTTTTATTATCTAGGTACTTAATACACAGACTATGATGGAAATCCTAAAAATAATAATAATTTCATATTTTTGCAGCATAAATATTCTCTGCATACTTATTTGAAGCAGCAGTTCTTAGGGTTCCACTTCTAATAGAATGTACTTTTCATTTCACCCACTGGTCTGGATTCTCCAAGTCTTCTGAGAGCTGCACAAGATGCTCAGAACAAAACAGGTTACCTCAGAATCTGAGAAACAGTGATTGTGAGGGAAGAGGAATGATTTAATAGTAACTGATAACTAGGCAGGCATGAAAGGTAAACTCATTAGCTGAGATTCAGTCTTTTCCAAGTATTGAACTGTATTTTCTTATCTGAATTGTGTCTGCATGTACATATATAAACTAAAATTATCTGTGTAAAGAAGAAAAGTATATTGTCTTTTTTGATTACTTTTACAGAATAATATTTCACCTTCTGAAGTAGTGCAGTGGTCCAATCACAGAGTGATGGAATGGCTCAGATCAGTAGATCTGGCAGAATATGCACCAAATCTTCGAGGAAGTGGAGTTCATGGGGGCCTCATTGTGAGAACTGGTTCATAGTTTTATTCCTTTTTTGGGGGGTGGGGTGGAGGGGGGAATATTAACTTAGAAAATGCATTTCCAGATTACTGTACCAAAATTACTTAGCTCTTTAATTTCCACGTATGAAACAGAAAGAGGAACATACCTTAATTTTAGTAATCTCATGCATTATGCTCACTGATCAATATTCTTAAAAGCTATTGAATCTGTTTTATATAAATTAATTTTTACAACAGGAAATGTAAAGAAAAAAGAAATATTAGAAATCTAAAAAGCAAAATGATTTTGCATTGTCTTCCAGACTCATGGGGAGTGCATGAAAGTTCTTACTGATAATTTCCTTCCTGCTAGCAGCATCTCCCACAATTCTGGATGTGTGGGTTACTCCCCTCCTCTCTGTAGTTCTCACAGGCAAATTAATGTCTTGGTGCTGCATGCTCTGGCCATGCCCCCCTTTGCTCCTGCTTGCCACCGAAGAGTTTTTCCAAAGCTGGAAGAACTTGTATAACAAGATGAGTAACTCCAGAGTAAGCAGGCCAACTATCTACAGTGGACAAAAAATGGTCACGTAGTAAAAATTACAGTCAACGTCTGACCGTTTGGCTCATAAGCCATTCAAGGTGGGTAGATTTATGGAAGATGCTACTAGCAAAAAGACAATCATCAATAAGTGTTCTGAAGCCCAGCATCCCCCACTGTTCTGGATATTTGGAAAGTAGTAAACAGGGAGGATTATAGAAAAGGTCAGAAAGAAGGCGGGGGGAGAAATGTATCTTGCCCCATTTATAAGACTTGCTCAAAGGGCAGTATTATTTCTAGGCCACCTCCTGCAGCACCTTTCTGCCAAAGGAAGCCTCTGCAGATGCCAGGAAGGACACATTACAGTGCTTGATAAAGGTAGTAGCTGTTGAGCAGGTGGCTTCCTTGCAAATTTCCAGTGTGGATGCCTTTCTTTCTGCTCCTGAGGTTGCCAGGGATCTCATGGAGTGTGCCCTGACACCGTTCAGGAACAGAATTTAGAATGCCTTATGTGCCTCCACAAGGCAGTGGAGGACTTGAAAGCTCCAGGTCCTTTTTCCACTAAAGAAAATCCTGAATCTTTGGAACCTTTCTAGAGGTGGGTAGATCTTTTTAATTGAGGTGTCTGTGTCTACTCCGAGATGAGCTGTTTTGCTAGACTAGGTCAAAGAGCTTTTCTTGACATGGATGATAAACCCATGCACCTGGGATGGAGCTCCAATCCAGATGTCCAGGAAAGGGACACAGGTGTATATCCTTCGACCTGAGCTTGGCTAGCAGTACCACAAACCTCTTTGTAAAGACCCTGGTGTCAGAGGACAGGCCAAATGGAAGCCTCCAGTATTGATAATGCTTCCTGCTGTAAGAGAACCTTAGATATCTGTGGGGACACAGTCTGATAGGAACTTTGGAGGTATGCATCCACCAGATCCACTGAAGTCAGAATATCCCTATGGGACAGGGATGACACAAAAGAGGCCAGGCTCTCTGTCCACTTGAGCCTTTTGAGGTCAATAAGGCCTGCATTCCTTCCTGGCATTTTTGAAGAAGATGGAGTCGAACCCTAAGAATCTTTCTTCTGAGAAAGTGTTCTCTTCCTCCCATATCTAAAAGATGAGAGATCTCATTCTGGAGCAGATTGTGCGTTACAGGGTTGTTGGAGGTAGGGGAGAAAAAGTCAGAGGACCTGATCTTGTGTGCTTTTTTCCCCCTTTATGTATTTGCATGCACTGAGAGCACAGGTGCTTTCTTGTGGCTTTGGGTGAGATTTTTGGCAGGCCACTGTCCTTGTGGCCTAAAGCCCTCTCAAGAAAACTCTAAGTGCAAAACCCTGTGGCAGAAAGTCTCAGAACCCATGTCAACTGACTGGGGCTAATGGGGCTCACAACAGCCATCTAAGCTAGGGGTTTGGGCTTGGGCTGGATTCCATCCACCTGCTGGGTTACTGAGCCCGGGCTCCAACCCAAGCCAAAGCAAGTAGACAGCCCAGCGTGTGAGCTATGCAAGCCCAAGTCAGTTGAACAGACTCTGAGATTTGCTGTTTGGGGGTGGGGGGAGTTTCATTGCATAGATGTACCCGCTGATCCCTCCCTGGCCGAGTCCTTTCCTCCAGAATAGGGGATACGACACTAGAGGCTCCGTGGTCAAATTGGGAAGGAGGGTACTGTTTATGAGCCAGCGTTGTTTTCCCAGGGCACTCAGGACCCACTTTAAGACTTGGGGAGGGGGGAAGTCTCCCCTTGGAACATACATCCTGAGTTGACTAAGTAGTGTCCTCATCTTTAGAGCCTCTCCCTGCTCTGTTCAGAGACTCCGGATCTGTTTTTTCCACGTTGAAGTCGCCCGCATATCCCTCTTCAACTCATCGCCCCAGGACCTAAGAGAGTTCAGGCCGGAAGGCTAGGTACAGTTCACTGTCCTCCAAGCCCAGGAAGGTTCTCTCATAGATGGGGCACTGTTTAGATTTTGCCCTGTACTTTTTCAGGCTGCTCTGCCACATCTGAACAGTGCAGAGGATCCAGCAGAGAGGCACAGTAGCGGAACTCAGGGTGACTTTAAACCAATCCAGGGATGAGGAAGGCTAGGGAGAGAAAATACTTTTCACCATTGCCCCCAAAATAGCTGCAAAACACCCTGAAAAGAGGAAAATAGGTGACAGCAACAGAACTACCATTCACCTGCTGCCGCAGAGAGGGTGTAGCCAGAACGGGTAGTACCAAGATTTTTAGGCATCTCTGAGCTGCAGTCCAGATCTCCGAACTGTGGAAGGTGCTAGGCTACAGAAAAGAAATTATACAGTGGAAATTACTTTAATAACTGATTGATAAAACATCACCAGAGCTGTTCAAAGAAATAAAATGAATTTGTGAGACAGAGGCTGATCACAGATAAAGAATTGGCCTGGGCCCCTGAGCTGTGGCACCTTTGCCAACAATCAGGAATTGTTTAGACTCGGGAGTTAAGATTACAAGCAGCTAGGGAACATCTACACTGATTTGAAACCCACAGCAGCAAAGCTCAGAGCCCAGGTCTGCAGCCTTGAGCTCACGCTACGGAGTTAGAATCAGCAGCGTACTTCAGGCTCATAAACCCAACCCAGGCCCCAGGCTTCGGCGCCTGCGCTTCAGCCTGATCCTGAATGTTCACACCGCGGCTGTGGATTTTAAACATATTTTACTGAAAAGTACATCTACACTAAGGGCATCTTGAGTGCAGGGGGTTGTGTAACAAATGTTTTAGGACTTTTGTTTCTTTGTTTTACTTTCTTTGCAACATAAAATTACCACAAGTACTTCCTAACTTCTCTAATACAGGGAATAGCTAAGGAACACTCCAAATACTGATGTAATGGTGTTTAGTTAAAGGCATTTGGAAAGTTTTTTCAGGTGACTCCTGTCACTTATAGTAGTTGCTCTACAATGAGTGAGGCTTTTATTTATTTGTGTAATAGTATCTATGACAGAAAAGAAATTATTAAGAACATACAGATCATTTTAATCAGCATTATAGGATAATTATGGTTTTTAAATATGTATGTTGTAGAGATTTGTCTACATAAAGCATAATTTTTGCGTTAATAGATTCTTGAACCTCGCTTTAACGGTGACACACTGGCAATGCTTCTTAACATTCCACCTCAAAAGACTCTCCTGAGACGCCACCTGACCACTAATTTTAATGTGTTAATTGGGCCAGAAGCACAACAAGAAAAAAGAGAAATAATGGAATCTACAGCTTACATACCTCTGACTACCACTGCTAAAGTTCGGGTATGCCATTGCATGAATTCTAGGACCTCTGTGTAGTCCATTTTGCTTTTCTTACAGACTAAGGGGCTAACTCTAGGAAGTTGGGGAGGCCAGTTCCCACTAAGGTTACATTTTAGTTATTCCTAATTTTAGTATTTTTGATATGCTTAATACACAGCAATTCAGCACAAATCAGTCATAATTTACTAAAGAAATAAACATGCAATAATATAACCTTTTATTCAAAGGAAACACAATCCAAAACATTGCTCATTTTTATCATTAACTGGTCCCAATTTTAACAAAGATTTAACCAAGTTTCATAAAAATTATTCTGAACTGACTATCATTGAAAATTAAAAATCCTCTTCTTTTGAGCTCTTACAGTATATTTGATGCCAAGTATACAAATATCTGTTAAATCTGAGCTTTTCCCAATGGCCTAACACAGTGTTAGGTTTCCCAGAACATTCAGCTCTAATTGTAGCCAAAAACAGAGCAAGGCCTGTCTATAGACCTGATCTTGCAGATACTTATACACAAGTGACTTCATTTTTGTGAAGAGTCTATTGATTTCAATGGGGTCTGTCAGAGACAGGTAAGTGCTATGCTTGCTACCTGTGACCCCACTTTAAGAAAGCACTTAAGCATGTGCTTATGGCCATCCTGGTTCAGAGAACTACTGAAGCCCACACCCATGGCCTTGACTTAGCAAAGTACTTATGCACCTGCGTAACTTTAGACACATGAATTGTCCAATTGAAATAGTTGCTTAAAGTTTACACAACTTGCTTAACAATTGCTGAACGTTACACAACTAGCACAACTGACTTCACTGGTCACACAACTGCCAACTGAAAATATCATATGTTAATCTGAGCTATGGTCAAACCCTACTAAATCACACCAAGAATGGGGGACACCTTTTGTGAATTAGCAAATATGCAGACAATCATGATTAAAAAATATATATCACAAAACACATTTGTTCATTTATTTTCACAAGTGTAACTGTGAGAATCCATCATTATCCTAGTAAATGTACTGTAGTATAGCTAGCAAAAATAATCCACTGTTGTTAATCTCAGCACAGTATTCTGCTATGATATCCTTTACAAAGAAATATACAAGAGATGATTAAAGCTGGTTTTTTTCTAGTTTGTAGACTTTAGTCAAGATTTGTGCATTGTTGGCATGTACAAATTAACTTCAAACTACATTTTATGTTAGACAATTTTTTTCTCTTGTGTAAAACTTTATATTTAATTATTTTAGCCAAAGAAACTTGGATTTTCACATTTTGGAAACCTAAGAAAAAAGAAATTTGATGAATCTACAGATTACATTTGTCCTATGGACACAAGTCCAGGTGCAACTAACGGTACTCAGAAGAGCTATGGTGGATACAAAGGACTTAATCAACTCACTGATAGGGAACTGGACAAACTGGATCAGGTGGGACAAATAAATTGATGTCATTCTCACCTCTCATCCTCTACATGCATTCCAAAGCTTGCCAATAACCTTTTGTTACCATATAACAAAGTCTCTGCTACATCCGCATGAACTCATTCAGAACGTACATATGGGCTGTGGACGCTTTTGAAGAGCTTTATACTGAGACTGTCAGACGAATTATATGTTTATCTTGTTAAGCATAAACCCGTTCATCTTCAAGCCCTTTTTCAGGTACATCAAACCTTTACACGATGAAAATTCATGTAGTGGACTGTTAAATTTGGGGTTATAGTAGAAACACCAAATATTTTTTGTACTTTTAATTACATAATCCATGAGTACTGCACAGAGAAATTTTATCTTTATAAGTGGTTTGTAATGTAATAAAATCTTATTCCGATCAATTTGTACAGAGGTATCAATTTATATTTTATTCTCCTAAAAGTACAACTGGATTGTATATCTTAAGACGTTAAACTGAAGAGTGCATCGTTTGCACCCTGTAAATGTATTATACTCTGACATATTATGCTTCAGTATATAAACACTCATGAACATTATCAATTAGACAATAAAAGAATAATTCCATTTTATTACATATGTAGTGATCACTTTCTCTCTGTAATGGAATTTAGTTTACACATCACACACACCCACACAAACAGTAGGTTTCCATAAAAATTCTATCCAGCCTCCTTCCTGCCAAAGTCTGTGTAAAGTTCTGCAAATCCTGAAAAAGGGAGCCATTGGAGCTTGTGTGAGCTTCTGTCATGCACAAGAGCCAGACGGGGGCAGATCTTCTGCTGGTGTAAATTATCATAGCCTCACTGACTTCCATAGAGCTATGACAACTTACACTAGCTCAGACCGTTCCAGAGAGAAGCTAAATTAACTAATTCTCCTAAGTGAGAAACCAAATAAGAGAATGATCACAAAATTGAGAAGACTGACAATTCACTTTTCATTTGCATGGTTTACTGCACCTAACACATCATTTGTGCTCATCCTAAGGTAACTCATTACCTAACCACTGTCTTTTCTGGTGTAAGTTTGCACTGGGTTATTTAGAGGATCCCATTAACAAAAATGTTTTAAGCATGTGTTTTAGCGATAAAAAGGTGATATATTTCACATATAATGACTCCTGTGTTAGTGTTTACAAAGTAAAATACTATTGCTAATCTTATTTACGTTAAGGAAATAAGAGAGGACCAACTCCCAACAGAGTTGAACGCTGTCAGTATCTGTAGTGAATGTACTGTAGTTTGACACTCGACATGTTTATTGAAAGGAAATGTCCAGTTCTAAGGTAAAAGCTGCATCTAAGTGGTACATAGTCTTCCCTGATTCTACTCACCTTCTGACCAGAGGCAACTGTTGCCCACAGTAAATTAGTATCTATATCTGATAAAAAACCAATTGAAAAACTGAAAATAAGTAACTCCACTATTTTGTAAGCAACTGCTGCCACTGCTCCCATAGTTCACTTTACTAAAGCAGTATGGATTTGATTTAACTTTTATTCCACCATTCCTGACCCCATTTTAAATTACAAAATACAACTGTGCAACTGTTACAAAATATTTTGAATATTAAAAAAATGATTACATTCCATCTTCCACTTGAAAGAATGACCCAGAAGTGAACACAGTACATTTAC
The DNA here is from genome assembly GCA_007922305.1 of Dermatemys mawii. NCBI lineage: Eukaryota > Metazoa > Chordata > Testudines > Dermatemydidae > Dermatemys > Dermatemys mawii. Next base: position 16,109,424 of record ML677332.1, on the reverse strand, counting down.
ACATTTGTACAGCGAAAAATTAAAAGTATTAATGAACTACTACTGAACTCCCTTTACATTTTAGGCCACCTGATCTTCTCAAACACCTTATATCCCTTTTTAAAATCAATAAGAGAGCATGAAGAGTACTTGTATTGCCTGTCTAGTAGGAATGCACCACATGCGTTACTGAATGCATCTTGAATGCTTTTGACTTTTGGAAAATATCACTTAACACACAGCACTAAAATTCATGAGAGCAAACTGATAAATTCTTAAATTCGCTAGCATGTGTCATATTTGTACCGCAGGATTAAAAAATGCCTTTTCTCATCAGAAATTGATCTTCCTATTATAACCGCATTATGCTGGCATATGAGTATTTTTTCTTTTAATTTGTGAGGTGTTATGTACAATATATATATTTATTTCCGTATACCTTTGAGAACAATTTTTAGCACATTTCAAAGAGTAATTCATTATGTTGAGATTTTGTTTTTCTCAAGACAGAATCACCTCCAAAAGATGCATGTAGAGTCTGGATAAAATTGTAGTTGCTGTCTGATTTGATCTAGTTACTGACTGATTTTACAGATGGAACATTCAGAAGGAACAGTAATGCAAATAGGGGTGCTCTCTCAAGGCATAAGCAACCTCACGGTATGTACCAATTTATACTTGCTGTAAAGTCACAAACTTGTCCTGCTAGAATGCAGTGAAAGTTAAAGGACCAGCAGTCCTCGAGAGTAAGTGTTCATGTTATAGACTCCTTATTTATACCCTACTTACAGTTCTGTACTTCAAAAATCTTTAAATAAGTTGTTAGTCCTCTATTCACAGTGGATGGCCTACATTGAACTTAAGTGGTTCACAGTCTGCACAGATTCTCCTCACCCTCTGTAAAGGGATGACTTTTGCCCACAGTAAGTCAGTCTATATCTGATAAAAACCAACTGAAAAATCGAGAAATAACTAAATAAGCAACTGCTGTCCCTGCTCCCTTAGATAACGTTCACTTTAATGAAGTAGTATGGATTTGATTTTCTATCCAATATATAGAGTCACATGATGTGTAAAATTAACGGCTGCATTGGTGCAGCTGATTTAAATAGAGAAACTCATTCACTGGGAAAAAAAAATGGATGGTCATGTAACGTCAAAGTATTTTTTTATCCGTTGTGTCACCCATCTGTGAGACTCATTAATGCTGATCATCCCACTATGTTGCATATAATCAGGTGACCTATAATTCCTTAAATATTTATATTGTCAAAGAAGCTACATCAAGATGGTAAATTCCCACTGTCATGAATCAGATCTAGTTACAATTGGATTGCTTTGCCATTGCTATTCACATCTAACTGAACATGCTTTTGACTGGTCTGCATCATGTTTACTTTCAGGATATGCTAAGCCAAGATGAAATGCTGAATGACAACAGATTTTTAACACCTACCTTTGAAGACTGGAGATGATGAACATGACCAAGAACACTGTTATACCTCACATGTATCCAGAGAACTGGCTGATAAAAGCTGGGTGCTATATGCAGAAAATAACTTAAGCTTTTCTGCCACTGAGAAGTGTAAAATGTATATGATGATTATGTAGCAACACCTTACAGGTAAAAACACACTGTTCTGTGTTAGGTAATTTTACATGGGTATTAAAAAAAGTTATGCATAATATTTCATCCAGAGAGGGTAAAATTGGAAAATGTTTAAGACTAGAAGAGATTTCTTTACAGATTTGACGACTTTTATACAGTGGATTTATGCACTATTACCTGCTAAATTGTTTTATAATTTTATACTTTTATAATTAACTTGCAATGTAGCAATAACATAAGCAGAATATGCCTCTGTCACAGAATAAGGGTCTTCATATTAAATGATAGTGGCAAGGATGATACTTTGACAATTCCAGTGACTTTCTATCATGCTATATAATTCATGGTGCAGCAGATGCCATCTTGGGATCTGACAGACACTGGTGCAGACAGTTGTTTACTGAACCATTGCTGAAAAAGCTGCACAGTCTGATGTAGAGACAGGACTGGCTTTAGGATTTTGAGACTCCCTAAAAAGGAAGAAGGGACTTCATCACTAATTCTCTCCTTCCTCTGCTTTCTCTATCCTGATTATACCATTGGGATAAAGAGAGAGGATATATCAACTTTCACTCCTTATGAAGCCCTAGGAGGTGGATGTTGTGGTCACAGGCCAGCACTCTGCTTTCTCTACAATGAGAAATTTGCTCACAACACAAAATCCCACAATCCCATCTTCAGTTTGAGACTGCAAAGGAAATTGAGGGACACAAAAGTTGGCTTTTCTTAGAAAATGACTCATTCTTAACACATGACCTCAAACAAGCACTGTGTGTGTTTGTGGTCAAGGAACAGGCAGAAAATTCATTTAACTTAAAGTGCACATTGAAAATACTAAAATGATGCATAACACCCTCGCTACAGATACCTCAAGGTGAGTGCAATAGAACTTTTAGCCCAGTACATGGTTTGCCTTATGACTGATGAAAGTTCCTTGTACAATTGGAATATTTCGTACAATTGGAATATTTCAGTAAGCTCCACTGAATTTTGAGTCAAAATGACTAGAGGTGCTACAAGCACAATTTAATATGTAATGTGAAGCTTAGCACAGATGGTTGGAAAACCAGGAGGAAGTGATAGAGTCCAAGTTCTTTGCTCCCTGAATTGCATTCATTATACTAGAAGCGATATAAATATATATGGATTCCACCTACTGGCATGTCTGAGATGTTGTTAGAAACAAGTTGTAATGTCTGCATGAGAAACTTGTTTTTTTTAAGACAGTACATGTGGTTATACTTTCCCCTTAACTGTTCTCTCTTCATTCCAGTCTCCTCTATATGCTTACATAGAGCACTACCCTAATATAACTGTAGCAAACTATAGCCGTTGTGACATACAAAGAGTCACTAGGTAGGAAATGCTAGCTAGGGCTGTAGAGCTGCTGCCATTAATTGGTGTAACATATAGTCTATTGCTTAGTATAGAATTGGCCAAATCAGCTCTGTAGTGCCACAGATTTTTGTGGCATCATGCTAGCATAGCTGAGAGAGAAACCTGAGCTACATTGTCTCAAGATGTTGCAATGAATCCAGAAGTGTTCTGCTCCGAAGGAAATTAAAGATATTAAATGATGAAATAAAGCAAGAGTCTGACTCTCCCTTGCGTATACATCTAAGGAAGAGCAAATGATGAATATTTTATCATCTCTCATAGGGCATAAACATAGTGGTGTGGTTTTTTTCTGGAGATCTGATTATCAGCCAGACATAGAATCACAGAAATATAGGACTGGAAGGAAACTTGATAGGGCAGGAGACTGGACTAGATGACCTAGGGCAAAACTAAATATTAGCTAGACCATCCCTGACAGGTGTTTGTCATTGGTGGTTTTTAGACAGGTTAGACAGATTCCACAACCTCATAGTTAGAAAGCTTCTCATGTCTAACCTAAATCTCCTTTATTGCAGTTAAGCCCGTTGTTTCCTGATGTGTCCTCAGTGGCTAAGGAGAACAATTTAACTTTTTAATGTATTTGAAGACTTGTGTTCCTCATCAGTCTTCTCTCATTTTTTTCAGTTCTTCCTCTTAGGTCATGTTTCCTAGACCTTTAAACACTGTTGTTGCTCTCTTCTGGACTTTCTCCAATTCGTCCATATCTTTCCTGGAGTGTATTACTCTGTAACCAGACATGGACACAATACTCCAGTTGAGGCTTATGAGTTTGAGTAGAGAAGGAGAATTACTTCTCCCGGCTTGCTTATGACACTCCAGCTAAAACATCCCAGAATAATGGTTGCTTTTTTTGAAACAGTATTATATTGCTGACCTATAGTTAGTTTGTGATCCACTGTAATCCCCAGATCCTTTTCTGCAATATTCCTTCCTAGGCAGTCCTTTTCGTATGTGTGCAACTGATTATTCCTTTGAGTAGTACTTTGTCCTTGTCTTTATTAAATTTCCTCCATTTTCAGTCCATTTCTCCAGGTTGCCAACATCATTTTGAATTCTAATCATGTCCTCCAAAACCACAACCTCTCCCCTCTTGGTATTGTCTCCTCAAACTGGAAGGTAAACATACCAGCTCCAGTGGAGACATACCAAAACAGTGAGGGCTGTCCATGGAGCTGGAGGTAACTGGCAGTCCTGCTTGCTGCACATAAAAGCTTGATGTTATGCCTGCAAGGCCACCTTCCACGTAATACTGCCTAACCACCCTTCTACCTTAAGGTTTCTCTTCAGCTTCCAGCCAGGTAGACTGACAGGGCTGTATGGTCCTCAACAGGGATCCCCCAAGAGTGGGGCTACAGTGATGACTCCCTCAACACACACATTCACTACCACGGTACCAGCAGGATATTTTGTACTGGGCAATTCCAAAAACTCTTGACTGGGTTGTGAAACAAATATTTGATTTTGGACTATATATAATGGGCTTGAATTAAGCACTGTCTGAGGGCAGTTTACTGGTTTAATCTCATCCCTTTTGATTACAATTAAGTTTAATTTTGTGTGGTATGATGCTAAACCATGTTTTGAAAGTTGTATGTCTGGCATTGACATACCCTTAAGTGCTATTCAGAATGAGTAAGAGGTGGCCCAGTCTAGCCCTTACTGCACAAACTTCAAAGTGTGACCAAAGTGGGGAAGTGAGACTTTAACTGTGGTCATAGAACTGACTTCTCCTAAAGACTAATTAACAAGTTTGTGTATAAATCTATAATGCTACATATTAACAGCTAATTTCCACTCTGCCCATTGTGCAAAATAAGTTTTAGGGTATGGAGACAGTAGAATGCTTTGATAGAGATTGGGATTCTCAAAAGTCCATTCACTTAACAGGGATCAGAGTTATGTTTTTAATGAACACTTCTGGTAATTCTCCCTGTTGTCTGTCTGAACACATGTAACATCATTTTTGTGGCCTCTTTGCATCTTAGAAGAATTTGCCAGTGAACATGTAATTAAATTTGTTTTGTAAAAATGCTGACTCAGTGTACACAGAGCAGAGAAGGGTTGTTTTGCACACTACAGTAGGGCCTGCTTGAAACATCTTAAGTATTATTTTCAAAAATCCAGTTCTAGTGTGTTAGTTTGTGGACTTAAATGTTCTATTAACTTATATTTGAATACTAGAGTGTCTTATTTGATATACAAAGTGAAAGTTAAGGAAATACAAACAGTGACCTTTGGGCCATCACACTGTAATAAATAAATGCTGTATGTTTGTCTATATTTCATGTTGACGCTTTGTAGTACATTTTGTATATGCCTGAGCCACTGGACTTTGGGGAATTATGTTTATTCATTCACTGCCATTTGTTCTTCAACTGTTAATGAGATTACCCTGTCTTGAAATACAGAATACCATGCCCAGAGTACTGAGTAGGGATCTTGTATAAACACATCTCCACACAGAGAGCCAATATGCCTAGAATATCACTGAAGTCAGAATAGCTGGGTTCTATTCCCATTTCTGCCACTGACCAGTTATATGTTTGGGTATTTCAGTTAACATCTGAGTGGTTGTTTCCTTATGTAGTCACTAAGTATACTCACTTTGAGAAAGTCATGGAAAAATGCTCCATAAGAGCTAAGTGTTACACATGTAAGTGTAAAAATATATTTAGGAAATTTTTTTGCATTTCATAAAACTTATAGACTTAACCCTAAAAATGAATGAGAATCATTTAAGTGTTATAAAGCTAAATGAGGATTATACAATCACCATGAGTAAATATTTCTTCTTAACACACTACACAAGTGTGTTTTTCTAAAAATAAACAGATGTAGAATGGACAAGAGGGGAAAATAGACAAGTTCAAAAGAGACTTAAGAGAAGACACACTAAGAGCATCTCTTTGCAAGTAATTCTCCTCTAGGACAAAATCCTAGCCTCAGAAAAGTCTATTGAAGGTTTGCCACGGTCATCAGTGGGGCCAAGATTTCACCTCTGCAGTCCAGCCTGGAGCCAGGGAATGAGGGAAGCCATAGTGCAGGCTGGTGAACAGTGCACCCGTTAAAGCCAGCTATCCGCTTTCCACTTCCCAGGGAAGATGATGGTTCTGAGCTACACTACCCAGCCCAGTGGGCTGATTTGTCTTATGTTCCCCCAACTTGCACTTCACTTACAAAATCAGACATAAAAATTCAAGTGTCACACCACATGAGTACTGAACCATTGCTGGCTTTACCACAATTATAAACTAAAGCAGTTGGAATACAAATATCATACTTACATTTCAGGATATAGTAGAAACAAGTCATTGACTCTATGAAATTTCAGTTTATACTGACTTCGCTAGCGCTTTTCATGTAGCCAGAACCAAAACTGGACAAATATCTAGATGAGTTGACGTACCTGTTGGAAGACCTCTGCGTACCCCTGCTTGAGAACAACTGGCGTAAATAACAGCAAAGGAGGTACAGCCCAGGCACATTCTTGAAAATAATTTGGCAAAGAAATTTTACAAAGGGCCTTGATTATGTACTCCAAAATGAAATGGTATGAAAGGGCTCAGTCCACAGTGGCACAGGGATCATTGCAACTTTTAAGATGGCTGGCCTACAAGCCTGAGGCATTTTGATCTCTGTCTGCTGTGACTGTTACTGGGATAGTGGACTGAGCAGACAAATCAGTGAGGTAATAAAGAGCAAATATGATTGCTCTCAAACCTCTGATTAAAAACATTAAGTGCTACCAGGATCTCTGCCCCACACATTACAAGCTTAAAGCACAAGACAGTACAAACCAGCCCTGAGATTGTGAACACAGAGCAGTGCAGTCCATGCCACTGCAAAGTCTGAAGAGGTTTGTAGTAAAAAGAGTAAAGTTTAAGGGTGCATAGAATGAGTCATGTCCCTTATGTGTGGAAGTACCATTTTCTTTTGGGTGAGGCAAACTTTTGAATCTGCTCACCGCACATGTACTTCCTGGACAGAACAGTATTTCATAAGTATATAGAAGAACAGTAGATATTTATATTGAAGTTCAGACCACTGTAAGGCAACAATGCAGTTTTCAGTGATTCTCAATCAAATCCTCTACGTACAGCAGAAATCTAAAGTACTGGTAAACAACTATATACCTGAATAGCATTCAGTGACCCTAAATTAAATTTTAGATAAAATTCTCATTTGAGAATGAAATTTTAACAAAACAGCATGAGAATCTCTTCATGCACATTCACGGTCCCTGGGCTACTGTAATTTCTTCCCATGACCAGATTCCTTAATCTACTTTGCTGTTTTATGGCAGCACACTCTTAAGAAATAGTCTTTATCCCCCTCTTTCATATAGGAAAGCAATGAATGTATTCACACTGTAATGACTGGATTACATGTAGAGTCTTGTCACACAAACCTTGTGTAAATTAGAAAATAGGTTCAGAATTTAGGACAGTTGAGGGCTACTGTATGTTAGTGCTATACCCACCTATATAATTAATAAAATAACCTGATCTTCCCCCCCATATTGTTGGATACAAATTTTCTCTCATTATAGAAATAAAGGCAGAACATTTCAGGGCAACTTAATGCCAGGTAGCTAGAGTCATGTGGCCTTTAACTTTGTATATTAACGCTCTCTCCATATTATCATTAGCCAGTGTGATAGACGCAAGATAGATGGGTACAGCAGAATAGTCCAAGGCAGATATGCTGGCCATTGAATAAGCAGTTTTCTGTTCCCTGACTGACCAGAGCAGGGGCTGCTCCAGGCTAAGGTGGACACATGACTCCAATCAGCTTGCAAAGAATCAGGTGAGGCCATTAAATTAATGTGAACATCTGACTCCAATTGAGGTCCCTCTAATACTATAAAAGAGCTAACTCATTAGACCAAAGGGAGCCAGAGGAGAGGAAGTGTGGCTGAAGGTGTGGGTAATGAAGACACCCTCAAGCCACTGGAAAGGTAGCCCTAAGGTAAGGGTGAAGAGGAGAGAAACAGGAGAGCTGTGGGGAAGTGGCCCAGGGACATGGAGAAAATGTGGTGAAAGGTAAGCTGCTGCCATTAGGATCCCTGGGCCAGAACCCTGAGTAGAGGACAGGCTGAGATTCTCCCCTACCCCGCCACTACAGAAACAGCTTCTGGGAGGAGAAGACAGGCTCCTGTCAGGACAGGAGACAAAAACTGTTCTCAAATATGCCTGTAGAGACTGTGGGAGTTCTCTCACCAAACTCCCTGCTGGCTTATGATGAAAAGGGCTCAGTAGATGGTAGCCCTGGTCCTAGAGAGAGAAGGGGGAAGGATAGCTCACTGGTTTCAGCATTGGCCCACTAAACCCAGGGTTGAGAGTTGAATCCTTGAGGGGGCCATTTAGGGACAAATAAGGGCCATTTAGGGGCAAAAACAGGGATTGGTCCTGCTTTGAACAGGGGGTTGGACTAGATGATGATCTCCTGAGGTCCCTTCCAACTCTGAGATTCTATGATTCTAAGGGTTAAGTCGAGGGTCACAGTGAGCCTCTTAGGCTAGCATAAAGGGTGGAGCTCTGCCACACCAGATATGAATCTCCATGTCTTATTACTTAATACAAGATATTTAAAGAGACTATTATTCAAGTTCTAACGATTAAAAACATCCAGGGTAACAGAGACAGAACAAAATTACTCAACTATTCAATAAAACCCTTAATTATGATGACAAAAATTGCAATCAACTTACATTGTTCTAAAAGTGCTGTAGCACAATGGATTGTTTCTGCATGTGAATGAGATGTGCTGCATTGCATCAGTGTTAATAAGCGAATGTGTCATCTTTGGGATAACCAAGTTTTTCCAGATTGGGCTGACATGCAAACTGAATCATAGGTGGAGGCCCACATATCAGAATAAGAGTATCTCTGCCTGGGGGAGGGAGGTATGCTTTTATCATGTCTGCAGTAATGAAGCCAGAGCTATACTTCCAATCTGAAACAAACAAGGGATACCATTAGCACCTTGCAACAATTCAAACATATATTCACACTAAAGGTTCCCATCCTGCCCCTTGACATGACACCAGCCACACACACTGACAAATATCCCTATAGAATCAGCATTTATACCACATTACTGTAAGCAGGCACTTGACAAGGATCAAAACCCTGGACTACATGCACCACTGTTGTAAGAACAGCCTTATTCGCTACTACTAGACAAGGCACGCAATAAGCAGGCTACTTCACACTGCAGCATGTACCTACACAAGGCAGTGAAAGCCTCTGGCAGAGGGGAAAGGCTCCCCCAGCCAGAAGCTGCCGCTCTCCCTGCTGCCTCTCCCCTCCCACGGGGAAAAGCTCATGCAGGGTGCACAGACATGAGGCACTGCTTGGGCATGTAAAAAGCCATGTAGGGTGTCTAAGGGTTTCCCTAAGGTTCTGGCGTGTCTTTACTCACTTAAGTGGTGCTTCACCATCTACACTGCTTATTCTACTCATGCTGCTTTAAGTGTCGCCATAGCCTAGGTCTCACTGCATTCAAGTCAAATATTTAAAATCAACATAGCTGTGATCACTTACATCAGCCATTAATTTGGTTCCGTGGTCTGTGAGCTAGATACAGTAGAGTTCAAGCTCTAGCTTTTTGTTTTCCCTCCCAATACAGTACTACACAGAAATCCACAACCGATGCACAAGATAAAGTAACTGCACCCTATTTGAAATGGAGCTGCTGTAAGTGGCCCTTGTACATTTGCGCATTGTGGCCATAGCAAGTACAGTAGACTCTCGATTATCCAGGATGATAGAGAAAAAATTTATCCAGGATTTTATTAACCAGGGTTATCACCATCCATAGGAAATATGGGGGAGGAGGGGGTTGGTTCACCAATCACTGTGGTGCCAGGGGGAGGGGATGTTGGTTCACTGGCTGCCCTGCGCCCTGGTCAGTTTGTTTTTTTTCTTCTGTGCTTGGGGTGGCAACAAAGCCGGAGCCGGCACTGCGAGTTACACGTACATTTTTTTTGACATCCTGGTTAATCCTGGATAATCGAGAGTCTACTGTACTAAGCAGACACGATGCCAAGGTAACATGATTCTGCTGATGAAATTAAGAGGAAGGGAGACAGACTAGACAAAGCAGCAAAATTGTGTATTTTGCTGAGAAGTCCAAGAAACTAACACTTTACCCCATTAGTACAATGACAAACATTTCACTGTCCAAAAGGTAACAGTCTCACCATTCAATGGAAGTTAATAATTAGTTCCTGTTTTCTCAGGTTTACAGAACAGCTTCCTGCTTTGGTAAGGTTGTCAGATACTAGTAAGTTTGCTAGGAGTGCTCAGAAACCATAGGAATGGATGTCTGGATATTGTAGCAATACCCATTACTAGGAAGGATAAAACTTGTGACTTTGTATACAGAAGAGGGCAGAAAAAAAAAATCTTCCTTCACACACCAGTAACTTACCGTGAGGAGGTCTGTCCAATGTATACTGCACCTTAAACTGATCAGGGTGATTCTTGGCTACCTCTTCTAGCTCTGCTCTCAGTAGTATGTCTTTTTCAGTCTGTTTATAAAAAATAATAAATAAATAAATAGTAGTCACCAGATCTTATCAGTGCATTCAGTAACATGGACTAACATGACACTTCCTGCATTTTCAGCAGGAAGGAATAAGTTTTCCTCATTTATCAACAGTCAGTAGACAAACTGAATTTTTCTGAAGCGTATGGTAATTTATAATTTTCTACACTGTAAATCCAGATCAATAGTAAAAACAAATCAGACTTAACAGCAACCTAGCTGATACTAGTGTTAAATAGTTAAACAGCCAAATGCCAGGAAATTCAGATTCACGGTTAAAAATCTTTAATCCATTTGCACAGATGTGTCTTGGTCTCCCCACCAGTGGGTTTATTATTTGTTTGGGGTTGTTGTTTTTTTTTGCATATACCTAGGCACTGCCATGTTTGTAATAACAGTGGGCAGTAAGAACAGGTAGTGAAATCCTGTCCTTTCTGAAATCAGTGGAGCCAAGGTTTCACCCACAACCTTCAGTTCAGGAATTCAAGGCTTCTGGTAGTTTTACATGCACAAACGTTTTACATCTTGTATTAATAGGATTTCTTAGGGCTATTTTCTCCTTTTTGTTGGTTTAAGAACAAAAGAAACCAGACTCAGGACAGTGTATGAGATCAGATGCAATAAACTGTAATATTTCCTGTAACTACTTATGTAGACTATTTTAAAATAAACCATGTCAAATCACATAGCAGCCTTAATAATGAAAGAGAGTTCTGCATGTAAAATATATGGACTAGGATCACATGCTTTATGTAACTGTGTGGTACATGTACATAATACAGATCAAGAGAAAATCTTCTGTTTCTGGGAAGTGATTTTTCAGAATTAAATATCGCAACAGTAGCACCAGTTCAAAGTCCTCCTAATGGATTCCCTGGTTAAAAAAAAAAGGAGGGCAAAAAAATGACACAATATATTTACCTGATTAGCAAAAAGGAGGTAACACTTTGTATCATCATTAGGATCCTTTGTGATGTGACGGATCAGCTGCAACATTGGAGTTATTCCTATTCAAAACAAAAGACAATTATAGATGAGCTTTTCCTTTTAGCTCACACAAAGGCTGCATCATCAAGCAGTATGGCAAGCTGACTTCCGTGAAAGTTGTGTCTGCATAAAGCCACAAGATCAGGCTTATAATATCCCAATTTCTGATTTATGTCAGCTGTAAAGTTCCTTCTTTTTACACAAAAAAGCTACAAAGTAACAGTTTATCTACCCTACCGGAGTGTTTATTATATACTTTACCTAGTACTTTACTAACATTAAATATTATAACCTCATTGTACAGAGCCTGAGACAGACTCAGCAAGGCTAAGTGACTTGCCCACGATCACATAAATCAGTTTTCAGAGCCAGGACAAAACTCATGTTCCTGGCTTACAGGTCTGAGCTCAGACCACATCTCTCTTTCTCTGGGTTGTTATGATTATTAATACTATGGCAATGACCCACATCTGCCATCAAAATCAGGAGCCTATTGTCCAAGGACCGTGAAAACAAGAGAAAACAGGAGAGGAAATTCACAATGTTCAGTACATAAATACATAGATGAACACTTTAAAACAACATGTTAATTTTAACCAACTGGAATGTTGAAATATTACATCCATGTATCAGTGCAAGCACTGTTAGGCAACAGATTCAACTGGTGATGAACAGAGAACCTTCAGTCACAAAATAAATTACACAGAAAATGTCTCGATAATCATCACAACCCTCTAAACCTCTATTTGTTCTCTCATGAGGTTCCCACCCTCAGCACAAAAATTTACCTGTTCCTCCAGCTATCATCCCAAGATGCTTTACAAACTTTCTCCGTGCTTCAGACTTCTTGTCAGGTTTGATAGCAAAATTACCTGGAATAAATATTCAAAACTTACAGTTAATTGAATTAATAAAGTAATACAGAATCAACTTATAAATTAAACAGTAATATGTCACCAGGACCCCAAGAGTTCTAAAGAAACTCAAATACGAAATTGCAGAACTACTATCTGTATTATGTAACCTATTACTTACATCAGTTTTTGTACCAAATGACTTGTGGATAGCTAATGTGACACCAATTTTTTTTAAAAGGCACTGGAAGCAATCATGATAATTACAGGCCAGCAAAAATAGGGTGACCAGACAGCAAGAGTGAAAAATCGGGATGAGGTGGGGGGTAATAGGCATCTATATAAGAAAAAGCTCCAAATATTAGAGACTGTTCCTATAAAATCAGGACATCTGGTCACCCTAATTAAGCCTAACTTCAGTACCTGGCAAATTGATTGAAACTATAGCAAAGAACAGAATTATCAAACACACAGATGAACACAATTTATTGGGAAAGAGTCAACACAGCTTTTCTAAAGGGAAATCATGCCTCATGAGTATATCAAAATTATTTGAGAGGATCAACAAACACGAGGACAATGTTGATCCAGTGGATATAACACACTTAGACTTTCAGAAAATCTTTGACAAGGTTCCGCACCAAAGGCTCTTAAGCAAAGTAAGTAGTCATGGGATAAAAGAAAGACAAAAGACAAAACAAAGAGGGAATAAATGGTTAGTTTTCAGAATGGAAAGAGGTAAATAGTGGTGTCCCCCAAAGATACATTCAGGGACCAGTCCTATTCAATGTATTCAAAAATGATTCAGAAAAAAAGGGGTAAACAGCAAGGTAGCAAAATTTGCTGACAATACAAAATTACTCGAGAGTGAAGGCTAAAGCAGACTGCAAAGAGTTAAAAAGGGATATCACAAAACTTGGTGACTGGGCAACAAAATGGCAGATGAAATTCAATGTTGATACATGAAAAGTATTGCACATTGGAAAACATAATCCCAACTACACATACAAAATGATGGGATCTAAATTAGCTGTTGTTTTCAGAGAACGCTCCACAATAGCATCTGCTCAATGTGCAACAGCAGTCAAAAAAACCCAACACTGTTAGGAACACTTGGAAAAGAGACAATACATAAAATGAACGGTATGGAGAGAGAGAATAAGGAAGTGGAATTTATTCCTTCATGTGACATAAGGACCAGGGGTAACCCAATGAAATTAATAGGCAGTAGGCTTAAAACAAACATAAGGAAGTACCAGTTCACTCAACACATGGTCAACCTGTGTAACTCATTGCCACGGGATAGGCGACAGTGAAGGCCAAAACTATAATGGAGCTCAAAAAAGAATAAGGTGAATTCATGGAGGACAGGTCTACCAATGGCTATTAGCCAGCATGGTCAGGGATGCAATTCCATGCTGTGAGTGTCCCTAGCCTCTGACTGAAGCTGCGTATGAAGACATGGAGATGGATCATTCTGTGACTGCCTGCTCTGTTCAGTTCCTCTGAAGCACCTGACATTGGCCACTGGTGGAAGACAGGATACTGGGCTACATGGACCTTTGGTCTGACCCAGTATGGCTGTTTTTTGTCCTTACGTTCTTAACAGATACAATTGCTGTGGAAGTCCAACTGTTGGAGTTAGCAACCTGATACATGGGGACAGATCTTCAGATCCAGCCAAGCTGTACTCAGCACAGGCCAAAGTGGCTTTATGTCTTCTGTGTAGTCTCCAATCTTACTGCTGGCCATGGACTAGTTTAGCCATGAGCATAATTAAGAATAGCCTTGAGGCTCCTCTGAACAACTGCATCTAGCTGCACCAAAAGGTCATCCTGCAGCTGTGGATGGCTGGAGCACTGGCCATACACCCTACACTGAGAGTTGGGAAGATCAATGACTGTCACCCCGGGATTTCCCCTGAGGAAATCCTCAAGAGGCTAATTAAGTCATCTTTATGATCCCTTTGCATCATGGGAGCAAAGCTGAGGCTCTGGCCTTTTATAACATCCGTGTTCAGATTTGCTCTAAAACATTAACAGATCAAGAGCTTTAAGCCAAGAAACCCTGCAACAAATACAGCAATTAAATATATTAGTGTCCTGCACACTCAGATCAGGCCCTTTTTATTATAGTAATTTATTCATCTCTAGATACCATATAGCTAACAAGAATCCAGTTAAACCCCCAATATTGACATGAAAGGCCATGTGACCTTAAGCCCTAGCATCCAGGGATCAAAAGAACTAAATAACTTCTTTTGTACACCAGAGGATGCCGCTGTTTTGGGGAAATAAAAAATAAGACACAGCTTGTAACTCAATTCAGATGCCACATACCTCCAAGAGTCAAACAGAAAGCCTCATGACAAACACTTTACAAATGCACACTCTAATAATCATTTTACAGATTTGTAACCAATGCTGTAGAGTTGCTGTTGTCCACAGCAATCACAGTGCAGCAGAAATGTGTGTGGATTTGTAATCTGTGTGATTCATTTGTACTTTATTCCTAATAAAGGGCCTGATCCTGAGAAGTGCCAAGTACCTGGAGCTGCCACTGAAGTACAGGGGAGTTTTAGGTGTACAGTCCCAGTCAATCAAGATCAAGGCAAAATCCCTTATATTCTTTTACAAGTATCTTATACGAGAGTCCCTCAACACATCAGTCCCTCCCACTCAAAGAGCTTTAGCCAAGACAAGCCTGTTTTAAAACAGGGCAAGCTGGCTTATGGCTAGGGAGTTAAAGAATAGAAATGATGTGTTTCTCAAAAGAGCACTTTACTATTTGCAGCCTGAGCATCTAGCACAAAGACTAAAAATCTCTCAACTGCTTCAAATACATTTTTCTCAGTTATATAAAACAATATGAATGTATCAATAGAGAAGAGTGGATTTAATTACCCTTGACATGAAGGCAAGTGTTGGAATAGTCACAGTCATCCCATTCTCAGACAACTACAATGCTCCCATTCCCCTCCACGGTCACGCTATAACAGGCGCTAGTCAAGAACACTGGGAGCGCACTCCCACAGGAGAACTTTGGGCCCTTTCTTGACATTTCTTTTCCAAAGAAAGCAATGTCTCAATCTGGAAAGCTCTCAAGATTTAAGCTGCTTTTGAAAATAATTAGATTTTCCCCTCCCTCCATTTTAACATCACTGTACCTGTCCCCTTGTATACAAGGAGTCCATTTGGTCCTCTGAAGTCAATGGTATCCCCCACAGTCATGCTGTCTAAGTACTGGGACATCTTTCCGCCTTCAGGAAATTTGGGATTGACATTTTTGTAGTAGACCTGAAAAAACACAGCAATTGTTAGTGTCTTGACCATTTAGCTATCAGATGGCAATAGTATGTTCTCAAAAACATCTTGCATAATACACTAGACACCTGAAATTAGAGCCAGAAAAATCCCCTGCTCTCAGTATTTGCTTGTGCACTGTAACTGGAAACCACCACAGTACAATAAGCAAAATGCTGCTTCATGTAGCTGCTGCTTCCATCCATAACAGGCAGTTTAGCTAATGGGAATTTCCATGTGGACGCTGTGCACTGCATCTCTTCCCCTATACCTCTGCAACGCCAGCCTCAAGTCACCTCCATCAGTACTCTCCCGCCAGAAAACAGCAGGAGCTCCTTTTTTTACTTTGCTGCATCCAAAAGGGCTCCACCATAAAGTCCAGTGATGAATATTGCCTTAAATACTACCTTTCACCTTCAAAACACTTTACAAATGTTAAACCGCTAACAAATCCTCACAACACGTGGAACATGAGGAATCAGGAACAAGAGCGAAACCCAAAAACAAAAGGTGAAAACTGAAGGAGAAAGTGGCTTCTCAAAGGCAGACAAAGTCAGCATTAGAATGGAGATAAGAACAACTCAGGAGTCCAGGGACCAAATCACAGTGCACTCTGCAATCCACACTAGCTTGAAAGGGTCCAGCAAAGGAAACTCCCCTACTCAAAATCTTCCAGAATTCTAACACTGGATCAGAAAATGCAACATTCTTTCATGACACTGCACCATGTATGCAAAGAACTGCAAGTCTGTTTGTTCCATTATGCAAGCAAATAAAGGAGAAAACAATCAGATTCCTGCATTAGCATACAGAGATGGTTTGGGGAATGTGCAAGGCCGATGCTCAAGGAGTGAGTTATAGATGTGCAGGCTGTAACATACTTCTCCATAAGGTAAGAGCAAAACAATGCCGTCTACCCTCTCCCCATCCTAACAACAATCAGTTGCAGCACATTTTTAAAGCTGCACTCTGTACAAGAGTCTCACTGTGAAAAACCAGGGCTTTGTGCTCATGCCAAGAGTAGATGCCAACTAGCCTTTCTTCTTCCACTCTGCTGCACCTAGAATCCTCTTGAGGGCTTCCTCTCTCCTTCCTCATTAAATTCAGGCTCCTCATTCATTTGCATGGCCCTGCACTTCTCTTCCCCGGCCTCCATCTCTGCTCTCATTTCATTTCATAACCCTTCTTAATTTCAGGAAAGGTCAAATGCTCCCTTTCCTCCTTCTAAATGTCTCCTTCAAACCCACCTCTTTTTGAAGCCTTCCCATGCTAAACTGGGGAGCGGGGGGCTGAAGACAGTTTTCTTGTCCCATGAATTTTTTTAAAATTCTGAAGTTTTCCTGTTCTGCATCAAAATGACCCTGAGACCTTTCAAAGTTTCTTTTTTAACATTAAAAAAAAAAAAAAAAAAAGAGACGCCCCCCCTAAAAATTCAATCCTAGTCCTTAGAAAACCTTCCCAACTAAAGTTTTGTTGAACCTGATCTTTTCCTGCAAGAAGTTTTGGTTTCAATGAATCAGCATTTCTGATGAAAAACGTTTCATTAAAAAATTCCTGACCAACTCTAATGCTGAACTCTTCATTAATCAGGTTCCCAGCCTTAAAGCATCTGAATTGTTGACCCATACTGGTTATCCACCTGAACTCTCAGAGAAGGCAATCTTCGCCTGATTTCACATGGATTTTACTATAGTGTAACTACTTACTTTAATTTATCCCAGTATGAGAGCTCAACTAGGCCTTTTGTCTTTCTGTGTGTTTTGTAGAGCACTCTGCACTTATGGAATTCTCCAAATAATAATCTCATTAGAACAACTTCCAAAGCTTAGAAAGGTGTGGTGGAATTTCTCCAGTGAAGCTGAAGTTAGCAAGTGCCTCTCGTCACTTATTTTCTACTTACATGTATATTCTCTCAATGGCACAGCATAGTTTTAGGAAGAACAGTCCTTAGTTAATCATTGCTGAAGTAGCAGCAGGAAAGAGCTCTTGAGACTCCATTTTATTGGATACTGTGCTGACATAGGGACTATTGTTTTCTTCTCTCTCTCAGAGTCGTGATGGCAGATTTACTAATGAGATTTATATCATTTAAAGGACATTGTGAAATACACTGGTGTTTCAAATTCCTTATAGCCAGGAGTCACATAATAAAAACTGCTATCAGAATTGGCAGCCTTGTGTCAATCACCCTCTCATCCTTAAACAATGAGCCACCAAAAAGACATCCCTCTCAGACCACAGGCATTGGTAGGGAGCAATAGGGAGAAATTTGCAGTGTCCCCCGCTGTACCTATTCAACAGATAAATAGGTTTCATTCTCTACGTCTAATATCCAGCGCTTTCAGGGTCATTAAATACACTTTAAAATAAATACTAACCTGAAGGATTTTTGTGATCAAATGACCATATTAAGAAAGGTCAAATTTGGGACATAAACTACAGTGTTTGACAGCATCACTTTAAATGTCACTGAAATCCAATCCTCTCCTTCCTAAGGCAAACATTGCCTTCTCCACTTGGATAGTACACATGTCCAGTTAGATTAAATTATCTGTCTCCATGAAGGCAGCTAATATTTACCTTTATAACCAAGTCAACGTAACCTTTTACTTCATCACTGGAAACTGGAGTGTAGGCCCGGATGACAAGATTACCATTGATTTTGGAAGAGAGGTAAACATGCTGGCCTAGGGAGAAAGAGTTACAATCTAATTATCTCAGGACTGGGGCTGGGGGAACAGAAAACAAAAAGAATGGAGTAGCAAATAAAGAATCTAAACATATGCAGTAACTCCAATAAAAGCATTACTAGCTGACCACGATAGGCAAATCCTGTTGGGATACAGAAGTTGTATCGTCAACTAGTCATATGACCTTAAAACCATTCTTCACTACATTTAAGTCTAAGTCCAATCAAATAAATGCTATTGTTGAGAATATATTCTATATCCTTCAATAAATATATCTACGTAATCCATGGTTATCATAACACCATCAGGAGCATGCAATACACACACATCCATATATGTGATGAGAACAGCAACAGTATGAATTCTTTTTACAACCATGAAATAAACTACTGAACTATGTCATGTGGGCTATTTTGTTCATTTGTTTTGCATACCTTAGACATTAGCAGTACATAGATACTAACTCATTTCTTCCAGGACAACCTCAGATATTGAAAAAATATTTTGCCCATTGTGGCTCTTCCCAATTCATGCCAATAAAACAATACCATGTATAAATCTATAATTCCAGATCCTTATTATTGAAAAACTAATATAGATAATAGTCACTATTTCTACTGGACAGATTTCTGCTTAGTTGAAGTTTAGACAGCCAGTCAGTAGGGGGCGAAAATACAATTTTATCCAACTATTCCTACTATTACATCTCCCTTTCTCTGGTTAAGTGGCTAGGCTCATGGTTAGAACAAGATGCTGAAGGCTCTACCTGTGTCTTCACATATAATCTACAGTTGTAGGATTTTTCTACTGTACATGTATATTTGGGAAGGGCTCTTGGTTTATACGTGAGTCAACCTATTCACATGTATATTTGGGATTTATGAAAAAATGAAAACACAGTAATCTGAGTTTTGCTGCTGCTCCCAACTTATTAGGTATCCACACAGCCTCTGTTCCTTTTCCTGTCTGTCAGTGCTAATCTATGGTTCTTGTAGCATGGTATTATACAACGGGGGAGCTTGTCCAACAATGCAGCACCATGGCTGCCTCTAGATAGAGTTTTTAATACCCCACCTTCCTGAGCACCAAATTAACTATGTTTATAAATAAATATTATATATATATATATATATATATATATATAATCAGGGAAAAAATCCTAAATTTACAAATAAAAATCATCACAGGAAAGAGTTTCAGTATTTACCTATAGGTAGCCCCAATATATGATCTGGCGATGGAAGCCCAAACCTGAATTTCTTGGTATCGTGGCTGATCTCCTGATGGAAAGCAAAGAGATGGAGAATAATAAGTGTGGTACTAACAAGACAGTACAGTATCACTCAATTTGGAAACAGCACAATATGCTTTGGTGAAACTACTGTTCATTAAAGTGCAAGCCAAAATCCAAGCAGCAAAACCGAAACAGTTTTGACAGTAAAGTCTAACCATTCATCTTTTTCTAAGTCTTGTTATAAAGGGCCAAATCCTGAAGTCCTCCTCCCTCTCTCAAAGCCAACAGAAAGGCAATTTTTCCTGATTAAGGACATTGTGACAACTGCAGCCTTACAACAAAAATCTTTAAGTTCTCTCTATTCAATGTACATGCTCATTGTACTTCTGACATCTCCTGATCTATGACAGGACTGGCATGCCTTAATGTAAGTGTGTATCTCCTATTCCCACCAATGCAACTTCTATGTATATTAAAAGGAAGATATAACTCTGGATTATGAACTGTGCATTAAAAGAAACTAAACCAATTATTTATTCTTTTGAAAGGTTAACTAGTAAACACTAATTTACACATTATGTTTTAGGAACCAAATTTATGCATTGTCTAAAAAAAAATATTCCAAGACATTTCTGGTAGCAGCTATGAATGAGATGTTCCCCAAATGCATAAATACTTAATGACAGAGAATCCTGTCTTAAGAAAACCCACTCAAGGAACAGGGAGGATACAAAATCCGGATGCCATATAAAAAGTTTATTACCAAAGGTGGTGAAAAAATTGTATTGGAATACTCATGGAGATACTTTAAAGGGGTTGTTCAATACAGTAACTCCTCACTTAAAGTCATCCCAGTTAATGTTTTGTTGTTACATTACTGATCAACTAGGGAACATGCTTGTTTAAGTGTTTTGGCAGCTGCTTGCTTTGTCCACTGTTTGCAGAAAGAGCAGCCTGTTGGAGCTAGCTAGTGGAGGCTTGGAACCAGAAGCTCCCCACCCCCCGGCATTAGCTCCCCACTCCCGTAAGTCCCCTGTGCAGTAGTCGACCAGCAGGCTACCAATTACCGGCAGTTCAGCTGTCCCTTCCCACACTGCCATGTGCTGCTCCTGCCCTCTGCCTTGGAGCTGCTCCCAGGAGCCTCCTGCTTGCTGTGCCAGAGAAGGGGTGTAGAAGGGCTAATGTCAGGGTGTCTTCCCCCCCCCCTGCTCCTGCACCCTGCTTATCCCATCTTCCATAGGGGAGACACACAAAAGAATTCAGGATGGAGGGAGCTTCCTGGCAGCAGCTACCTTCTCAGCTTCCTGATCTGCTTAACAAGGCAGGGTACTTAGAGTGGAGTCAGTGTACTTAGAGGGGCAATGTGCATCTCTCTGACACATACACAGGTTGTGTGTGTCTGTCTCGGTCCTCCATGCTCCCTCCATTCCTGCTGCCTTGTAGAGTGTGAAGCTGCATTAACAATGAGTTAACCCTTGAGGGCTGAGCCAATTGCTAGTTCATTATTTAGCAATACAGGCATGTCGCGTCTTGCGCGAGGGTTCCGTTCTGCGGTTACCGCGTAAAGCGGAAACCACGTATAGCCAAAACCCATTGACTTCAATGGGAGGCGAAATTGTGCCCCCTGCAGGAAGTTTTTTTAAAAAAAAATTCTCCTTTCTTTTTTTGTTTTTGAGAACCGCATAAAGTGGAAATCACGTAAGTTGAACCAGCGTAAGACACAAAATACCTGTAATGCATTCCCTGGGAAATATCCTACCCTCTGACTTCACCACCTTCACTAAGCTTCACAATCATCATCGCTGTGTACCAGTATTAAATTGTTTGTTTAAAACTTATACTGTGTGCCAGTATATATAAAATCATTTGTCTGGTGAAAACATGTTCCTGGAACCTAACCCTCCCACCCCATTTACATTAATTCTTATGGGGAAATTAGATTTGCTTAACATTGCAACTTTAAGTGAAACATTTTTCAGGAACATAACTACAAAATTAAGTGAGGAGTTACTGTACTAAAAAATATTAATCTTTTTTATCTTCTATCCACAGTCCTCAAAACATTTCACAAACATTAATTATAGACACTTTCAAACCCCAACACTCACAACTGGAAATCCCGAAGTTCAGGGATGTTCATATCAGAGTGCTGAGTTAACCCATTATTCCCAGAGAAGCTCTTTGGATTCAAGTTCAATTTTAAAACCTCCACTCCCACTTGCAGAGATGAGTGGATCGGTGTTTGGGTCCATCTCTCATTATGCAAACTTCACAACACTCCTGTGAGATAACTTAACATTATGGATCTTCATTGTGCAGAGATGCACACAGGCAAAAAAAAAAAAAAAGACTAATTGAACTGCTCAAAGATCACACAGGGAACCAGTGTCAGAGCACAGATCTAACTCCAGTCCTGTTTTTAGTCATTCATGCTTCCTCCCTGAGGAAAGTGTAGGCTGCACAATCTAAGTGATCTTCACAGAGCAGTTTGGCAGGATTCTAAACAAACCGAACGGCTCTGGTCACCTCTTTCGTTATCAATGGCAACGGGTACTTAGTGTGTGGCTCCTGTAATGTAACGGGATCACTCTTCCTCTGGGATCTCCCAGCCTTGAAGACTAACAGCAAGGCTGACACGGCAACGACAACTACAGCAATCAGCAAGGCCAGGTCCTAGAAGAACGAGAGCAGATTGTACATGACATCAGACACAGCCTTCACCCACACTCCTTGTTCAGTGCATCAAATGCACCAGCCTCCAAGGGATACAGATAAAATGGCCCTGGGCACGTTCATATTAGGTCACTTTATTTCGGACGGACGAGGCGGGAGTGGGCAGCTCTCCGGGAGGCGGCGAGGCTGCGATGAAGATCTGGGACCTTGAGACAAACTGGGCATCCCCCTCACAGCCACCATTACTACTTCCCCCCACCCCATAATCCTTCCGCTGCTCTCCCCCCACCCCATATCACCGGGGCTCCCAGGAGTTTCTCAAACCATCCCACGTCCTCCAGCCCCACCCCCGGCTGCAGAAAGAAAGGGAGCGGGTGCCCCAGAGCCCAGCCTGCACCGCACGCCGGACACACTCCCCTCGTACCGCGCTAGGCTCCATGACTGCGGCAGGCAGCGCTCCCGGCCCCGGCGCCGCCTCCCGCGTCCTGAGTCGACTCCAGCACAGCCCCGGTGCAACCTCCGAGTCCTCTCCCCTGCACACTCCGCCCAGCCCCTGCAAATCCCTCCCCAGCCCCGCCCTGCCGCTCCCGAACAGTGCAAGCCCCTTTCCCCTGCTCACTCTCTCCAGCCCGTGCAACTCCCCCACACCCGAACAGTGCAAGCCCCGCGCACACTCTGCCCAGCCCCTGCAAACTCCTCTCTCCCTGCACTCGCCCCCGTCCTCCAGCCCCGCACACTCTCTCCAGCCCTTGCACGCTCCTCCCATGCAACCCTCTCTCCCCTGTACACTGACCAGCCCGTACAAACGCCTGCCGCCCTGAACGCTTCCCCCTACCCTCAAGTGCCCACACCTTGCACCATGCAAGCCTCTCCTCTCTGCACACTCCTCTCTCACCACACTGGAAAACCCCGCCCACCGGTTTCAACACCTTCCAACCCTTGGTCCCTGCAATCCTCTTCCCCCCACCCCTCTTCAGCACTGTTCTAGCAGCCAGAGGTCACTTTTACTGCACTACCATGTTCCCTAACCACTGGATTTCACCAGTCTAGATAAGCCCTGGTCTATACTGAAAATGTAGGTTGACTGTGACAGTCCCTACTCACCAGGCCAGGCACTGGTGCCTCCTTATAGCCCACCTGGGGATTAGCTTGCCAGGTCTGATGCCCCTTGCTGTCACTCACTTGTGCACCCTGTCATCCATCTCTCCGTCAGTCAGAGTTCTCTCCATGGTTTGGCCCCCTCTCCTAGTCACTATATTCTTCCCCTCTGCGGTATCAAAGTCTCTACATACAAAATGGCAGTCTTCCTTTCACTGCCCAGACCTTGACACTCCTCCAGTGGCCCACCTTCTACTTCAGATTCCAGCTCAGGGACCCTCTAATCAGCAGCCTAGGTCTTCATCATCTTACACCTTGCTGCCATTCCCTGAGCCTTTTCATATATCTCCATCTCTCTCTAATGTCCTGAGAGTGGCTACATACTCTGCTGCCAACCTCCTGGCTTTAGACTAGCCCCACCTGTTCCTTCTCTGCCTCCATCCATCAACCGACCTTTCAAGCCCTGGCTCTCCCCCAGGTGCAGCCCATCAGGTTAAGTACTCTAATTTACCCTGTTCTGCCTCCTTGTGTAATACGACATCCCATCACTTTGACACAGCTACAGTGCTCAGAAGTGTGGATTTTTCACACTACTCAGTAAAGTAACTATGCTGTGGAAAATCCCTTCCATCAATGTAGTTGACACTATGGCAGGGGTTCTCAAACTGGGGGGTCTCGACCCCTCATGGGGTCACAAGATTATTATATGGTGGGGGTCACAAGCTGTCAACCTCCACCCCAAACCCAACTTTCCTCCAGCATTTATAATGGTATTAAATAAATTAAACAATGTGTTTAATATATTGGGGGGTGTCACACACAGAGGCTTGCAACGTGAAAGGGGTCACCACTGCACTATGGGGTTATGTTGGCACAGCTGTGGTACCGTAGCTCTGCCAATATAGTGCCCACAGTTTAGACATGACCTAAAATAGCACATGCACACACATACCATTATAGTAAAGAGTGAGAAAGGAAAATAATGCATAACTCTGGGAGAAGAGAAAGAAATGCCAGCAATAACATTCCACTGTCAGTTTATGGACAGTGGTACAAAAAGATTGCAAGATATAAAACCTCAATACCATATTAAACCTGTTCTAGACAGTTTTTTGGAGTTTTAACTTTGGTAACATTTGTATATTTTGTCATGCTAGTAAAGTTATCCAAATTGAAAGTAAAATACATGTCGTCATCCATTGTTATATAATGAAGTGACTATGATTATAAAAAGAGGAAAAAATTGCATAATCCAATACCTCTACACCCCTTATTTTCTTGGTTACTATAATTTTTACCTCTCTTACCACTGTTTCCCCCACTCATCACTTTCAAAAACAGGAGAATGTTTAGCCTGAAATACAATTAATTCCTCTCCTTATTCAGACTGCCAGAGAACAGAGATATGCTCTGGAAGATGCACTGGTTTACAATTCAGTAATTACATTAATGAATCCCTTAAGTCAGTGAAAAATAGTGGGCAGCATAAGATTTATTTCCATGACAGAAGCTGTTGGATTCTGATGCCACAAATATTGATTAAGGTGGCATGACTTCTTAATGTCCATGGCAGAATAACGGTTAATTTGTTCAGTTGGAAAAAAATTATATTTATGAAATTTTACACTAAAAACTAATTAAAGCAAAATAATTTTATATAATGTTTCCATGTCGTTCAGCTTACAGTTTGGAGACTTGACAAAACAGCCCCGGAAACTAAAATAAAACCTCTAAACACAAAACACTAAAATTTCTCAGCCAGGAATTAATCCTAAACTTCACTGTATGTTAGTTTCAAATATGTGGCCTTCAGTGTATTTTACTGTGCAATCTAATGATTGCAGAGCCATGTGACTAGATTATCAGTGGCCTTCTGAACTGAGCTTTTGGTGGGAAAAGAATTTGACTTCTCTCAAGGACATGACTTCAATTCCTATGATAAGATGAAGGCAAGAAAGGGGTCTTGAAACCCTTGAAACAATTTCAGGAACGGATTTTTATCTGATCTTTTGATTCTTGCAGATCATTTCTGAGACCTCTTTCTAGCCAATATTATTTTTCACTTTCTTCTAGTGATGGTCCTTTCTTGCCAACCATAGGATGGATTCTGGACCATGCAAAATTCTGATTTCTTTATTAATCTATTAAGACCGATTCTACTCCACTTGTCCAGTTTTACACAGGTAAAACTATCAATTCCTTAATTTACACTGGTGTAAGTGCCTGAAATATCAGGCCCATTGTCTCTGGTTTCAGAAAGGAAAAGCTTCTTCCTTTTGTGTGGGTTCAATATTTGAATGCAATTTTCTTCCATTAAAAATTACAAGTATAGCTCATATGCTTCTTGCCCTTCCATAGCATAGAGGGAAGCCAGCAGGGATAAAGCAAGAGAAAAACAGGCCTGGGAAGACCATGTGGAAAACAAATGAAATAACATATGCTGCATGATGCAGCTGCCATCAGTTCCTCCACTGGAGACCCCCACAAGGGAAAAGGAGTGTGGGCAGCCAGAGGGTGACTATCTGTTTTCCATCGTCCCTGACAAAATATATCTAAGGAGACTAATACACAAATTACTGCTGCTCTGTGTTCTCCAGTGGGGCTCACCTGAGCACAAGCAAAGGTGGAGAACTGGGAACAGCATAACACAGGAAACAGCTGTGTGGTCCTCAGCAGATAAGAGAGTAGCAGCATTCTGACTCCTTACCTTGGTCATTAAATAACACTTCTCTGACTTGATTATTCTTTAAACTAAATATTGTACCATTATATTTATAAATATTTTCTAAACTGATTTTTGGATGCAGATTTTCAAACACTCAGCCATGCATAAACATGCATGTGCAACTAATTTGCCCTGACAGTTGCTGGAATTCCATCTGCAAATCAGGTATTTGTGCATGCAAGTAGCAATGCAGACATTGGGTAAACAACTGCTGTTTGCATGTGAAAATATCTGATTTGCAAGGACCACCTTGTTACAGTATTTGCATGTGTATCAGTTGTGTGTATGATTCTAGGCTCTTGACTTGGGAGATGTGGGCTTTGAAATGCTTTTAAATTAGTTAAGTAATGCTAAAAACCTCTCTTATTACTTCTTAAACTGATGTGATCAACTATTCATGTGTTCAAAGATTTTGGAATAAAGCAGGGCAAGTGGTTGCAGTTTCAGCGGTGACAATCCTACATCTTACACATCTCTGATGTACCTTGTAATCTACATTCCCAACATGAAGTGGTTGATATGGGACTCAATTAAAGAATTGAAAGATGGTAATGTAATTAATGCAAATCAACCTGGGTTTATGGAAAATAGTTCCGGTCAAACTCACTCAGGTTTTTTTAAATGAGATTACAAGTTTGGTTGATAAAGCTAATAGTGTTGATGTAATATACTTAAATTTCTCTAAGGCATTTGACTTGGTACCACACGACATTTTGATTAAAAAGCTGAAATGAAATAAAATTAACATGGCACACATTAAATGGATTAACATCTAGCTAACTGATAGGTCTCAAAATATAATTGCAAATGGGGACTCATCATTGAGCAGGAGTTTTCAGGGAGGTCCCACTGGATCGATTCTTGGTCCTATGCTATTTAATATTTTAGCAATGACCTGGAAGAAAACAAAATCATCACTGATAAAATTTGCAGATAACATGAAGATTGGGGCAGTGGTAAATAACAAAGAAGAGAGTTCACTGGTTCAAAGCAATCTGGATCACTTGGTAAACTAGGTGCAAGTAAACAGTATGCATTTTAATACAGCTATCTAGGGAAAAAGAACATAGGCCATACTTACAGGATTGGGGATTCTATCCTGGGAAGCAGTGACTGAAAAAGATTTGGGGGTCATGGTGGATAATCAGCTGAACATGAGTTCCCAGTGTGATACTGTGGACAAAAGAGCAAATGCGATCCTGCGATACATAAACAGAGGAATCTTGTGCACAGGTAGAGAGGTTCTTTTACCTTTATATTTGGCACTGGTGTGACTGCTGCTGAAATAGCATGTCCAGTTCTGTGCCCACAATTCAAGAAGGATGTTGATAAATTGGAGAGGGTTTAGAGACGAGCCATATGAATAATTAAAAGGTTAGAAAAGATGCTTTATAGTGATAAGCTCAATAGTTTGATAAACTAAAAGCTCAAAGAGAAGGTTAAGGGGTGACTTGATTACAGGCTACAAGTATCTACAGGGGAATAAATATTTAATAACAGGCTCTTCAGTCTAGAAGAGAAAGGTGTAATGTAATCCAATGGCTGGAAATTGACATTTGACACATTCAGACTGGAAATAAGGCATAATTTTGTAATGGTGAGAGTAAGTAGCCAGTGGAACAATTTACCAGTGGCATCAATGGATTTTCCATCACTGACAATTTTCAAATCACAAATTTGATGTTTTTCTAAAAGATATGATCTAAAAGTTATATTGGGGAAGTTCCATGACATGTGCTGCACAGGAGGTCAGACAGATGATCACAAAGGTCCCTTCTGGCCTTGGAATCTATTAACCATAATAGAGTCCTAACCCCCCAAGCACTTAGTCTCTACAAAAGTTCATGCAGCCATTTTCAGTGCATAACTATTTTTATTATACGGTCAGATATTACATATAAAAATATTGGGCCAAATCCTACAGTCCTTTCTCAGTCCTTCCAGTCAACATGTCCATTTCTGACTGAGTCACTACTAAAGAGGGCAGCCTAACAGAAACTAATAGATGAATATGACTGATTTCAAGCCCTCTATCAACAATTCATAAAGCGTAGTTTCAAAGCCAGACACAATAGACCTGATTCTCCTTTCACTTAAACTGATGAGAGTCATTGCAATCAATGGAGTTAAACTGGTGTAAACAAGTGAAAGGCAAATCAGACCCAGTAAAATGTACCAAAAAAACCAAAACAAAACTCTGCTAAATTTACAGGATGTTGCTATTAAAAAGATGCAAGAGATTAAAGTGAATGTGTGTCCATGAAACACATCCCTTATCTTACAGATCCACTGAGTTTTCTAAATACAAAATGAGGAGCTTAATGTCTAAAAGCCACATTCAAAGGAATTTTAATCTTAACTTGAAAAACTGTAAACCACCCAGAAGTCACAGAAGTAAGGTCGCTAGAGGCCATGGAGAATTTCATTGTGAAGGCAGAATTGCTGGAACAGATGATGCGAGGTACCAGATCTTCACTGAATTTAGCTGTTGTCTTGAACGTTTGAGTAGTTTGGAAATCCTTGTGCCTTGCCTGCATGTGGTAGCAATGCACTCGTATTAGTGAACAGCACCAGAGAGCAAAGTTGTTGCATCAGCTCTATATTTTATGTAAACAAGCCTGCAGCAAGAATTTATATAGTTAAATTAGTTAGTTAGTTCTCTGCCTCATGGGGCAGAGAAGTGGATTATGCTGCATTCTAACTCAGCTTCCTTTCTGTACTGGCTATCAGTACAAGTTTGGACACCTGCAGCCAGATCACTCCTATGCTGAAGTCAACAAACCTGCTCCAATTTATACCAGCTGACAATCTGGTCCATAAAGGCAGCCACAGTATATTTTAAAGAGATACTGGCCCACTCAATTCATGTTACTGAATAAAAACCAAAACCACCAGTACTGTAACAATTATGTCTTCCATACCTGAAAAACAGATCTCAAATTGAAAAAGCTGGAGCCTGATTCTACTCCCATTGAAGCTGATGGTAAAATTCTCATTGACCTCTGCAGGAGCTCCTGAAAACTATCCTTTTTATTCTAGTCAATACAGGTGCTTACATGGCCCTCATCACTGTCATATTTGAGCACTTTCCAATAGTTCATTGAGTCATGTGACTGACAAGCGTCATGTTCATTTCATTCCCTCCTTCTCTTATCTTCCTTCTAATACCTGCAGATTTCTGAAATTATGTTAGCCTGTAATGTGTGACCCAAAAATACACACGTTAACAATGGGTAACTTAACTGAAACTAGATTCACACAACCCTGGATGAGTTTGGAATTTGGCCTTTACTGTATGGGAACATGTCCAGACAGATTAACACACTATAGGTCAAATACTGCCAACAGTTACACCACTGAAACCCTGCTGTCAGTGGAGAAATCTTCCTTTCCTTGCCAGATTTATATGCTAAGTTTGTATACAGTGCTTTAGGGGTGCACTACAATGAGGCCTGCTAGAATTGGTCTTTTGAGCTTTATGGAATGACATTGAGTAGATCTAGAAAAATGACAACTGAAATTTTTTTTAAAAGATTCCCTGGTGAAACCTTTCAAGGGTTCTCAACTAACCTGTCAAGACTACAGGTTCATACACTGGAGTAAATGGAGATGGTACTGAAACTGTTTTGTCATCTAGTGTCATTTCATTTCGAAAAATCAGAAAAGCAAAGCAGATTAAGGAAACACACTGCTAACTTGAAGAAATGCAATCAAAGGTAGGAGTAATAATATATAACAGGGGTAGCCAAACTTACTGACCCTACATACAATAATCTTCAGAAATTTGAGAGCTGGGCTCAGGGCACACCTGCCAGGGCTTGGGGCTTCAGCCTGGGCATGTTTGCCTGAACTAAACGGGAGGGTCTTGGGCATCAGAGCTTCAGCTGGAGCAGGGCTGAAGTCCCGAGCCCTGACAGTCATGGCCTGTAGGGCAGAAGCCCCGAGAGTTCCCCTCCCACTGGGCAGATGCTCAGAGCTCTCTCCACCCCTGCCCCCCGAATCTGGTAGGTAGAGAATGGGGGCAGGGGGGTTGAAGGGCTCCATGAGCCACACTTTAACTGTAAACGAGCCACATATAAAGAGTCAAGGCTGAGATTTTCAAAAGTGATTACTGATTTTGCATGCCTCCATTTCTGCGTGCCCAACTTGAGACATGTTAAAGGGGCCTGCCATTCAGAAAGTGCTAAGGACCTGCCCTCTGTCCTTTTAATGAGCCTCAGGCTGGGCACCTAAAGCAAACTCAGTGGCTTTTTTCCCCCCATACATACCAGTATTGTTAATATAGTGATTGATCCAGTCAATGAAAACAGCAACGTTTGTATATACTCCTGGGTAGTTTTTTCTTCCACAACCATAGCCCCAACTTATTAGTCCATTCAGAGTGTAAAATCCTGACTCTTCTGAAGGACAAACTAATGGTCCACCCGAGTCACCCTACATTGTAAGAGAAAGTAGTTCACGTTATAAATTAACATTTCCTTTTCAGCGTGCTGCCATGACAAACCTTGACTCATCATGTATTCAGTGCATACTTGACTCATTCCTTTTCATCTTTCTTTTTTATCACAGGCTCAAAATGTGCATTTTTGAGGTGCGTGGGTGTGTGTGTAATATGAATAGCGAATGGCACTACTGGAATGACAAACTGTTTTACAATGTACCAGATAAGTAACTTTTGTGCATCGTGAATCAGTCTCTTCCACTCACATCTCAGCACTTCCTAATTCAGAATCAAAGATCTTTCCAGTTTTCTGATGAGCACAATAGCGGCACTTTGTGTTAACTTACTGTGCATGAGTCCTTTCCCTCCTCCAGAGGGAATCCAGCACAGAACATCCGCTGGGTCACCTTGCTGGGATGGTTTATATAGTAGCTCTGACATGCCTCAGAGACTAGGATTGGGACTTCCAGCTGCTGAAGTTTATTGGACTTTTCTCTGTCTTGAAGTGAAAAATATCTCAAAATCAGCAAAAACACAGACCCGCGATGAACACTGATATCTGTCTACCTCCTGCCTGTGTCAAAGACATGACAGCTGAAAAATACCCTGGGATCACCGTGCCCTTCCTACTGACTACTAGACATTTTCTCATGCTTTGTCCCATCTTTAAATGTTTCAAGTGACAATGTTTCCAGTATTCCCCCTCTGCAGACTGTACCACTTTTTAATATATCTGATTCTTACCATGCCCCGTGCACACCTCACCATCTATGTAATCAAGAACAGATCCCAATTAATACATTAATTTTCAGGAGCCAAATAAAGATATGATTCGCTTTCTCATGTGTCCTCTAGCATCCGTTAAAATACATCAGCAGTATGCACAGCCCCGTGAAGTGAAAAGACTTGCTTACCTTCATTATGAGTACCCCACCCTGTGGTGATGCATACCGTAGAAGGCTGAACCACCTCATCCTTCTCAGGCAGGCACACTGGACGCACGTAGTGATTAAACTCCAGGGGCTCAGTCAATTGCAATAATGCAATATCGGAATCCATAGTGATCTCATTAAAATCTTCATGAGCAATGTACTGATTCACTGATCTTCTCTAGAAAAGGGAAGACATGGCAATTCATTGACTAAGCTGGGAGCCTAGTGCTTTAAAGCTTTTCAGTTTTATGAATTTTCATGCAGTTCTGGGGATGGTGCATGAAGAAGAACCAACATTATTAATGATTAAGGCTCCATGTCTGTCACAGAGGTCACGGATTTAAGCTTACCAGCCAATGGGAGCTGTAGAGCAGGCGCTTGTGGCAGGAGCAGTGCACAGAGCCCCCCTGGCT
Source organism: Dermatemys mawii (assembly GCA_007922305.1). NCBI lineage: Eukaryota > Metazoa > Chordata > Testudines > Dermatemydidae > Dermatemys > Dermatemys mawii. Next base: position 16,077,538 of record ML677332.1, on the reverse strand, counting down.
GATCCTCTCCCCCAGTAGGGAGCCTGTCAACCCCGCCAACCCTCCCTCCCCCAGACCAGCAGAAGTCCCGGGTTGTGTGCCACCGCCTAGTCCCCTCTTTCAGCACCAGCAGGGGTCCCAGGCCATGTGCAACGCCAATTCCCCTCTCCCAGCACCAGTGAGGGTCCCAGACGACCACCCCCAGCACTCTCCCAGACTTCCCCCCAAGCTCCCACGGTCCCGCAGCCCAAGTTTTATTTAGCAGTATATAGCAAAAGTCATGGACAGGTCACGGGATGTGAATTTTTGTTTACTGTCCGTGACCTGTCCATGACTTTTATTAAAAATACACATGACTAAAATGTTGCCTTATTAATGATTAACTGCTTGAAAGCAGCTGTCTTGTCATGATAGGTAAGGGATACTTTGACATTGCACTCCATATGATTTTATGAAAATATGCTAATGAATGTGAATATAATGTCACTAGAATATGCTTCATGCAAAAGGACTCTTGTAAGGTATTATTACAAAGCTTATAATCTACTGAGTGTGGTCATCCTATTTGTATAAATGCATCACTCTTGGATCTGAAACTAGAAATATGAAATATAACTGTGAGGGCCTATTGTAATTATGCAGAGCATGGGCAATTAGTGGTGGTTTGAAATTTTGATGGCTCCCATCAACTAGGACAATTGGTTGTAAATGGCTCTGTTTACCGTGAGTCAGGCCCAGAAGAATGAAGGCTTAGGGTCTCACAGGACATGTGACCATGTCACCCAGTACTGGAATCCATCTAAAACCTGATGCTTTTCCATTTAGAAGCGGGAGTGGAGACCCAGAGACACAAACGATTCCCATCTTGTGCCAAAGCTATTCAAGGGGGTGGAACAGAACAAAGGAGGTTCCAGTCATGAGAAATCCCCTAGTTACATCTGAGCTGGAGCTAACAAGAACTGTACTGGGGAGAGGATTGGGCTCAGACTAGGAAGGAGTCCAGTCTGTGAAAGAAGCTTATTGGAACATCTGAGGGTGAGATTTTATCTGTAATCAGTTTCTTAATGCATTAGGCTTAGACTTGTGTGTTTTGTTTTATTTTGCTTGGTAACTTACCTTGCCCTGTCTGTTATTACTTGGAACCACTTAAATCCTACTTTTTATACTTAATAAAATCACTTTTTGCTTATTAATTAACCCAGAGTAATTAATTTCTGGGGAGTAAACAGCTGTGCATCTTTCTTTATCAGTATTATAGAGGGTGGACAATTTATGTGTTTATCTTGTATAAGCTTTATACAGAGTAAAACAGATTTATTTGGGGTTTGGATCCCATTGGGAGCTGGGTGTCTGGGTGCTAGAGACAGGAGCACTTGCTAAGCCAGGGGTGGGCAAACTTTCTGGTTGAGGGCCACATTGCAGTTACAAAACTGTATGGAGGGCTGGGTAGGGAAGCCTTTGCCTTCCCAAATAGCCTGGCAACTGCCCCCTATCCAATCCCCTCCCACTTCCTGCCCCCCTCAAAATCCTCCCCATCCAACCCCCCACACCAGCTCCTTGTCCCCTGAATACCCCCTCAGGATCCCACCCCCCATCCAACCCCTCTGCTCCCTATTCCCTGACTGCCACGACCCCTATCTACACCCCTGCCCGCTGACAGCCCCCCCCAACTCCTACACTTATCCAACCCCCCCCAACTCCTACACTTATCCGCCCCCCCCGCCCCATTCACCATCCCCTAACCACTCCCGCCAGAACCCCCAACCCATCCAACTTCCCGGCCCCCTTACTATGCCGCTCAGAGCAGCATGTTTGGCAGCCATGTGGTCTGGCCGGAGCCAGATACACTGCCATGCTGCCCTGCAGGAGCATGCAGCCCCGCCCCTCAGAGCGCTGCCCATGCGGTGGCGTGGCTACAGGGGAACAGCGGGGGAGGGGCTGGGGTAGCTCAGGGGCCGGGCAGGATGGGCTCGCAGGCCTGATGTGGCCCACAGGCTGTAGTTTGCCCGTCCCTATGCTAAGCTGTTTTCAGTTAAGCGTGCAGCTTTGGAAGTGTGGGTCAGACCCTGGGTCTATGCTGCAGCAGATTAGCGTATCTGGCTCAACAGACAGGGTTCTAGAGACCCGAACTGGCAAAGAAAACAGGCTCAGAAGTAGTCTCAGCACATTAGGTGGCAGTCCCAAGGGGGTCTCTGTGACCGAACCCATCACAGATACACATGTAGGACATTCAGGAATTAAAGTCAGCAGAATGGGATGCAGAAGGATGCACTAGACTAAACTGCCACTGTTCTGACACAATGGAAAGCATTTGTATTGGCAACGATCACCAGGTCTTACGTAATTTAGAACTAAGATATTGGAGCAGCTGTGGCTGAGCCATTCCTCAGCCATGTGCTGCCCCCTTTGCACCCTGCACACTTGTGAGTTAGGAGCAGTGCTCAGAGTTTGGGGCTCACTATTGCTCACCTCACAGTTCTGTGCTGGCACTTAAACTTCCTCGTGCACATGCGTAGCCTCCATTTATATTTGCACATCAGCTCAACAATCTGCTGCATCCTCCATGCTAGCAGTTAGTGAGAAGTATTTAATGTACAAACCAGGTTTAATTCATAATACCTGACTGTGCTCTTGCTCTGTAAAATCATGGAGTCCAGCAACTACCATCCATAAATCTTTGTACTGTTCCCTAAAAGAGAAGAAGAAAGCAGGAAAATTCTCATGGCTGTTTTCACCATGAAGTTTGTCTAAATCTCTGGCATGATTAATCCTTAAGAATCTAAAATTTAAGTTTAGGGGCCCAATCCTATCCCATCAATCAACAGGAATAACTTCAATAGCAGCACGATCAAGTTCTGTAACTTAGCAGTATGATTAGGCAAAAGAATAATCTGGGCTGGGATGAAAGAGCTTGCAGGGTCTGATTCTTATGCAAAGCATCTAGAGAAGCAGCAGAGCATAGACATCCTAGGGACCAAACCAGCGCTTAACATTTTTTAGTTTCATGTCAGTTTCTCATTAAAAAAATAAAAAATGATTAACAGAATCACAGATCAAAAACATAGCAGAGACTCTATCATATCCTTTACAGTTGTTTCTCTTTTGTTGAGACAAAAGGATTGAGTAATTCAATTAATGCAGAACCACCTGAAGCCATATAAAGATTCTGATGTGGTAAGATCATACAATGTAGAATTTCTCTCTGACCATGATTCTCATAGGGTTGTTTTCTTTTCTTTTCTTTTGTTTTTTTAAATACAGCAAAAGCAGGACACTTGGGGTAAAATTTCCAAAGCCACCTAAGTCCCATTTTCAGAAGTGGCTTAGGCAGTTCAGAGCTTAAGTTCCATTGAAAAAAATCAATGGGGTTCAGGACCCTAAATACCTGAGTCGCTTCTGAAAATGGGACTTAAGACTTCTGAAAATCTGACCTCTGATCTTTAAAGACAATCTCAAAATTAGTTGAAAATGGACCAGAATTTCTAGGATCAACCCTGGGAGAAGCAGCTCTTGAAGAAAGAGAGCCCCAACTGTAGAAAGAAAACCTGACAGTAAGAACAGGAGGATCTTTATATGTGTGTTCATTAAAGTATTTCATTACAAATGATCTAGAAAATACTCAAGAGTTACTTTTTGGAAAACATATTTTTAGGAGAGCTGCTGCTGCCAAGGTCCATGACATAGGCATGTGCACAGGGTGTGCCAGGTATGCCCAGGCACACCCTAATGTCTCAAAAAAAAAAAAGTGACTTTCAGTGCAGAGTGTGGTGCCTTTAATAAATAAATAAATAAATAAAATTCCCTGGGTGCACACCCTAATGAAATGTGCTGCACATGCCTATGATTAACTCCTTCCACAAAAGTATCCTCCCCTACTCAAGTAACAAGGGATAGGATCTGTGGGTTTATTAGCTTCTTAATAATGACAAGCCTATCACAACCCTCTGGGTAGATAGACCAGGCCTCCTTTTGATCTCGCAGGATCTAAACAGATTCTGAGAGATCTTCTGGATTTGTGAATGGGCTCTGGCAGTTCATGCTATAAAGGGGCACAGGACAATCAGGGAGGAATTCCCCAGGGATGACAGATTTGGGGACTATAAATCTGGTCAGTATCCCCTTAAGTGTCAGATTAATTGTATGAGAAGATGTTAGCTGCCCATGCTTTACACCAATCTAACAGAACAAAATCCGAACACATATATCACATTGTGCATGACATCTTGTGATAAAGAACTCCCCCGAGAAATCTTATAGAATCTTCTTCCCCGCATGTGTACCTACTTATAATTAAAGCAGTGAGCAGCTGTGACAACCCACTCTTTGGTAAGTGCTGCTCCTCCACAGATGTGCTCGGCTGAAATCTGTATGCTGACCTGCCAAGGCCATGAGAAGGGCACAGCTTCCTCACCACCCATTATCCTACTGAAGAGAAACCTGGGCTGATTTGAAGGCACTCCACAGATGTCATCTGTTAATATGGAACAGAAAGGGACTTGTATATTCAAGGAGAGTTCAGTTTTCGGTAGGGGAAAGAGTTTACATCTGCTTGACTACATTTACTGTGAGGGTAGCCTACCTCAGCAACCTTTCACCTAATCCTAAACCTCCCGCACTGCAATGCATCAAAATGTGTAGGGACACCACTGCCAAGAGAAGATGCTCATTCTAGAAACAGAGCCTATTCATAAGAGTAAGATCATCTACGGTACAATGAATTAGCCTCAGATCTGTCGTATATTGCAGACTCATCCCACTCTACAAACCTTTAGGGATGAAAAGACAATTTCTAAAAGTACAGGCATGATTTTCCACTGTCTGGTGTTATCATTTACACTAGTACGAAGTGGGTTTTTGCAAAATGTTACCAAATCAAAATAGTGGCATTTAAATTGAGTGCACAAGGTGCAGGCACCAGAGGATCAGGCCCTGCTACTCTAAAGTCAACTCTTTATTTCTTTACACCTTTATTTCTTTAGTTCTTCTCAACTGGAACATCTCGGAGAAACTCAAAGTACAATCATAAGCCATTCTTCTCCCCTCCTCCCCGCCCAAATTGTATCACATTCCCACTGAAGTAGGCATATCACAGGCTGTCTTACCTGGAATTTCTGTGGTGGTATTGAGACCCTCGGGAAGTGCTGCTTCATTGTTCGAATCTGATATATTTAAATCTAGCAAGTGAAAATAGATTAGTGTATCTCAAATGAAGTTACTCCTGTTTTTGTTAGACAAACTAGTAATGTCTTGTGATTTTAGCAACCTATCTACAGGGGGACAACATCTGATGATAGAAATCTTCAGTTACATTTTACCGGGAGACTTATCCAGAGCAAAACTAGGCGAAATACCAAGATACACTGCAGAGCCCCCATGCTGCCCAGAAGGCAAAGCAGGATGCCACATATATACTATGTTTCAATTCTTTTACCTGCTACATGAATGAAGGAGAATGTGGCCTGGAATCCCCGAAAGGTCTTGGTTTCATCTGAATGAAAGATGATCAGCATCATGCTAGAGGTGCTCAAAACAGGCGCTGGAACAGCAAACCCACAAGACCTAGCTAAAGACAGACCCAAGATTTTCAAATGATTGAATATAACTTTTTTATCTTATATTTTTTTTTTTTACTGGCAACAGAAGAAAAGGGGAAGGAGGAAAGGAGAAGCACACTTTTTTCCAAGACACAGATATGATTGGAAAGCAATCTAGTTTTGTATATGTTAGAATGAGCTCTTGTGGAACTCATCAATAATATTTCGATCTAAATTCCAAACTTCCCAAAAATCCAAGGAATTTGGATCCAGGACTTTGGTCCATAAATATAGAAGCCATTTGCAAAATTCAGTTTTGGGTTTAGGTTTTCAGATCCCTCCCATGTTTCAGGATAATTACATCCTGGTCCATGTCTAACCTCAGCTGTCAAGATGAATGAATGTGGAGCATTCATTCATAGATTTATATTTGCCAGGTCTGTTGTGGGTATTTTGTGTCCTTTTCATCATCTTTCACAAGTGTGGGAGGAACACATTGGGGATTTTTGGCTTTCCTTGCATCATCCAAGCATCCCACTGTCATTAGCTGACCAAGTTGTTACAAAAAATGAATACAATTTGTAGTTTACAAAATGGTACCACACCATTAGACATTTGATGACCCCTTTCCTCTCACCTTCTCATCTCAAAAAAACTACTGTTACCTTCCAAAGACACAAAGCTGCTCCCAATAGCACAACTACATTCTCCAGTGGCTTTCAGATTCCTCCAAACAAAGCCAACTTTGGTCAGTAAAACCTACAGACAAATTTAGCCTTGCTGTGCTGCTGCAAAGGGGCTGAAAGTAACCATAGGACTCCCCTGGGAAATACCCCAGTGCAGGAATTCCACTCCACCCAGTCTCATGCATGAGACAGGTTGGAGTGTCAATGCATTGGCCATGGCAATACTGTACTACTGCACAAGCCTATAGGAGCCATTGCAGGAGTGCAAGTTAAAGCAGTCCCGAGGGGTTCCTTAGACCACCAAAGGTCCAACTGTTCCGCGGTAGTCCCTGAATAAAGGAAGGCACAAGCTACCTCCCATGTGTCTTTGCTCTAACACTAGCACCAGTACAGGGATGAATTGGGCCTATTACATATTCCAACCCCTTGACAAACCAAACAACAAGTCTTTGGGCCCGATTCTCCTCTAACTTATTGGTACACTGCCATAAACCAGGAGCAATTCCAGCGAAGTTCATGAGAGTTACACCAAAGTTCAACAGGGATAGTGAAGAAGAACAATCCCCTAAAAAGCAAACTGAACTCAGGTCACCTGAGGTGTTTTGTATAATCAATGTGTCAAACACCAGTGGTGCAAAACAAGTATCTGGCAGTATTTCCTAAGCACTGCATTTAGGATACGATTTAAATACCCAAGATTTTAATGATGTAGATAGTTTCTCTATCTAAGTAAATGGATAATAGATAATATTCCTCTGAAAAGGATCAATGGTGAAAAATGTCAGTGTGCACTGTACTGACTCCATGCTCTGACACCACATTCTACAGGCCATTACCCTCTGACCTCACTGAGGATTACCAAAAGAAACTATACCATCTGCTCAATAAACTCCCTGAAGAACAGGAACAAATCTACACCGCACCCCCCCTAAAACTCTGACCGGGGTATTCTATCTGCTGTCCAAAATCCATAATCCTGGATGCCCCATCATCTCAGGCATTGGCACCTTGACAGCAGGATTATCAGGCTATATAGACTCTCTCCTCAGGCCCTACACTACCAGCACTCCTAGCTATCTTCGAGACACCACCAACTTCCTGAGGAAACTACAGTCCTTTGGTGATCTTCCAGAAAACACCATCCTAGCCACTATGGATGTAGAAGCTCTCTACATGAACATTCCACGCAAAGATGGACTACAAGCTGTCAGGAATAGCATCCCTGATACTATCATGGCAAACCTGGTGGCTGAACTTTGTCCTCCCCCACAACTATTTCAGATTTAGGGACAATTTATACCTTCAAGTCAGCGGCATTGCTATAGGTACCCACATGGCCTCACAGTATGCCAACATTTTTATGGATGACTTGGAACAATGCTTCCTCAGCTCTTGTCCCCTAGTGTCCCTACTCTACTTACGCTACATTGATGACATTTTCATCATATGGACCCAAGGGAAGGAGGCCCTTGAGGAATTTCACCAAGATTTCAACAATTTCCACCCCACCATCAACCTTAGCCTGGACCAGTCCACACAAGAGATCCACTTCCTAGACACTACAGTGCTAATAAGTGGTCACATAAACACCATCCTATGTAGGAAACCTACTGATTGCTATACTTACCTACATGCCTCCAGCTTTCATACAGACCACATCACATGAACCATTATCTATAGCCAAGCTCTAAGATACAACCGTATTTGCTCCAATCCCTCAGAGACAAACACTTACAGAATCTCTATCAAGCATTCTTAAAATTACAATACCACCTGCTGAAGTAAAGAAACAGATTGACAGAGCCATAAGGGTACCCAGAAGTCACCTACTACAAGACAGGCCCAACAAAGAAAGTAATAAAACACCACTAGCCATCACCTACAGCCCCCAACTAACACCTCTCCAGCACATCATCAAAGATCTACAACTTATCCTGAAGGATGATCCCTCACTCTCACAGACCTTGGGAGACAGGCCAGTTCTCACTTTCAGACAACCTGAAGCAAATACCTCCACAAAAGAACAAATGGACACAAATCTGACTTCAGGAATTGTAACATTAAAAAACCAGTAGGAGAATACTTCAGTCTCCCTGGTCACTCAGCAACGGACCTAAAAGTGGCAATTCTTCAACAGAAAATCTTCAAAAACAGACTCCAGCATGAAACTGCAGAATTGGAATTAATTTGTAAACTGGACACCATAAAATTAGGCCTGAATAAAGACTGGCGTGGTTGTCACAAAAAATTACAAGAAATTACAAAACCTAATTTCACCCTACTGTTACTCACACCTTCTTGTCAACTGTTTGAAATGGGCCACTCTCATTACTACTACAAAAGTGATATTTCCTCCCTTGGTATCCTAATGTTAATTGAATTGTCTCATTAGACTGACCTCCCACTTGGTAAGGCAACTCCCATCTTTTCATGTGCTGTGTATTTATACCTGCTACTGTATTTTTCACTCCGTGCATCTGATGAAGTGGATTCTAGCCCACAAAAGTTATGCCCAAATAAATTTGTTAGTTGCTAAGGTACACAAGGACTCCTCATTGTTTTTGCTGATATAGACTAACAAAGCTACCACTATGAAATCTGTACTGAGAATAGTATTCAGTTCAGCATCTAGTGGCAGTAGAGGGGAATTGGTCTTTTTGATTTGTTACTGGGCTTTACAGACTGTCAAGAGTTTACTTGCTAAATTATAATGTTTGGAGATACAAAATGAGAACAACAGAAGCCAGGTCTGAATCAATGACCTGTACTGCAAATCAAAAAACAAACCTATTTCTTCCTCTCTTGTCACATCCTCATACACTGTTACAGAATCATAGGAGCAGTCTTCATTTTCCTCTATTTCAAAATCCTCATATGTAAGCTTAAAAAGAAAAAAGAAAGAATTAGATTATAGAGCTAGTAGTAAGAGATGGGGAGACCTATTACGGAGCTTTAATACCCTAGATCATGCTCCTCTAAGGACAGGATACTGTACCCTGATAGAAGATATATGCAATATTAAACTGATGCTCTGTTTTATCTTCAACAAAAGGCTAATAGGAAGAAAATCATTATGTTTATAGCTAGTAAGAGAAATATAATTTTAATTTATGCTAGTAATGAACCAAAACACCCAATATAAACATCCCCAAAACTATGGATAAATCTGAGTTTAGACCTGGAACCAGATCCACAATTTGCAACTAGTACAGGTGGGCCAAGCCAAAATCCCAAGTCTAAATGATTCCAAACTTGGTTACAGTTCTAACAGATTTGAAATATCATGAGAATACAGCTGCTTTTGGGGTGGAACATAACAGCCACGTACTGGCCCCAGCGGCACTACACAAGAATTGAAGGCGCTAACTAAAGTAAGCGTGTGTTGCCAACGCTTAGTGTACGACTTATTTCTTTCCAAAAGAAATGATCTGCACAGAATGAAAGGTGCAAGACCTTCCTGCATTGTACCTTGATTACATGGTTCTCTGGAGCATGAATAATCCAGTGACAGTCTGCCAGATTGTTGTAAGGCTCAGGATAGTTCATACTTTGTATCTCTCCTCCTTCGAAGAGGATAGCTAAGGATTCGCAGCCAGAATCTAGAAACACATAGGGAAAAAAAAATCAAAGGGAAGCAAGTGTTTTCCTATTAAGTGTCCTTCCATCAAACTCACTCCTGAACAGTTCCCAAACAGCGCTCTCACAGGTGAACTTTAGAAAAAGAAAGGGAGAATGATTTGGCCATTATTGTGATCCATATACAGAGGGGACCCTCCCCTCAGATCATCCCCCTCCCACATGGAAGAGAGCCAGCCCACTGCAGTAACATACTTCTCCCAAACCTGCAGAGAGCACTCCACAGGTACTGGGATCTGTGTAGAGCCACAGCAAAATGAGTGTGACAAGAAAAGGCCAGGGAGCTGCACTTTGCCATCTGGAGGAAGCACATCCATTGGCCAGGTTACCTTTCCAACCTGATCTCCGAAGGGCATAGAGGGAGGCAATCTCTTTTAAGAAGGTGCTAGGGGCAGTTGCCACACAGTTTCAGAAGCCTTGAAAAAGGAACCACTCTGCCAAGAAATGAAGCAAACAGAGACACAGAGACACAAGGCCTCTCTCTGCTTGATGACGGGATCTTCCAGATTTGGAGGCTGGCTCTGGGACCTGTTCCATAGTGAAAACAAACCCCACCCCAAACCTTTCCTCCTACTTAGCAGTCTCCCTTGGACCCCTTCCTAGAAAGGAGTGATTGGACCCAACATCCTTATAGCATGTTTTACCTGAGGATCTGTCATTTTGCAAACATTAATTCATTAAATAAGCCTTAGAACACCCTTGTGTGGTAGGGAACAGGATATAATCCCACTTGGTTGGTGGGGAGGAAATTACAGGGGGGCCCCTCACTGAGGTAAAGTCTCTCTGATTCCTCATACCACTAGGGTTTTTCAGGACAGCTCCCTGGTAGTACCATTTGCAGTTTTTTCCCTTGTCCTCTCCATCCCATCATCTGCTTAGAAGGAGCACTCGTACACCTTCATCCTTTATGCTAGTGTTTTTTCAGCCTCGAACCAAGTCTCAGTCTGAACTTAATCAAGATCCATCCCCACTTCCTCAGGTCATGTGCCTGACAATGCAGCTACACAGGCCTCAGAACAGCTAACTTGAAGAACAAATTGGATTTTATACAATGAATTGACAGGGAGGATATAATACAGCACTAACACTTACTGGGGAGAGCATCTGGTGAAAGAGCTGTGTACACCATTGAAAATCCAGTTCCAGATGCCTTGTTATCAGAGACAAATTTCAGCTTTATGCCATTGGAGCCGACCAAAATAGGCTGTGGAAGGTCAACCCCACAGAATCTCCCTGCAAATTATGTATTTATTATTAGAGAACGATCATGTTTAAAAAAACGTAATAAAGTTGGTTGAGAAAATGTATACATATCAAAATAATAAAACCTACGCGACAGTATTTGGTCATAAAAAAAATCAAAAGTACAAATATAACTAGAATTCTTACAGCACTTCAGTTCGGGCTTTCCAGAAGTCCAAAAGCTTTTACAGCTGTAAAAGCTAGAAAAAGCCCAAAAGCTAGAAACTAACATCTTCTGTGCTGGCCCATTATCATTTTACTGAACCCCCAGTTCCTTCTCAAAACACTTTTCCTCAATAAATTGTAATAACTGGGTAATACCACTCACTCCTGCATGACTTGTCAGCAGGCTTTCAACCAAAACACAAGCCTCTTAGCAGGCTTGTGTTTTCTTACCAAAACACAAGACTCCACCACTTGAAGTTAAAGGGTAACTCCATTAGCTAGCAAAAATAGTAAACTGCTAGCATCTAATGGTCAAGCTCCTAAATGGAGACATTGAAAGCATGAGTTCACTGTGATCAATGACAACACATACACAGCCTGAAAGCAGTGGATCCAGGTTCTAATATAACTTTAAATAACACTGAAGGACTATGAAAATATTTCATAGAATCACTGAAAAGCAACTCACCAACAAGTCTGTCATCTTTCGAATACACTGACAAAGAATCATAGTCACAGAACGGGTCCGACTCTACATCAAAGTGGGAGAAATTAAGTAGTATATGCATTCCTTCTGGGACCAGCAGAGTCCACACACACAATCTGCAATGACAAACTGGATGAGTTCATGTTTGCAATCAAACAACAAATTACAGCTGCAAGACCATTGCATGTAGCTTCTGAAAAAGGAATGCTTGCATGTACTCACTGGTTGTTTTGATAGAAGTGTTTGGGTCTTTCTGGGAAATGTAATTCGCCTTCATTGCTGGGAAGTTTACCATCCTGGATGTTACATGATGCTGCATTGTGGGGGTTTGAAATGAAATAGAAAATCAGGTTTGACATACAGTCGACTGCTACCCCCAAAAGCTCATCTAGCATGTAAGGAGGATTACGAGATTGCATTTTTAAAATTTCTCAGATACATTTTGTCACAAGATTAGATTTGTATTTTGTCTCCCTCATACTTACCCCTTTATTCACAGGTATGTGAACAGACAGCAAAGTGTTAATGCACGGTGAGGCCCAGAAAAAACCCAATCTAAACACCTTGATATTTGTATGATAAGAGCCTCAGCACAACATTTTTTATCATAAGGACTGTCAAACAATAAAAAAATAATTGCAATTAATCACAAGATTAAAAAAAGTCACAATTAATTGCAGTTTTAATCACACTGTTAAATGAGAATACCAATTTAAATTTATTTAAATATTTCAGATGTTCTTATACATTTTCAAATATGTTGATTTCAGCTACAACACAGAATACAAAGTGTACATTCTTCATTTTATGTTATTTGTGATTAAATATTTGCACTGTAAAAAAGATACAAAAAACTATTTTTCAATTCACCTCATACCAGTATTGTAGAGCAATCTCTATTGTTAAAGTGCAACTTACAAATGTAGAATTATTATTACTATTATGTTTATATAACTGCACTCAAAAACAAAACAATGTAAAACTTAAGATCCTAAAGTGGAAGCATGAAGTGGAAATGAATGTTCAGTGTGTTTGGCGTGTAAATACCTTGCAATGCCGACTACAACAGTGCGATGCAAAGGCCCATTTTCACTTTCAGGTGACATTGAAAATAAGAAGCAGGCAGCATTATCTCCCATAACTGTACACAAACTTGTTTGTCTTAGCGATTGGCTGAACAAGAAGTAGGACTAAGTGGACTTGTAGGAGATGAATTTAAAAATATACTATTTCTTTTGCTTATCTTTTTACAGTAGAAATATTTATAATAAAAAATATACAGTGAGCATTGTAAACTTTGTATTCTCGATTGTAATTGAAATCAATATATTTAAAAATGTAGCAAAACAGCTAAAATATTTATAATACATTTAAATTGGTATTTTATTATTGTTTAACAGTGTGATTAAATACTGACAAATTAACTAGATTAAAAAGTATAGTAACTATTAGTTTTGCCTTAATTGCATGCACTAACTGTGATTTACAGCCCTATAAATAAATCTACTTGTTTACTGAATAGTTGAGTACAACTACGTAGTGGAAAGGAAGAATATAAACCACAAACTCTATTTTTTACATATAAACACTTTAAAAGATGCACACTCAGTTTCTGGTTCTCATGTTCTATTTGAGTTTTCATTCCTGCACTGCAAGGGAATATTTAACTATTTTTTAAAATTATCTATTTACAAGGAAAGCAAATAAAAATTAATGAAAATGTTTCTTTTTATATTAGGTGCTCTAAAGGATTTTTTTTTCAAATCCCATTGACCTTTCTGAGGTCAACCATATTTAAGCACACTCTTAGGTGCTTTCCTGAGTAGAGACAGACTTAAACTTAAACTACAAATGTATGCTTAAATGCTTTGCTGAATCATGGTTTAACTGTTTACATGATCAGACCATAAATATGTATTTTCCCCCATCATAGCTAATGTAACAATCAGAGTTTTTATATCATTTGCCATAATATCTAACACAGGTAGAAGTTTAAAGTACTCACCTGTAGAGCTTTTCATTTTCACATCTAGTTTGGGGGAGGAAAAAAGGGATTTTAGAGAAGCACATTCAGAGTCATGACAAATCTTCTTACATTTTGCCTTTATTGGAATGAATAAGTTTGTAAAATCTATAGAAAATTTTAATCAAACTTCTTTTTTCAATCAGAGATTGCTAACTCTGGGCCAGACTCTGCCACCTTTAGACCTTGTTTGCAAATGAAAGTAACTCTGGAATAAGAGGGGGTGTGAATTTTAAGTAATACAGGTATTCCAGGATTACTCCACATGTGGACACATTTATTCTGGAATAACAGCACTTTTTATCAGTTTACTTTAATCGATTTTGCAAGTGGATTAAGCTGGTTCAGAAAAAGGCACTCATTCTGGAATAAGAAAGTGTACCCACACATGGAGTTATTCTGGAATAGCTATTCCAAAATAACTCATATGCAGACAAGTCCGTAATCAAGTAGAGTAGCATCCTACTCTGAGTAATCCCATTAAATTGAATGTGATTACTTGTGGAGTAAAGTACTCTTTTAGCAGACTAAGGATGTCAGAATCTGACTGGTAGTATGATACTATGACATTCTGGGCCAGATGGTCAGTTGTACTCTAAGACCCTTGTACTGATCTGACATTGTGAAGGGGCCGTGAGGTAGATGCAAATGGAATTTATGATATTTTATAACCTGTTTCTAAAGCACCCCTTTTTATGTCAAGCTAGGTTATTTCCAACTAATTTAATCAGAATAACCAAAATATAATAAAGAAAAATAGTATCTCAATAGGGTTATTAAAAATATTTCCACTCAAACCTCTTCTTGATGAAAGATTGGAATTTCAATTAAATGAAAATTTGCAAGGAAAGCAAGTGCTCTCCTCGAGACATTTCAATTTTTCATTGGAAACCAAAACCCAGAAAACAAAATGTAAGGTTTTTTTATTTGACTTCATTTCAGTTTTTCAATCAAAAGTTGAAACTTTCCAGTGACATTTTCCCTAAAAACTTTTTTTTAAAAAAAATGTTTAAATATTGTGTGGAAAAAAACCATTTTCCAGCAAGTACATGTGAATCTCAGCCTAATGCTTATTTGTCTCCACTCATACTCTCACAATCCTTGATCTTATTTAAAGAAAATAGCCCAAATTTGAAGAAATTAATTCACCCTTGTGTAGAGTGACAGCACAAAGCCTATGCACCATTTAAGTCTTCAGACCCATTAACTGAGAAGTGGTGAATAATCCTCATTCTGACCCTCTGCAAAAGAGTGAATTTCACCCTCTGTGAACAGTGAGGGAACATGTGAGAGAGGTGGAGAACTCCTGAGAATATGAACTTCTCCATGCAACTACAATGCCTGACCCAGCACAGCTCACTCAAGAAAAGCTCCCATTGACTTCAAGAAGTGCAGGTTTGGGCCCAAGAGATCACAAATATTCTGCTGTATATTAATGAAAAGGATGTAAATGAATGAAAGTTCCAATTTAACACACTAACTGAATTCAGTCCTTGAAACTTGATGGTTGTCCAGGGAGAAAATAAGATAAAATAATAAAATAGTCACTACTTGCAACAGTTCTAAACAATGACCTTTCTGTTCTATCAGCAATTGGAGTGCTGTCCAGCTAGACACATAATGAAATCCATAATAGTTATTTTCTATGAAGCAAAGCTTAAAAAAGAAAAAAAATGGAGCCATGAAGAACACACCAGGAAATCATTACTCCTACATATAACTAATATATTTGTGGAGGTTTTATTACCAGTATTGATGTTTTCTTGAATCCAGGAGAGCACCTTACGGAGATCTGTGAAAACCCCTGGCGATCCTCTCTGATCATACTTTTTCCTCATGTTGTTATTCCAGCTCCGAGCACATCCCATACCCCAGGAGGTCACCCCAGCTAGAGTCCAGGCACCATTCTTACGCCTGCACAAAAGAGGGCCTCCAGAATCACCCTATAATAAAGGTAACCCATCTTAGTATAAAGCATGTATGTGACTAACCAAGTATGAACTCCCACTGGATGATTCTCTCCCAGAAAAATCCAGCTGTATTTTGTACAAGAGTAATCTCCCTGTTATTTCAAGGCATGTCCCTTTAAGACAACTAAGGAAATGAGAATGTGCCTCCACAGCTGGGCTTGCTGTATTTAGTCAGGATGGTTGAGAGGGAGGAAAAATCAGTCAGTCAAACAAACATATTCCCTGCCTCCAAGATGTATGTCCACATTTTTCGTGCCAGAGTGGGATGAATTATGGTTTTAGCACAGGACTAGGGTGACCAGATGTCCTGATTTCATAGCGACAGTCCCGATATTTGGGGCTTTTTCTTATGTAGGTTACTATTAACCCCCACCCTCTGACTTGATTTTTCACACTTGCTTTCTAGTCACCCTACACAGGACTGAAGCGAGGAACTCTTGAATTCTAGTTCTGGTTCTGACACTGACTCCCTCTGTGGCCAGGAGTGTGTCATTTAACTTCCATGCCTCAGTTTTTCCTTCTTGATAATCAGAGCACCACTTTGTTACTTACCTCCCTGGGGTATTATGAGACATCATTAGTTAATGCTTATGAAGGAGTTTTGAATATGAGAAGTTACAAATGTTATTGCACTGGGACATGTCCCAAAAGGCTAACCTGAAAGGTTCTCCAAACCCTAAGTAATTGCAAGGAACCTATACCAGAAGGAATGTGAGAATAAAATGGAGTGAAGTCATAAATGGATTATACTGGCCATTCTTGAAGAGTTAAAATATCAAATGGATTACACTGCCAATCATTGTATTATAGAGTATGTCCATTCACTCAAACATAGACACACAAATGTGAGCTACAGCAAGGTCTGCAAGGCTATCTGTTCCACCAACCTGGCATGCATCCTTTCCTCCATCTGGAAATCCAGCACACATTAAAGTGTCTCCTCGGATTGGATTCCGTAAGGTTGACAAAGCTCTAGAACATTCCTTGCTGTCTATGACTGGCAAGTCTACTTCATGCAAGACCTGAGGGAGGATTCCATCTAAAAAAGAAGATTAAAGAAAAAATAAGGAAACTAGTTTGCTAGACATAGTGAAAGGAACTGAAAGTTCAGTGGAAAATGCTAGTTTTTTTGTTTTGTTTTTGGTGAAGTTTCATCTTCTAAATGTTGTATTTTGAGAAACAGCCATTGTGTATATGAATGTGTGAAGCTTTATGTGGATCTATATATTTCAATTCAAATATTGATCTTTGCTGCACAAAATTTTAACTGTCTTGATTTGAAGATGTAGACCCCTATCCTGTAGTGACATCTGTGCAGGCACTGGGATCTGCCCATGCAGAGGCCACTGCAGGATACAAGCCTTAGAAAACATGTTTTCATTAAAAAGAGACCACTTTAAAAACATAAATCAGCTTGTTCCTCCACCCCAAAAAAAGTCCTGTTCTCATGCAAAATATCCCCCAGACATTTTCACCCTATGAAATTAGATCATTTTTGTAACTGAAATGCAACTCCTGATTTCAAGATTTTCATATAATGTTCAGAATATATACCACAGATGTATTTTAAGTGTGTTATAAAACTCTTATTGATACATATAGAGAGAATTTCAGTTCACCTTTAAAGAAAAAGCAAAACTATTCCACCCTTGGACAGCTGAACTAAAAGATAAGAGTTAAAATGTTCAAAATAAAATACTTAGATATGTGGTAAGACTTGAATTTATAACACCTGCTTCTCCAACCTCCTTTGGCAAGCTACTTCAGATTTCTGCAATACATTCAGGGTGAAATTTACTCTTGTACACAGTGCAGTGGAGCCACACAAGGCCATTGTACCATATAAGCCCTGTTTCGAAGTTCTAATTCTGATTCATAGCTGCTGTTTTCTTCCTGGCCCACCTGTGGCCTAGATGCCTAAATTGTCTGTGTTCTGGCTTTCAGTTATAAGCTGACCCAAAATAATATGTTATAAAACTGAAGAGTCTGAAAATGTATAAGGCTTTGCATTCGAATCTCAGTTAAAAGAACTCTCTCGCAGAGTTTACACCATTTGTTTGGTCTATAGATTTGATTCTGCTGCACAAACTGCTAAACATCTAAATAGAAAAAAAAATAAAGGTGCTTATAAGCCATGCTAAGAAAATTAAAATTACTTCAGTGGCTTACTCTCTTTTAGACGGCCCCAACCACAAGTGGTACAAACATCTCCCGGATCAAACTTTTCACCCACTTCAGGAAGGCAGGCTGGCAAAACTGATGAACCTACCACAAATATACATGGAGTTTCTTGTTAAACATTTGAAAGAAGATTTAAAGAATATAAGCTTTGTTTTACTTCTCAACTAATCCTTTAAATGAAATAGCACTGTAGTTTATTGTGACATCTATCAGAGGGCTAATCTGAAAGAGACACCTTTTACAAGCTGCTGGAAACTCATTCATGCCCTCAGACTATGATAACAAATGCCTGTTTTTTCAGAGCACCTCTGAGAAGGTTACCTTCTTTCCTGGTGCTTTATTGGATGAATGTATTCTTTTAACCCGAGAATTCATTGGTTCATTGTGTTGCCATTTGGTAGCTTGACAGAATGGAAGACCAGATTAAGTCACAGGTATTATAGACCCAGGTCCTCAGATCCTCAAATTATCAGTCTATAACAGAATCTAAATTTTCCCCTATTAAAAAAATAATCTGGTCTCCATGGTTGCAAAGGAAACCATGCAAATGTGAACCAAGTGTAAACAGCACAGTGATGCGTGCCTGAGTCTGCAGAGAACCTGAAACAACAGATTTGAGAGAGATACCGGGCTCATGCACCTCAATGTGGTGTTAACACCAAGACACACTGCTCCAGAGGGCACAGTCAACACTATTCCAGGAGATGTCCTTGTGTATGAGGATAGGGTACAGTGATCCCAGCTTGCCCACCCTGACTGCTGGAATAAGTACAGTATTGAAAGAACGAATGCAAGCTGCTGTCTCTGCCTCTGTTTCCTACTCCCAAATGGAGGTGGGTCCATGCCGTCACTACTGAGGTTACAAAGAGAATTCCATGTTCTTCCTCTGCCTCTCTGGGAAGGAGAGATGAACTCCAGCCACCTCTACTGCAAGTGGTTAGTGGGGTGATGACATGGTAGAAATGGCCTATGTTATGTTATTTTATGTCTAGGGCCGTAGGTGCTGGAACTAGAAGTGCTAGGGGTGCTACTGAACTAGAACTAGTTCTGGAACCAGTTGGAACTAGAAGTGCTAGGGGTGCTACCGACCCCCTGGCTTGACATGGTTTCCATTATATAGAGGGTTTACAGTTTGGTTCAGTGGCTCTCAGTACCCCTCCACATAAATTGTTCAAGCACCCTTGTCTAGGGCCCTGAATTGCCTTAATCTGGCCCTGCTGGAACATACCGGGAGTGCCACTCTGTGGATAAACAAACCTAATTTCTTTTCAACACAAGCATTTCGGTTAAATACTTAGGGCCAAATTCTAACACCTGTACTCCCAGTGAGTAATACCCTATTCTTCAAGGTTCTGCTCCATGTGAATAAGTCTATTCAACTCAGTTATTTTTCTGACTTGCGTCCAGACCTTTAATTACTCTTTTTCCAAGACACAAAGGCCATGCACATTGATGTATTCTTATTTCTAGGTCTCCATTATGCTGGATATTTTATTATGGTACAATTATTTTTTCTGTGAAGAAATGTATTTAAAATGATGCATAAAGCATAACTCCTAAGGAGAAATATTTTACCAACTTTTAACAGGGAGGTCTTTGAGCTTGATATTTATAGTTGCACATTATTGTATAGAATTGTGGCCTTACTAAAGTTCAAAGCACCATCCAGCTTCAGAAGGGCAATGTCATAATTCATTGGTCTTTTGGGGTTGAAATTTGGGTGTTTAATGATGGCTTTAACTGGTAGTGTCTGCTCTCCTTCCTCCATGATACTTAAATCATGTTCTCCGGCAGTGATATTCAGGTAATCCCGTAAGTGTCTGTAGGCAGAAAGTAAATGTGACAATGAAAAATACAGGCATTCTTACGTATGTCTGTACTGCAATTAGGGTGACCCAGACAGCAAGTGTGAAAAATCGGGACAGGAGGTGGGGGTAATAGGCACCCATATAAGAAAAAGACCCGAAAATCAGGATTGTCCCTATAAAATTGGGACATCTGGTCACCTTAACTGCAATCAGAGATGTGATTGCAGCATGTGCAGACACCTCCAAGCTAGCTTTACTTTAGGTAGCAGTAAATCTAGCAGTAATGCCTGAACTTCAGCATGGGCTAGTTGTCTGAGTAAATACCAAGTATCCTGAGTGGGCTTGTACAGCCTATGCTGAGGCCTATGCTGTTGCAGATTACCTGCTGTTGGTATTGAAGAGAGATGGATTAAAGCTAGCTCTGGTATGTCTACACATCTGCAGTCACACCTCCAATTGCAGTGTAGACATCCCCTCATGCCCATTTAACATATAATTCTGATAAGAACTACCATTATGTAGCACTTCCCATCCACAGAGCTTAAAGCACTTTACAAGCATTAATAGATTATCCTCACAACACCCGTGTGAAGTAAACAAAGATGGGGAAACTAAGGCATGCAGTTGTGACTTGCTCAAGCAAAACAGCAAGTCAGTGGCAGACTCAGGAACTTCCTTGTTCCTAGCCCTGTGCTCTCAACATTAGATCATGATGTGTTTTTCAGATGGGAAAACTAAGGCACAGAGAAACTAATTTGTGATTTCCTCAAATCATCCAGTGAATCAGTGGCAGAATCAGGTCTAGAACCCATATAAAAAAATTCTCAGTTCTGTGTCCTAACAGTAAGCATGAAATTAACCACTGTGCAAAGGAAAGCACTGCCTACACACCATTTAATTCCCATTTGGACCTTATTGTGAGGACGTAAGTGGTATATCATCCTTGTGCTGGCTCGCCACGTAGAAGTGGATTCCATCCTAGATCTCAATGAAATTAGCAACGTGGTACAGTAGTTACACAAAACTAGATTAGATTGGACACTTCAGTAGTTAGGATGTGCTGGTTTTCTATAGAGAAATTCAGTTTTGATCTCCTTATGCTAGGATTTACAAAGGCGCCTAAAGGAGTTAGGTGCCAATTCTGTGGAAAGTTAACACCTAACTCCCTAAGATGCTTCTGAAAATCCCAACCTAATTTGTTAAAATTATTCACAGATAGTAACCAGACAAGGCATTTTCCTTTTAACACTCAAAACTGAACCCCTGTCTCTTTAACGAATCTGTTCAGTGATATGAGTCATTCCTAATTTTTTTAAAGTAACTGTTATACATTGATAAGCATCATTAGCCTTCTGATCTCTTAATGAAAGTGCTACTTCATAGGGCTTAAGCCAAGGGACAGAAACTGGGGTTAATTCAGCTCCTGCCTCTCCTATCAGCTCCCTGCCTTGGGATCTTTAATTATGTGCGACTCAGGGACCCCCTAATGACAACTGGCAGAGGACACAGGGAGTACACACAGTTTTACAAAAGCAACAAAGAGTCCTGTGGAAACTTATAGACTAACAGATGTATTGGAGCATAACCTTTCATCATTTCGTCAGATGCGCATCTGACGAAGTGGATATTCACTCATGAAAGCTTATGCTCCAATACATCTGTTAGTCTATAACGTGCCACAGGACTCTGTCACTTTTGCAGATCCAGACTAACACAGCCACCCCTCAGATACTTGACAGTTTTACAGGGATCCCTTGATTTGGATAAATTCATAAAAGTTCACCAAAATGTAGTATGTAAGATCTCTACTGAGAGCCAGTAGCTCATAATCATCATTGTGACATGTATAGATAGATAATTAAGAAGTTATATATCTATACTGAAAATTATGTTCTTAAGGTCTTTAAAGCAGGTCACCAGGAGGTGACACACCTCAGAAATGTTCCTTTCAGGCAGGAGGTAACAGATATTTATCTCCCTGACTGGCCATTTTGGTAGTGTGTATGTATGGCCTCACAATGTATGCCCATTTGCATACTGCGCTAAGGGCTAAGTAAGGCTGTGTCTACGCTGCCACTTTCAGCGCTAAAACTTTAGTCATTCAGGGGTGTGAAAAAACATCCCCTTGAGCAACAAAAGTTTTAGCGCTGAAAAGCACCAGCACAGATAGCACTTTATCAACAAGAACACTGCTTCGGCGACAAAGCTACAACCCCTCCTTCGGGGTAGTTATTTTTTTTATCACTGGGAGAGCTCTCCTCCGGCAATAAAGCATGACTACACTGCCCACGTCACAGGCATAGAGAAGGCTTCCTCACGCTAAGGGCAGGTTATAGCAAGGAGACTCAGAATCCTGGGTTCCCCCAAGATGTGTCATACCATGGGAGACCAGGTCAGGGGTACAATCATTAGTGCCAACTGCAGTGCACTTCCTGGTGCTATAATGGGACCCATTTTGTCTCAGATGTAAAAGTGCCACCTACTGAGTCTCTAGCTCTCTTCCATTATCACCCTAGATTTTATTGGACAGCTTTCATCCCGCAAGATTCCAGTTTTTGTTAAAGTATGTATCTTTCCAAGAGCTGATCCTGCATTTCAAAGTTCCCGCTTATTTCACTGGAAGTTTGTGGCATGCAATAAGGCAGGACTGAGCCCTTAGTTCTTGCATTATGCTGCTTCTAAGTAACCTTTACAGAAGTATAAACTCCATTGGTATTACTGCATGTACATTCCCACCCCTGAACAACATAGGTGCTCCGTACTACTCTTTGGGCCTATTTTCCTCTTTTAAATGGCTTGTGAACTTTTATGAGTTCTTTTCCACCCCCTCACCCACCCAATAAAAATTCAATTTGCAACCAGTGTTTTTCACATGGAAAAGTTATTAGGTCTGTAAACAATTTCCACAGACAAATGCCATAGTGCAAGCACTTTTACTAGCTATTCACTACAGGGCAGCAAGTGAAGAAAATTGTAATACTCATCCATACCTGTCTAAAACACAGTGAGCTGCCGTGACCACCCATTGAGCAGAAACAATGGTGCCTCCACAGAAATGCCTTTGCCATCTTTTCAAGGAAACCTGCATCATAAAGAATGCCTGTCATGTAAAAATCTGTACATCTGATCTGATCTAGGAGAGAGAGCGCATTCTCAAAGCCTTCACCACATTACAGTTAATGCTGCTTAAGAAATTTCAACACCACTTCTTGGCATTCAGGTGGAGTTTGGTGTTCTTAGCTCTTAGAACTCCCACTGAGCCCCAGTAGGAGTCTAGGTTTTTCTCCAAACAATTTTATGACATGAGTACAAAGTGTATACATTTCAACAAAGGCAAAAAGACAGACATATTCAGCACACTAGAAAGAGGACGGGGTTGTTTAGACTCTGTACATTAATTATCCTCATTCAGAAAGGTTGCCAGAAGCCTTCACAGCTGTTTGGTGTCCTGTGTGAAATTAGTTTTCAGTCTCAGAACCACCAAACAGTACAAGGCACCACCCTCGTCCCGATTACTACATTCTCTGGAGGTTTGTGATGGTTCTTTTATTTTCCAAACAAGTTCACCCATCCCTATTTATAACAGACTAGCTACAGGCTCCCTTTAAGACCCAATAATAAACATAACAAAAGTTTCTAGGAACTCTGTGAGAGTGGAAATTATTTCTGCCTTCTGTCTGCTTCACTGCTCTTGCTAAAAGCAGCATGGAACTCAACAATAGAGCACCAGATGTGCCAATGAGCACAAAGTAGCCCTGCCTTTCTGCTTTTGTTACATCTATGAAAAGTTGGGCCTTTGTGTCCAAAGTGGCACAGGATAAAACTGCATTCCCTTGTGCTAACCTGCCATGGATGCGAGCCTTGTTTCACCTGGTTCCCACCAACAATGCGAGTGAGGAGGTTGAAATTATTCCATGGCTTCATTTCATGTGGCTTCTGTCCACACCTAGAATCTGAAGGGTACCAAAATCAAATAAAAGAAAAGAAAAGAAAGAAAATGAGCTTGTGTGTATCATTCTGTTCTTGACTCTAGCATCAAAGATTTTAACACTAACAAGCACACAGACATTCAGGGATAGAATCAAGTAGGAGACATATAAGGGCCCAATCCTGTAGTCCTCTCATACAGTCAGCTCCCACTGAACACTCATTAATGTGCTTGGTCTCTGTAGGATCAGGAATAAGTCTGTGTTTCCTCATTCCTTTTTTAATCTGGATCTAAAATGCTGCAACTGCACCACTGTAGTGCTTCAGTGAAGTCGCTACCTGTGCCAATAGGAGAGGCTCTCCTGTCGGCGTAAGTAACCCACCTCTTCTTGAAGCAGTATCTAGGTTGATGGGGAATTCTTTTGTCAAAGTAGCACTGTCTATACCAGGAATTAGGTTGGTATCCATCAGGAGTGTGGATTTTTCACACCCCTGAGCGACATAAGTCTATTCACCTAATGCCCTATTGTAGACCAGGCCTCAGGTTCTCCATTTTTTGTGCCTGCTTCAGCTTTCAAGGTGATAAAAGCTGCTTTAGTGCTGCTTTTCTCCAGCCCTGCTTTGAAGCACTCACAAATCCAGGGAACAGTTTTGTTACATTCTGATATGTCATGGGATACTGATATGCAATGTCTGTCTGTTCTGCTCTTTGTTTCTGAGTAGTGTCATCAGCTTCCTTCATTTTGGGAGGGGAGGGAAGATCTGCAGTTTTTCTTACACTATGAAGCCATTTTTAGGCTCTCTTATCTTTTCCTCCCAGAGCTGCCCTCCCTGATTTTCAGATCGTAAGCATTTTATGGGGTCATTCATGGAAGAGGGAAGATGGGGACCTATTTTTACACTCTGTGAGACAAAGTGAACCCATCTTCAAGCCCGATCCTGCAATCCGTTTCACATTGGTGGACTACTTCACCTGTCCAGAGCCTTATTGACTTCAGTGGGACTCTGCCAAAATGCAGGAGCGCAGGCTCAAGCTGCAAGACTAAAGCCTCAGTATTTGACTTGTATTCTTCAATTCGCCACTAGCAAAGTGCACTTTATTGACTAATTAATGGAGGGAACAAACATCTGACAGAACTGGCTTAACTTGCAGTTGGTGTCATAGTTTATAGAATCATAGGAATGTGGAGCTGGAAGGGACCCCACGAAGTCATTTAGTTCAGTCCCCTTGTACTGAAACAGGACATGTAAACCTAGTCCATCCCTGACAAGTGTGTGCCCGTCATGTAAAACCAGCTCTATCTCTAAGTACTTCATGCAGCAGACCAGTGACTCACCCCATTGCTATATGTTCTGAGATCTGAAGGCAGTCACTAATGTAGAGAACCTGTATCAGACCAGCCAAGAGTAGGGTGACCAGACAACAAATGTGAAAAATTGGAACAGTGGGTTGGGGGAAAAAAGACCCCAAAATGGGGATTGTTCCTATAAAATCGGGACATCTGGTCACTCTAGCCAAGAGCGACTGTTTACATGCTAAAGGAGCTTTCCACTTGGGTGTTCTCTTGTTTTCTTTTTACTAATTTGACTTTTTTTCTGCCATGAACAAATAGTAAGAGGCAAACAAGGAAAAAAAAAATAAGAACACTTAAAACCCCTTTAATCTGAAATTTCCTTTTATACAAATTTTGGGAATGAATCGCTCTTCTAACTCCCTCAATTATTGGACCATGCATTTAGCCAAACTCTTTTGCATCCTTCAACATTTTGGACAAATGGGGTTGACCTCCCACTACATAGATTTGATAATCAACAATTTATGGGTAGATTTTTCAAAAGCATTCAGCACTGGCCTAACTCTGCTCCCATGAAAATCAATATCAGTGCTACCCAGCTTGGCTCTCTGAGGCAGAGAGAGATTTATATTTTTTAAATGTGTGTACACAGAAAAACGTTTACAGCAATAATACTGCGTTTACAGAGGTTTTTTGCAAAGCTAAACTCAATCGTTCCAATTTCAGCAACTACTTGCAATCTGTATTAATGAAAAGGGCATTATTTTGATGCATTTTCCAAACCAGCATATTACCCATAATTCCCATTTTTGCTTTTCTATTTGAAACCGTATGAAAATTTTCAATGAAGTCAAGTCTCCAAAGCACTTAACAGACCATGTATATAGGGTTCTCTCACCTATCTCTGCAATGCAGTCACCTGTGTGGCAGAATGCTGAAGCAAGAAAATGTGCAATTATTTAGGATACCAAGAGTAGCTGACAGTGTTTGTAATAAAATGTTTTAAGGGCACTTTTGGCTTAAATGTGTGTGAAAAAAGTAAAAAAACAATATTGGAACTATGGGTAATTTGCTGGGTTTGGACAATGGAACTCCAAAATTTCCCTTTTCACTAGTTCAGCTTTGCAAGCATCTGCCGGAACTGGATCATTTGCTGCAAGCTTTGGCACTTTGCCAACAAAAAAACAGTCCCATTGCTATCGGAATATTTTGTCTATACACACACACTTTACAAAACAACAAATATACTGGTGCCTCAGTGAGTCAAGCCTGAAATTTAATTTACCCTTTTGCACAAGTGAAGTTGAGTTCACAAGAAAACACAATTGGCCTGATTCTGATCTCATATGGATTTACTGCATTGGAGTTTCTCTAGATTCTCAGACTGTAATTGAAATCAGACCCCGCTGACCACACGCATGTTTTTGCATTATACAAAAAGAGGCTGATAGAAATCCACAACATGACTGTTAACACTAATAATAATGATTGCCATATTCCAAAACCAAATAGCAATTAGAAAATCATGAGGTATGATTAAATTGAACACAGTTGTGAAAACAATCCAGATTAGTCATCATATTTCTACCCGGTATGGCTGGAGAGAGATTTCCAACAGTGGCTTGTGTCTTGACACCATATAAAAAGTGAAACAAATAATCTACATAAATAAAATCATTAGGAATAGTCCAATTTTTTTCCCCAAAATTGGTCCAAACAGAGTACTACTCTGGGATTTTAAAATACAAGACATTTTAAAAAAGAGGAGCTAGTCCAAGTCATTTCATTTCAACTCACCTAAAGACTTTGGGTTGGTAACATAGTTATTTCAATGCCAATTATATCTGTTTTAATCTACAACTTTTGTTATTTTGGTGCAAATCTGCGAAGGTCTTATTTTGATTTAGTTCAGCTTGTTAAAGGAAGAATTAAGCTAAATTGAAAACACTTTTCTTCTCAAGCATCCACTTTCAGACATGCAATGATGTAACAAAAGGAGTGGATTAAACCTCATACTGTAGACCAGCGGTTTTCAAACTTTTTGAGCTGAGCCTCCCTGCTGACTTACAAATTTTGGTTGTGCTCCCCACCAACCAAAGAGTTTAGTCATGGGGTGGAGATGGTGCTCCCTCTCCGAGCCCCGCCGCCCCAGGCTGAAGCCCGAGCCATGTGGCGTTGCTGCTCACCACCCAAATATTCCCTTGTGCACTTTTAGGGGGGGCACGCCCAGTTTGAAAATTCTGCTGTGGACAGACATGACCTAGGGTCAGATTCTCAACTGGTATAAAATTAGTGTAACTCCTTTACTTCAATGGAGCTACACTGTTTCACACCATCTGAGAATCTGGGCTTTTGCCTTTAGAAAATGATTAAATTTTGATCCTACCTTTTTGAAGACGCAGTGGCACGGAGTTTCCTTCTCTAAGACAAACTATCCCAAACATGAATAAAAGCAGCTCGCCTAGGACTACTGGCATTTTGAGGCTGTAAGTGACCAAGTAAAGATGGGAAGAGATTTTATAGGGGGAAAGAAGACAATAACGCTGTGGGAGACCAGAAATTGACTAATTAAAGTGGAGGTTACTCATTAATCCAGCCATAAAGCATTTACTGGGCACAACTAAATTTTCCAAATTTAACCAAGCATGATACCTTTTATAAACCTTAAGTTACTGAGATCTCTGTTGCTAAATATTTTCTGAAAAGTCTCACAGAAAAAATAAACAGCCAATTCAAAACAAACAGCAGAATCGTAAATTATTGCATGATCTCCTTGGTGATATCTAGCTAATACAGTACACATATAATAGCATCACACCAGAGAAAACCAATTGTTGTAATTCTAAGTCATTACAGTTTTCACAGTTCTCATCGATGGTGTATGTGACATTCACTTACTGTATTTTATATGTTATCCAGCACAGCAGATCTTAGAAATATATTGACAGTGTATCCAAGCTGTACAAGACACAAAATAAAGACTGTCCCTGACTCAAAGAGCTTATGTGTAAAATTTTCAAAAGTGCAGAATCAAAGTCCTATTTTTAAAGGGACGGAGTCAACTAAGGCCCAGATTTTTAAAAAGTATTTTGGTGCTGTTCAACTCAGCATTACAATGTCTAATTGACATAGATGACAAAGCCCCATTTTCAAAAGTGACCTTGACACTTGGGAGAGAGAGAAGGTGGGTGAGATAATCTCTAATATACTAGAATCAACATGGCTACAGCACCACAAAACAAACTTGACACTTAAGAGTCTCTTTGAAAGTCAATGGGACTTCGGTTCCTAATTCTTGAAGTACTTTTGATGCACAATGACACTCAGGTTCCTAAATGTTGGTCTCATTTTCAAAAGTGACTTCAGTATCTAGGAGCCTAAGTCCCTCTGACTTTCAAGGAGACTCCTAAGTGCCAATTTTGAAAATGGGGCTTGGGCATTGCAACACTTGCAATGTTGAGAGAAGCAACACCTAAATACCCTTAAAAACCTGGGCTTTTGGACCTGAAGTCTCACAGGAACCTAAGTCTCATTGTGAGTCAAAGTGTCTAAGTCATTCTTGAAAATGGGACTTAAGCTCCTAAATCATTTTGCTGCTTTTGAAAATGTTATACTAAGGAGCCTAAACAAGGAAGACAGGGTACACAGGTTACACTGGGAAGTCTACAAAAGAGAACGCATCACCATTTATTAATCATTATTATTATTATTGCTTATTAAACTAGTAGGCAACTACAGCCTGGTTTGAAATATTTGGAATAAAATAACAGATTTGATGAAAATATCAGCATAGCGAAAGTGAACTTGTATGAAATACATAGGGGCCAAAATTAGGTACTGTATCATCACAGTCTGTGTTACCATTGAAGAAAATAAATAATCCTAGGAAATCTGGAAGACACAAATACAAGTCTTATCTAAACTGGGATAAAGTTTTACAATGATCGCTAACAGATTGTAAAATCTTATTGCAATCAGGGCAATCTGTAGTTTTACCTTAATTTAGCTCGTCAATGTAAATCCTAGGCTTCCTCAGTTGTCATGTTGTAAAATACACCATTTTTTCCTACCCACAAAAAATAGAAGGCAATAGCACCCTTCCCTGCAGAGAGTGTACATTAAAGTTTGAGAGGAAATATGGGATGAACAGTACGTATGTATTTCTATATAGCTAACTACCTAAAATCTTGAGCAAATTCAGAGTCCACTGAAATACATACATCCACACAGGCTCTAGAAGAGGACATAACTCCACACTGCAAACAGATAATGTGCAAACTTTTTGTTTACAAGAAGCAAAATGGACATTTCATGGCTAAGATTATGGATACCATTTTGATAGCGGCACCTATATTTTCTTTCATTCACTCATGTGCTGAAAAAAGTAATTCTCCACTGATCAGATAAATGTGATTTTGCCTGTTAGCCTCTAAATCTCTTCTGAACATATTCTCATGTGCAGTGCACATGCCACTTTCTAATCAGCCATTAATTTCACAGTCGCACACTCCAAAAACTTCACCGTTTCAGCATTCACCACTTGATCCATTATTCTGTTATAGGTTCTTGCCATTCACTTCCTTTCATCAGTTGCAGGGTGATAGCAGATGACACTCTGTTCTGAACGCCTGATTTTCAATCAAACTCAACCATATACAGATCTTATCCTAGAAACACCCTTGAGCAGCTGCTCTTCTATCTTTGGCTGACAAAACACCCCGTTTTTTTGCTGGTCCTGAGGGCTGTCTTTTTCTGATCGCTCATACCTGCTTTGCGAAGTAACGAATAAAAATCAACTGCATATAATGAAAAGTTCACTGATTAGCCCATCACAGTGACATCTTCCAGAATCACAAAGTGTAACAGCTACGGTGTAACTCTGTATTTTTCCAAATGTCACTGAGCCTGACATATCTATTCCTCATTGATAATATGACAAAGTATTCAGACAGTGTCACTTACAATAAGAATAAGCAGTCAGTTCGTTTGGAATTTAGATAGGAAACACTTACTGTGCAGTGACCTAGGAGGTCCAAAGGGAAAGGCACAGAACAGCATGTACTATACACTCTGTCTCTTGTCTAGGACAACAAAAGAGGTGCGTAGGCTCTCCCCTTCACTAACTGCTTTTTGTTCTCTTCTTCCACCGCCTATTTATCTTTGCCCTGCTGCACATTGCATAAGATGCAATAGCAGCTCCAGACAAAGGCACTGAGAATCCCATCCTCATTCTCCATTTGACTGCTGTCTCTCCCATGCCTTGCAACCACGGCAATCAGCTCCACAAGTCTTATTCCATACAGACTAGACATGGGCCAGAACAGAAACCCTGAATTTGATCCTCCTCTTCTAGGTGTTCAGAATCCAAACCCAGATCTATATCTGTATTTTGCAAATGGTCACTATCTTTATAATAGGTCAAGCCAAACCCCTTAACTCCAAATCCCAGGAACTTTGGGACGTTTGAAATCCCGATCTGGTCCATAGTTTAACAGTTTGAGCCCATCTCTAATCCCAGTATTGCACTGCTGGCCAATGCCTGACTGCCCATCCTGTCACTTTTCCAGCTGTATATCTCATTTTTGGTATTATAAACAACTTTGCATTCCATTGTACTTCAAATGCACCCGGGCCTTGCTCCCTCCCTCTCAGATTATCACACAAAGAACACACTTACCAGCAAGAACAGGCGAAGAAGGTGGAAAAATCCTGTCTTTAGAACTGAATCTTATTCAGTGGAAGCCTAAACACTTTTTTAGTATTACAAAGTTTGAAACAACTTTGGTTGTTTTGCAGAAGAACAACAAAATATTCCATACTTTCATTACAGAGCAGCTAAAGAAAGTGGCAATGGGCAATTGTCTTTATTTGATCATTGTTTGAGCAAACAGCTGTTTGTTTCAGTGGCATAAAGATTTGGACCTCAGCAAAGGCAGGGCCCCAATTTGTGGACATCAGAGTGACAGAAAGACCAGAGGCTGTGATTTGCCTCCCATTTCATCTCACTACCAGAAAAGGACACTGGATATGGAGTTCGCTTCACTTCCAGTCCAAACACAAATGATCAGGTGATGAGTATGCTCACCCTTTGGTCTTACTGCCACAGGACAACACACAAAACAAAGACACCCCTAGCCATGCTGAAGGGTATTTAGGCTGCTAGATGTCTCACGGGAAAGACACTTCAATGAGCAAAACACTTTTACGAGTTAAAGCTTTTAAAAGGTCACTTAGTCACACTTGTTAAATTGCTCATGAGAGATCATTGGCAAGAACTGCAAGTTTTAACGGTTAGACAAAATTAACAAATTAATATAGTCTATACAACATATGGTTTCATGGCTTGAAAGATTCATAAAACTTGGAACTCCACTAAGTCACTCATCCATAGATATTACAATTTCATTACACTTGTAAATCCAAGCTGCCTTATTTGAAAGGAATTTGATTTAGGATGATTTAGATAGAGCTGCCCCTGGATTTTAATTCCCTAGATCCTGATTTTCCTCTCATTCCAGTTCCACCCCAGTGTAAATCTACTGATTTCAAAGTGAGGGCTTGTCTACACTGCCACTTTATAGCACTGCAAATTTCTTGCTCAGGGGTCTGAATCTCACCCCACACCTGAGCACAGCAAGTTTCAGCGCTGTAAAGCACCAGTGTAGACAGTGAACCAGCGCTTGGAGCTGCACTCCCAGTGCTGATAACTACGCCCCTCACGGAAGTGGGTTTTTTTAGAGTGCTGGGAGAGGGTTAGACCACTGTAAATGTTTAATAACTTTCCAGCCAGGAAATGTAATTTTCCCGTCCTTCCTTATATATTTAGCGGTAGGCTGTGTTATTATTTGCTAAGTATATTAAGACATGAAATTTAACTCCATCCATGGGCTGGAGACATATACATAACTTAGTCTCCACCTCTCGGAAATTTACAAATAAATCACTGGTCTATTTATGCTGTTTCAGGAAAGAATATAGGGCCTGATCCAAAGTCAACAGAAGTCAATGGGAGTCGCTCCATTTGAATCTGACCCATAGCTGTGTTCTACAGTTTTCTCTTTACTCTTTTGAAGAGGTTTAGTTTTTAATCACACATAACAGCCAACTTCAGCCCTCAGCAAGTGGGTGCAATTCTCACTGACTTCAGTAGCAATTGCATCCATTTATGCCACAGCTGAATTCTGTCCACCTGGATTTTATAATATATCACTTCTACTGTCAGAGGACAGTGGAGGAGACACAGAAATGGTAACAGCTGCAGACTCTGTGACCTACTTTGTGATGGACCAGGACTGGGATCCTAAAGTGCTGATTGACACTACTAAAAATTAAAATAATCATAACAACTGTGACATATTGAAACTACATTCCACATAGTGTATATGGTAGGAATACTGAAGTACCCTTTACTAGTAGGCTGAATAATCCACCATATAGTATGCAGTTTGAACTAGCTCCAAAGTATGTACAGTAAGTAGCAGAGAGGCTAGTGGTGCAAGAAAGGGAGTGGGTGAAAATGACCCTAAATGTATGATCAGTGATAATTTATAGCAGTGGGTGAAGATCACACCATAGGATTAAAACAGAACAGGCTCAAGCCTATCTACTCTGAGCACTCTCCAGGGATTAACTGTAACCTGGAATATCCTCCTACCATGCAAGGACAAGAATTACGTAACATCAGAGCAAAATCCATAATGTTCAAGATTTGCAGATTGTAAGGCCAGCAGGGGCCCTTCTGATTATGTAGTGTGACCTGTATAATACACGCCATATAGACTTTCACCCAGTAATTCCTGTGTCAAGCCTGTGACTTCTGGTTAAGTTAGAGATATTTGATAGTTCAGGTTCATAGACAGAGCTGGGTTCATATTGCCAAAAGGATTTGTGGATAGTTTTTCAGACGAGAACTGGGAATTTGAACTGAGTATTTGTGATCCTTTTTATTCGTTTTCCACATTTTTACCCATGATTTTTAAACTGCAAGGATGTTTCTGGAAAGTGAAAGTCTTGCTGATGCTCAAGCAACTACATATTTGGGCAAAACCTGGTGTCAGAAGAGTTTGTCAAGTGTCACTTTGAAATCTCTTTGATTTTCTTTTGTCTGTTGGTAAGAATTTTAAAACATCCAGTTAAAAAGAGCCAATGACTTAAATGACCAGTAACATGCCATGAATAACAAACAGCAATAAATAGTTGAAAACTCACTTCAGGCAAATAGTTTCCAAACTATTTGTGAGATGTATGTTCACCCGAAGCATCCATTTAGCTATTTCAAATCCCCACTCTTTTGTTTTGGTGAGGTTTTTTCTTTGTGATGGAATGGGTAACTGCTTTCAGAGGAGGCTGACAGTCTTTATCTGCTTTAATTAGAACCCTATGGAATGTACTACGCATGCTACAGCTTAAATTTCTTAGTTCTGTCAATAACTCATACACACTTAATAAAAGGATCCATAACTTAACAGTGTCTTTAATCTTTACTACTATTTGCTATTGTCCCCCCACCCCACCAATTACTACATGTGGCATTCAAAATGGGCATAGATGTGTTAAGTGAGTACTTCTGCAATGAACCACCAAAACCACCCATGAAAGAAACATCTTAGGAACCATAAGGAAAAAGGTCATCATGCATTTCTCTCTTCCTGATTGTTCACATACTAGCACAGGGGTGGGCAAACTTTTTGGCCCAAGGGCCACATCGGGGTTGTGAAACTATATGGAGGGCCGGGTAGGGAAGGCTGTGCTTTACCAAACAGCCTGTCCCCCACCTCTATCCGCCCCCTCCCACTTCCTGCCCCGATTGCCCGCCTCAGAAACTCCGACCCATCCAACCCCCACTGCTCCTTGTCCCCTGACCACTCCCTCCCAGGACCCCCGGCCCCAACTGCCCCACAGGGCCCCATCCCCTATCCAAGCCCCACCTTCTCCCTATCCCCTGACTGCCCCAACCCCTATCCACACCCCTACCCCCGACAGGCCCCTCAGGATTTCCACATCTATCCAAACTCCCCTGTTCTCCATCCCCTGACTGCCCCCCCCAGAACCTCCACCCCATCCAAATGCCCCCTGCTTCCTGTCTCCTGACTGCACCCTGGTACCCTCTGCCTCTTATCCAACCCCCCACCCCATCCCCTTAACATGTCGCTCAGGGCAGCATGTCTGGTGGCCGTGCTGCCCGGCTGGAGCCAGCCACACCGCCTGGCAGGAGCAGTGGGCCAGAGCACTTGCAGTGCCATGAGCTGAGGCTGTAGGGAGGGGCCGGGGGAGCCTCCCTGGCCCAGGAGCTGAAGGGCTGAGCAGGACGGTCCCGCAGGCAGGATGTGGCCCACGGGCCATAGTGTGCCCACCAGTGTACTAGCACATATTTTCAGTCTGTTGTGCATTAATAACAAAAATTGTGAAGCCCTGTGTTAAACAGCATGGAGACTACATCTTCACAGCTTGCACTATTGGCCATCTCTCCTCTCACCCAAGATCCCACATGTGTTTGCAAAATATCCCTGCTCCAATTACCATTGCTTTACAAAGAAAAGTAAAGGAGTGAAATCCTGGCCTCACTGAAGTCAACAGGAATTTTGCCATTGACTTCAGCAAGGCCAGGATTTCACCCACTGTGTTTAGACATTTTAACTTTAACATAACAACCATTTTGTCCTTCTTGACTCATACTATCTCCTTTGGTTCTTCATATAATCTCCCCCTCCCATCTTCTTTGTTCCTCTGTCCTCCCTTATTCCTCTATATTCCTGTTCCCCTTCTTTCCCACTCCTTTGTATCTTCTGTCCGGTGCATGTTTTACCTGGCACGTATTACCCTGCCACTTGCTCCTCCTCTCCTTCTCCATATGCAGCCTGACTATCTGGCTCCTTTCTCCCATGCTCCGCCTGCACATGCTGTCAGAAACCTGGTCCCATTCACCACTGGACACTGCCTCTCCTACAAAAAGTTTGCTCACTAGCAGTTGCCGGCTCCCCTTCCTCTCCCAATACTGGTGCTTCCTGAGGCCATGTCTACTCTGGAAACACCT
Source organism: Dermatemys mawii (assembly GCA_007922305.1). Lineage (NCBI taxonomy): Eukaryota > Metazoa > Chordata > Testudines > Dermatemydidae > Dermatemys > Dermatemys mawii. The sequence goes on along the minus strand of ML677332.1, from coordinate 16,042,572 downwards.
GGATACTAACACCAGCCTAGGCCAGGAGGGGCTCCTTGATGTGTCTTTTGCTTTGTACACAACAACAACATGAAGGAACCACACACAAGTGGGGTCCAAATTGGTGTGTTTCCTGAATGTACACAAGATGTGAGGTTCAGCTACATACGCACACCGCTGTTCTGATGAGAGTCTCGAGGGCTCACAAACAATTTTAAGGGATACTACCCTATTCACCAACTCCTCTGTGACCATAGCAACAGGTCCTAATATAGACAGTAGACTGGCTCCTTCAGGTTTTCCTCACACTGATCGCTTACTTGCAGTGAAGAGCTTAGAGCCTTTAGAATAACCTGGAAACAAGCAGCAGGAGCCAGCACCTTGTTAGCTGCCTGCTCTCCGCAGATTCCCAGGCAAGTGCTCTTCAGTTTGAGGATCGCTGCGTGAGAGCACGTAGCTACTGAAATGTGTGTTTAGCACTTTATCTTTGATCTGAAATAGTTCACTCTACCTTATCGAACGTGGGGAACAGGACGTGGAACGCAGAACAAGATCTTAGAGTACTGCATTGTGGTGCAATGACGGAACATTTCCATTCATCTGTTCCTATTTATAACAATAATGTGTTTTTCACCTGGGTCTATTGTATCAAATTTCTTAAAGAAACTCATACTGCAGGAAATAAGTTTCCTATGGAGGGAGTGTTGCCTAGTGATCAGAAAGGATAACTGGGAGCCAAGTGTTATGGGGTCTATTCCCGCTTTGCCAATTATTTATTATGTGTTTCTAGGCAAATTGCAGCATTTGTATGCCTCAATTTAATCTGCTAGAATATGGGAACAATAATACTTACTAGCCTCACGGGAGTTGCAAGGTTTACTTTGTTAATGCATACAGCGGTACTTGGAGCTACCTGGATGAAAATCAGGAAGGCTCTTATTTATTTTTTAATTAAGGCCCCTTTGGCAGCATTAAAGGAGCCTTAAAATGGGAATAAATGTAAGTTAAAGATAATCGTAAGTCTCTCTTTACACTGCCAGAAAAGATTAAAGTGGCCTCAGTGTAATTGAGAATCTGCACCCGCCCACCTACCATATACATGTACACATACAAACATGCACACATCAAGTATTCTTTAAACCCAAAGGCAAATTTTCTTGCACTGAGACTGCTTGCTAAAGATTTGGTTCATTCACCAGTTCCTCCCCCACCACCACTGTGCTCCCAGTATTACCTTCTACGTAAACTAAAAGGGCTAATGTTCTTGCATCACATGGCAACATTTAGTTATGCTTTATTGCTTCCAATTAACTAAAGGAAGGAGGCAGACAGAGATAAAATTAGAAAGGCTGGTGTCTAATAGTATTTTCTCTTATTTTGCTGTACCCTTTAAATTCTTACGCTGACCCTTCAGAGCACAGAAACAGTACAGTAGCAAGACAACTGGCTCCATATTCAAAGGGGGTGCACTTGCAATAAACACACACAAATTCCAGGGGCACCACTTAGGACCTTTGTTCCAAGGCTTTCAACTTTCAAAGCTAGCTTTCAAAATTGCAACAAGATTAATCTGCTTGCACAAATGGTGGTGCAATTTTCGAGGACAGCTCTGAAAATTCCACTACCTGTGAACAGAGGGCTAATGGACAATACTCCTTCCCAACTTCACTCTTTTGGGACCACTCCAATTTTTCCTGGTCTCCAGTGAATTTCTGTTATGGCTGAGCTAGCATGACTCATTCTACTAGGACAGACATGTGCTTCTCTACGACAAGTATCAGAGTGATCTGTACTACGAAATAGTTTATATTTGAAGCTGTTTCTTTTTTACTAGTACTGATTTTACCCTTAGGGTTAAAAAACGCACCCCTACACACATTCTTCTATCACAGAAAGGTGACCAATGTCAACAAATGCAGGATAGCTGCAAACGCTATGAACAGAACAAGCATTTTGAGATTGACAAAGACCAAGGACTTCCTTTGGATTAGAAACTGCCCCTATATTTTCCGCATAACTGAATAATGAAACAGGTAATAACTTGCACTTATCTACTTCCTTCCTTTCATTTGAACATCTCAAAGTGCTTCACAGCCAGGCAGTGCCCCAGCATGAAGACCCAGGGGCTGAGAGTGCCAGGCAGCTCCCACCAGCTTCATTTCTGCCAGCTCCTGGCAGGAGGTGACTGTTTTCAAATGGTGGGGCCTACCCCCATAGTTTAAAAACGTCTGTGCTAAAAGGAAGGCAGAAATTGGAGTGGGGGGCAGATGCCCCTCCCCATGCCACCCTATTTTTCCACCCCCATGGCTTTACACCCTGGGTGACTACCCCACTCACTCCATTCTGGTTACTACCCTGACACTCATGTTACACAGGAGTCATTGACTATGCAAGGCAGCACAGAGTCAGGCCTCATGTTTCCAGTTCACTTTTCTGCTGTTTTGCATTAAGTTAATTGCTGTCCCATACTTCACACATTTATCGTTCTCTGAGCTCTGCAGTGCTCATTATCCTACACATACAGAAGAGTCTGAAACTGCTTTGCCAGTTACAGTAGTAAGTCAAGGAAGCTGAATAACATTTTTCTATTTTTTTAAAACTTATTTCACACCATATTCTACACAGGGAAAAATCACTGCTATAATTTCACTAGTTTAGCAGGACATCTATCAGCCAATCTTAGTAGAAAAATATGTTAGCTTCATGGACAGCCTGCATCACAATAGTTCTGAATGTGAGAATCAGAGCTATGACATTTCCATTATAAACACAAAGAGGGCAGTTTTCTAAGGCAACTGGACAGTGAACTCTCTCTGCCAAGAACAGCCTTTACTCTGTTTTCTAGACACGTTTCTCCTCTTACCCTCTTGATTGCACTCACGAGAAGGATTCTGAGGAAGGGATATTGCTGATCTTTATAAATGTCTCATCCAGATCATGCAGAGCTGTAGACATTTTCTCTTAGGGCCTAATCCTGTGAGTGGCCGAGTGCACTCAGGGATTCAAAAGTTCTCAGCACCTTGCATTATCAAACCCTTCTCCGAGAGCTGGGAAGAGTAAAATGAATTTCTTGTAGAAACACTGACTTGAGAAAAAATTATTACATGCTCTCAATTATTTGTTTCTTCTCCTGGTTTTGTAACATCAAGGGAGAATCAGCATGTCATTCTTGTGCACAATTTTATGAGAGACAGGCAAAGGAGGACCATGGAACATGTTCTCTTCTTGAGCACTTCCTCCTAGGACGGTTCTAAGAGGCTATTCTACCATGATTTCAATGCTCACAAATTTGGATTGTGCCAGCACATTTATTTCTACTGAAGCACAAAACAATTCCAAAGAGGAGCAATTTCTGCAGATGCACAAGTCTACTTAGATGACATTTATATAATGCACCCCACATAAATTGCATATACCTCCATCTAGCCAAATCAATGGGTGACACATTCATGGTTCTAAATAAAATCTAACAATGTGATTATTTTGACTGTCATGATTTTTCATACTCCGTGCTGAACGTGTTCTCTATACTCTGCCTCTGGCAGACACAGCAGCCAGTTAAACTATTGCATTTTTGCTTGGAAAGGTACTGAAACTCTCTATGCTAACAACTATGCTGCTGCTTCAGGGCAAATGATACTTGTGCCCAACAGCACGATTCCAGCCTCCATGCCCATAATCAGCAAGCTGATATGCATGGACTGTACTCCAGGTGCACAACAAGGTCTCAGTATCAAAAGATCCAGTTATTTTGTTTTTGCACAACCCATTTATAAATATGTCACTACTGGCAGCCTCATACAGAGATCCAGGTGGGACAGAGTTCAACCAGCCCTATCACAGCTACTGGACCTATGAAACTGGCTGAGGATTCCAGAGTGAGGACATGTTAAACCAATCAGTGCATTCTCTCCTAGGCAGTCAACAGTGAATCATTTTAGCTATGGCAGGAAACTGGCATGCAACCAGGGACTATTCGCTCTTGGCTATGCTTGGTCTGCATGGCCAAATAACTCTTACCACCAAGGACCACTGCTTACATGCATTCAGTAGATGGAAGAATCAGACGACAGCCACAATGGACAAAGATTAGCATCAAATTCTGGGATTACTGCAGGTTTGCAGCCGTCAGCTGAGATAAGGTTTTGTTGGAGCTAGAAGGGATGAGCAAGATAGTTACCACAATGTCCACATGGAAACGAGATACAGAGAATAGTTCAGTGCAATATTAAAAGCTGAGTATTATGATCATAGAGTTGCTCCTTTTTGACTCTAACGGGGCTACTCAACGTTCGGGGCCTGAGAATGTTCCCATTAGATGTGTAAATTGGTGGCGTCTGTTATTTGTTTTGATGAAATTTTGTTTAATTACAAGAAATGCACAAAGTTTTCTGCTTCGCTGAATACAGGCGAAATGAAGAACAAAGGGAGCAGTATTTTGCCTTGTAGCCTCTTTAGCCAACAAACCCAGAAGCTTTCTCTAGATTTTTTCCGGTTCATATTGTGCTCACAGGCTACTGCTTGACTTTCTTGTCTTTGCCTCTGCTTTTCTCTTTGTTTCGGAGGGTGCTGCCCTCTCTCTCTCTCACCCCACCCCCCAAAAAACCCTTCTATACACTCAGTCCAAACCCCCGGGCTTTTTTGGGGATGGGGTGTTTTTATTGACTCATCCAGAAAGTTATGTTTAATTAAAGAGTCTGTCCTCAGTCTCAGAAATGTTTGTGATCAATGTAGTCACCCATATCTCTCAGCATGACAATACCATTATTATTATTATTATTATTATTTATATTGCACTGGGACTCCAAATAGTCACTTAAATCTTATATAGCACTTTTAAACCATAAGTCTCAAAGCACTTTACAAAGGTCAGTAACGCTATCCCCATTTTAGAGACAGGGAAATTGAGGCACAGAGCGGTGATGTGAATTGTCCAAGGTCACCCAACAGATCAGTGGCAAAGCAAGGAACAGAATCCAAGGTCAGCTCCCAAGTCAAACACTGTATCTACAAATAAAAGCACACAACTCGTATTTTAATATCAGTAGTCTTATCTTTCCAGTGCTATGGATGTGCCTTCTCTCCCCACTGTGGCAGCCCCAAGCTGGGGCTGGGAAGAAGGGCAGGAGAGCCTCTCTCCAGTAGCCACAACCCTGGTACTGGGGAAAGTCACCTCTTTCTCTGTTCCCCACAGCCCTTTTCATCCCAAATTCCTCCCCATCTTCTCACCTTATTACCCCCAACCTGCCTCCTATTCCCCCTCACCCGCCAAGGCCACCACCTCACCTTCTCCAGGGTCCAGGCACCTAATGAGCTGAGCCATGTCTGTGCAGCTCCACTAATTAGGTGCGTGGCTGCCCCTGCATGCACCTTAGAGGGAACTATCTGTGGACCACGTGAATGGAGCTCGGGGACCAGAGTTTGAGGTTTAGGTCTTTGCAGACAATTATCAGCATCCTGAATTGCACCTGGAAGTGAACTGGAAACAAATGAAAGGCAGAAAAGCATGGAGCATCAGTGTGATGTGTTCATGCCACCCTGCTCCACTTGGAGACTGCCAGCCATGATCTTCACCCACTAAGCCTTCTGACTGGTATCCAAGGGATGTGGCAAGCAGAATGCCTTGCGATAGTCTAGCAAAGTGACAAAGCCATGCAGAACTGTGGCAAAGTCTTCATCAGGGAGAAAGGGTTACACGTTCCAGGCCCGCTGAAGATGATTAAATCCTTTCAGACACTTTCCCCACCCCCAACCCACCAATTAAGAGACCAGGAGCACCGAGGGCTCTCATAAGAGCTCAAGACTGAACCTCCCCAAGAAAAAACACCTGACCACAGGACACAGATCCTAGCACTCTCCTCCCAACACAGGCAGAGCACAGCTGCCTGCTGCTACTAGAGGCACAGCAGCCGTAACTATGACACCAATATGCAAAATTGCCTCCTACTAGCCCAGGCACCGCCAAGCTGTTTGTAGCTGCAAGTGTTGAGCCACGGCAGTCTGGAGGTTTTGGCTATTACAATCTGGGATTCGTGGTGGGTCAGAACCTCAACATGAATCAACAATACAATGCTGTTGCAAAAAAAAAAAAAAAAAAAGCGAATGCAATTTTGGGTTGCATTAACAGAGGCACAGCATTCAAGTCACGGGCAGGACTTGCAGGGCTGTCCTTACCCATACACAAAGTAGGGCTGCATAGGGCACCAGGAAATTTGTTCCAGCCCCTTCCCCACCTCTTCCCCATAGTCACCGCCTCTGCTCCGCCCTGCCTCTTCCTGCTCCCACTTCCCCATCTCATCTCTTTCCGCACCTGCTCCCCCTCAGCCCCAGTCCCACCCCCACACCCCTGAGGAGCGCAGTAGGGCTGAGCCTGCACTTACTGGCAGTGGGAAATGCAGCAGTCCAGCCCCAGCTATGCCACCGGTGAGTGCTGGGAGGTGGTTCCCCACTGTCCCCCCAAGCTAGGCTCACCCCCAGAGGCCTGGGCCCCACCCCTGCGGAGAGGCTGCGTATGACCCCAGAATAGCTAGGGATGGCCCTGGATGAGAAAGGTAATAGTACCACTCTACTTGGTGCTGGTTAGGCCTCAATTGGAGTACTGTGTCCAGTTTTGCTCACCTATATATAGAAAGGATGTAGCGAAACTGGAAAGGATCCAGAGGTGAGCAACAAACATAATCAAAAGGATAGAATGCAAGCCATATGAGCAATGGCTGATGGAACTGGGTATGTTTAGTTTGGAAAAGAGGAGATTGAGGGGAACATGATAGCGGTCTTCAAATACTTGAAAGGCTGCCATAAAAAAAGATGGAGAAAAATTGTTCTCTCTTGACACAGAGGGCAGGACAAGAAGCAAGGGATTCAAAACTACAGCATAGCAGATTTAGAGTAAATCTCAGGAAAACTGTCCTAACTAGCTGTCTATTGTCCTACTGTTCTTACAGACTGCCTAGGCAAGTCATGGAATTTCCTTCACTAGAGGTTTTCAAGAAGAGGCTGGTTAGCCATGTCTTGTATGGTTCAGACACAACAAATCCTGCAGCTTCGTAGGGGGTTAGAGTAGATGTCCCTTGCAGTCCCTTCTAAGCCTATGGTTCTATGATCTAATTGAGACAAGAGGAAAATCCACTTCCAGATTCCAATTGAGCATTATTATATTTATGGAAATGAGTCTCTTGACCTACATCAGGGGTAGGCAACCTAAGGCAGATGAGCTGATTTTCAGTGGCACTCACACTGCCTGGGTCCTGGCCACTGGTCTGGGGTGGGGGGGATTCTGCATTTTAATTTTAAATGAAGCTTCTTAAACATTTTTAAAACCTTATTTACTTTACATACAACAATAGTTTAGTTATATATTAAAGACTTATAGAGAGACCTTCTAAAAACCTTAAAATGTATCACTGGCACACGGAACCTTAAATTAGAGTGAATAAACGAAGACTTAGCACACCACTTCTGAACGGTTGCCAACCCCTGACCTACATCATCTTTGATATTCTGTTCCTAGGCAGTTATAGGGCAAAAATGGACTACCATGCCAAACTATAACTGGGATGAGATCTTCAGACTCTAAGCCAGTTGTGACCCAAGCTTGAACAGGAATCTCCATTTCCAGTTGTGAAAGAAAATTGCATTGTTTCAGCTGCCACCAAGATCCTACTGGCAAACTAAGGGCCCACTCCTGCATTCCTTGTGCACCCACATACCCACTAACTTCAGTGGGCATTTTTGGTACTCATGGACTAGAGGATCAGACTCTGTATTGGCACATGACCCATTGGGAATTGCAGGTTCTGCCTATTTCAAAAGGGAGTGGTTCAACAAATTCAGAAACTCCAAATTCACTTCCACCTATATTGTACTTGAGAGCACAATTTAGTTTGACATAGTTATTATTCTAGCTGCCCTGTTAATATAATCAGACTCAGTAATTTTCATTACATCCAAGTTAGGAGGTAGCTAAAGTGTCTTTATCCTTCTATATGTTTGCTCGGTTTTAAGTTCTTCCACAAGATGGCAGTGGAATACCATGGTGATTGATGTGATCTATATCGGACATCTTCAAATTGCCAAAGACAGGGAGGTGAACAAGTTGAAATAAATGTTTGCAGCACAACACTCCTCTCCCCACCACCACCCATATTTAATAAACTTCTTTACTCTACTGCCTTTGATTAGACTAGCTGGGAGACACCATTCAAACCAGACGAGATATCTGAAATCATTGCAGGCAGAGTATGAAAATCTAGTTCATAATCCTCTGAATAAATTCTTCATATTACTCCATTTTTCACAATCTCATGTCCTATTAAAGAGCTATTACCTCAAATTCCCCCCCTCTCATTTAAATTTCCCATTCTGGGGGTACAATGTTTTAAATAGATTTTTAGGAGAAATTTTAAATTGTTTTCATAACTGCAGAGAAGACTATGGGAGAGACCAAGAGATTTGTGATGATATAATATAACCATAAAGCATATTAACATTTCATAATGAATAACAGTAGCAACAGTTTATTGGACATTTCTTACTGTATGAACCCATGTGAATTTATAGACTGATTGATTCATATCCCTGGGCAAAAGGGAGTGCACTTTGCAAACCCTTTCACTCACATAGGTGAACTGAGCTGGGTTTTCCTGCAGGTTATAGGGTGACCAGATGTTCCAATTTTATAGGGACGGTCCCAGTTTTTGGGTTGTATAGTGTAGCAGGCTGACCACCCGCTTCCAGCCAGAAGGGCTTGGAACAGCCCAGGAAAGGCTTGTGGCTGGGAGCAAGCAAGTGCCCAGGCTGATTGGGAAAGTAGGCTCAGCTGTGTGGCCACGCCACAAACAGACTAGCAGGCCCCTCTAAAAAGGCTGAGAGGCAGGGGGCTGGCAGATAGTGCCTCCTCTAGCTGTGGAGGTAGACAGGCCTGGCTGCTGGGGAGCGTGACAGAGTACCTGGAGTGGAGCAGGGCTGCGAGGAGGCAAGAGGAGCTGGGGAAGCTCCAGCCTGGAAACCCCCAGGCTGCAGAGCCTAGAGGATGGTCCAAAAAGAGGGTACTGGGATTGCAAGGGGCAGCCCGTGGGTAGGTAGCGGCAACAGACCACCTCTCCTTGCTGGTGATGATACTGATAATGATACTGCAGTCTGCCCCAGTGAACGGGGGTAAGTGGTGACTGGCAGTTGCCTAGACTGAGGCAAGGTGGGAGTAGGGGGTGGAGTTTCCCTGGGGAGAGGAGACCTGGAGACTGTGGGGGTGCAGCACCCTAGGGAAGAGGGCACCAGGGAGGGACATGGGGCCAGTAGCAAGCGGGATGTTGGCCTGCAGAGGGCGCTTCGGACATTGTACAAGCTAATTCCCTGGATGTACCAGCAGGAGGCGCCGCATGGCTACATATAGGCTTCTATTACCTCCCACCCTGGTCCTGATTTTTCACATTTGCTGTCTGGTCACCTTATACAGCAGCTTGAAGTTCTACAGTGTTCCACAGACCTGTGGCAGTGGCATAGCCAGGTTTGCTTGCGTGGAGGAGTGAGCACCAGAAAAAAGGCAAAATGCTTCCTCTCTCTGCAGCATTTCGGCATCTTTACCTCTGCGCATGGGTACAGCCACCGAAATAAGAAGCGCCAAGCTGCCCCAATCATGGACAGTGCCACGCTGGTGACTCCAAAAGGTGCCACTTTCCCAATTCTGGACTCAGGAGGAGCAGCCATCCCTGGTGCCGGTGAGTATAAAAGGTGCCACTTTCCAATTCTGGGCGCAGGGGCAGCAGCTGCTCCCCCGCTCTCCCACCCCCCAGCTACGCTACTGACTTGTGGAGGCTACCATGAAAATGTACACTGCCCATTGCCTGGCTGTGCCAGCCAGCACTCAGCCTCCTAGAGGAAAGGAGTTTGTAGTCTGCTTGCACAAATGCAGCACACTCCCGGAGCACATTGCTGAAGCTCTGCTAGCAGGCAATGAATCAAGCTCTGTACAGTTTCCCTCGTCAGTGAAATGCAGCCTCTGCTAGAGAAGAACATGGCAGGCCTTATGCCTCAGTATATACTACGACAGGCTTCAAGACAGGAAAGCAAAAACAGCTTTCCAACTGAAATTGGGAGGTATTTAAGAACAAGTGGAATATAATTACTGGAGCTGGCCAAAAAACAAAAATTCTATTTTGCAAAAAATTTTGATGTTTCACAATTTATTTTTCACTTTTCTTCTTCTTTTGTTCTAATGACTCTTTATTATTTAGGCAAAAGAGATGGAGACAGGCATTTTATTTTAAAATTTATATTTTAAAATACTTGGGAAGTGCTAACGTATTAGTAATGCAATAGGCTAGAGAGACAGGAGAGTGCCTTGGTATCCCCTGAATAGTAACTTTCAGTGAGGCTCATATTAACCCAATTCCACTCCCCAGTGCCCAGCCCAAGTAATTGCTGGATGCCAAGGAAGTCCATGTGCTCTGGGGGACAGAAGCCATCTCCCCAGGGCTGTGGAGCAAGAGCTTAATCCTGCACCACTGAAGTTGTTGACTTTAGTGGAAGCAGAGCACATCTTAGAAGCAAAGCTGTTCCTTTGTCCTCGGTAGCTTTTGCACTCCCTGCATTCCCTACTCCCCCCCAGCCAAAAAGTTTCTGATGACATGGGTAGCATAAAGGAGACAAGAGGAAGGATGGCCTGAGGATGAGGGCACAAATCTGGGACTTAAAGGCCTGGTTTCCATTTGCTGTTCTGTCACAGACATCCTATTGACACATTTCAGAGTAGCAGCCGTGTTAGTCTGTATCCGCAACTTCAACAAAAAAAACCCTACAAAAACGCACTCCAAGGAGAAACTGCTGACCTGGAAATAATTTGCAAAGTGGATACCATTAAATTAGGCTGGAATAAAGACTGGGAGTGGCTGGGTCATTACACCAACTGCAATCTATTCCCCCATGTTAAGTATCCCCCTGTTACTCAAACCTTTTTGTCACCTGTTTTGAAATGGACCATCCTGATTATCATTACAAAAGTTTTTTTATCCTGCTGATAATAGCTTACTTTAATTACGCAACTTAAAGTTGGTATGGCAACCTCCACCTTTTCATGTTCTCTGTGATATATCTTCCTACTACATGTTCCACTCTATGCATCTGATGAAGTGGATTCTAGCCCACAAAAGCTTATATCTAAAAAAATTGGTTAATCTCTAAGGTGCCACAAGTACTCCTCGTTCCTATTGCCACAGTCTTTCTGCCTCCATGTGTCCAATGAGGATAACAAAACCTCCTGACCTCACAGGGGTCTTGTGAAGATAATGACATTAAAGACTAAGACTCAATAGCTAGGAAAAGCAGCACCAAGGCTCCATGTAGTCAGCAGGGCTGGGGAGACTGAATCAAGCAACCTCTCCTGCATTAGAAATTTTTGGGGTTTGATAACCTTTCTACAAGTCTGAGCTTTTTAAACCTGCCATAGTGAATCCTACATCATCAACTGTCCAGCCCACTATCCCACAGAATTTCAGAGAAAAATCATATCCCTGCTATAAATTCTATAGGATAGCACAACAAACAATGAAAGGATTTCACTCATTTGCTGTTAAATTCTGTGTTTTTAGAACAGTTTTTATAGAACCCTATTCGATTTCTATAGAAGCCTCTTGGTTTAGTTGCTTATCTTTTCTGTAATATTTCATAAGTCTAGAAAACACTAAATCCCCTTTGTCCCACCAATACTCATCAGGGAGGAAAAGCACAAGCAGATAATCTGCAGAGCCTCTGCCTGGGGAGAGGTGGGTCTCAGAGCCACAGCCTGGCCACTGTAAGAGCCACATGGGCAGCTGCGGGGAATCTCTGTCCCTTCACCAGCCCTGGGCAAGAGGCAGGACACGGGCAGGGGGCTGCTTTTGGTCCCACCCCGGGGGAGGCAGATTCCCCTGCCCTGCTGAGGCAGGCCCTTGTGGGGAAGGGGAGGGGCCTCATGGGTGGGCCTGTGGGGGCCCCCAGCCCTGCCCCACACTTTTGGGAAGGGCTCAATGCCCTTGCTTTAGCCCTTCAAGGTATGTCTACACGCCCCATGGAAGTGAGCTTCCCCGGCTAGGTTGGCAAACTTGGCTTAGTGAGGTGCACGCTATGACATCAAATAGTTATGCAGACTCTGCTTCGAAGCCACGGCTCAGGGGCTGGAGCTCAGGCTCTGAAGCATAGGGAAGGAGTGTGGGGAGAGGCTGCACCGCTTTAGCACTTCAGTGTAAATGCTACCTCTGACAATAGGAAGGCTTTTCCCATCAATGCAGGTAATCCATGTTCCTGAGAGGTGGTAACAGGGTCAATAGAAGAATTCTTGCAGTGACCTAAACCAATCTGCTCTGGGGTTAGGTCTGTCACAACCATAAAATTAGCCTAAAAATTTCTTCTTACCTGTAAGGGGTTAAGAAGCTAAGATAATCTGGTTGGTATCTGACCAAAAGGACTAATTGGGGACAGAAGATACTTTAAAATCTGGGGGAGGGAAGATTTTGTTCTCTGTGCCTTTATCTGTGATGAGTTGTTCGCTCTGGGATTTCAAAGAAATCAGACAGACATTTCTTCCCTCCACCTAATTCTACATCAGTCTCTAATTATCACAAAAATAGTAAGTAATAGCCAGGCAAGACATGTTAGCTTCTATTTGTTTCTCACTTGTGAATTTCTCTTACTAGAGGGGGATATCCCTGTGTTTTCTCTGTACTTTAAAACTAAGCTGGAGGAGGTAGCTTAGTGTGTTTTTAAATCTTTTTGTGACTATAAAAAGTACTGCCATCCTCATTTTATAGAAGTAACTATTTTTAAAATCTTTTCTTTAATTAAAATTCTTCTTTTAAGACTCTGGATGATTTTCCATTGTTTTAAAGATCCAGGGTTTTTGGATTGGGCTCACCTGTAAGGATGAGTGAGAGGTTTATTTCAAGCCTTTCCCAGGAAGGGGATGTAGGCTTAAGCGGTTATTTTGGGGGAATAGGGACTTCAAGTGGCCCTTCCCTACTACTCTGGTTTATACTTGGTTTACACCCCTCCCCAGTCAGAACCTAATTATCCACACACAGAAGGAACTTGTGTCCTGGGAAAGTTTTAATCTAAGTTGGTAAAATAAGTGTAGGGGGTCTTTTCATGAGGGTCCCCACAGCTGTACCATACAGTTCAGAGTGAGGCAGAAACCCTGACAAGGTCGCTATAACTACAGCTCTGAGGCATGTGAAAAATATACACCCCTGAGAGCTGTAGCCATACTCGAGTGTATTTCTACAGACTCTTCCACTTGCAGGACCAGCCCATAGCTAACCAAGGCAGCCAGGAGGAAATTAGGCTGCTCTAATGTGGTTGGGGGCTGAAATAGCCCCAGCAGAGGACAGGCATAAAGGGAACATAAAACTAATTTTTGCCCTCCCCTGCTCAGTCTCTGTACTGAATTCAGCATTGCTGAAGGGATGAATTTACCTCCCTCCCCCAATGCCTTTGGCATTTGTGATGAACAATTTAAAGCAGAGGCAATTTCTATTTCCATTTTAAGCAAAATAAGAATCATATCTGCAAGTAGGTTTGGGGAGTTTCTGGGCAAGTCTTGGTCAACTCTTTACTGCCTGCAGTGGAGGAGCAGATTGATCCATAGGCCAAAGAATCCACTCTTCATTTCAGGAGCATCTGGATTTTTAATTGAGTGATAGACTCAGCCTCACCTCCAGTTACCCACATCACAAATAAGCCTTCTAATCGCACACATCTGGCAGGTGATGTTTGCGAGACCCACACCTGGGACAAGGACATGGAACATGGTCAGGGGTAAGATGTATTGGCTGAACCACATATGGGGATTTGCAAAGCACTGCCCAGAGGTGGCCTAGCTAAAGCCAGACAAATTAGCCCCCCACTTTTATGAGCTGCCAGTTCCCATAAAAAGCCTAAGGAAAAAAGTGCAGATGGAAATTAGGAATCTATCAGCAAGACAGGCTTAACTGCTTGAAGAGGAGGAAACAGTAACATCAGCCAATGGCCTATGGCTCCTTTTTCCTTATCTCCGGACAGAGATATGCCTCACCTCCATTCTTTACTGAGAATCCCCTTTTGACCAACATGATACAAAACCAATTTGCCAGTTTTGCTTTCAAAGTCAATTCCTTTTAGGGAATGTAACCTTTCTTCCTGTGTAGCAGGCTTGACTGAGCCTTATGTTATGTGAAGGGCCCTTACAGTCAGGTAGTCTGGACATAAGGAAGTTATGGCATCACAAGGCCTCTGCACCCCTCTAATTTACTCTGTGTAGGTTATGGAGTGATTCCACAGACTATCAACAGGGGTCCAAATGTGGACACTGCTGGCTAGTGGCCAAGACACCCAGGCAGTGTGTGCTGATTCCACCCATCTCCCAGGGATGCTCTTATGGAGCCCCTATTTTGTGTGTGTGCATGCACGCAAACACACACACACACAGGTCAAAGCCCCATTGCCCTAGTGCAATACAAACAGAAGGAGAAAGGGTCACTGACTACATAGTCAAGACAAATAGTAACAGACAACAAACTATGTGATCAAAGACTATTTCATGCCCTTCATGTTTTATTGATACACTCCTAGCATTTTGAGCTCAGTACTGGTTTAGTTACAGATCTGAGACAACTTTCGTAAACAATGATTTTCAAGGACAAAACTCCAGTGAGTGTAGGGTACAAAGAAGCCTAATTTACCCTTGATCTTTGTGCAAACTTCTCATTGATAGCAATGCAAGGTAGTTGTAGTTCTGTTGGTCCCAGATATTAGACACACTGTAGGTGAGGTAATATCTTTTATTGAACCAACTGCTGGTGACCAAGAGAGAGCTTGTCCCTCTTACCAACAGAAGTTGGTCCAATAAAAGATAATATCTCACCCACCTTGTCTCACTGACAGCTATTGCAGTTTCCAAGTAGACTGAAGTAGTAACTAGTCCTATAGCTCCTAATAGTCCATACTCCTAATACCAGGCCAACCCCTACACTACTATGAAAAAAAAAAGTGTCAGATCTTCAGTGTCCATGAGCAGACAGGACGCTTATTTTTAAGGGCTTCATCTGTAATAAATTACAGGGAATTCAGCTTGTTTAACTCAGATGGTTGATAGTCTGATTAAATCCAGATAAAATTTAAATCTGTGGCCAGAGAGGTTAAGCATTTCAAACCTGCTGCTGAGATGGCCAATGCCACCCCCGTCTATAAACCGTATGGCTCAAGCCTTCTCTTTTCTCACTACATTATTTTTAGGGTAATAATATTAAATACCTGATTCTTGACATTAAATACCTTGAAATACATCATTCAAATGCAGGATAGTGTTACTCAAGGTTGTAATTCCTTCTGAGGGTGGTAATTGCCATGCAGTGGCCTAACAGGCCTTGTGCGGCTCAGCCATGGACCCATGCTAGGGATGAGCTGCATACTCATTCCTAGGCCAGTGCACTGGGTACCATTGGGGCTGAGATCACATGATCAACTGTGATCCAGTAGCACTAAACTGCCAGACAGATGGTGCAAAGAGGCTCCTGCCCTCAAGGCTGAAGTAGCAGTCACAGCATGGAGTAGAGAGGCAGGCACTCTGTGTCTGGGTCAAAGGGGAGCATATCTCCTCACCCCATCCCTCTGCGCTTCACTTACAGATCATTGCTACTTATGTGTATTTCAGTAGTGTCTGCAGGCCACATCCAAGCGAGGCACAGTATGGCTGCATATTGAGAAACACTCCTTTCTTTAAAGAGCTACAGTCTAAATAGACTAGACTAGACAGACAACAAGTAGGAGGGAAAAGAGGTAAAATGACCAGCCCAAAAATCACACACAAAGTTAGTGGAAAAGCAGGGAATAGAATTCAGGCCTCCTGACTCCCAAGCTAGTGCCCTGTCCACTACCAGATCACACAGCTCTTCTTGAGCAATTGCATCAAGCCCAAACAGTGTTGCCAACTCTCATAATTTTAAAATCACCAGTCTCATGACATTCAGTGTTTAAGTTCCAGCTGCTATAGTCAAAAGAATGCATGTGAACATGGGCTTTAATTTAAAAACAGAACCTGTTGCTAGTTCTCACAGTTGCAGAGAAAAGCTTGAAAACATGAATCAAGTGCTTTGAAACAAGGCAAAGAATCCAAAATTCATATTTATAAAAAAAATCATAATTTTGGGCAGAGGGAGGCCAGGGAAGCTGACTCATGACTTTGTAACCCTTGTGGTTGGCACTACTGGTGAAGTGAATTTCACCTAAATGAAGGTGGAAGAGAGTGCTCAGGATAATGTTTAAACATCAATAAAAAATTATAAACATTCTATCGATGCAACTTGTGACCTTAGGAACTCACTAAGGGCTTGGCTACACTTGCAGCTGTAGAGCGTTTTGTGTTAAACCAACCTTCGGAGAGCACACTAGGGAAAGTGCTCCAGTCTGTCCACACTGACAGCTGCAAGCAAACTGGGCTGGCCACATTTGGGGCACTTGCAGCAGCATTGGGAGCAGTGCCTTATGGGCAGCTATCCTGGCGTTCAAGTGGCTGCAATGTGCTTTTCAAATGAGGGTGGTGGGGTGGAGAGTATAGTGTGTATATTGGGGGAGAGAGAGACTGGATTTTTTGAGTGTTGAGAGTGTTTCAGCACACTGTCTTGTAAGTTCAGACCCCCCTACACCTCACTCAGTCAGTAAATATTTGCTTTGCCCTGTAGCAGATAAGCAGCTGTGGTCTGAAATGGAGCTTTGAAAAGGCACTTCCACATTCCTGCAGCGATTTCACAACAAAGGGAAGAGTGACCACTTGACTTAAGGGGATTATGGGATGTTTCTCAAGGTCCAGAGTGCAGTAACTTAACTCCTCGTTCACACTGACCCTAAAGCGTCTCACTCAATACGCAACAGCCATTAATCCTCTCGCTGAGGTGGAGTACCAAGAGCGCTCCAGCCAGGAAGTCAGAGAGCTCTACGTGCCTTTCCAGTGTGGATGGGGAGTAAGGCAGAGTGCTCTGGGAGGCTTTATTGTGTTATAACATGCAATTGTAGCCAAGCCCTAAGACCCTATCAAGCAAAGCACTTAAGCACAAGTAGCAGCATGAGAATCAATAACGGTATTCATGTACTTAAAGTTAGCCACACTCTTAAATCTTTTACCCTACTGGGGCTCCAGGGCCTAATCCAATGCTTGCTGTTGACAATGGTGTTACTTGACTCCAATGGGCATCTGGACTAGTTCCCTCACCTATCTGATTGTTCTCCAATCTATAAAATGGCTGTAATCATATTTTCCCACCCTGAAGGGGCATTGTGAAGCTTTAGTTAATTAACATTGGTAAAGCACTTTGAGATCCTTGCACGAAATGAGCTACAACCATGCAAAGTATCATTAGCATATTAGTTTAGTACCTACCCAAAAACGCTTCCAATGTAGGCCTGTTTGCTACGTTCCACCCTAAAAGGAATTCTGGCCACAGACTCCAAAGTTTGCCATGGAAATCTGACGGTCTCTTAACCACCAGGGTTGCAAGAGATGTTGCAGGTATGCAAGTTACTTGGTACTAAAGCATCAGAATTTCTCTGCCTAGGGCAGGAGAAAAAGCAGGATCAGTGCCAAGAGCTGGGTGTGCACGGTATTACTTTACAGTATGTAAAGGAGATAAGTAAGTGGTAGAACAAAAGATTACCCACAGAAGCTATCACAAATGATATTAAGAGTCCGGAAAGAATTGCCCAGCAATGATGGATAATTGTCTGGCGTTGTAATTTGCCAGAACATAGTAACAACAGTATTTGCTTTTCAAAAAGCAAAGTGTACAATAACTATCAGGCCTCCCCATCCGAAATGTTAGATAAGAGCAGCCAAGTTCTAAGAGCAAAAGTCATTTGCACAATTCCTGTTTAATCTTTCCCTCTGGCCCCCCTGACACTTTCTGTTCAGAGCACGAATTCATCAGCCCACAAGTTCAATTAAGCAGCAGCATCTGTGATGCTGTAATTAAAGCTGTGTCAGCACTTTCACGCTGAAACACCACTTTGCTGTGCTTTCAACTCTGCTGTAAAAATTGCAGAACAAAGCTCAATACATACAAACCTCAGTTGGGGAGACAAAAACTAAAATAGCTTTTCCACCAACATGCATAATTTGTCAGCATCCATGTCTGTGTTCAGCTGAGTAATGAGATCAAAGTCCCATATATGGAATGTAAGTGAACTTACTGTTTTCCTCACCACTTACCACCTCCATCCTCAATCTCTTCTTGTTCATGTTTCATTCACAGTTACCCCTTCAGCACATGTATATAAAGTTTTTGGTCTCTGTTAAAGCTTTCCAGCTGAAAGCCCATTTACCATCCGTCAGCCATTCAAAACATTGGTGATACAAACGATTTTCTGATGTGCTCTGTGTTGTCAACTCTCACTTGCCGAGGCAAGAGGCTTCAAACCCTTATTCACATGAGCAATCATATTAAGTCAATTGGGCTGCTCACAGAACTATTTGTATGAATAACCATTTGAAGGATTAGGCCCTCAAGGCATATTCCTTTCTCAAGAAAACTCAGTAGAGGTTCGGAGAAAACCTATGTCTGCTAAAATACTCTAATTTGTCAGCACCAGGGAATTTTTCTGCAGGTGCAGTAATTAACTTAACCCTTAAGTAAAAGTGAATCACCATCTTGGAGACCATAAATCAGCATATAGTCCTGTGTGTTTCATTTCTACTATACCTATAATGCTAAAGTATTGGTTCTTTGTTTCCTATGCCTTTTGGAGAACTATACTTCCTATTGCATATTTTTCATTTGCTCACCTTTGGCTATTCACAATTAGAACTTCACTATGGAGAAAAAGTGGTGACCCTGAAAAACTACATATGTGTTTTGAAGGTCCACTGTCAAACTAAGAAAATCCCGAAGATTAATTGCAATTAGAGATGCTAATTTTTACATTGCAATTCTTGTCTTTTCCAAAAATGTATTGATGATAACCATAATGTAGTATTCTCTGTTGACAAAGAAATGCAGCCTTTAAATCAGCCGTACTTTGCCTTCAAAGAGCTACTTGGCTACATCATGCTACAGGAAGTACAATCATTTGTGTGGTAATTAATGTGAAAGAAATGGGTGGTTACATAAAACAAACAACAAATAGCTGCTGTAATTGTTTGCCTTTGAACTCCACAGTAGCAGTTTATATATAAGTGGTATGTGTCTTCTGGGGCCATAGGACTGCTCTGTTACTATAGAACCTGCTAATTGCCGAGTAGCACAGATCTGGGCTTTGGTTTATTAGTTTCCAACAAACAGCTCTAACCTTCACAGACATTTTCTTTTAGTCATTCATATAGTAAAGACAGGACAGGGAAGCCTTACAGTTTGATTGGCTAAGGCAGATGAGTAATTATGCATCATTCCTTTAAGACACTGCACATTTTTTTTTGCTAGTAATCTTACTAATTTCTATAGCCCCTATTGCTATGGTAGCCCCTTACAGTTTACATTAAATATAGACATGGCTACTTAGTATCTTAACATCATTATTGTAGTGCCTTGGGGTTCCAGTCCTGGAACAGGAACCCATTGTAGTAGGTGCTGCACAAACAGAGAATAAAAATGGTCCCAGCCCATGTGTTTCTAATCTAATATTACAGGATGTCAAAGATGAAAAGCAATTTCAATTAGAACTGCCTGCAGATGATCCCCTTGCAAGCTGTTTAGTGTGGAAAAATCTCTGCACACAACCCCACTGACTTCACTGCGGCTCTACATAGGTGCAGATGTTCACTCGAGCAGAACGGCTTACCTGGTCAGGGCCTAAACGCACACCTACAAGAGTTATGTACATGGCTCGCTATGTCAAAAAGCTCATATCAGACACCAAAGCACAACACACCAGTGTCATACACCTTTCACTCCTCTGTCACACTCTTCAATGGCGAGTTTTCATGTGTCACTTCTGGGCAGGTTTAAAGGTAGAGACTTGCAGACATGAATTCAAGAAAAGTAATTTGAAGTGGTTATGGTGAGAATTTCAGAAATGAGGTTGCTTTTTTAATTATCTGAGTGTTCAGATGCCTCTCACATTTAGCTCAGAGGACATTGTTTTTACTGTCTGTGGACAGGCCCATTTTAGACAACCTATCCTATCTTGCCACTGCATATCTAGCTCAACCTCAGAAGTGCCTGTCATGAAAAGGTTACTCATTAAACCTGGATGCCAAGCACCTGTGAAGCTACTCTGAGTGAAGGGAGCATCTGTGCTCGGATTCCCCCATTCCAAGGTATATGCCAACTCTACAGATCATTGCTGGCACTGTGGGGACTAATTTCTTGCATTTCAACAAAAGTCCAACAGGCAAGCAATGGGATTTTTCCTACTTCCAAAATAAGTTAAAGAAATCAAGTGCAATCTTGCCACTTTAAACAAAAACTAAAATGTGGATATTTGTCAGTATTGCCTTATTGCTCTGACATTGTCTGGTTTTAATAATACTTGCCCTCTGGTCCCAATACTTTTATGGTAAAGGTTAAAGTAAGGATATAATTAGAAACAGAGTTATTGGTAAAGGTTAAAGTAAGGATATAATTAGAAACAGAGTTATTCAACAAGAGTTTCCACTACCTAAAAATAAACAAACAGATAAATAAAATAAATAAATAAATAAATAAATAGTGGAAGGTGCCTTTATATGCTACAGCTCTGTTTCAGTATTTCTGCCCTGTCTGTAAAGTCTGGCATTTGCCCACTTAACAAGTATTTTTTAGTTTACAAATCCATAGAATTTCATTTAAATCACAATACTCCTTTCACATTAGCTCCAGACTATTACTGGAGATCAGTTTCTAAAAATGATAGCTTAACTATGCTTTTTTTAAAAATGAATAATTCCTTTTCAGTATACAGTATTTCTAACCCAAATTCGGATCACTACCAGAGAAGCTTTTATAGAACTTGATTGCACAAAAGACTTTCAGTCACTAAAATACTCTCAGCAACTTGATTCTCTTATAATTCCAAGTCACATTCTCTGTTACTTAGCCCATTGTACTCCCAGGCACAGGTTGCTTAGCATCCAGTGTTTGCTCTGGAATGTAGAAGCCAGCATGAAAGAGTAACTAACGCATCCGGTAGGCTAAATGCAGCACATTCCTATTAAAAATGAACGGGTTATGGTTTTAAATGAGGGTCACAAACAGTAAAAATAATCTTACAGGTTTCTTTTTCCCAATGAAATATTTAACAGACAAAAAACACAAGTGTCAGAATCAGAGAGATTCACTGTAGTTTAAAAACTACAACTGTGTATTAAAAACAAGTTGGATTCATTCTGCTTGCTACTAAACCTGTGCACTTTAGGTAAGTACACAGTTTAGAATGATATTTGTTGTAGCCATGTAGGAATGAACAATCTTTCATTTGTTTCCAAGAACGATATTAGTCATATTCCTGCTCTACAAGAAAGCCTAAACCATGTTTTAATTAGTAATGTATCTCAGTCACTAAAATATTTACAACCAAAAACATACTACCTTCTCAGCACAAAATGCCCAATGCTTGGCTTCCCAACCCAGCACAAAAGCCCCAATCCTTAATGTTAGCTGAGACGACAAGATTTCAAAAGCTGGCTGAAACAAAGTGTTCCAAAAGAATGTCAAACAGATTCTGGTGGAGAGAGAGTAGCTCCAGAAATCTGGACCTTCCACTCAAAGTCCTATTGCTGAGAAATGATTAAACCAGAAACAGTGTAGAAGCCTCCTGCAGAATGATATGGGGGAGAGTGGTGATCTCACAGATAGCTGGGGTCACAGATTATATAAAGGCTTAAAGTTGAGTGAAGAGCAGAGGTTCCCTTGGCACAAAGACAGAAGATGACAGTTTGAGATCTCTCCATGGTTCCTCTACTACTGGATTATTTAGGAGGACTCATATTCAAGTTTCCAGCTCAGAAGAGGTTACATTTAAAGCTTGAGACCCTGCGCAAGGGAGAATTTTTGACAGTGTGCTCACTTATCAGTTACACTGGTGAAACTCATGGACTTCAGTGGGGTTGCACAGTTTTAACCAATAGCAGAATTTGCATCACTGTACCATAGTTATTTATTAGCCAGAAAGCACTACAGGTGTATAGTGGTGCTTTGCACAACACAAAAACAGCAACTCCCTTAGCTAAATTGCTTAATGCCTATGTTAAACAAACAGGAGACAAAACAGGGAGTGTTGGGCAAGAGAGGTTTGAAAGACAAAGCCATACAAAATGATGGTCAGGTCTGCCCTATTTGGAAGGTTCACACGCATCCACACTATCCCAGGAAAGTTAGAGAGCATTGTTGTTTTTAACGTATTTAAAACTATAGTCTAAGTACCTCCTTAAATAACTGGGTTTATGAAGGGACTCGAAAAAGGAGGAGGCATAGCTAATGGGTCAAAGTGTCACACCCCTCCATCGAATCACAATAGGGTGTTAAGTTCCTATGTACTAATGTATCTATAAAACAATGAGATTCAGGAAATAGCCCTTTGCTGTACACATACAAGAAATTATTTGTGATTGCTTGAAATCATCTATCTGACCTAGTCCCTCCCATACAAGAGTTGGCTCTGCTGTGTATATTTTCCCTCTCCCCCACTTCTCATGTCAGTCTCAAATACTACAGCCAGCCAGCCTAGCAGCCTCCATCAGGAAGTCCTCCAACTGGCAAGTTTCAAAGAGAATTTCCCAGAGGGGTAGGGGAACAGCAGCTGGAATTGCCAGCAAGGACTGCAGTGCCTTATCATTAAGGCTTTAATACAGGCAAGGCACCATCTGGTTTGACTGCTTCTCCTCCTCCCCCAGTCCTGAAGCTGAAAGTATTTCTGTAGGATGGACAAAGTGGACGTGTAGCCCATTGGGTTAGCAATACTGAAGCATGTTTGCTGATGCACTCAGTCAGGGTAGGTGAGGGAACAGTTTTTGGGGGGGAAATTAAAAATAAGAAATATACCTATCACATTTTTCTTATGGTGTCATTACTATTTCCTCTATTTCAACTGTAAACTCTATAGGGCAAGATCATCATCTTCCTGTGCCTTCGTATAGCTCTGAGCACAATGAAGCTTTTAGGTGCTTCTATACAACACATGCAACAAAAGGAACACTGTCATGATAGATAAGCTTCCTCTCATAACTTATCAAGTATCCATCTCACATGCCCACAATCTAACTCACCATTTGTCCCACCTAGAATGTGACCACACAATCTAGTCTTTGGGTTTTCATTTTTTTTCTTTAACTTTCAAACTCAGAGTGGGATTTAGAACCTTTCACTGGTTTGAATCTGGATCATGACTGAAGATATGTAAATTGTTACTTGCTGCTGTTACTTGCTCATGTGAAATTAACTGAAGTCTTAGTGCAAGCTCTATGTACACATGTAAACATGAGCCATCGCTGACAGGATGAGCAGAGAAGCTAAGGCACAAGTGAGCATGAAGACTGAAATACTGAACCCCCTTGTTTCTTGGTCAGAGTTGAGACATATTGGCAAGGCTGTGTAGGAAAGTTTGTGAAGTTGTCTATGATGTACCTGTTCTGTACAAAAATAGTTCTCTCTAGTTGTGGTACATTTCACGGGAACTAAATTTACTTAACCTGGAGAGCCATTCTGCTACACTCCTGTTTGAAACTGAGAGTTGTCTAGTTGTAGCCAGTCAAGATGAATGATGTTCAGTTCCCTTTCTACTGGCTAGACATACCTGGGTCCTGTCTTCAAACATTTTTCAAGTATCGGCATGTGATGGTGTATTAATGATCGTAACATAAGAATGGCCATATTGGGTCAGACCAAAGGTGCCACAAGGACTCCTTGTTGTTTTTGCCAATACAGACTAACACAGCTACCACTCTGAAACTTGTAGAGGACTGCTATACTCTCTACCCCCTTCTCATCATTGCTTAGCTGTATGTTTAGCTTTTAATTTTTCCTTATAAAATCAGGCCTCACCCACACTCCACTTTTGTTGCATATTGGAAAAATGAATGCAGGAGAAAGCATTCAGTAAACTGCAAGCCCAGTACTAAATATTATATTCCAATCTCACTGGAGGTGTACAGAAAGGGATTGTCTTTGCTAATTACAAATTCATATAAGTTGCTGTCCAAATATCTGACATTACTACTTTCCAGATTTATCACTCCAATTGATTACCTGGGTGTAGGGGAAGTTTTGACCAAATGTATTAGCTTGTATTTTACCAAAATTAATCATCGTTTCTTACTTGCATTCTTTCTCCTTTCATTAATGCTCTGAACTAAGATCAAGGGGTCCCTTAGAGATTGAACAAGGGTACTTCAGGGTTTTTTTTTATTTAATGCCTTACTTGCATCATAATGTCAACAAGTTTTGTATATTACTACAACCTTTTAGCTACTTCACTTATTTTGCATGTGAAGTCCAGTATACAGAGCCACTGAAGTACTATTAGGAAGATTTATACAGGTCAAGTCCAAACAAGTCAACAATACACGTGGATGGGAAGAAGCAGAGTAGATGATTTATACATCGGTCATCCCTTTCCAAGGAGACCAAGCACTCACCTAGCAATTCTAGAATATTACAATTCTAGATTTTGTATCATCTTCTGTTTCACCTTCCTAAAGGGGGAGAGAGACTAGATTACCCTCCCCAATGTTGGGGTTTTAGTTTTTGCTCACTAGACTGCTACAAAATGTTGGTTATGATGAAGGCCACCTATTGCACTTTTTTGAAAATGTAGGTTTACACTATCTCTACAATGCCTACCACAATGAAACCCAACTACTACTATACAAGTAAAAATTTATTTATTTTTGGGAAAATCAGAGAGTGCCCTAATTACTGCCCTGAGAGGAGCAACCATTCAATTAGTAAGTGAAATTAAAGGCCACTGTTAGCAGCCACCATACTAGAAGTTGACAGGATGCAACAGAATAAGAGAAAAATCCCACACATTGCATTCAAATTACCATTAACACTTTAAATTTTACTTCAGTATATTTCTAAACTAATCAGAACTTTTAACCTCACCAATTAGTCATTATTTTCATCTCCCTCAGTAATGCACACAGTTAAAATTGCTCAAAGCTGTCATTGTTTCAGCCCCTCCATATCGTGAAGAGACAATATAGTAGTATAATTACTAATTCTGTCAGTATGAGTCACAGATCTATTGAAGGCTAAAAAAGTAAGAAAAACAGAGAGACTGCAAGCCTCATACAACAAACAGTAACAAAATAATGTTGGAGGAAAAATGGGTTTGAGCTTATAAATAAATCCTGAAAGTGGAAGCAGCATTAAAATTTACCTTGAGAGGACAGAAATAGGACTAGGGGTCAAGTTAACTAACCTTTTATTTATCCAGTCATCTGAAGCAGACAAAAGAAAAAGCCAGCTTCTTCAAAGAAAGCCAAAGTAGATGCATTGCAAGAGGCACTACAATAAATTTAAGAAAAGCCTGAAGTTAAAAAGGAAAAAATGAGGCCCTATGAACCCAGTTCACCCTCTCCCTCAGACAGGCCACTACACTGCAGATTTGAAGCAGGAGTGGGTGATTCACACTTACACTACTAACTGAGCTATTGCATAGCTTCTAGCAATTCACAAGTACCCTGAACACTTACTTTAATCTTTTCCATATTAAGCAAGCATTTTTTAAAAAAAGACATTTAGCTACAGCAGCATCCTAGGTTCATTTCTGTATTAAACTATCAGTTTGTCCCCCAGTAGCGTATGAAGTATGCAAATTTAGTGATAGATAATATTTTATCTACACCTATCCTTTATGGAAGGATACATGTTTCCTTAGATTGGACATTTACTCCAGTCTCACATAACCATCCCTGTACATTATTGTTAATACTAGATCAGGAAGAAAGGTCATCAAATTTGGTATATCATTTATAGTTTCCTGCAGTACCAATATTTTTAATTTCTTTTTGCATTTTTGTTCCAATATCTGACTCTTAGACATTAGGAGAGAGAGAGAGAGAGAGAGAGAGAGAGAGAGAGAGAGAGAGAGAGAGAGAGAATTAAAAGTCCAACCTATCATATTTACCAGTGTAGTATTTCAAAGGGCAAGTGAAAACAGGCATGACATTCATGCCTGAGCCCTGGTGAATTATGAACACTGTTTTTGTACAAAGCTAATGGCACTTCCATCTGCATTCTCCTCAAAAGTTCTAGGCTTCCCATCTCTGTGGTGCAGTGATTGCAATTCACTCATCCAAACTAAAACCTACATCTTATTCCAAAGCCACAGTGTACTGCATATTTGGTTGGGATAAACTTGTGGTGTTAACTAGTATTTACTTAAAGTTGAAACCTAAGAGTATTTGCCTCCTAACCTTCACCCCTTTCACGTGCAAAAAGAAGTACTTATGCAGTCAAATATATAGAAACTGACATCACCAATGAAGAGATGGTGATAGTGAGTAACAAACTTCAATATAACCAAATATTCCTAGCTATACACTTTAGCAATACCTTATAAAAATCTTAAGTCGGTGCTCTATCCCAGTGGTCTCCAAAGTGGAGTGCATGCACCCCAGGGGGTGTGCAAGATAATCCACTGGGGGGTGCAGCAGGAGGAGCACCACCAGAGCAAAAGGAGGAGGCAGTAGGAGCACCACTGAAAGGGGGAGGCGGGGGAAAAGGTCGCACCCCTTACAGAGTGCCGCCCCAGGCACATGCTTCCTACGCTGGTGCCTGGAGTCAGCCCTGCGAGGTATCCTGAGAGAAGAGTGGGAGTTGTGTAGGTTTTATATATATATAGCGGTGCACACAATTTTTTTTACTGATAGGTGCACGATCAAAAAAGTTTGGAGACCACTGCTCTATCCTCTTAAATAAGAACAGTATGAGAGATACAGAAAGTCTAGCTGGTAAGGATAAGAAAACACAAAAATGCATATGTAACTATAAAGAGCTTATCAAAACAGCATAACCTTGACTTTGGTAAATCCTATTTTCAATTAAGTATTCCATATAATTTAACTCAAAACATGAGAAATTCAGTATATGTAATGATGCAATAAATATTATAAACGGCATATTTAAGGGATTTATTTATTTTTGGTTTACAAACAAAGGCACCCGATGTTTCTATTTATGTCTTATAAAAGCTTACAGATTTAACATTTCTTTTAGAGAATCTGTTCCTATGTCAGAAAATCCCATTATAGGAAAAAGCACTTTTCCCTTGGTCCCATATTTTAAATACCAGTATACCCATTTAACAACCATCTGTTTTCAGACTGCTTTTCCTCCTACTTAACATGCCAGATTTCACTGTTATTTAGTGAGTTACAGGACACATTAACCTTATGGTATCAAAATATAGATCCAGTATGTTCTCATTAATATTTTGTAGTCCTGGAAACAGAAAACTGCAAACATTAATATAAAAAAAGCAAAAATATAGGGTCCTGTATGGAAAAAAGTGCCTTCAGATACAATTTTAATAGCTGATTCATGTGGAATTACAAAATAAATATACTTCATGTGATAAATCACTATCAAAAACAGGGTGACTGGGGAGTTTGTGTATGAAATAACAATAACCCATAGCTAACCATAGTCTCAGTTGTAAAGAAAAGCTTGGGAGTTTAAAATGGTTAAGTTTACACGGGAAAGACTAGAGATCCTTATCCTCAAAATGATGCAATTACTTCAGTAAATTTATTCATTCAACAGCAGAGATTCCTTTAAAGAGTGTTATGGACAAGAAAATCAACTCTGTGGCCTCATAGTTCGTAGTTGCTCAGTTTAAAGGAATCATCACTGAAGGAACTATGTAAAAAAACAAGTTATGGTTACAGAGAGAAAAAGTTGTTTAACTATTAATTTCACAATCTTGATACATTTGGGCCTCTTTCCAAGTCTACTCACATACCAAGAATGGAAAAAGTGAGGCATTAGATTCTAGGCACTTTCTGCAGAAAATCTACATTTTAGTAACAGTATATTTTCAAGTCCAATAACAGAAGATACACACGGAGGCAGCTATGACAAATACATTAAGGATATTACAGTTAAGTAACACTCTGAATCACAAAAAACACAATTTATTGTAGTTTCAACCATTATTGGAGGTCTCTCACACTTCATGGTGTGATCCTAAACCATTATAGTTTTGTATCACTGTAAAGAATATACACACAAGCATCTTTAAAAGGAGATAAGGTTTTAAGTACTTACTACAGAGTATTTGGCTTCAAAGGAAGCTGTTATTTTTCCAAAATTAGACATACATCTGCAAGAATAAAGTGTTTTCCTTTAAAGTTAGCTTTCCACAAGAACAGCAAAATGATCTCATTGCACTTCAAATGGGACAAGAAAACAAATGTGTATACATGTTTTGTCATTTTTGTATGATTAATTCAAAATTTACCTTTCCAAGCATATTCAAAAACACATACTGGATTTACGTACAGCACAAACTGATCATTGTAATGAGAACATACCATGTAGGTGTGCAGGTCAGTGTGTCAAATAAAAGCAATGTTAAAAATGTTCTAAAATAGAATTGTAGGCAATTGAGATATAAAGGGAAATTCTTTAAGTGTTACATTAAAATAGAATTCAGCTGTTTCTTGCAGTTATTCAGCATGTATTTCTCCTGCTAAAACAAAGCAGACATGCAGAAAAATAGATTTCTTCACTTTTAGCCAAGAGTTTGCTACTAAATATTGTAAACTTAAAAAATTCTTGCCTCCCTAGTGAAATGTCATTTTTAATGTGTTTTTTGCAAGTACGTTAACTTCAATCCTTCACAAAGTAAGAGAAATTTGTTGAGATTATGATTCGAGATAGCATATTTTGCTAAACCATTTGTATTTGACAGAGAATATACAATTTGCCTTAGCCAACCAGAACTACTAATTCTTCTAAGAATAATATAAATAGTAGCAAAGAATATGGAAATTCCTCTGAAAGATTAATCTTGAACTAAGTGTGTAATTATTAATGCACTGTCTGTGTTCCTAATCTAGCCATCATCTAGGGCGAAGAAATTCAACAACTTGCATCTCTGTTCTTTTCACTTATGTTTCCTTTACTTTTATTTCTTTTTTCAATAAAAAGATTGATTCTGCTTTCAGACATGCAAATGGTTCTCACTGACTTCAATGGGAGTTTCATGACAGTATCTAAGGGCAGAATTAATCAGGGTGTGCATTGTGAAGACTAGATCAGACAACTAGCCTTTCAATTAAGAGTGATACATTTCTTTTAATGAAGGAGTCTTCATCATATCCTTACAATCTGAGGAAGGAAGTGAGGGAAAGAACAGAACAACATAACGAGCTATCAGTAATTTACAAAGATTCACAGTCACTCATATGGGCTTGTAATGGGACAAAACTGATTAATCTAGGAGAGTCTCAAATAAATAGGTCTACAAACTGAGTCAATATTTTGTCCTTATTGAATGCCCTTATTGAATGCCCCTATTTACAGTAAAAAATAAAATTAGAAGAAGTTAATTGTTAAGGCAGATTTCAATCAAATGCATTCGAGAATTGCACAGTTATATTGGTCAGTGATCCAAATGTTTCCCCCCAGGCCAAAGAGTTAAACCTGCTGTGGATAAATTTTTGTTTGTAATGCTAACACATTTGTCTAATGCCAATTTGATCCAGTATTCAACTGTTTTATTCTCTAAGATTTCATGGTTTACACAATTAAACATTACATATACTGTACTGTATATTTCACACTTCAGGTCTAAGATGATTTCATGTTTTTACAAAAGATGAGATAATTAAGTACATTTTACAGGCTTTGTGCAGTTAGACCACCATATGCATAGATGTCCTAATGCTAAAAATTCTTCTCTTCAGTATCTCATAGTACTGGATGCTCTGAAGTAGGAGAGGAACTTGTAACACAGATTAACCACGAAGTACCAGATGTTTCTCGCCATTTGTGATCTTGCAATAAAGATACGCCAGATCAAGATCACAAGGACTGTATTGAAGCCATAACGTATGTTCCTTAACCTGGGAAAGAATTAAAGAAATGTAAAATTGGTATGAGTTGAGAAAACACTGAGCTCTGCAGATGAAAGATGCTACAGAAGTGCAACCTTTAATTTATTATGGAATTTAAGGTAGTGCACATTTCTCACACTTCAAGTTGCACTATGGGCCAAATTAAGTGAATGAAGGGGCAGCAGCTCACCTGCAGTCATCCCAGAGGGCTGGGACCAGACTTAACCATTGAGAAAGGGGCTTGGCAGGAATGGAAAGGAAAGGCACATAACTGGGTTAGAAACTGTACTACAGAACAAACAGAAATGTAATGTGCCAACAGAAAAGGGTATTTATCAAGCAAACTCAAGGCCAACAAATGGATGTTTTCCCATGTATTTTTAGAAAGGACACTAATCTTTAGTTTCTGGAACAAGCAACATTCATTTCTTTAAACAGGTTTAGCATACACAGTATTGACTGAGTGTGGCTGACAAATTGTAGGTTTTTCAGCTGTGGGAGCCCTACAACTCACCTACAACTTTTTCAAAGACAGAATCTCAGACCATATTAAAAGCTTAAGAACATTTAATTTTCTTTGTAATGCATCTCTGAAGATAGGTAGTCTTCACAGGTGTGAATCCAAGATGGTGGCCCTGAACCATGTAACAAGACTTTGATTAGAGAATCTATATTCAGGTTTTGCTCTTTTATTTGGAACAAGCACAATTAGTATGACTATTGCAGACATAGCTCAAAAAAAAAACAAACAAAAAAAAACCCAGAGCCAAATAGGAGACACAATAGGACTACTTTACTCTCTGGATCAGCTGAAATGTTTTCAGTCTCTTTTTTTTAAAAAAAGTAGTTTGACACTATTTGTATCATATAAAAAGTGTTTTCTTACTCCCTGACTGGAGAGAGATCTGTTCTTACAGTATACACACGTAATTAAATTGATTCTCCTCTTTACAAAGCTAGATAAACTACTTGGGGAATTTTAAAACTATTCTGCTGGCCAAACAGATCCTCCTTCACACCAAATACTTAATTTAAAAAAAAAAAAAAAAAGAAGAGACATAATGACTATCATCTTCTAAGCACTGTAAAGTTGCACTGAAGTCTACATATCAAGATGACAAAGTTTATGAATTTCCAGAGCACATATCATTTGCATCTGGTCAAAAAATATTTAAATGTTCTCAATCAGCTGTGTAGGATTTTCATATAAAAAGTAGTGGGATTACAATACAACTTTATACATGGAGATACTGTGGGACTTCTGTAGTAACGGAGAAGAAAAGTTATGACAAAGGAAGCCATTCTGAGTTTGTGATAAACAAGTGCTGCTCAGTATCTGAATGAGAGAGATGCTGAAGACAGTCAAAGCTGCCTTAATGCAAGTTATTTAGTGGCTTTTTGTTTATTTTCATGTAGTATCCAATTCATCTAAGCGCCATAACTGTAGCTACTATATTCCTGTGCTTCCAGACACTAGACGACACCAAGTTCTCTTCCAATTCTTCCTTAGTAACTGGCAGCAGAACTGCTCAATAGACAAAGTTCTGGTGATCTTTAACTGGCTCTTCTTGCTGTTCATCTCAGTGTTTTCTTTATTTTACTAGAGAGAAGACATAGCAGCATATTGCTCCTCCCTTCCTCTGTTGGAATGGCCAAACGCTTCCAGAAAGGATAAAAATGGTTTTACTGATTACAACCTATGTAGAACAGGTATGTTCACATGCAGATTGGTCAGACCACTCAGAGAAAAGTAGCCCAACCTCTCTCTCTCTCATTAAGTCCTAACAAATTCAAATATTGAAAGGGGTAGAATTCATTGACTACCAAATTTGGACAGTAACCCAGCTGGCACTATGAAAGCAGATGGAAGGAAGGATCCTAGCCAAATCTCAGGTACCCAGGAAACAAAAATGAAATGGTTTTGCATGCCATTTTTTCAAAACTAAATAGGCTCCCAGTCTGGACTGAACATCAGATCTGAGAAAAAGGACACTCCAGAGCCCAAACCTCTTTCAGCTCAGAAACAAATTTAATATAGAAAAGTCTCTCTCTGATTGAAGCATTCCTAATACTGAACTGAACAGTTCTCGTAGCAACAATGCATTGTCTATTGTATGTGATGGTGGGGATCAATGTCAGGGGGGCTACGAGAGAGAGAAGAGGAGCTACCACAGAAGGACTTGGCCGACTACAGAACCAATTGAAAGAGTGGCTCCTTTATTCCAAAGTGAGGGAATACAAAGCAGACCCTTTCATTTCCACACAGAATTAATAAAGCATGATTAAGCCATAGGGCAAGAAGAGACTCAGGTAGACAAGGAAAAGAAAACAATATGCTGAAAGGGTAATATATTAAGAAATAACTTAAATGCAAACCTACTTCTTCAAGTGTTTCCTAGCTGCAGGAAGACCTGACATTTCCTCATTCAATACATATTTCTTAGTTCCCATACAGTAGTTCTCCATGTATTCTGCCCAGTGTAACTGTCGAACATCAAAATTAAACACCTACATAAGAAAAAAATTACATTTACTGAAGTGTAAAGTTAAGTATCCAGATTCATAAAGT
Organism: Dermatemys mawii; assembly: GCA_007922305.1. Lineage (NCBI taxonomy): Eukaryota > Metazoa > Chordata > Testudines > Dermatemydidae > Dermatemys > Dermatemys mawii. Next base: position 16,010,053 of record ML677332.1, on the reverse strand, counting down.
TGATATTACATAGGCTGATTTCTAGCATCCATGCTGCCAATTCACAAAATAAGCAACTTCACAGTTCACTTGAATCACTGGAAAATATCAAGAAAAATAAACCCACTAGAACTGAGCAGACTGTCTCTTCTCTATTCTGCCTTCCAATTTATCTAAACTTAATATTCAAGATAGTGAGAAGATTAACATACATTTCAAGACATGCATATAAAATGCAAATGTACTGTCAGTTTAGAAATAAAATGTTTAGTGCCTATATGAATTATGCTTGAAAGCACTCAAAATTGAAGTTATATCATTTTAAACATTTCAAAACTAAATTCCATTTAATTTTCAAATTGTTCAAAAATTACTTCCTGCACATACTTCAATTTTAGGAAACCTCTCTGTAGTGCAAAGGCTATTGGTGTCTTTGTGGCAGTCAAAAGTATATTCTTATTCCCCTGAAGGTCAGAACAAAAGACTAGAAGTCCAGAATTGCTTAGTAAGGCAGATGATCTGGGATTAAGTTCGAAAACACAGATATCAGTTTGAAAACTGTTCTGTTTGATCAAAAGGTATAAAGTGTCCATTCTCCCATGTACTTAAGATACATGTACTTGGAGATTGGTCCTGCTTTGAGCAGGGGGTTGGACTAGATGACCTCCTGAGGTCCCTCCCAACCCTGATATTCTATGATTCTACTCCACAAATGTATCCTTGCTGTAGAAGACATTCTACAGGTAAAAGAACCATATATTCCTGCTATCTGAAGACCACTTAGTAACTCAGGAAGAAGACAAGAAACTTTGCATAATTTTTTCCATCAGTGCTGAAGATGGGGTTAGGTTATGCCAAAACTTTACTTATAGAGAAAGAACCTGTTTCCATGTTTGCCTTCTGCTGCTGCAGTCTGAGTGTATGTAATTACATCAGTGAGAACAAAAAGACCCAAACACATTCCAAACAAAGACAACTGTGTCAGAAGAGACACGGGGCAATTAAAGTTACTTAGTTTTAACTGAATTTCGGTTCATGAGCCTTATTACTGCTACATAAAGCAGTCTTTGCAAGGGATCAACCCAGGGCTGATAAAAAACCTGGAACTTGTTCTCTTTGTTCCTGGAATTATGTATTTTGTACAAAATGAGTAAACAAGCATATGTTTGCTGTCTTGTAGATTGCTTTGAGCTGCTTCTCAAACATTTTCTTGTTTTGGAAGAAGATGGGATTGTAATAGAAAAGTGACTCCGATCTTTTTCCAGGCCCTGTCCCTAGAACATCTACAGACACTCTGGCAAACACCTTTGATTATGAGCAAAAATTGCAATGGTTCTTTGCAGGGACCTTTTAACATCTGACACTTCTAAGAGAGCTCAACTTACAGTAATTTCTTACTGTCTCAAATATAAGGCCAATAGAAATTGTATTGAAGTTTCTCACAGGCTACCTCAACTTCTAAGGGCTGGTCTACACCAGGGGTCTCCAAACTTTTTGAGACGAGGGCCATATTAGATTTTCGAAGGGGCTTTGTGGGCCGCTGCTGTGCCCGTCCTTGCTCCTCCAGCCACGGCGCTGCCCACTCTTTGCTCCTCCAGCTGCACCACAGCCCCCTCCGGCCCCCCGTTGCTCCTCTGGCCATGCCGCAGGGGCACTCACCCCTTTGCTCCTCCGGCCACGCCGCCACTGCAACCCACCCCCCTCCTTTGCTCTTCCAGCCGCACCACAGGGGCACTAACCCCTCCACACGTGGAGCTGCCAGCAGCAGCTCTTGTGGGGGAGGCAGAGGCAGCTTCTCCACGTGCCTGCTCAACTTGCGGGGCTGGACAAACCAACGCCATGGGCCGGATCTGGCCCCCGGGCTGTAGTTTGGAGACCCCTGGTCTACACTTCCATGGTAAATCCCATGAATTTAGCATCTTTTCATCAGACCTGCTAAATTGACACTCACTGCATCGATTGCAGCAGTGATGGTCTACCGGTAAGTGCAGACATGCCCTAAGTGTCCTGCAAATGGGACATCGTGGGCTAACTGCAGCAACTCTTCTCTGTATTTCTCAGGATACCTCTTCTTCCCTCTGGGAGCCATTCTATATAACAAAACCTTCTAGAAAACAAATCTACTCTTTTCCTTCTCGAGCTCGGGTATTATTCTGAGCTGTAACACTCTCTTGGTCCAGAGAAGGCTCAATTTGTTGTGCCTGCATAAACCTCTTCTGAATCTCACTTAAGTTCAGAGCAGATTCTAGCAAAGCAGAAGAGAAATTGGAGAATTCCCCTGAAGACAAACTGGTACACTCAGCAAACAAAAGACTGAGGGTATTCCCCCAGCCTGCCCTGCCACCCTCCCTGCTGTCCACAGACAAAACAAGTAAATTAGAGTCACTCTCTTTCTGGCTACAGGTTACAACATTAACCTGCTTAGACAAGGCTAAAACATATCATTTACTAAATTACCATCATGTATTTGCTTCCTGATGCCTACAATGACCTCATCTTTAAAATCCTCCTGCTAAAGGTGGAGCTTAGCCAGAGGCACAGTTACAGAGAACTCAGCTCAAACCAACATATTTGAACTCTTAGAGAGTTTCTCTTCCTCCCATGCCAAAAAGTTTCCTTAACCAAAGTGACTTGGAACGCTGTGTCCCTCCAGTCCTTATAATCTATGCCATTTACTTTAGCATCCCTAATAAACTTTTCATTACCTTCCCAAAATTTAGTCCTAATATAGTTCACTGAGCCATTCACCTTCTTTATTACTGTCATGAGACAATACAGTGGCACTCTCAGTGGGGATTTGGGTGTGGATTGTAGGATGACCTTATATTTTGGGCTATTTGATTTTATGTCTGGGAGCCCCAAATGATTGACTACCTGCCTTTCCCTAGGGTAAGGGGGTTTAAAATCTGGGCTCCCTTTGGTCTCTTATTTTAAATCAAAATAGGGGTTTAGTCCCACACCCCTTCTCCCTTTTAAAATGGGGGACAGGAGAATTTCCCCTCCCCTGGTATCTGCACCCCCCAGCCCATGAACCCTTGCTTCAACATATCCCTCAGCAATTTCTGCAGCCTCCAAAATGGGTGCAAGGCTTTTTATCACAGATGGCAGACTTCACTTCATGTATAACCACCCATAACAATTGCTTCTGGGCCATCAGATCAAAAAAATGTTTTTCATAATCACCTTCAGTCCCTGCTCCCGTTATCCATTTTCTTAAAAAGTTACACATTTTATGCACATATTCAACAAGTGATATTGTCAAACATCTTAAGATTTCTATATTTCAATTGACAGGACTCAGATGTAATATTAAATCTTTTCAATAAATTGTCTTTTAATTTTCTTATGCATCTTAGCATCACCCTCCTCCACATCATTAAAAACTTCTCTGGCTTTCCTGATTAATCTGGTCCAGAGGTGAAGCATTCATTTATCCTCTGTCATCTTGTGGATACCGTACAGTCTCTCAAAAGGTGGACAGGAACTCTTCCACAACTCTGTCAGTCAAGCAGATTTTCTCCTACTGCCTGGTGCTAGAAGGAGGGCTATTCATTGGCTGAGGATGTGCCAGTATTTTCGGTTGCAATGCATGAGCTCTCCCCTCAGGCTCTTATTGTTCCATGAGCCTCCGGCTCTCTTCAATCTGTTTGTTGACTTTAACTGCTGCCATATGTTCCATCTGTCTTCAGTGTGCTCTCTTCTCAGCCTCCTCGGCTTCTCTGGTATCCTTGATCCAGGGCTCTGCCATCATTCTCTCTTGCTCGTGTACTTCCTGGGCTGCCAGGTGCTGCAATCAAGCTTGTTCTCCTGCAGCATCTGGGGAAGTAGGGCCCTTGGACCCCTGGTCAAAGCTTATGAGCAAAGCTCTCAGTTCCTAATCTGAGTCTTTTAATGGGCTATTCCCCTATTGTTATATAACTTTGCAAGGCCTTTTATGTCAAGACCATGATATGACTGATATGACCATGATTGTGGCTAATCTTTAACCCTTAAAAACTCTCAATATTAAATTTAAACTTTTAAACAGCACAGGTGTTATGATCTAGAAGCCCAATTTACCTGTGGAACGTGAATACTGCAAACACTACACAGATTGCCACGCTGTGAGGAATGACTCATGACTATGCATGCCAACCTCAGAGTGGAGTGTTAAAAAGCAGGGCAGACACCCCAAATTGGTGGTATGTTCTATAATTATAATTCACCAACCCAGTAACAAACGTGACTTCCTAAAACACTATAACAGTTATCATGGAGTTACAAGATAGTCCCCTGGGGCATTCCAGTCTATCTTGCCACCCAGACATGCTGGACTTAGTGACAACTGGTTGCAATACACCATAGATCACACAAAATTTAGGTGTCTTCCACTTCCAACAGACCAGTCATTTACCCCAAGTCAATTTGTATCTCAGACCTCACCCCAAGGACAATGCTTGTAGCCAATCCTATAGTCAACTAACTAGCGATTTGTTAACTAGGAAAAAGAAATGAGCGCATTATTTACAGGTTAAAGCAGACAAACATATACACACAAATGAGTTACAGTCTACGGTTCCAAAAGCTGAGAGCTGTAGCAATCTGACAGCACTGAACGTCTTTTAGGGCTAACTCATGCCAAGCAGCGGGGAGAATCTTTTAGGAATCTTCGCCCTACAGAGCCCAGATGGCATAAAAGTCCAGTTGCTCCTTGTCAGGAAATTTGTGCGTGTCCTCACCTGCGAATCTAAGATTATGGGACGAGTTCACACGCAGACCTCTCCTTCCTGGAGGGAGTTAGGAATGCAGTCTAAAGGGTATGTCTACACTACCCGCCACATCGGCGGGTAGCGATCAATCCAGCTGGGGGTCGATTTATCCAGTCTAGTGTAGACGCGATAAATTGAACCCCGAGTGCTCTCCTGTCAACTCCTGTACTCCACCACCACAAGAGGCGCGGGCAGAGTCGACAGGGGAGTGGCAACCGTTGACTTACCACAGTGAAGATGTCACAGTAAGTGGATCTAAGTACGTCCACTTCAGCTACGTGAATAACGTAGCTGAAGTTCTGTAACTTACATCGATCCCCTCCCCACTGTGTAGACAGGCCAAAGTCTCTGTTCTTTAATGCTACACAGTATATCATTTGCCTTCAAAGGGCCATCCCGTTTACAGGATAAGCACTTTACCTGAATCAATGCTTCTTCTACTGTTTGGTGAGCTACACAATTACAGAGGTTTACAATGCAAACACTCATAACTTTATACCATGGGCTATAGAGATAAGTGAGATCAATACATGTAGCATCCTACAAGCACTTCATAAAGTAAACACAAAACATTGTTATAAATCCAGTATCCATCTTAACCATGCTAACACATCAGAGAACTAGATTGTTTTTTCCATCATGAAACTGTCACTGTTCAGCTGAGGCCTCAAGTCTTAGCAAGAGCTGGTACTGGTCTGCCAGCATCACAATAACCATGCATGGTCCTACTATTACTTCTCTCAGACCACAGTATGGAACCACTTTATACTATCAAAATGGGGGGAAGCCATTTTCATAAATTGTTTCAGCAAGCATAGCTCCTCTCCCCTTATATGCTTTATCCATATTATGCTTTATCACACCAGGGGCAAAAATTTATGATAGGTGAAATGGTCTTTGAAAACACACACCTACTTATTCATAGTGTATAAAAAAAATCAGACAGTTTCAGTTATGCTACCAGTCTGATTTTTTTTTTTTTTAATAGGTGTCCCAACTGGATCACAAGCATTACTTATTTTAATTAAACTTCCATTACTCAATCTTAAGTAAATAGATTCACTTCTCTTAAATCCTTAAAATGACTTGTAAGAGGTGAGTTACAGAAAGATTACTTGCCTTTTTGTCTTCAGGGCTTAGCTGGTTCATTAGCATATTGACATTCTCAGTGTTCCAAATCCAAGAATTGCTTGTAAAGTATTCTATTAACATCATGGCCTTGTGAAGACGGGTTATTGTTTTCATCATCCTTTTGCCCAAGGAAAGGGATTTACAGATTACAATAGCAAAAGACATGTCCAAAACCAACATACACATACCATCCAAACCACCAATCTCAATTTACCCATAACACAATGCATTAATATCAACAAGAAACTCCTGAATCACCCAGCACACCAAGCATGATTACCTTTAACAGAATATTCCTGCATATTTTACATTTTTATTTTTAAATGTACTGGAGATCCAATCTTTGCCAGCTATTGAAATCTGAAATTGATTCAGCAACCTAGAATAGTGTTCCAATGGTTCTACCTTTCAAAGTATTTAGAAAACAAACAAAACAAAACAGATATTAGAAGAGCACCTTCCTATTAGCTTTTCTTGCCATTCTAAAATACTAAGAGGTTGAAAAGACTTCTTATTCATAATAAAAATATCTATTCTTATGCATAATAATTTAACTTGATGAAAAGTATTTACTGCCAAATTTTATGGTGTGGCTGATGGGGGGAAGGGAGAGAAGGATTGTGTATGCAAAGAAGGTATCAAAGATCATTTTTGCACATCCCTAAGCCTAGTGGCAGCTCGAGTTCAAGGGAACTGGCCCAAGTTAGAGCCGCCCTACTATGGCTAGAAGCAGCCTTAAATTGCAGAGATTAACATAGCAAATGCATAGCCTGACCCTGCTGCCATTCCTTGTCTCCATTTTGCTGGCCACAAGGTGAGGAGTAATTCAAGGATCTCTATGCCATGGACGGTTCCCCTTGAAAAGGGGCGATCCCTTCCTAGTTGGCAGTGTCTACAGAGCAGTGCAGAACAGCCATGCCAGAGGATCTAGCCCCAAATATGCAGAAATATTCTATCATCCTTTATTGCCCCAACTTAAGCCACTTTGTAAAATATAACATTTGGAGTACAGTGGGATTCAATTATAAGAGTCAATCTGGGCAAATTCCTTGTTGACCTGAACATCTGTACATGGATCCATGAAACATGGAGTTCTGCCCAGAATGGAAGTGTGCATAACAAGCAAGTTCTCTGTCTTGCCAGAACAGCGAATTCTGCTTGGTACTGCAATGCCAAAGCTAGTCAGTTAAGTTATATATGGCTGCAAATGGCACTTATACAACCCAACATCCTTTACCTTACCGGCTCACAAAAGGACCCATTTCTTTCCTGCTTTTGCAGACTCCCAATAAATCATTTCCAGTCTGATCCTTATAACTGAATACACTGATTGGTGTAAACAAGGGGATGGAGAGGAACAAAACATCACCACCAATATGAAAATGCTTTTGGACCATAACATTTGCTTCAAATAGTTGAATGATCATTCACAGTGAGCAACAAAGGTCACTTTCAGATAACTGTTCTTTGAGAGTTGCCTCTGAGCATTCATACTTGCAGACGGGATATGGCACTCCTCAACTTTGAGTCAGGGAACCTCAACCAAAGCAGAGTCTATTGAACTATGTGACTGCACCCCTTAGAAAGGTCAATGGCCAACATCAATGTATAAGGGAGTTCAGCCATTACCCTCTCCACGCCATCCCCAGTTTTTTCCTCCTGGACCATGGAGCCCCAAAATGTGAAGAGAATTCTGAGACAAAGGAATGTGGGCAGGAGGCATGAATGTACCAAAGAGATTCAAAGAACAGTTACTAGTAAGTAGCTTTCCTCAAGGACATCTGTACATTCACACTTGTGGGAGAATCATTAACTTCCTTGTCCACAGAAGCTTAGTAAGATCTTGTGATTCAATATTTTTTCATGCCCTCGGAGTAAGATGATAGAAGGAAAAAAAATCCTCCATTGGAACTGGATACATCTGTTGTCCCTGCAGGAGAACTACTAGCAATGAGAAGAGTGCGAACAAGCTATCTACCTGAATTGGAATAGGCACTTTCAGATAGGGAGAAAAAAAAAGTCTACTCTTCAAGTTTTGGTTGAAAGATATTGAACAGTAATCCAGATTTTGGACAGGAACCTCAGCAGTGTCCAGCTGCCGTGTGCATGCCATCCTGTTCAGTACCTCATGGAACTGGTGGGGAAACCATTGAAGGGCAGGTGCTTTCATCTGCTGATGTCCCATTAATATAGAGGTCATTATCATCCTGTCTGAAGCTGAAGTGGCAATTCCCACAAGGATAACAAAGCAGGTACTGGAACTGGTGGATCTATCAGCAAGGCTGGAGTTCAACGTGAGGCTACTGGTTGCATAAGTGCCACTGCAAGTAAAAGCAAAAGTTATGGTGGCGGAAGCAAAGTCACTGGGACCGGGTGCAGGGACTATGCTGATGCCATGTTTGTGCTTTGAGAGAGTCTGACAAGCCATATCAAGCTGATTCTCTTAGGGCTCCCTAAGATACCCCACAGGGAATCACACCAGCTGGAGGAATCCACAGTTATTCAGATGAGGAGATGCAGTGTGGAGGTCTGATAAAGTTCCTCTTCTGGCTCATTGTCAAAGGGAGTGGTCTTGTGCAAACCAATCAAACAGTGTATATCTGATTCTCAGTAAATGAATGAGCAAGTAGAACTTACTTTAATGCCTTAGGCTGCTCTGGGCATTTTGAGATGGCAAATGGGAAAGGGCTCTTCTTTCTTCAGATAAGAGATAATCTATTTTTAGTTTAAGCTAAACTTAATAGAAAGTTAATATCTGCTAAGAAGCGGTAGCAAGGTTCCTAATGCTCCTTGTTGCAGAAGAGAAGAAACTGAGGTAGATAGGGAATGCCCTTCTTTATGTACAATAAGATGTCAGTAGTTGGCATTACTAGGAGACTCCTGCAGCTCCAATGGACAAGGCTTTGATAGAGATCTGTAATTCAATTTCAGGGGACACCATTTCCCACCTGCAAATGGGAATTCAGAGGAGACTCAGAGAACCTCAGGTTCCACTGTGAAGACATTAACAACCTGAAGTTTTCTTTAAAATACATATTTCAGATTGTTGCAAAGACAATTGTTAAACAGATGTAAATAAACATAACATACACAAATGAGACAACAGAACAATATGATCAGATAATACTGCATCACACTTTCTCCCCGCAACCATAAAATGGTCAGAGGTTTTCAATATTATTTCTTTATCTTAAAGAACTAAATGCCAGCCATGGTTAAAGAGGTGCACAGAGAATGTGCCAATAAATTGTAGAGATTAGCCAGTGCCACTCATCCCAGACTTTCATTAGCACAAAAGTTAAGAAAAAAAGATCAAATATCAACAAGAATTTTAAAACAAAAAAGTTAACTAAGCAATTCAAATATGTACACTATCATCAAAAGTACAAAATTTCATTCAAGGTTTCTTTGCTTTATAAAAGTTTTGCAAAAAATCTAGAAAACATCTCCATGTTACAAATAGTTCTATCGAAAAATAAGAGCTGGTGCCTTCATTACATCACAGCTCTGCTGATGTACAAGCCTTTGGATAATCTTTTATTGCTACTGCTCTTAACTCTTCATGGGTGTTTGCATATGTACTCTACGTACAGAATGATTTACTGAGAGAAATCTGCCACCTTAAATAGGGCATAATTTTTGCAGTTTCTTCATATAAAGCATGGAATGAAAGTGCAGGAGAGAATTTGTAATAAAGCAAACATTCATATCCCCAAACAGAATAAGGTCAGAAGATCTCAAGCAATTTTTAAAAGCCATTATCTATCTGCTTTTCTGCTAGATACTTAATTCACTGCTTTTTATGTTCCATTAAGCAGACTACTGGTAGGTCCTTGGCCACAAACACCACTGTGTAGTTCAAACACCTGGAATGTTATGATCATGACTAGAGAACATATCTGTAAACTTTTATTGTGCTGTGGAATGTGGTCATATAAAGGGGCATACGTGGACTCCTCATCTCAAAAGGGATATACTGACATTAAAAAAAGGTTCAGAGAAGGGGACTACAATGATTAGGGGCTTGGAACAGGTCCCATATGAGGAGAGATTAAAGAGGCTAGGATTTTTCAGCTTGGAAAAGGAGACTAAGGGGGGATATGATAGAAGTGTATAAAATTATGAGTGGTGTGGAGAAAGTGAATAAGGAAATGTTATTTACTCATTCCCATAACACAAGAACTAGGGGCTACCAAAGGAAATTAATAGGGCAAGAAATGGTGTCCCTAGCCTGTTTGTCAGAGGGTGGTGACTGATATCTCTTCTGCCATCTCTTAATCATTACCTGTTAGGTTCACTCATTCTAGGGCACCTGACATTGGCCATTGTTGGTAGACAAAATACTGGGCTGGATGGACCTTTGGTCTGACCCAGTACAGCCGTTCAGATGTTCTTATTGATGCCTAAGTACACACCAAAGAGCTGCATTAAAGAAACCCATAGAGACCTCATAGAAAGGAAAGGCAGATACATTGCACATTTAAGCACCACATATAGCTGTCTTATTTCCTTCACGGGTGCTCGGTATCTGAGTAGTAAGAAATGGTGCAGCTGGGCAATATGCTATTTTCTATGGTATGTAAGGAACTGGGATTGTGTATAAATTAAATATGCTATACTTCACTGGAACACCAATATAAAATGTGGATGCTAGGTGGGGAAATAATTCCCTCTTAGAGGCTTCTATACAATACAGAAAATGTATGCATGCACAGATAGGTTGGACATCAAAAGGAAGACAGCTAAGATATCACTTCAGGTCAAAAGCATGGTGATGGGGATACAATATTCTGGTCACACTAAGGCTTGAGCACCACAAGTGCCTTTTAAAAAACAAAAACAACACAAAAAACAAACTTTAAACTTAAAAACAACTTTAAACTTTAAACCAACTTTAAACCAGTTGGTATATAATAATGATTTCACCAGGACTCTTGTAACATTAGCTGTAATGCTAACTGTTGTGCCATTTGACAGCATGTTTTAAGGTTCAGTTAGGAAGATAACAGCAAGAAAACAAACCTGGAGGTGACTGAGGACAGACCTGAATAATCATACCATTAGTTTCTTTAAAACTGTTTTATTAAAGCATCCAGTTAGGTTTTAAATTTCTTGTTAAATTATGTCCCTTTTTTCACATGGCTAAAAATTCCAACACAAGTGTACAACATTTATCCATCAGTTGGAATCCTATATATCTTTCCAACAACTCTGCAGTCTTCACAGATGCAATAGGCTTGGAAGGGAAAGTTTTCATGCTCAACAGAAAAATACACTTCCATTTTCCGAGTAAATGTATCCTTCATTCACTCATGGTTTATAATACATCAACAATGTGTGAGGCGTTTTACAGGCAAATTAAAATAATCCCTTCTCTAGGTAACCCGGATTGGAAAAGATCATATAAAATGATATCTTTACCCCTGGCTACACAATTTATCACTTCATTTTTTATTATAACTACTTCAAACAACAGCTTTTGGATAGATCTCTTAATTCATGACTGCCGTCTCTTTCATCTCTCCACAGGGGGTGCTGAGAAGCTTTAATGAATTAGTGTTTGTAAGTAAGTGTAAATTTGAAATCCTCAGATAAAAGGAGCTGAATTATTATTATTTGTAAGGCAGTAATGCCTAGAGTACAGGGCATTATTGTGCCCTGTACAAACATACAATTGTTAGGTTTTGGGGTTTGTTTTTGTTTTTTAAATACAAATGGTCAGATTTCTTCATGCATAGCACATTCTGAGCTAAGGACGTGCTGCCAGTAGCACTGCTAAGGATTATTTTTATACTACAGTGGAGCCCAGGTATAACGCGTCCCACGATAACATGAATTCGGTTATAGCGCGATCATACCATGGCTCCCTGGATATGTCCCTATATCCTGGCACTTGACGGTGGCTTCTTCCTCATGCTGGGCAGCGTGAAGAGAAACCGCGGCCCATGCCTGCTGGGGACAGTGCAGAGAGAAGCCATGGCCCCGCGTCTGCCGGGGACAGAACAGCGGTGACCGCAGCCCCAGAGTTCTCTATCCAGAGAACCCAGAAACTTTAAAAAAAAAAAAATTCTGAGAAACCCCACTAAAAGGCAACCCCGCTTTTAATGCGATGGGATTTTTTGGATCCCAACTGTTGCATCATAGCAGGGTTCCACTGTATTTATAAAAAAGCACAGCATTTGTATAATTATAAAAATCAGATTGATCTCACATCAATTCCTCAAAGAAAAGAAGAACATAAGAACATATTGGGTCAGTCCATCAAGCCCAGTATCCTGTTTTCCAACAGTGGCCAATGCCAGGTGACCCAAAAGGAATGACCAGAACAAGTAATCAAGTGATCCATCCTGTCACCCATTCCCAGCTTCAGACAAACGGAGGCTAGGGACCCCATCCCTGCCCATCCTGATTAATAGCCATTGATGGACTTATCCTCCATGAACTTATCTAGTTCTTTTTTGAACCCTGTCACAGTCTTTGCCTTCACATCATCCTCTAGCAAGGAGTTCCACAGGTTCACTATGTGTTGTGTGGAAAAAAAATACTTCCTTTTGTTTTAAACCTGCTGCCTATTAATTTTATTTAATTAAATGGTGACCTCTAGTTCTTGTGTTATGAGGAGTAAACACCACTTATTTACTTTCTCACACCAGTCATGATTTTATAGACCTATAGATACAAGGCCTACATTTATACTATTTGCACAAAATTTGGGGAAGGGTTAAACCCCTCCACCATTCCAACTCCTTCCTGAAGTATTTGTAGGGCACTGTAACCTAAGAGTTTTAAATTGCTTCTTTTAATTTTAATTCTTTTAATTTTTTTAACATTTCCTCCAGATGCAGAAACAAGGATAAACAAAAAAAAAAAGACCTCAAGAATAAAAATGTTTAAAGTGCTGACATGATTAAATGAAGTAAGAAAGAAAACATGATTTGATCATGTAAAGCAAGATTAAGAATTTGGAAAGAGAATTCTGTGAACACACAGCTCTTCCTGTTACTTTGATGAACAGTCTATAGGGAATGTCATACAACTTGTCTGAACTGTAGAAGTAACCTCAGAAGAGCTCTACTTCTGTTAAGATTTCCCTTCTCCTTTGGCAGTATCATGCATCAATTACATGAGAAAGCATCATGGAATAAAAGTTGAGTGGATTTCCCATTTGTAATATGTCAATATTTCCATATTAGATACTGCAGTTAAACACACACTTCTGAAAATCATTTTAAGTGTGTTAATACTCCAAGACACGCAGAGAAAGAGCATGCAAAGGACAATGACAAAACAAAACACTATGTGACAGTGTCCCACAAATGGTGGGAGGAGGCTATAGTGGAGCGCTGCCCCAAGATTGACCGGAATACCGCCTCTTATGATGTATCTCCTCGGGCACCTGCTCTCTTTGCTGGTGCCAGCTCTCATGTCAGTTTCACTGTACAAATTTCACCATGTTTGGAAGACTCTGGACTGCTCTAACTTGTGCCCTCTAGTAATGGAAGCCAAAGGCTAGACAGATGGGAGTGGAAAGTTATTAAAATGTATATATCATTAATTACTAAAATAAATTATTATTTATCTTCCAGTAGCATGTAGAGGCTAGAGTCCCACTGTGTTATGCCTTGTACAAACAAAACAGATGGTTCTTGCCCCGAACATATTACAATCTAGGAAATGTTATTGCATGTGCAAACGGGAGTGTTCTCACCTTTTCCCAATACTTTTTACTGAGACAATTCCAAGGTCAAGCAGGTCGGGTACATAAATCTTAAAATAGTCCTGCTGGCCCATCAAGAGTCTTTTTTTATGTACTGATGACAAATCTTTGTTTTTCCCCATAATAAGATCTAGATTCCAGGATAGCAAATGACTATCAATATATACACTATTTCAGCTCTTCATTATTATGGCAATACAGGTTGAAAATAAATATTTCCAAAATGAGGCTTGCCATATAAATGCAGCAGAGAAGTCTAGAGGATTGTACTGCTTTTGAAGTTTGGAACAAAGGAAAGATAGTAGCAGTTAAACCTCAATCTGTAATTTAGTTTTATTTATTATTTAGCTAAAAATTATACCATTTTCCCACTTCGAAAAAGTTAGCCCGATAAAGAAATTAAATATTATAAACTGAATGGACTGTTGAGACAATACAACTAATTAATTATCTGGAAAAGTCCTGCATGTAGGAAATAAAACTGCATCATCCACAACAAAATATAAAAATTGTGTGTCATGTTTGGGGATTTTTTTTTCCTCCACATTCAGCTTATAATAGCAATAACAAACAACCTCAGAGCAGGACATTTCTTAGGGCTTAGTGACTGACTAGTAATATACAACCTTAGGCACAGCTCAAAGTCAACTCTTTCCAGACAGTCATTAATCCCCTTGGAATACCCAGCCAATTGATTGTTATTGCCTATATTAGTAGATCAAAGGTAAAGCTCATGCGATTATCAGCTCTACAAGCCTCCACCACCCTTTAGCACTGTCCTCCTTACCACGGTTTCTGACCTGTCAACCTTAGAACAACATCGTGCAATAATGCAGGTAGTATATGGCTGACTGTAGTCCAATACTGATGCAAAAGGGGGTTGGAACGGATATTAACATTGGGGCGCCTTAGTGCTTGTTCTAAAGGATTCATCTTGAAACTCAAATTTAGGTAATACTCTGTAGGAAAAATAAGGATCAAAATATTTTGAATATTTATTATTCCAAGAGAGCATATATTTAAGTCTTGAATTCAAGTTATTCTGACATCACAATGATTATTCAGATCCCAGAACAAAATAAAATACCCAGACAATGCATTCTCATTACTAGTAGTGGTGAAAAAGTCTTGAATTCAAGGATCTCCTCTTATTTAGAGAGAGATAACTCAACCTTAATACATAAGCAAAATCTGGAAAATAATTCAATATTAATATGCATTTTCATGTAAACATGGGTTTGTTTAAACATCAGAGGAACAGGTAAGACAGAGCTAGTCACTATTACCTTGGGCTTCTTCCAGTAATCCTGAGGTAGATATCATACAGGAATGCTGGGGCCTTATGGCTTACAGCAATCCAGTAATGATATAAAAGGTGATTGGAGGTTAGATTTACATTGGGCCGTCTGAAGGCCTGTTCGAGAGGATTCCTCTTGAAAGTGGAAATTACATGGTATTCTGAGGAAGAAAAGTTGCGTAATAGGTTTGATAACCACCATGTAAAATTTAATGGTTTTCAAGTACAGTACTGACTCGTATTAATGTTACTGCAAATATAAAAAAACTTTTCTATTATTTCCGCCACCCCCAATCAGCTAAAACAAAAATATGAAACTGTTCAACTTGAATTGCTATTGGACTGCCACTCTTTGGCCCAGAGGTACTTCATACACCCATAACTCTATTGCTTGTTTAATACCATACTTCACTTTAGCTTCTCTTTCTGTTCCTCTTTTCTACTTAAGAAAAAACACTATACAATCTTATTGTTGTAAATAATTTACATAAAATAGCTTTGCATGCTATGTATTTAGCAATAATCCTAATCTGTTATAATACATTTTTTAAAAAACTTTCATTTTAATCAGATTGGCATTTCTAAACATTTGATCTGCATTCACTTCTTAAACATCTAAAGAAAAAACTTGTATTAGGGTTTTATTCTGCAGTTCTTGCACATCCCACACTTACTGAGGTCAGCAAGAACTTTAGCTGTGAAAGACATGCAGGACTGGGACCTTCAGTAGTTACATGCACATTTATTTCAGCTTTCTAAACATCTCCCATATTTTTCACATTGGTTTCTTGGAGAAAATGTGTTCTTAAAAATCACAATTTACTTTGTGGTAACTAAAAACCAGTAGTTCTCCAACCAATTTCCTTGGAAGATTAAATGGTTGAAATGTTTATTTATTTATATATACTCAGGTGTGTGAATGAGTGATTGTGTGTGTGAGACAGAGAGAGAGAGTGCATAAATAAGAAAAAAATTAATACAGAGAAAATCCTAGAACTACTTTTAAACTAACTACAGAGCAGTTGTAAAATGAAATATCACACTATGTGGAATATATTTATTCCAAAACTATTTAAATTTCTCTGATCATAAAAGCATATACATTAAAATATCAGAAATCTTACATTTTCATATTAGGAAAAAACATATGGTCTCCAATATTTTAATATTAGAAACAGATTAGACTAATTCAAAATATGTTAAGAGTTGAAAATAGGTGGCCAAATTTACTGATTATTTTTCTGTATTTGATGACTCATGTAACTACTTAAAGGTAAAAACTACATCAATCTGACTACTAAAAAGCAAGGTTGCCATTATACCTCTCAAGTATGTTGCTCTGTGCAAAATCCATCTCACTTTTGGGCTACTGTTCTATTATTATTTACTTGTATTACCATAGTGTTTATGAGTCATGGACCAGGACCCCACTGTTCTAGCCACTGTACAAACACAGAACAAGAAGTTCTAGATGTGTTTAGCAAGACTGCCACTAAACCAGCAGTGAATACTGTTGCAACATTACAGGGTCTCTACTGTTCCCTGTGATCAGTGCTTTACTCACTCTACCCACAAACTGCAGGCAGATTAGGTTGTGGGAACTATTAGGAAAGCTGTAGGATTCCCATATTTTAGGTGAAGATGGAACTAGGAAGAGCTACCACCAGGAAAATAAACAGGAACAGAGGATAAAATTAAAAAATGATGGGACACATTGCAAAGTTGAGAGGTATGACAGCTGAATTTCTGATTATAAAAATGCTAACATTTTAAAAATCAGTGCTGTTAAGTTACTAAAGTTGATACAAGGACTTTATAGAAATACACATTATCTAATGGCCACATTTTGGGTTTTTTATTGAATAATAAAAGATGTTCTATTAAAGTTTACAGAGAACATGCATAGAAAGAACACAGCATACCAACTTCACCCCAGTGGAAAGGATTGGTGCCACCTGTTGTGCAGTTGTACACCATGATGTTTCTTGGTCTGAAAAAAGCATCACATATAATTAAAAATAAATTAAAATTTGGTACACAATAGCCCAAACCAGAACCATTTATCCAAATCACTCTTGTCCCCTGAATTATGGAGTTTGGATAAAATGAGGGACCAATCTAACCACCTCAATTTTATCTCCCTACTTCAAGAATTTTTCTTCCCAACAGCTGTAGTAATAATTACTCTCTCTCTCATGAAACAAATATTTAAGCTTCACATCTAATATTTAATTTAAACTGAAAGCCATAAGGATCAGGAAGGAATTTCCCTCTCATCTACAGCATTGCACAACTGATTAGACGCATCATCAGATATAAGCCAATGGCCAGTACGAAGAATTCTAAATTCCACAATAGCATGGGAAAAGCAAACTATAGACTAGCAGTTAAATAGATGGATAGGTTTATAGAAACATCACACAACCACTTTTGGGGCTAATTAAAAATGAACTACATTGTCACCTGCTATACCTATTAACTCCAGAATACCAAGCTGCAGCCAGTGTTGTGTTTACAACTACATCCACTGGAACAAGATCGGCAACTGCACTGTTGGAGGCTCTCATTGTTCGAAGAATTCCTTTTCCTGCCTTAAATAACAAAAGCAGAAGACAACACCACATTACTTGAAAAGCGTTGCCTTTCAAAGACAGGATTAAAACCTATTAAAATGTTTTCTTACCGCAATAAAAAGACCACTGGGCCCATTAAAGTTATCAATCCATCCCTATTGTGTAAAAAAACCAAAAGCGATTTTAGTAGAAGTTCACTGAGTTCAACATGCAATTGTATTTGACAAACATTTACGTTACAATTTAATTGTAAGGAGACATTTTACTTCCCTACCCCTACTTTTATTTCAAATATAAAAGGTGCTTTCAGTTTGCATACCTGTGACAGAGCATTTAATTAACAGCTACGATAACTCCAGAAGAGCCACACACAATTTAACTGACTCCTCAAAATGAGAGGCTAAATATTCATTTCTTACCAAATAAATGGTGGGATTTAAATAGTTTTGTAAAACACATTTACAGTTTGACGGAACTTTCCTAAGAGCAGCTATGAAGTCAAAACATACTTTAACCTGAGCTACTTCCAGAGACCCAGAAAAAAAAAACAATTTTGCTAACCCTTTTTAGATTTCCTGCCATTTTCTAGATTAGGATTCTCTCACTTTGTAATGCCTACATTCAGTACCAAAAGGAAGGACAATTCTGATTTTGGTAATTTGTAAGTGCTTGAAAAAGCAACTCATCTTGGCCCAGGTTTTCTCCACAGCTTAGAAAACTGCCCCAAAATTAGTTACAAGAGGACTAACCCAGATTGGGAGAAACTTTAGATAGCATTCAGCTGCTAAAACAACCCCTAAAACATTCCCTTTCCTATGGCTCTCATGGAGGGTGGTTACAAACAGGGGATGCTCCAGGGCATCTCTGTGCCCTGTTAATCCCCAGTTTCTGTTGCAAGTGGAAGGGGAAATGGGTCCGTAAAGGCATCTCCAAGATCAGGAACCACAAATGTGGCCAAAAAGACAAAACAAAGGTCCAGGTTTTAGTCTTGCATGTGTTTTAATCACTTAGAAGACATGGGAACTAACTGATGAGAGAAACTGCAGCTCTTCATAGATACACAGAAGCTCACTGAAGTCAAAACTACTTTCCTCAAGGCTACACTATTTAGTCTCCTTATCAGAAAAAGTTGTGGATGAACAATTAAGCAAACAGAGTGTGTGTGTGTGTGTGTGTGTGTGTGTGTGTGTGTGTGTGTGTGTG